>OY728119.1:278013183-279263183 GCA_963277665.1 Viscum album | reverse complement strand
ATTGACATTCTATGGCTGAGATCTTCTTAAAATCTCTCCTGATTTTGCGAACCTTAGTTCGGAAATTAGCTGGATGCATTAACCTGTATCCACTTTTATCACCTGGTTCAACAGACCGTTGGATAATTTCTGAAATTTCTGTCATTTGATGATGTGTTTTCTCTATACGAGAGGCTTGTGCAATATTCTCGCCTGATTGATGTAGGAGAAATTCAACAACTTGTTCCATATATGCTTGATTTTGAGAGGAACTAGTTGAAGTCTATTCTTGAGCAAGCTTTTGATTATGAACAAACCCCATTGACTGTGGCCGGCCATGGGCAATAACATTGCATGAGACCATTTTTTGTGGGATTTGCTGACTGGAAAGCACTGTGAAATGTAGTGCTCCATGAACACCCCATCCTCTGATATGAACACCATATGGAGCATTGGCAATTAACTGACACAATTTTCTTAGTGCGCCAAGGCATGAACGTTGAAGGGTTCTTTGCTGCTTTTCAGCCTTCGGATACCGAGAGACTGATAGGGATGCCAAATCAATCTGACATTGTAGCCCTTCTATTATGTAACACCCCAACCCCAGCTACCCAGAGTCGGTGCATTACTTCGTAACATTGGCATGATCACAAAATATCTTGTCTCGAATGACCAATTAGTTTAGTAGCCTTGAAAACACTAGATACATTCATAAGTCTTACATTACATCATAAAGTGAAAAACTAATAACAAAGTCTTCATAGTCCACACTCATATCCTCTTCTGACAATCCCTGCAGGTCATTCATAATATACTTCTTCACATCCTGGAAAATATTAAAACATTGAAAGTGGTGAGCTCCGATGCTCAGTAAGGATAACAATTTAGCAGAAGCTTTCATCAATAAACATAAACATTTAAGGAAATGTATAACTAAAACAAAAGCCTTTTGAACATGAACTTCAACATAATATGGCAAAAGTAAAATGAGATAATTCCATTCACTTCTTCACATGAATATTCTACTGGTCGAATAATCACATGCAATATCAATAACCACTTTCATAATGATGGAATGCATAATGCCAGACATTCTGAAACATTTTGTCAAGGCCTCGGCCAAGACATGTAAAATGATTAAGGCCTCGGCCAAAACCATAAATCAAATTGGGAAAGGGCCTCGGCCAATTCCATGTCTAGTTGTCTCATGAGACCTACCGATGCATCGAGGAGCTATAGCGGGCTCCACCCGTCACTTATTAAGTCCAATGCATTCCTCATATGAATAGGTTTAAACATATCATAAACCATAACATAATCGTATCACATAAAACTTGGATAAAGGAAACATAACATTTCCACATTTCAATCACAAGATATCAATACAACACATTGATTTAATAAAAATGCTTTCAAAACCATTTTCAATACCAGAATAAAATAAAGTTAAAACTTTGTATTTATTTTTCATTAAAAAAATGTGATGGATTGTAGAGGAAGCCGAAACTCAAATAATGGTCATGGCGGCGGAGAAGTCATTGTCACCGCATATGTACGGAAAGAAAAACATTATATTTTTGTCGTTTAGTAAAACACTTCGTATAAAAAATATTCCTTTTGAATAACATAAAAGTCAAAGGGGTTTATACACCGTATAAAAGAAAGTTGTGTATAAAACCAAATATGCCTCAATAAAAGGGGATTGTGACGAAGTCCTTAAAAAGATCATTTAAAAAAAAAAAAGTACATATATAATGTGTATTCACTATAATTACACATAAATAATGTACAAATACAAGATAGGACATAATAATATCATGACGTAATTTGAAAGTAGGAGATTAACCCAAAGAATGGAAATTGGGTTAAGAAGTTCCCTTACCTTGCGTCTTTTCCTGACTCGACCGTTCTTTAACCTCCTGAAAAATAAACTAGAGTTAATTTTTATTTACTTAAGAACCTTTTTCATGTTCATTATTCATTTTATATCACTTATTACCATGTTATGAACATTATGTAATTATTTAAGTTAATAACGGTCGTTTTGTCGATCTTTGGTACTTGAGTCAAAAATAAACATCTTATAATTACAAGCTGTTCATGTGGTGAAGTATACATTATATCCAGAATTATATTCATGATGTAGATATCATATATATCATATATATACTTTATATACATTCATTTATAATATTACGTAACATTTAGAGGTAAGAAATGAAATGCACCGTTCATGGAGACGGTAAGCCGTACGTACGCATCAACGCTACTTTCATTTCTATTTCATATTTAATGGAATGAAATCATAATGATATAAATGTATAATATAATTCCAGTATAATATAGTGTATAATACCATTTACTCCATCCTTTATACATCCCACATATGGAATTAACAATTCAAATCACTTTGAGGGGGCGGTAGTCCGCACTTCCTAAAATGAAATTATCGTGTTTACCCATAATGGAAATCATAAAGTATGCCATAAATGAGAAATACAGAAGTATAAGTAAAACCTAAACATATTATATATCATATATAAATATAGTGACATCTTAATGGCAACCTTTGAAGGTGTTATATGAGTGTTGAATAATCATCGTTTCGTGAGGCAGAAATTCTCCATCCACAGAAACAGTATGTTCTTTAACCATTAGATGTAGGTGTGTGTAAGTGTAGCTCGAATACTTCTTATAACAACATCCTAGTATATTTAGGATACTGGTGTTGTTACAGAAGAAATGAATAAAAAGAGTTTAAGTGGATGGAGAAGCTAAATAAAACAAAACAACATTAGAGAAGACATTACCTAAAAATCGTGTAACTCTTTTTGATTTGAGCCAAAGGATTCCTTGAGAAGAATTCTGCCCAAAGTGAGGCTTCAAGGAGTAAGAGGGGAAAGTTGGGAGAGTATTTGGGCAGATGTTGGCCGAGCCAAATGGCTTGAAAGTGTGAATGAGGTGGTAGAGGTGGGGGCCTTTTATAAGAGGAGAGGAGGGGCTCTTTTGGAAAGATTGAAATGTTACATTATTATACAATGATTTTCAGATTCTAAAGGTCCCACACATATATAATTCGTGGATAAGGTGATAAGTGTTCTAAATCTACCCATCGAATAGTCTTTGGACAATTTTATGCCTTGGATTGTACATTATCGTTTCATTTTATTAAAATCGTTAAATAATGAGGTCATCGCTGCATCATAATGATGTGATAAATAATTTAATTTATTTAATGTCTAAAAATTATAAAACAAATACTATGATGTAGGAAATCGTTTTAGCTTTCAAATGACTATTTATAGTAAAACATATGACTTGTATAACCTAATGTAAAAATTGGTTTAGTAAAACATTTCATGTTTGTGTCATTTTTTACTTTAACATTAAATAAAAGGTATTTATGTCATTTTCAACTAAAGTGGCTCCATTGGGTCCCCAAGTTGACCCATGGATTTTCTTGGTCGGACATGGCACATCCAATGAGGGTAGGTCATGTTTCAAGCTCATCTCATATTTTTAAAACATTATTTTTACCTTAAACTACACTAATTACCTCTAATCGTGATTAAGAACTTAAAAGTTACTATTCACCAAAAATTATATTAATCTCATTGAACCACATTTTACTTCTTAATGACAAACATGTATGTCGGATTTTTGAAAATAAAAACACAGAAGTGGTGATATTTCATTTAAACAAAAATCAGTTATTTAACTACCACTTAGTGGTTTCACTATTCATCAAAAATTGAAGTTTTCCAGAACAATGCCGAAATTTCACCCTAAGATATAATTGATATTACGAATTCAAAAATGATGTCTATTTTACGAAATTACAAAAATATAAGTTGAATTAATTAATTTTATAATTAATTCCCGCTGTCACAACAAATAGCGTGTTTTTAAGAAACAATTTATATCAAAAGATTGACAATTGTTTATGTCCAATTTCAAAGTGAAATTAATTCTAATGAACACCATTGGATAAAATGGTAAAAATATATTCTAATTATACTTTAAAACCACTCAATAGTATAACATGTCACTATAAAATATTTTGATTAAAAAAGTTGTTTTAAGTATTTTTCACTATTCATAAAAATTTGGAAGTTCTCAGAAAATTACAAAAAATTCAACATAGGCTAATTTCAATATTAGGAATATAAAAATGAAGTCTATTTTGAAATATAAAATTTCTATAAATTTAAAATGTGGTTATTACTATTCATAACGGCTACTTTGATTAGTTTCGGTGTGTTAGAACTCAAAGTTGCGTACAATGCAAGCTATTGTATTATTGAATGAGAAGCGTATCATGGAAGCTCGGGGTGTTACATTCTCCCCTCCTTCAATAAATTTCATCCTCGCAATTTGAAATTTTTCTTGGAAAATAAAAGGTTGAAAATAGAAAATACCTTTGTGAAAAACCCACATCAGAAATAAGGTTAATAAAATTTAGTCTTTATAAGAGGGAAATGGAAATAAGAAATTCATCACCAAATTATGATCTCGATAAGGAGAACATTGGTGGCAATTAGAGACATATAATTGGAGTAAAAACGTAAATATTTGTAGGGAGTGATTGAGGTCATCAATCACAATCAACTGTCAAATTGAGGGCCTCAAAGCCTTCAATCTATGTTGATTTAAAATATCATCAGTTCAACAAGACATAAGGTATTAGGATAACACATTTTTTTTGTTTTAATATCCCTTTACTAATGTTTAAGAATTAATTTATTCATTGAATAAGAGATAGGTATATATATATTTATTCTTGACAATTAGAGTTTCAACCTTCAACTCATCTTTCACTCAAAAAGATAATAGAACTCAAAAATATTATACTTATCCTAATTGTATAAGGTTCCAAATTTTAAAACATACCATTAAGATTAGAAAAACTATTTTGTAAAAACCATGGACTTCACGTAGTCCAGTGGTAGGCGATTAATCCCAATCGCACTATGGTTGTGGGTTCGATTCCCACAGCTTTGTCCAATGCGATGGGTTGTCACTCGGTCTGCGTGTTGTCCTTTTTATTAATATCCAAAAATAACCTTAACAATAGTATCCAATGTAAAATATAATCCATTCCAACCTTTATAGTTATCCAAAATACTTCTATCCAACTCACAGTCCAGATTTTATGAGGAAGGTAAACATAACGAAGATCCTTTTTTTTTCTACGTAACAACATTTGAACACCATCATCATGTATTCTTTTAAAACACTTCAACATATTGTATTACCATAAATCATTATTGATTACATTCATGATAACTTATTCCTTATAGAAAACTTGATATACTCCTTCTATCCAAAAATGTATAGAAATCATTAATCAGTTTCAAGGATGTTAAGAATATCGAACATAATTTATCCGAATCAATCATGTCTTATTCCAAAATCACTATCTCAGTATCAGAACCATATTATGGTTTATCTTTCTCTCAACCATATATTTTCCAAAAATTTAACCTACTGTGGAGTCACTTTTCTTTGTTCCACACAATCTCAAGTCCTAGATGAAATAGTACTGCAATACAATCCTTATATACTCCATAATTATTATAACCAGTACATCATTGATGCAACACTCAAATTACAAAATTTTTTAATAACAACATAAGAACTCAAATCATTCCTCCTCATCTGTGGTAGTATCATAACTTGATTATTATCCAATAACATCATTTGGGTCATACTCTGATGATTTGAACATTGGTTTGCATAGTGTCCCCACTCCTTGCAGATGAAGCATTGTACATTTGAAACCTTTTTCTTACCCTTGCAGTCACGCACTTGGTGTCCTTTTTCTCCACACTTATAACAAACTCTCATTCCCTTCAGGAAAATTCCAAGGTGTTTCTTCCCACAGTTATCACATATTGTAAAATTCTTCTTTTCCCTCATCCCTTTATCCATCATTCTCTCTTCCATCCTTTTCTTCTCTTTCTTCCCTTCAAATCCATAAGACTCAGAGAATTTTCTACTTATCTTATTAACACATGATACTATTTCTTCATATGTTGATAACACATGGGAGAATATTTCCCTTCTAAATGTTGGCTTAATACAATGAAAGATATGATCTTTCTTACTCTTTGGATCATACGTATTGATGGAGTTCATATTCCTTCTACTGGGCGCCATTTCTATACAATGCCATAAACTAGATTAGTTTATGAATCAAAATACATAATTCCATAATTATAAAATACTTAACATAAATTGAACTATTTATGGATATAATCCATAATCATAAAAAGGTTTTATTTGAGGAAGTATATACTCATAATCGTTCATAGTGGTTTGTAATGAAAACGAGAATTATCCTAAGCATATCCCCCGGGAGTGTCGTAACCAAGAGTGCATCAAGGCCCGTTGTCGTGCACCAGTTCCCGTTCGAGTCTAGCTCAAAGCGGTGATTTCGGGTTTTACCCCTAGGTACATATGTGCCAGAGCCGCCTCTACCTGCTCGTATCCAGACAGGGATGTATTGCTCGGAAAACTCACAAAATCTCTATAATACCAAAATTCTAGGATGTTCTTCTATACTAATCCTTAAAGTCTATCATCGGGCTATGTTCTCTAATCAGAGTTTATCTAAATCTAGCTTCCAAGGTTAGTACTAAACTACCTCTGATACCAACTGTAACGCCCCAACCCCAGCTACCCAGAGTCGGTGCATTACTTCGTAACATTGGCATGATCACAAAAGATCAAGTCTCGAAAGACCTATTAGTTTAGTAGCCTTGGAAACACTAGATACATTCATAAGTCTTACATTACATCATAAAGTGAAAAACTAATAACAAAGTCTTCATAGTCCACACTCATATCCTCTTCTGACTATCCCTACAGGTCATTCATAAAATACTTCTTCACAACCTGTAAAATATTAAAACATTGAAAGGGGTGAGCTCAGATGCTCAGTAAGGATAACAATTTAGCATAAGCTATCATCAATAAACATAAACATTTAAGGCAATGTATAACTAAAACAAAAGCCTTTTAAACTTGAACATCAACAAAATATGGCAAAAGTAAAATGAGATAATTCCATTCACTTCTTCACATGGATATTCTACTGGTCGAATAATCACATGCAATATCAATAACCACTTTCATAATGATGGAATGCATAATGCCAGACATTCTGAAACATTTTGTCAAGGCCTCGGCCAAGATGTCTAAAATGATTAAGGCCTCGGCCAAAACCATAAATCAAATTGGGAAAGGGCCTCAGCCAATTCCACATCTAGTTGCCTCATGAGACCTACCGATGCATCGAGGAGCTATAGCGGGCTCCACCCGTCACTTATTAAGTCCAATTCATTCCTCATATGAATAGGATTAAACATATCATAAACCATAACATTATCGTATCACATAAAACATGGATAACGAAAAGATAACATTTCCACATTTCAATCACAAGATATCAATACAACACATTGATATAATAAAAATGCTTTCAAAACCATTTTCAATACCAGAATAAAAGAAAGTTAAAACTTTGTATTTATTTTTCATTAAAAAAACGTGATGGCTTGTAGAGGAAGCCGAAACTCAAATAATGGTCACGGCGGTGGAGAAGTCGTTGACGCCGCATATGTACGGAAAGAAAAAAATTCTATTTTTTTCGTTTAGTAAAACCCATCGTATAAAAAAGATTCCTTTTGAATAACGTAAAAGTCAAAGGGGTTTATACACCGTATAAATGAAAGTTGTGTATAAAACCAAATATGCCTCAATGAAAGGGGATTGAGACGAAGTCCTTAAAAAGAACATTTAAAAAAAACTAAAGTACATGTATAATGTGTATTCACTATAAGTACACATAAATAATGTACAAATACAAGATGGGACATAATAATATCATGACGTAATTTTAAATTAGGAGATTAACCCAAAGAATTGAAATTGGGTTAAGAAGTTCCCTTACCTTGCATCTTGTCCTGACTCGACCGTTCTTTAACCTCCTGAATAATAAACTAGAGTAAATTTCTATTTACTTAAGAACCTTTTTCACATTCATTATTCCTTTTATATCACTTATTACCATGTTATGAACATTATGTAATTATTTAAGTTAATAAAGGTCGTTTTGTCGATCTTTGGTACTTGAGTCAAAAATAAACATCTTATAATTACAAGCTATTCATGTGGTGAAATATCCATTATATCCAGAATTATATTCATGATGTAGATATCATATATATCATATATATACAGTATATACATTCATTTATAATATTACGTAACATTTAGAGGTAAGAAATGAAATGCACCGTTCATGGAGACGGTAAGCCGTACGTACGCATGAACGCTACTTTCATTTCTATTTCGTATTTAATGGAATGAAATAATAATGATATAAATGTATAATATAATTCCAGTATAATATAGTGTATAATACCATTTACTCCATCCTTTATAAATCCCACATATGGCATTAACGATTCAAATCACTTTGAGGGGGCGGTAGTCCGCACTTCCTAAAATGAAATTATCATGTTTACCCATAATGGAAATCATAAAGTATGCCATAAATGAGAAATAAAAAAGTATAAGTAAAACCTAAACATATTATATGTCATATATAAATATAGTGACATCTTAATGTCCACATTTGAAGTGTTATATGAGTGTTGAACAATCATCGTTTCGTGAGGCTGAAATTCGCCATCCACAGAAACAGTATGTTCTTTAACCATTAGATGTAGGTGTTTGTAAGTGTAGCTCTAATACTTCTTATAACAACATCCTAGTATATTTAGGATACTGGTTTTGTTACAAATGAAATGAATAAAAAGAGTTTAAGGGGTTGGAGAAGCTAAATAAAACAAAACAACATTAGAGAAGACATTACCTAAAAATTGTGTAACTCTTTTTCATTTGAGCCAAAGGCTTCCTTGGGAATAATTCTGCCCAATGTGAGGCTTCTAGGAGTAAGAGGGGGACGTTGGGAGAGTATTTGGGCAGATTTTGGCCGAGCCAAATGGCTTGAATGTGTGAATGAGGTGGTAGAGGTGGGGGCCTTTTATAAGAGGAGAGGAGGGGCTCTTTTATAAAGATTGAAAGGTTACATTATTATAGAATTCTTTTCGGATTATAAAGGTACCAAACTTATGTAATTCGTGTCTAAGGTGATAAGGGTTCGCAATCTACCAATGCAATAGTCTTTGGACAAGTTTAATCCTTTGATTGTACATTATCGTTTCATTTTATTAAAATCGTTAAATAATGAGGTCATCGCTGCATCATAATGATCTGATAAATAATTTAATTTATTTAATGTCTAAAAATTATAAAAAAATCCTATGATGTAGGAAATAGTTTTATCTTTCCAAATATTTATAGTAAAAAATATGACTTTTATAACCCCATGTAAAAATTGTTTTAGTAAAACATTTCATGTTTGTGTCATTTTTTACTTTAACATTAAATAAATGGTATTTATGTCATTTTCCAACTAAAGTAGCACCATGGGGTCCCCAAGTTGACCCATGGATTTTCTTGTCCGCCCATGACACATCCAATGAGGGTAGGACATGTTTCAAGCTCATCTCATATTTTTAAAACATTATTTTTACCTTAAACTACATTAATTACCTCTAATCGTGATTAAGAACTTAAAAGTTACTATTCACCAAAAATTATTTTAATCTCATTGAACCACATTTTACTTCTTAATGACAACCATGTATGTCGGATTTTTGAAAATCAAAACACAGAAGTGGTAATATTTCATTTAAACAAAAAATTAGTTATTTAACTACAACTTAGTGGTTTCACTATTCATCAAAAATTGAAGTTTTTCAGAACAATGCCAAAATTTCACCCTAATCTATAATTGATATTCCGAATTCAAAATTGATGTCTATTCTATGAAATTACAAACATATAATTTGAATTAATTAATTTTATAATTAATTTCCGCTGTCACAACAAATAGCGTGTTTTTAAGAAACAATTTATTTCAAAAGATTGACAATTGTTTATGTCCAATTTCAAAGTGAAATTAATTCTAATGAACACCATTGGATAAAATGGTGAAAATATATTCTAATTATACTTTAAAACCACTCAATAGTATAACTTATCACTATAAATTATTTTGATTAAAAAAGTTTTTTTAAGTATTTTTCACTATTCATAAAAATTTGGAATTTCTCAGAAAATTACAAAAAATTCAACATAGGCTAATTTAAATATTAGGAATACAAAAATGAAGTCCATTTTGAAATATAAATTTTCTATAAATTTAAAAAAAGTGGTTATTACTATTCATAACGGCTACTTTGATTAGTTGCGGTGTGTTATAACTCGAAGTTGCGTACAATGCAAGCTATTGCATTATTGAATGAGAAGCGTATCATGGAAGCTCGGGGTGTTACATATTATCTTAAGATGATGTTCATATTCATCATAAGATAATACCATCTTCTTCAATTGACAAAGAGTTTTCCATATGTTTAGACGAATATCATAGATTCCATCATCCGTCAACATCTTTGGAATGTCGTACTGGGAGTCAGCCAAAGGCCAAAACATGACTGGTACCTCACCTTTCGCCAATTTTTTTCTCATGTTTAGCATTTCCTCTTTATCATTAAATGAAGATTCATCTACCTCTTTTGACCAGAGTTGGTGTTTCCTTGTTGCTTCATCGGATTCAACAATATTGGTAGAGATATCATTTATCAAACTAGAAGATTCATGACTTAGGGGTGGTTCGGAGAATAACCTACACCCTGGGCTATCATCTGATTGAGAAAGTATTTCACTTGCTAGAGAAAAAGCATCAAACATGACTGGTTTCGCATTTGCAAGTGCCTCAAGATAAGAGGGCTTTCTCGGCACTACATTGTCCACTGGAGTATTTCCCAGGCAATGTGAATCACTACTGTGGAGAGGACTTTCGCAGCAAAATTCATCATCATGGGGAGGACCACCATAATGGGTTATAGCAAAAGATGAGATCTCTTGATCCTTGGTCTTTTGACCACACAGAGGGTTCTTGTGGCCCTCATTTGAAGAAGAAACTTCAAGATTGACCGAATTTTCATGAAGCAAGCCTTCATGAGGAAGTGTCTGTTGAAGACTTTTGGAATTAATGTTCCCATTATTGGGAACTGAGAGAGTAGAATCTTGAATTCCAACAGATAAATGTCTGAGGGCTTCAAGAACTCCAGCATCGAGCAAGGCCTTGTTACAAATTAGCCTTTGATCTCATGACTGTGCTGGGTGGATCTTTTTCTTAGATGCCTTCTTACTCACTTTGGAAACCACTTGTTGACGAAAGTGGTTACTCTGAGCAGGTGTATGTGCCTGATCAAGAAAGATGGTCAGGTTAGGATGAAGATCTCCACTCAAATCAGGTGTATGTTCCTGACTTGTTTGTCCGTATGATATGGGGGAATATGCCCCATAACCCTCTTGGACTGGAACGGATGTGTGTGTCTGTTCCGGAGTGAATCGTTGATGTGTCACTCCACTGCTAGGGATAGATTTATGTGTCTGTCCCTAAGATGATGCTGAAGTTGTTATGATATCCTGGCAAGCATCCAGAATATGAGCAGGAATTTGCTTCTACTCTTTCACCATTGACAAAATATTCTTGGTGACTTCAGCTGCCAGAACGGGGATATACGTCCATTCCGGGCTTGGAGTAGGTGTATGTGCCTGCTCATGTCCACCTTTTCCTATTAGTAAATCCTGACAGTACTCATGTGTGGGGGAAGAGAGTAGAGTCTGCCTCCTGTTTGTCATCAGGGCTTTCCGACTAACTTCTTCGTGCACTACCAAGCGAGACTTTTGGTAGGCTTGATTAGTATTAGTAGGTGTATATGCCTGCTGATTACACTTCGCCAAACGCGGTTGAGGAGATCCATTATATGTAGTCAGACGAGCCTGCTGACTAACTGATGATGTATAAGTAGCTGTATGTTCCTACCTATAGTACTCCGCCGGAATTACCTGGCAGGATTGGCGTGATGCTACCAGACGAGTCTGCTGGACAGCGGAATTAAAATGGGCAGGTGTGTGTGCCTGCTCGTTGTTCGCCACCAAGTTAGGTTGGTGGACTTCTCCGGAGATGGTATGGATGATAACATGCCCATTGTTATCCGGATTCTGCCTCTGGTGGTTCGTCTTGCCTGCTCGGGTTCGAAGAACCTGAGCCGAACGCCTGGAGTCGGTACCCTCATCATGTTGAGGGCGCACTACCGCACAAGTCTGGCGGCGATTGTTGATGGGAGCCCTCGGGAAGGACTCCTGTCTTTTTGGATTAAGGTCCTGAGGGACCTACTCATTCACTTCCTTGGAGTAAGGGAGTGAATGGAAATTGTGTTTCGGGGATAACGACCTGAAACGGTTGGAGACGGTAGTCAGCATCGCCTGCCTCTTGATCACTGGTCGTCGTTGTCCGGATGACCTGTGTGAGTTGTTCACTTGGAGTGCCTGTCAGGCAGCCTCCAGAGTTGGGATGGTACCGTGTTGAAGGTACTCCTTAACTAGCGCATTTGATACCCAGCGTTGAAGACGCTGAGTAGGTGATGTCATCCTCAGAGCGGATGACGATCCAGTAGGAATAACAGCATTGGTATTTGTAGCAGTAGTATTCACAAGTGTGAATTTGAGAGCAGCCATTATGGAAATACAGAAGATCTTGGAAAAGAGTGCCTGAATGATATAACAGACGTAATCAAGATAAATTCAGCCACTTCATCCTTTGGATGAGCACATATGTCAACGATTGTTTTTGTTATCCCTCTTACTGACTTTTAAATAGGGGCTTTAACAAATAGGTAAAATACCACTTTAACATGGTTAAGGATTCACGTCGGGTTCACCATTTTTTGTTTCCCTCGGAATTCGGGGATGACCTCTTGGATGGGAGATTCAAACGTTCTGATCGGTTTCTATTGGGTTTGTTCATAGAACCGGAAACATCCAATGATTCCACATCCATTTGGACCTACTTTCCAAAGGTAGGCGCTCATTAGTTTGTGGACTAATGAGGCTTAGGAATTTAAATTGGTCGAGAGGATGGGAGGTCGGACTCATCACACCTTTTTGAGGGGAATTATTGTCTACTCCGGGACTCTCTTTAAAGATTTAAGTTATGTTCGTGAATCCTTATTACATTACCAAGTATAAAATGAGCTTTCCTTTAGTTTTAACAATCAATGATTAAATATGTAAGAAATTTAGAGAATCTTTTATATGTATTCGAGGTTCTTAATCAATAGAGAATCATCTGTATCTATTTAGAGATTCTTGGTCAATGGTATCCTTCAAAACATTTATATAAAAGTCTCTTGGTCATTATGATGACCAGGCTGGTTTTAAAGCCACTTAGTGGGAACTTGAAGTTTATCGTCATTCAGAAGGACATGGATTATTTCAATGTTGGGATCGAACCCACAGATGGGATACCTACGTATCATTTGTTTTGGGAAAGGAATCAGAACCCACGTAGTTCGATAAATAGAGTATGATATTTATGATTAATGGCTCAAAGAAGGATGTCATAATTACTTTTACCCTCTAAGCTCACGTGAGTCATCCTCAGTGTGAGAAACAAGAGGTATCAGTAATAAGATAGACAATTGGGCCATGAAATATGTAATCATAAGAAATGATTTGGGGCTTATGTATGTATGACTGCCCAGATAAATGAAGGTTATGATTTACTTTAGGGAGAAAATCCAGTAACAGGGTCCATAAAGGTATATGTGCTTCACGGAGATTTTGAATACTCTAACTTGGGACTTATTCCTGAAAAGGAAACCCAAATTAGGAGAGGATTGATAATTGGGTTTTACTCCTGAGAAGGAATCCCATATCAAACGTAATTTAGGACTGGTTAAGAGAAACTAAGGGACTTGGGGCTTACTCCTAAAAAGGAAGCCCAAAATTTATGACTGGACTTATTCCTGAAAAGGAGGCCCAGGTTAGGGGACTTGGGGCTTACTCCTGAAAAGGAAGCCCATGATTATGACTGGGACTTATTCCTGAAAAGGAGACCCAGGTTAGGGGACTTGGGACTTACTCCTGAAAAGGAGGCCCATGTTTGGAGGATTTATGATTGGGGCTTATTCCTAACAAGGAAACCCATGTTAAAGGATTATGATTGGGACTTACTCCTGAAAAGGAAGCCCAGGTTAAGGAATTAAGGTTTGGGGCTTACTCCTGAAAAGGATGCCCAAGTTTGGGAACTTTAGGAATTTTGGGCTTATTCCTGAGGAAGATGCCCAGATTAAAGGACTTATAACTGGGGATTATTCCTGAAAAGGAGACACAGGTTAAGGATTCTCTCATCTTAAAGGATGAGGTTGAATGAATGAACTCTCAATCTTTAGTTACATAAAGATGTATAAATCACTATGTTTTGAGAGATATTCCACAGAATTCCTTTCAAATAAGGAAGTCAAATCAAGAAATCATGCCATAAATGGCTTTGAAGAGTATCTAGAAGACTGAATCTTGAATAGGAAAGGTTAAATGGCTTAGGAAAGGTAAAATGGGAAAGATGGACACCCCAAAATTGCAGGGGTGCGCAAGTCTTGAAAGGCGCACAAGTCTTACGTGGGAGTGCAAGTATTGGTCGCGCAGGTATACCTGCACGACATGTGGGGTACTTTCTCGATTTTCAACCAGCATTAAAATACATGAGCGACTCTTTCTTAAAGCCTTTAGAATACTTTTGAGGTTCTCCCAGTAAAGGGATGCGCATGTTCTATTGAAGGAGTAAAGGCGGCGCGCAAGTGTGGCCACTTCCCTTAAGGGCTGGCCACTCAGGCGCGCAAGTGTTGATGCATTTCAACACTTAGGCCTTACTCCCTCTCTTTAGATCTTCCGTTCTAGGTAAGAAATTACCTTAGAAGTGTTCCGGAAGCTTTGAGAAGAGACTTGGGCATCAGGACCTTCAATCTGAGTTTCTGGGGAAAAAAATCCTCTTCGAATGGGGGGCCCACAGGATCTATTTATAGGCAGAAGAAGACCCCGAGCGGTTACCGGGCGGTTATCACTTAGGTCGCGCAAGTCACTTGTGCGCCAAGTGAGTCGCGCAAGTACACTTGCGCGACCATGGGGAAACTTGCGCGGCCTATGGGAAAAGTTTTCGTTGTTCATCCCTTTGTCAAATTTTTGATTTTTTCTTCAAAGGTTGAATCACTTTGTTCTCATATATTCCCCTTTTCCGATCTTTAGATTCTGTGATGAAAGGAGCGTCAACAGTAGCTTCGCCTCATGCTTCTTCGCATAGGCACGGTAACAACTATTGCTTCTTCGCATAGCCACGCTAATGTGGACCCCCAATGGGATCACCTCACGACACCCCCTCACCATGGTGTTGATGGTCCCTTCACTTCAACAAGGTGTAAAGGGTGCCAGTTATGTATGTCCTAGTGGTGTGGATTGAACCCACCTCGTCCAAGCTACAAGTCGTTAAAATACCAAGCACTATCATCCTTTACAGATGACGTTAAACTGTGACCAAACCCCATGTGTCAGACATTGGGAAATGGAAACCACCCTGGTGTAAGCCCCTATCTTTCCTTGAAGGAGGTAGAATCTCTAATCCTCCACTCATACTAGGTGTAAAGTCCCTCCCCAATGAGGCTATGTCTCAATTCAGGCCTCCATCCTGGAGTAAGTCCCAATCTCTATCACCTTAGGCTGCTAACTATCCCTAAGCCCCTATTTCCTCTGTAGGTTGCGGACCACGTGTAAGCCCCCATTTCCTCTTTGGGCCTCTAACTATGTGTAAGACCCAGTCCACTTCCCATGGAAACACCTTTGACGACATTATCGCCAGTTCTTTTTTTCTCTTGTTTCTCACACCGAGCATGACTCACATGGTCTTACGGCATGAACCGACCATGACATCCTCCTTGGGCAGCCTAGAGTGTAATCCCTACACCCATGCATGAACTAAGAGGTATTTGATCATTGTTAAGGCAAGTTATGTAGAAAACCTCCATGAGGTTCAAGCCCACCATCCATTGGTCATCCCGACCATATTCATGTCAGTTCACCAACACCTTGGGAAGCCAAGAGTTTAATCCGCACACCCATACCTGAACTATGAGGTCTTTGATCCTTGGCAAGGCAAGGTATGTAGAAAACCTCCCAGAGGTTCAATCCCACCATCCATTGGTCGTCCTGACCATCTTCACGTTGGTTCACCAACACCTTGGGCTGCCTAGAGTTTAACCCCCACACCCATACCTGAACTACGTGGTCTTTTATCCTTGCCAAGGCAAGGTACATAGGTAACCTCCTTGAGGTTCAAGCCCACCATCCATTCGTCGCTCTGACCCCCTTCACATCAGTTAACCAAACCCACCTGAACAACGTGGTCTTTGATCCATTCCAAGGCAAGGTATGTAGGAAGCCTCCCTAAGGGTCAAGCCTGCCACCCATTGGTTGCGACCACCATCACGTCAGTTCCAACCCCATTCTGAACTACGTGGGCTTTGAGCCTTGTCTCCAAGACAAGGTACGTAGGAAGCCTCCCTGAGTTTCAACCCCATCTAGTGGTAAGCCGTTGTGACCCCATTCAACAGTAAGTCAATGTTACCCCATTTAGAGGTAATCCATTGACATTCCCATTCAGCGGTAAGCTGTTTTCAACCACAATCAGTGGTAAGTCGTTGACATCCCCATCCATTAGTAAGCCATTGACATTCCCTTTCACTGGTAAGCCGTTTTCAACCCCATTAAATGGTAAGTTGTTGAAATCCCCTTCCAGCGGTAATCCATTTACAAATCCATCAAGTAGTAAGCAGTTGTGACCCCATTCAGTTGTAAGCCATTGTGACCCCATTCAACGGTAAGATATTGTCAAACCCATTCAGTGGTAAACCATTGACATATTTATCATGCGGTAAGCCGTTGTGACCCCATCCAGTGGTATGATGTTGAAATACCCAATCAGTGGTAAGCCATCATAAAATGCACTATGAGTACTTTCATTCCATACAATAGGGATACATAGGAATCCTTTTCGAGACTCAAGACCAACATCAATGTCGTCCTCGAGACGACTCCATCTCATTCACCATCTACTTCATAAACATTCAATCATCCATCATGATTCTTAACCAGGCCGCCTCATCCCAGTGGGATCATGCCACCTCATTCTCGATCCCCCTTAACAACAATAGAGAAGCTAACTACTTGTTGGCCTCAACATCGGTGTTCCCTCCAGAGGTTTCACCCATCAGATCCACTCTAATCAGTGATCTGATCAGTCCGATTGGTCTCCCATAGACGTTAAACTCACGATATACCCTGTGTTAAACATAAGAAGATGAGGAAAACCTCAGATATATTCCCATGGAATAAAATTCCCCACATTCAATGTGGGATTCCTCGGGCTTCTGTGCCCTTGAGAAGCCCTATAATAAGAGAAAGAAACCCAGACGCACTTGTGTCCCAGCGTCCAGACATTCCAGTGATGTCCAATATGACTACTCCCCTGACCAAAGGTTTCTTCCCTAACCGGACCCTTTGGAATGTTCCAATAGAAGCAATGTAATTATCTGGTGTCCATTAATACATGGCACTAGGAAGAGTTTCACGAACAACCTCTTAAACCTATAAGGGAGACACGAACTATGTGTTGAGTTCCAAGGAGGAATCCACAGATAGAAGAACCGTCATCCCATCATCCTATTTCGATCAAGGAGAAAACATCCCTAAATAAGGGACGAATGTCACTCGCCTTTGGAAGGTGGGAATGCGGGGGAAAACCGCACCTTTCATACTCATTCAGATGGATTCGTGCGCCCCGACGTAAGCATCGGAAACAGTTCTCTATATGAATCAGAAATTAAAAAAGTTCATTAGGGAACCATAGAATGTGATGAAACAAATATATCCTCATTTATTTGTATTAGTGAGATTTAATTTAAAGAGTTAAATTCATTTTAAGGGGGTTAATGTAACACCCTAAAATTTTATTATATATTTATCTTCAAATAAGTTTAATTTATTTGATTGCTTGCATTACATGTAAACCCAAGTATCTGTGAACTATAATATAATATAATGTTACAATATAGTTATTAAATTGGAATAATGAATAGGGAAAACCACATTTTTAAGATTATGTATAATTTTTTTAAATAAATAAAATATATTTAAAAAAATGTACTCAATTTTTAGTAATGGATTTATTTGATTCAAAGATACATTTTTCCTTAAAAATGTTTTTTTATTTCATTTTTTTTATAAAATTACATAATTAATATTTGAAACATTTATAATGTTTAATTGAAAAAATGAACTTAATTTTGGAAATCATCATGTCAAAATTATCTTAGAGTGAAATTTTTATAATTTTCTGTAGAGATTGATTTTTTATTAAATAGTGAAAAATACTAATTTTTATTGAAGTCTAATTTTTTGTTTAAAGACTTAAAAATATATATTTTCTTTAATATACTTTTAAAATTTACATTATTTCATTTATATTATGAATAATCCAATTATGATAATTATAATTAATTTTATGTTGTATTTGGTATAATTTTTTTTATATTTAAGAAAACATTCTTTTAGAAAACTACTTTTCATCTTGTTTTTTTGGTTTAATTATAAATTAAATTCTACAACTTATATGAATTAAATTTAATAAAATGGATTCTCTATTTGGAATCTTAATGTTAAAATTCAGTAATGAGACCACTTTTTTTGTCAAAATGAATAATAAAAACAGTAATAATTTTCTACTACAGTTATGGTTAAAACAATTCTACCAAGTGGAGGGGGTTAAACTGATAGATAAGGGTAATTTTTACAATTAAAATTTTATAAACCATTTTTTATGGATACATTTAAACTTAATACTATCAAAACTTCTAAAATATATCCATTTTGAAGAATATGGTGTCATTACGGGACCCACTGAGGCTTGAGCCACAACTATGCTAGGCTTGCCTCCAATAGGCAAGGTGTTGGAAATTATCGCTGAGTATGCATATCAGACACATGGGAGGGATAAGAATAAGGTAACTACATGAAATAACCCACATACATATACTTTCCCGAATGAATATATAAAAAGATGGATATAAAAATGCATGAATACATTTATCCCATAGTCAGAGTACAATAGAGGGATTAAAAGTAAAAAAAGTGAAAAATAAAATCCCACCAAAACTATAAAAGCAACCAACCAGATCAGAAGGAGGATAACACCATCAAATGAAATAATTGAAACTTACCTTGGTAAAGAACTGATAAACACATTTTTCATTCAATTTCTCTAAGATCCACTTACTCCGGGTCCTCCTAGGACTCTGTTGAAAGGCCCATTGGCTACACAAGACCTGACATGTGTGGGAAAATCCATTGTAAGGGAATGTATAAAAATACACATTAGGAAAACCAAAAACCAAAAAATAAAAGGGAAAAACTGAAATGAAATAGTACACTTGACGTAATCTAGAGGGAACCCATGTGAGAGAATAAGAAATACCTTCTCGACTACTCCTCAACTATACATGACTAGTCAACTCAATACACATGGTAGGTCATACTTGATATGTAACATCACTACATAGACTCTCAAAATCACCTAGATATACTAGTCTCAGATTCTATGTCTCATGTGGAACCAACCTCATAACCATAATGATGATTCTACTCAAGGATCAATAGTATTTATCATCCTAGATTACTCACTCTACAATCCTGTCCATCCCAGATGACACTAGCTCAAGAGACATGTTCCATCAAAAACAAAATTTCCATCCCTGATGTCCCATGTCAGAGAAAATGATCCATTAAGAACTAATATCTTGGTAAAAATCTAGTTCCCAACACCATAGGTCCTATCAATTCTGTCTTTTACCAAACACAAGCTCATAAGAATGCAATCAGAGAGGTCCTCCCCTCCAAAATTTACAAAAACAATGGAGCACTACTCCAGACTATGCACCATGTGAATCCTTTCTAGAGAGAGAGAGTGAGGGACCCTAAAATCACTACTTCCACATAACCAACGGATTGAAAACTTCTAAACATCCCTAAAAACATTTTTATTACCTATATGAGAGGCCCACACCACACCATATTGATGGAGTACAACCTCTGAACAAGGTATCACACATAACTAGTGGAGGGGATCCTTCCTTGTAACTACACTCTAGCTGAGTGAGCTAAAACTATCTTGGAGGAGATATTCCCCTTAATAATTACAATATGGGGGAGTACCGCTCTATAAATAGAGGACCCACACCCTATCTATATTGGAATTCCATATATACCTCTCTGATCATAGCTGCAGACCTGCACCCTAGTATGAATAGGGAGTACCGACTTTATCTTAACATCACATATAGAGGACTCATGACCTGGTGAGATAAGGGAGTACTAAATCCAAGGATATAGGTCCCACTCCTTTGTATGGTAGGGGTGTACCGACCTAATCTGCACAATGATTATGGATGGACGGTCCCCTAATATGATACAAGAGCTCCATATCTATCTATATGAATGATACAAGGGAAATTCATCATGGTCCTACAATGGGGGTACTGACCTCAGTAGGACTAATTTGTGGGTAGAGGACTGATTCCTACTATGGCGGAGTTCAATATCTATCTATTTGAGAGGTAAGGGAAACCCACTACCTGGTATGACAAGGGATCACCTGTCCTATAGTGTCTCTAATACACCAAACCAATATATAAAATTGATCAAGAGTAACTAGAATGAGGGTAATGATCATCATTCCCCACATGAAAAAATTTCATGGAGTAGGGGTCATGTTCCGTGAAAGTAGGGGAGCATCGCTCTACCAGCCAAAAGAGTCTAGGGGAACCTGCATTCTAAGATATTCGGGAAGGGTCCGGACCCCAACATCTCTCTAGTGATCCACCCTAATCATTAACCCCGATTAAATTATTATTTAAAAATTCCAAAGTCATACATGGAAAAACATGAGTCTCTATCATTGGATTGAGTATGACTTTATTATATTTTAATTGTCTAATAAATTCTAAGTGTGTCCTCTTCCCTACATAAAAAATGACACCACTCCTTTATTATATTTACACAACTTTGAGTCATATATTTCCACAAAACCCTTCCATATTATTTTATAAAACTCCTATTCACTAATAATAGGCTATGTTATTCTTAAAAGGTCATTCTAAGGGTTGTTGAGAACGAATATAAATGAGGCCTATTGAAGAAGAGGAAATCGTCCCACCTGAACTCTTTCAATTTATTTCTCCTTATACCTCCTCTAAATATTTGGTATTCGTTATAAAATAATAAATCATGTATCCTCACTATTATTAAATTCTATTATTATTAGTATTAAACCACCAATATCCACCCTCAATCCCATCAAATGGGAAGTGAATTTATAGCTCATGCGTACTTGTGGTTTACCATGACTGCAGAATGATAAAATTCATTTTTAATCACCATATTTAACTGATGAATATTATGATAGGTTTAATTTTTATATATGATATTTATTATATAATTATTATTATATAATTATAATATCATATCTTCCTTCTGACCTTCCAATCCATTGGAAAATGATATCGTTTCTCATGCATATGGGTGGACTACAATCTCCCTAAAGCTATACAATTTTATAATATTTTTTTATTTATATGGATGGTAATAAGTTAATATTTAACAAATATATATGTTATTTATATAATGATAAATATTTTGGATATGATAGAAACATGATAAAATTAAAATGAATTGAAATACCGAACCAAAATTCTCATGAAAAATGGCACAGTTAACACCTGAAAATGATGATTTCATTAATGAATTATTAAGAAATGGGGGTTTAAAAGTTATAAGTGGAAAATATATGATATTATAGGCATGTTAATTATTATTATATATAATTTTAATAAATTTATATTTATTATACCGGTGGTAATATTTCATTCAAATAAATTAAAATTTGAGGTAATAGATTTATATTACAATATCATTATGTATTGGGATTGTTTTTAATTATGTTTCAGATGATGAAATTTCATGATATAACTCTCTATAATATCATGAATTTCCTTATACTATGTTTATTTTTAGATATTTATTTTTTTCTTTCATTTTACTCTCTTTATGTTCTCAAGATATCGAAAGAATGTGTTTCAAGAAAATCAAATTTATTTCTATCTTTGGTTGAAAATATTTTTTGTTAAATACCCTTGTTTTCTAATTATGCCTTCATGAATATTATAAATATTATCCTATTATTGATTAAAGTAACATTTTAACATTATTTAATTTTTATATAATTTTTTAAAATGAATCTTTCTTTTATTTTCCAAATGAGGAACTTTTGACCTTTTATAAAAAATGTGAATGAAATATTTGTTTTAACATACACAACATGAATAGAATTTTCCACTATCATGTCCAGCCAATACATTCAAGATTAATTTAAAATTTCCCATGTTTATTTTAAAATAAAATGTTTTTCACAATATTTTTGAAATTTTTATATTTTAAATAAGTGAATTTGAAATGAAAACTGCATATCCTCAATAAATGTTGCATCGATATTTTAAAGGAATTATTCATCTATGATAACATCCTTTTATATTAATTTTGATTTGATGGAGATATGATCCAAAGTTACAATAAAATTTCATTGTTTGTAATAATTATAACGATGGATTAAGTATGCATTTATGAAACCCATTTCTTTCCCATGGGTTAATTAAGTTATTGTGAAACCCATTTCATTTATACATGTTATGTTATGATGAAATGTTTATGAAAAACATTTACATTCAATTTTTAATACAATGATAAATTCATTATGATATTTTGGAACAAATATGTATTATTTTTATTTTATAATGTGTGATCACAAAATTTTATATACCTCAAATGCATCGGGTAAAGTTGGATATCTCATATGATAATTAGGAATGGAATGGGGAGTGAACCCAATTCTCTAAGGGGATTAGTCCACTATGATAATTTAGGGATTAAACCTTAACTAAGGATATGATGGCATGCAGAGTGGATCCAATACACTATTATAGTCTTGGAAGTGATCATTGATTAAATAAATTGTTCTATATGATTAAGTATATGCCATAATATTATTTATTATGCTAATTTTATGCTCTCATGGATTATTAGGACCAAAAAGGGACCTAGATAACCTGAGGGGGGGTTGAATCTGGGATTGGATATTCTTTTCAAAATTATCCCTCTCCCATAAGAT
Source organism: Viscum album (assembly GCA_963277665.1). Lineage (NCBI taxonomy): Eukaryota > Viridiplantae > Streptophyta > Magnoliopsida > Santalales > Viscaceae > Viscum > Viscum album. Next base: position 279,239,956 of record OY728119.1, on the reverse strand, counting down.
CTTAACCTCATTATTATAAGGTTCAATCTGTTTTCACTTGTATTTACTGTTGATATTATTCTTCCATTATTTATCTAATGATTATGCTTTGAATGCAATGCAGAGAAGCAAGCGAGAAGACACAAAGATTTTTAATTGGTTCACCCTCACTGGGCTACATCCAAGGAGCATACACAGTGATGTTCCGCTATACCAAAACCACTAAATCTCACTTCCAATTTATAATTTTAGGGATATATCACTTCTATGACCAGGATCACTGCCTTTACAATTTTTAGGGTTAGCTCACTACTTTCCCAAGGGTCACTCCCTATTTCTCTCTCTCTTGCTCACTATTGGTGGAGAGGATCTCCTTCTTCCTTTTCCTTTTCTCACTACTCTGTAAAGTACCCACTTACAGTTTAAAGACTTATAGGTCCCTTCATTATCACAAATGAATTCATCTGTCTCTATATGTAGATTCTCTTTTGACGTCCAACATTCATGTAGCCTTAGAATGAATAGGGAGGTTCTCTAAGCATAGCGTACTTATCTATGTCATGGCATGATTCTTGAGTCCCTGTGGACTTCTCTATGGCTTTCCATGCTTCTTTAAGCATGGCATGAAAGTGTCACCTTACTACTTGCATGACACTCTATTATCCAACTCAGAACTTGGGCGGCTCACACACTTTTATGCCCAAACCAATATTAGTGCTCAACTATCAATTGGAAAGAAACTTCTGAATATCTTCATTCTTGCATGCCCACACCACCACTTACGCACCCAACCCACTTGTATGACTGGATATTGGAGCTTTCCCGCACTCGGTGGCAAGGGAAGGATCGCGGGTGACGTTGGTGGCGCCTTTGTCGACATTTGTCGAAGCTTCTGCTGGATTGAAATGGACTCTTGTGGCTCGGTTTGGTGCGGAGAAACCCTCTCTTAATGTCTTTAAGAGTTTTGTGGATTCCTGGGGTTGCAGGTGGAGGCTCGCATCTCGGTGTTGCACAGATGATCTTTCTGTTTAATGCTATCTTCGGAGGCGGATTTCATCCAGGCCTGGTGCCATTCTCCAAGGTCCATGGGTTGTTGGAATTTCAGCCTTTCGAGGTGGTCGACGGAGGCTCACAAGGGGAAGAAAAACTCTCATGCATCGTTTTGGGTAATTCTACCAGCCCTTCCTCTCCCGTTTCAGAATGGCGATTTCCTGAAGGTCATTGGGGATGCTCTGGGAGGCTTTCTTTGCTCGGATGAGCGTACTCAACGCGGCGAGGAGTCCCTAGTGGCATGGATCTATGTGGAATTGGACCTCACCTTGCCGGTTCCGGAGAAGATTTCTATTCAAGTGCTGGAGTCAGTGGTCTGGGACCAGGATGTAGTGTACCCGGTGTTCCTCGGGTTCTATTCGTCTTGTCTATTTCAGGGTCACTCTCTCCAGATGTGTCGAAGAAGATACCCCACAAGGCGCCATCTTGCTGAAGCTGGTTCCAAGTTCCCTACTATACCTTCTCCATCTCATAAAGGTGTTATGGCTCGTTCATGCTTGATCAAGCACTCTGTTCTATCTAGAAGATCCATGGTAGAAAAGACTTGGATGTCTCCAGGATCTTCTGAGGGGGGAATTATATGTCCTATTAGCTAGGCCACATCCCCTTGCTCATCGCCAAGCTCCCCTCAGGAACCCTTAGAGGACCCTGATGAGACGTGCTATCCGGGGAAGCAGAAGATAGGCAGTTTCCTGGATTTCCATCTGAGAGTGCCCAGAAGCATCATCCCTGATTGGCTGCTACCGGTTTCAACTATGGCTTCCAGGGAAAGTGTTTTCATTCACTCCAAGAAGGCCGGAGTTCGAGGTGATTTCCCTATCATGGTGGAGTTGCAGGAAGACCATAGGCTACTACCCCCTTTCATTCCAGGTACGCATGCAATCTCTTCCGGTATACGTCCTTCCCTGGGGGCAGGCCCTACATTTAGTAGTGAAGGTCATGGGGCTGAGAACTCACCCGAGGAGAAGGGCCTGGTAGGGGAGGTGTCCCCGGCCAAGGGGGCTATTAAGGTGGTGAGTGAGTTCCTTCCTATGGACAATCCCTCTTCTCCTATTCCACCGCCAGTTAGTCCGGCCTCAAGCCCAGGAGTCTGCACCCTGTAGATGAAGAAGAAACTACAGGGAATGGAGAACCCCTTATTACCAACTGAACCGACCAAAGCACCTGGGGTCAAATCCAGGAAAGGGATTTTTTAATGTTTCCCATTATGATCTAGAATTCCTGTGGTATTGGGGCTAGGGTGAAGATCGAAATTATTTATTCGGAATTCAGGAACCAAATAATCAAGGTGGTAGCGATTATCGAGCATAAGCATAATATTTCCAAGATCCAAGACTTGACCCACATGTTAAGAATATATGCGTCCATGCATGTGGCCACGAATAACAACCAAATATGACTTTTCTGGAAGAGGTATGTTTTAGTGGAGATGATGCAGGCCAGGGATCAGCATATCACGGCAAAGGTGTCAAGTAATGGAGATGAGATGTGTTTTTCCTTTATCTGCGATAGTTTTGACTCTCATATGAGGGAGGTGTTGTGGTCGGAACTAAACGGGTTCGATCCAGGGGACCAAACCTGGGTGGTGGGAGGGGACTTTAACATCCTCATGCAACCAGACAAGAGGAATGGGCGGGAGGAATTCACAAGGAGGGAAAGATCTTCCTTTGTGCAGTGTATGACAGGGAAAGGGTTATCTGAACTGGGGTATTCAGGTGATCCTTTCACCTGGTGTAACAATGGAAGGGGTGGAAGCACATGTTGGAGTAGGCTGGACCATTTCTTTGACAACATTCACGCCATTGCCACGTATCCGAATGCGAAGGTAAATCACCTAACTCAAAGTATTTAGGACCATTCGCTGCTCCTTCTATCTCTCTAAAAGACATATGCAGCGAAGGGGAGTTTCAAGTTCACCAGCCAGTGGACGTTTGATCTGAAATATCATCGCGTGGTTGGGAGGGTCTGGAACGAGCCTCCTCGGGGCCATGAATGGGTGGTTATACACTCAATGTTGAGGCTATAAAAGCAGGAAATTCTAGCATGGGAAAGGTCTCGTCCCTCTCGAGTCCATGGAGGCCAGGCCTGAGGTTAGTTGGGATGACGGGCTGTATGATGAACTTGTAGAGTTAAAGAGCTCCATGCAGGAGTTGGTGCTTTCTCAGGAGAGACAGGAAAGGGATCAGTCCAGGGTCAAATGGTTGAAGGAAGGGGATAAGAACACTAAATTTTTTCATGCATGCATTAGGGAGAGGAGGCGGGTTGTGAAACCCAATCTTGCGATGGAGGATGGATCCTTTTTAGATGATGTGAAGGTGGTCGGGGGTAGGGCATGCGAGTTATTTAAAGACCTCCTTGCGGGCACAAGTGCAAACATGCAAGGAGGATACCCTTCTAGGACTGCTGACCTGTGGGAGGGCATCCCGAATATGGTCTCTGCAAAGGATAATTGTTTATTGGAAAGCATTACAGAAGAAGGGGAGGTGCATGAGGCGATGTGGAACTTGAACCCAAACAGCGCTGCAGGTCCAGATTGTTTTCCAGGCTCCTTCTACAGGGGCTCCTAGGAGGTGGTGAAGGGTGATCTTATAGCTGCCATACAGGACTTCTTCCGAGGGGGTTCCCTTCCTCGTATTGCTTCCACGACCACTATGGTTCTTCTGCTGAAGAGAAAAGATCCCTCATCCCTATACCACTACCAACCCATGAGCATGTGCAGTTTCCCCTATAAGGTCCTGGCGAGTATTATCAATAGGAGGATGTACAGCTTCCTTCCTCGGTGGATTGTTCAAGAATAACATGGCTTTGAAAAGGACCGATCGATCCAGGGAGATGTGGCGATGTCGCAGGAGATGCTGAGAGACCTGAACACCCTGTCATGTGGTTCTAACGTGGTTATTAAGTTGGACGTGAACAAATATTATGACATGATGGAATGGGGTTTCATGAACAGAGTACTTGCGAAGATGGGAGTCTCTCGATGGGCCTACGACATCATCTTCAGGTGCGTGAGTTCTCTGTGGATGTCTGTGTCATTTATAGGGAGAACCTATGGCTTATTCAAATCCGTCGGCGGCCTTTGCCATGGAGACCCAATTTTCCCGAGAATATTCATAATCATGAAAGATACACTGAGTAGGAGGATCAATAAGGGAGTTCATGAAGGGGCCATTCTGGCTTACCATAGAAAGCTTTGCTGCGCCCCTGTTTCACATTTGATGTTCGCTGACGACGTGACTGTCTTCATGAATGGTGGGCGGAAGTCCCTTCGAGAGCTGAACAGAATCCTTGAGGAATAATGCTTCTGGAGCGGACAAATCATTAACAGAGAGAAGAGTAGCTTTTTTATTCCTTCTTCTTGCAACTAGAATAGGGCAGCCAGGATGGGAAGTGTTCTGGGAATGGGGAGAGGATCCTTTCCCATGGAGTACCTCGGTACCCCTATCTCAGTAGGATGGCTGAGGATCAGGGACTTCGACAGGGTTGCGAACAGTATCTCGGATCGCATTTTGAGTTGGAAAACCCATTTTTTGTCCTTCGGAGGTTGGATCACCCTGGTGAATAGTGTACTATCTGCGATCTCGGTTCATGCTTTGGCCTCATCGTGCATGTCGAAGGGGGTTATCAGGGTCATTGATAGGATTCTTGCGCCCTTCATCTGGGATGCTTTATGAGAGGGAAAGAGGCAGTGGGTGTCGTGGGACAACATAGCCCGACCCACGAGTGAAGGGGGAATAAATGTTAAGAGTATGGCGGACACGATCCACTGCATGCATGAGAAGCTTGCATGGGAGACCATTAAGGATCGAACTTTGTGGGGGATGCAGATGTCTCAGAGATATAAGGCCGATAAATTTCATGGCACTGCAAGGCGCTCAGTGTTATGGTACTCAGTTTTTAACATTATACCGTCTCTTTTACCCCTCTCGCAATGGATTATCGGGGAAGGCAGCATCCACTTATGGAAACACAACTGGGCGGGTGAAGTGCTGGGATACCCAGGATGCCCGGCCCCGACCATCTCTTTCAGGGAGGCAAGTATGTACCCCCTGTTCTTTAGATCGGTTCGTGACATCCCACATCAAGAAGTTTTCGACTCTGTGGTTTTGAATACAGAGCACGATAGAAGTGTATACACCCCATCTACATCGGGGTGGTTCAACACAAAATATTTCTGCAACATGAGCGCACCTCAGGGGCAATGTGAAGGGTGGAATAGTATGACCTGGTGTAAAAAGATACCTGCAAAACTCGACTTCCTCACTTGGAGGATCCGGAAGAAAGAAATTCCCTCCGATGATCACATAAAATAGATTGGTATCAGTCTCGCGTCATGTTTCCAGTGCTGCGGGAATAGAAGCGAGGAGAGCATGAACCATATTTTTTTTCGAGGGAGAATGGGATCGGTACGTTTAGAGGTTCTTCATCTCCTTTACAGGTTTACTTCATCGAGTGGGCAATGCGGAGATGGTTATGGAACACTGGTTTCAGGAGGATAGCGGGACAGAGGAGGAGATGAATGTGCGAGACGTCATTTTCAACGCGGCCTGCTGGTGCCTTTGGCAAGCTAGGAACCGGGCTAAATACGAGGGGAGCAGTTCCACAAGTCGATCCATGGTGGAGAATACATGTTTCTTGCTGATCAACATGATTGGAACCACATGCTTTGTGAGGGGGCGTTCTCCCTTGGGGTGGTGCAGGATACCCACAAGAGGGGAATTCGGAACAGTGAAGAGGTACAAGGCAGGTGGGTTCAATGGTCTCCCCTGCAAGCTGGTCTTAAACTCAATTTTGATGGATCCTGTGTATTGGGTGACATGTGTGGAGGATGAGTCATTCAGGACTATAAAGGAAGCTTGGTACTCTCCTTCACAGCGCATTATGGAAGCGGTTCCTCGATTCGAGCGGATGCAATGGCGGCCCTGTCCGGACTCTCCTTAAGCAATAGCAGGGGCATTTCCATTGACCACATTGAAACAGACTCAATGTCCATCCATGATTATCTCCAGAATAAAGGCACCATCCCATGGTCTATCATCTACATGATTAGACAATGCAAGGCTCTCATCAAGGAAAAAATTAGAATATCACAGACGTGGTGTGAGGGGAACAAAGTGGTGGACTATATGGCCTCAATCGCGATACCGGGCTCTCTGATGTTGTAGTTTACTAATGTGTCTCAGCTTAAGCCAGAGGGGGTGAATCTTATCCAAGGTGATGCTCTTGGACTGCATTATTTCAGGCCCCCATAATATGGGTTTCCCTTCCCCTGTACGGTCCTTCTGGGCATCCTCTTTATATGAATAAAAATTTTAATTTTGTATGGATGATCTGGAAAAACATATGGCACACAACTTTCATAGCCTCCCAGACATCGGTGCGGAAGTCTCTTTGCCAAAAACACTTTTCTCCATTTGTCAATATTGAGGCCGAAAAATTTGTCAATCATTGGAGAAGAGTACCACCTTATATCGGCTATTTTTGTACCACCTCTAGATCATTCATTACATTGTCGAGGTTCTTCAATCAATCATGGATTTATGAAAACATTCCTTGAACTCGATAACTCACCATGTAAACCACCTTTGTCAAACAATTCGTACATCATGGTCTAATTTTTCAACAAACACAATACAAAGGCCCACATGGTCAATAAAAACCATCACCTAAAAAATACTTCAATGAAACGTTGAGGGATTTTTCTTAAAAATCACCCCCTTGTGGGTTGTTGATAACTCTTCTCATAAACATTCTCTTCACATTGATACCTTATTAAAGATTATTCCAACTACTAGCTCCATTCATCTCTTGATATTCAGATAATGATTAAGGATTTACTCAACATATACTCTAATCCCACATGAGTAATGATCTGCATGAGAAACAAGAGTAAATGAAAAGATCATAAATGAATCACTTTATTTCAGAAACCTACTATTGACACCAAACTGATACCAATTGCTAAACGGATTCAAATTTTTGATCACTGGAAACCTTCTCACACCATTCCAACATCACTCTTCTGCATTTAACATGATCCTCAGATATCGTGATATCTAGTCTTTGATTGACCACTTCTAGCATCTTCATATTTTCATACTCCCCCTATCTCATTGCTCTACCTGTCAGCTTCTCCCTATGTATTTGACTATGAAATTTTCTTCTCTACTTATCTACAGTTTCTCCCCCTTGAGGAGTCACTATTTACCCCCCCCCCCCCTTTGTCAATGAACCCAATGGTCACTCCTTTGTGGGTTTTTAAAGTATGGGGAGTCAAGTCAACTCCTAGAGCCAACTGATGCCTCTCAAATGAATCCTTGGTTTAAGACTTTGTCAGAATATCCGCAACCTGAAGCTCTCTAGGAACATAATCTAACTTCACTAATCCTTGATCCATATTCTCCTTGATAAAATGATATTTTATCTCATTGTGCTTTGTTCTTTAGTGATGGACTAGATTGTTTCTAAGATTTATAGCACTTGAGTTATCACACTGGATTCCAATAGGAGACTTCACTTCAACTCCCATATCATCAAGCTGTTTCTTTATCCACAATAATTGTGTGCATGCTGGAGTGGATACTATATACTCATATTCTTTAGTGCTCAGTGAAATGAAATATTTCTTCTTTCTTTTCCAAACAAATATGCAATCTACCAAGATAGAAAGAACCTCATGAAATTGATTTCCTGTCATCTGATGAACCGGCCCAATCTGCATGAGTATAACCCAATAACTCTGTCTGAGATATGTCACTATATATAAAGTTGAAATCCACCATGCCCTTAATATACCAAAGTATTATTTTCAATGTAATCATGTGTCTTTCCTTGGGATTTCATAGATATCGTGCTACTTGGAATGTGGTGAAAACAATATCAGGTCTCATCACTGTCAGGTACAGTAACCTCCCAATATTCTTCCTGTATTCTGTGTTATTTACTGCCTTTCCATTATCATCTTTCGATAATTTCATCTAGTTAGAAACTAGAGTCTTCATCTCCTTGTAATTTTTCATTCCAAATCTTCTCAGAACCTCCTAGGAATATTTGGATTGAGAAATAAATGTGCCACTACTTCTTTGTGTATCCTGTAAACCAAGGGAAAAAATCAGCTCGCCAATCATAGACATTTCAAACTCATGTTTCATGAATTAAAAAAACTTTCTGCACTATTATTTATCTAATCTGCCAAATATTATTTCATCGACATAAACCATAACTATCATCCTTTGATTACTATTTTTGTTGAAATAGAGATTGTAATCAACTTCACCAGGATGGAAACCGAGCTTATTCAAAAACTGATCTGGCATTGAATATCATGCTCTTCTAGCTTCCCAATATATAATTCTTCTTTATGAACCCCAATCGAAAATGTAGAATTGATATGTATTTGGAAGTATCCTTTGCACAATAGTCATTATTTGTTTTGAATCATTGTTTCATATTTATTCATCCTGTTGTGATAGACGCATTTAGCCCTGATTAAAATCTTATCTATTGGCCACAAAACAAATTCCCGATTAAAATTATTCTCAATTTTGTCAAGCATTTTATTCATAGTCTGAACCCAATTATCATCTTTTACCACTTCACTAAAACAATTAGGCTCTAACAGTGATAAGTATAATGCTTACTATAGATTCCTCATCATTAATGTCTGCACAAGAACTGTCTGATTACCAATTCTATCTTTCATGTTAATTTCAGCTCAACTCTTTGACTTTCATGCTGATATGGATTTTAATTCCTCATTGTCATTATCAGTGTTTACTTCTGAATCATCATTTTCACTTCTACTCTCTCTGAGTCTCTTACCACTTCATCACTTTCTATAGAGAAACATTCACTGTGTCATTGTTCAATGAAATAATTTCTTTCAAATAATTTTCTCATATTCTTGTTCAAGCACTGTTGATATTCTCTCACAGCTTCTTGGTTTTCTGAAAATAGCTAGCTGATACCATAATGTCAGAAAAAAATAGGCAATTATTAAATACATGAATGTTGCTGATTCTTCCACAATTTCTCTTCTCTTGATTGTCTCTCGATCAACAACACCTGAGTTGGGTCATACAATTATTGCATTGATGTCTCTTATATATGATTATGATATTGAAAGCAACCCATATGTTATGAAACAATTTCTAATGATAGGCCCACTTTGTAGACCCACAATCATTATTCTCCTCCTACATCATTTATTCTCATTTGGCACTTGGCATTGATCCATAAAAAATTATCTAAGCCTTCTGGGTTGGAACTTGGTGTAGAAAACAAGATCTAAAGTTAATAACATAATCAATTTCTATTATGCCTAGTTTCTCCCTTTCTTCACCAAGTCTGGTGCCTAATTTGAATCAATTGAAACTTTTGAGTGTATCACCTCTTCACTTTGCATCTTTATATGCCACTTACCCTTAGATCATATCTCCCTAAAACTTGAAACACTTGAATCATCAGTTAACAAAATTTATATACATAGGGATAGGGGTTCTTCTGGAATCCTCAATATGAGGATTGTGGTTGATCATGATGGGTAAACCCTTTGATTTTTTATTGTATAACATCACACTCCTTCCTTTCCTACTCCAACTGGCTGGCCAACTTCAACTATTCTTTCCATATGACTAAGCATTCATTGACCACATGCTATTCTGTGTGATGATATGTAGATTCTGCAGACATGGCCTTTCTCACAATTTGGGGTTTCATCCAACAGGTACATATTTTTATCATTGATGTTCTACCAATATGGAACTTCCCCTAATTCCTTCTCCAAGTAAGAATCTCTCTACTTGGAATAATTATTTTTTTGTTAGGTCTACTAGGATAGATACCTTGAGAGGGGGGGTGAATCAGGGTATGACAGATTAAAAGAACTCCCCCTATTTTATCTTCTTTTTCTATTAGACAAAACCCTATTCTCTCTCCATCCCGATGCAGAGTATGAATAAACCTTAAAGCATGCACATGACACATAAATTTTTGCATGGTTCACCCTCACTGAGCTATGTCTAAGGAGGATACATCGACAGTGTGCTGATGTACCAATTCCACTATAAGCACACTGCTGTTTACAAGTTCGAAGCGGACTCACTGTCCCTCCTGGTTTACAACCACTCACAAAATGAATGCTCACTGCTCTCTCAACTGAAGTGTGCTCACCTATTCGTTAAAAGATCCACTGACAGTTTATAGACCTTTCTGTATCCTCATTATCTCTAATGAAATATCCATTCTTAACTGTTGATAGATGCTCTGTTGACGTCCATCTTTCACCCGCAGATGAATCTCTCTTTGCACCGGGTGTACTAGGAAACCCCAATTTGTACGGGTAGTATTCCTTGTTCCTTGTGCATAATTCCATGCCTTTGCATGAAATTCACTTTTCCCACAACACTCCTTTTATTCTCAAAAAATTATTTTATGCCCAATATCTTTTACATGCAACCACTACACTACCTTGCACGAAATTCTCCGCTTTTGCGCGAAATTCAATTTTTCGTGCAACAATATTCTTTTCGCGCAACTCACTTGTGCACTCCAGTTTTGTGCACCAAAGCTTGGATAATCTCTATGTCTTGATATGTGTCGAATGGAGGGGGTCACTTGATATTTATAGGAAAAATCGAACCCGCGTGAAAAAACCTCCTTGAGCGCGTAATCCACTACGAGCGCGAATAACAAATATTCCACGCAACACCATTTTTCATGAACTGATCCAATATTTCATGCACCTCATGCATTTTCCAATTTTCGAACATTAGACCTCAAAACATCTCTTCTGCGAAAAAAATTCATCCCTCTATTTCAGGAATCCCAAAAATATTTCACGCACCGATTTTGAATTTCGCACGCCGCACAATTATTTCGTGCATCCCGCAGATTTTTCATGCCACACTTAATTTTTTTCCCACCTCATTCCTTTTTCATGCCACACCCTTTTACAGAAACATATCTCTCCATTTTCTGATTTTTAGGCCCAAAAATTTGGCATACACTGAAAAACAACGCCACCTTGTATCTGCTCTTTTTGTATCGCCTCCAAATCGTTCATTCCTTTGATGAGGTTCTTCAATCAATCATCGATTGTTGAAAGAATCCATTGAACCTGAAAAATCACCGTGTAATCCCCCTTTTTAAACACACACATAAATCATGGTCTTCTTTTTTATCAAACACAACATGGAGGCCTTCTTTGTCAACAAACAAAATCACCTCAAAAATGCTTCAATGATGACTTGAAGGATTTTTTCCCAAATTTTTTTTCACCATTGCAGAGATATTTCTCTCTCATCCACTTCTATATGTGTCACATGACATGAGAATTTTTCAATACATTCTTTTTTCATCATTATTTTATTAGATATCTAAGTCCGCACACTATTTTTCACTGGTGGCGATTCCTCCACTGAATGTGAATTCTTCTTACTCAAAGCTAAAGTATCTCTCCACAAGAGCTATTCTGAGTGTGACAGATATGGTGATAGATACGCCTTTCTTTCAGCTCCTTGTGATTTCCATGAGTGTATATTTCTGTTCTTCAACATACCACTTTTTCTTCCAGTGCATAATTTCTTATCATGCATCACTGGAGTTTAGAATCTCCTTTTGAGTTCCTTTTCTTTTCGTGCTTTCTTCTTACTACAATGTATTTCCAAATGCAAATAATCAGAACATAACAAAAATTCCATCAAAGGCATACCTCATTTAATCAATTATTTGTCGAGATGTTGATGTAGCTTGAGTTCATCCTCTGACATTGAGCTCCTAAGCATCCTGAAACAAACTCATGGTGTGTCCCATTCTTCCACAGTAATATCATCTGATGAATTGTTTCCTCCGAGAGACTCTTCTTTCCGATTTGTCAAGAAACATCTTCTTATTATCATACTTAATAATTTTTCTATTTCCACAGCCTGAAATTTATTCCTGATCCTCTGAACAGAAGCTTGATCTATGACAATGAACCACACAAAAATAGAACATGCTAGCATTCCTTCCTATAAAATACTTTTTAGTTCTATCTCCATCACCTACATGATTTTTCTTATCTATGGAGATTTTCAATGCTCTTTTCCTATCATTCATAGGAGTGGGGTTATAATATCCAATTATAGATTTTCCCAAAATCGATGGCCTTTGGGATGATAAAATCCTTTCATGATTCACCTATGAAGTGTCATATTTGTCTTTCATTTCATCATCACCTACTGAAGGATAATCAAATAGTATGTTTATGGAATCCTTCAACTTGGGATTCTCATTGGAATTAGATTTGTCCATTTATTTATTAACTTAATCTATCTCTTCCTATATTTATAGAATCTTCTTATTTCTTGATTCTAGTTGAGCATTGAGTTCCATTCTAATATTCTTTCCCCTACTCATCTGATCTTCCAATTCTCATGTGATCTAATCAACCATATCACTTTGATCCTTTACATTAAAATTTTCAGGAGAATAATGAATCTGAGAAAGTTTAATTCTCTTATTGTAGCCTTTGATTATTCTGAACATATTTAGACACCTGTGTAAAAAAGTCATCTCTATTCCGGTGGACCTTTGATTTCCACCTAAAGCACGACCCTCCGACCACAATTCTTTGGATAACTCTACCAGGACTACCTATACCATTTCAGAACCCGGCCATCCTCCTGTTGACTGGTAATGCACTAGGCTGATACCTCTGTTCAGATGCTCTTACCATGGCTATTTGTCATCCAGTCGCTCCAAGGATATGTGTCGAAGCTGATCCTTCTAAAGGTCCTCTGAAATCTATCATCATCGATATTGAGGGACAGTTTCGCTGGAATCAATCGGTATGTTACAACAACTGGATCCCTTTTTGTTTTGGTTTCTATCAAATAGGTCAGGAATTTTTCAAATGATGTCATAAAGACGGTTTCCAGAATATGCCTCACTTTTCTACGAAGGGAATTTCTATGATAGTCAACAAGGCTACTGATTTTCACCCGGTGATGGGAGAGGTTGTTTCTAGATTGCAATCAAATATAGCTTCATTGGAAGAAAATCAAGGGGCATCAGATCATTCAGATACCATGTGCAAGGAGGAAAGGATAAGAGACATTCCGAAGGTGGCATATATTTTTAATCGTTTGAAACAGGACCTGGGTATACACCTCTAGGTGGAGGACCTAGGGGAGAATGAGGGAGAGTTCCCTGGACATCCTTGCTATAAAATTTCAGTCAATGGTCCATCAGAGGCAAAGGAAGTAGTCACTGGGGATGTTACCAGAGTAGAGGTCGAGCCTTCTATATTTCTACAGGAGGCATCTAATGCAATTTCATATCAGGCACAAGCGAGGCAGGGTGAAGTGGGTGTATTGGGTCTATTGGACCCCAAAATTTCCACTATAGAACTCTCTTCCCATATGCAGACATTGAGTAAGGGGAAGATGAAGTACCCTAAAATAGGCAAGGTGAAGGTGCTGGTCAAATAGAGTCCTTCCAAAGAAGGCCTAGTGGTCGAGTTGGGCAACAGATTTAAAGGTCTAGATATCCAAGGACCAACACTTGATCAAGAGGAATAGGATTCTGGTGATGACAGCTATAGCCAATTATCAGTGGACTATTTAGAAATAATTCAAGGGAAAGGTCTTCACATCCCCAGAAGGAAGAAAGGGAAAAAAGGAAATAGAGACTCAGGGAAATGTATTATGGTCAAGGGGAAAAACAAAGGGACACAAGGATTATTCACACTTTCCTAATCCTATGGAAACTAGGTTGGATAATAAAGGTGGAAACAAGGAAGGAAAGACTGCTTAGAAATGGGACGGTGGTGAAAAAAAAGGGAAAACCGGAATAGTTGACAAAGAGGAAGGGTAGTTCTTGAAGCACCTCCTCCATTCCAATGAAGAAATGCTTGAAAAAGAGGATAGGTTAAATGCTTCAAAAGAGGAGATTGAAAGAATATATGAAAGAAGACTGCGGGTTGACACCTAGGAGGATCAAGAGGTGTGGTTAGACAAATAAGACCAAATACTGGATTATGGCTTCATCCAATGTATAATAATCTCAGAGGAATTCATACAAACAACAGATAGAATGGATACTCACCTTGAAGAGCTCATCAGTGTGGATCCATATATCCAGTTTAGTACTTTGAACTGGGAATTATATAGATTTTGTAATTCTAATAATCTCAGTATTGTGTTTAAAAAATTTGTAAGATCTTTCAGTACGTAGCGGTACCCTTGTTTGGTGAACCCTGGTTTCCCACTTCTTCCTTAAAGTGGAATAATAATAAAAAATTTATTTGGTGTGTCTAGAAAGATCATCATTTATGGCTTTCAAATTCTGAATTTCATCTGATTTCAGATTCTTTCCCTTCACAAGATAATTGATATTTTCTCTCTTTATATAAAACTTTTTTTGTTCTTCAAATTGGGAATCATTCTTCTCCATCAGATCAGTGGCCATGTCAATAATCCTTTTATTTAAGACTCTTAGCTTATTAACATCAATTTATAGTACTTGGATCTAGATATCTTTAAATTTAACTTCTTCATCCAATTTTATGTTCGATTCCTTCTTCATGTCGACATCATCTACTGGTGGCCTCCTTGAAGCTTCATCATCATCAGTAGTTTCAGCATCACTTAAAATTTCAAGTACTTCACTCATTCCTACATGATTATTGAGTGAATCTATCTTTTCTCTATCTGATTCATCCAATAATTCCTTCAACATGCTATTTTATTACTTTATTTGAATCATACTTTTTTTATAAACACTTCCACACTATGGAATACCATCTGACTTCTGATTCTTCTTTGATGTTTTTTCCTTTTCCATGGAATTCCGAGAAAAGACTAGACTAAATCTTTAACCACATCAATTAACTAAATGATGATAGAGCAAAAAATTCTAATAAAAACAAACTTCCCCCCTGATACTAATTTTTAGGACAAAAAAGGGGCCATGATACCCTGAAATGAGGGGTGAATCAGGGTATGGATATTCCTTTCAAAATTATCCCTGCCCCACTGGATCTTGAACTCTTTATTATAAGGGTCACTTTTTTTGCACTTGTGTTTTACTATTTATCTTATTAGTCCCTTGTTTATCTGATGATGTTTATTTGAATGAAATGCAAAGAAGAAAGCAGGTAGACACAAATATTTTTACTTGGTTCACCCTCAATGGGCTACATCAAGGGACCATACAACGGTGATGTGCCACTGTACCAAATCCACTAAAGCTCACTGCCAATTTACAATGTTTAGGATAGATCACTTATATTCCAAGGCTCTCTGCCTTTACAATGATTAGGGTTAGGTCACAGATTTCCCAAGGGTCACTCCCTATTTATATCTCTCTAGCTCATTGTCGGTGGAGAGGATCACCTTCTTCCTTTTCCTTTACTCACTACTGTAGAAAGGACCCACTCGCAGTTTAAAGACTTGTAGGTCCCTTCATTATCACAAATTAATGCATATTTCTCTATATATAGATGCTCTGTTGACGTCCAACTTTCATGTAGCCTTAGAATGACCAGTGTGCTTCTCTAAGCCTGGAACACTTCACTATGCCTTGACGCGGTTCTCCAAGACTGGCGCACTTCACTATGCCTTGGCGCTCTTCTCCATGTCTAGTGCGCAAGGGTCACCTTACCAAATTCACGACACTCCCTTCACCAACTCAGAACTTGGGAAACTCATACTCTTTTACACCCAAACCAATATTGTTGTGCAATTATCAATTGGCCTGTAACTTCTGAATATCTTTATACTTGTGTGCCCACACCATGACTTGCGCGCCCACCCCACCTACACAACTAGAGCTCTAATTTTCTCTAAGTGTTATAGTTATTTGAAAATGAGGAGGGTTATCTCTCTATTTATAAGAATTTTGGGTACCATGATCACCATTGTGCAAGTCTCCTCTCGATGCACTAGTACAATCACCCTAGTAACCTTGCACACCCAAACCAAAACTTGTGCTCCCCCTTTTCCTTTGACATATTTTTATGTTATGATCTTGAAAGACCTATGGTACGCAACTTCCAAATCCTCCAAGACATCGGTACGCAAGTCCCTTTTCCAAAAAACACTTTTCTCCATTTGTTAATTTTGAGGCCCAAAAAATTGGCAAACACTGGAAAACAGCGCCACCATGTATCTTCTATTTTTGTACCACTTCTAGACCATCCATTCCTTTGTATAGGTTCTTAAATCAATAATGGATTGATGAAAACATCCCTTGAACTGTAAAACACACCATGTAAACCCCCTTTTTCAAAAAATCTGTAAATCATGGTTTGCTTTGTCAATAAACACAACATGAAGGCCCACTTTTTCAACAAACACAATCACCTCAAAAATGCGTCAATGAAACCTTGAGGTATTTTCCCCAACATGGATCATGTTTTTTTATTCTTTTATGATTCATGTCTTATGCAATTCCAATATTTATGAAATGATTAAAGATTATGATCTATGATATAATGAGAATCATTTTCAAAATTTAATATCATTTTCACATACCCTTATCATGGATAAACGCCTTTTTGTTTGATAAATATTTTATTTCATGATAAAAAATTTAACAATTCATAAGATCTTTTTGGTTTAGTGTATTGGAAATCAGGTTGATATTACATTTACTACATAGGGGTAAAATAAATAGAAACATTATTCAATTATTTTTGTGGAATATTTTTTATTCCATCCCATTTAATCTAACTACATATCTCTTGAAAAAAATACATCAAACAAAGGGGTGTGCATAGATCCCAATAATGAAATTAACAAAGGGAACACGTAGCATGTGAGCAAGAGGAATATGTATAAGGTATGATAAAATGAATATGAGGCAAATAATAAAATAATGATTATGAATCATAACATGGATATGTGTCTAGGGAATAAAGAATTAACATTCATAAGAATATCACTAAGGTCCATCCCCATGGTTTCATAAGTCATAATTACTGAGGTTATTCACCAAGGTATTGTAAACATGTCAGCTATAGAGATTAATTATTTACCCATTGCATTGGAGTGCTAGTAGGGTGAACCATAAATATGTCTTAATTCATGTGATCCAAATTGAACATAAACCAAACAATTTTATCAATAGCCTATGGGAATAAATAACGAGTTTCACATAAAAATAATTGCATATAAAGTGCTTAAATTATTTGAACAAAACATCTTTTTTACCCCATGAAAATGGAATATGAGTTTAACATATATAAATACAATAATAAATAATATATTTTTACATATATGTTAATTCTCATGGAAATGGAATAGGTTTTGGTATTCATATCATGAAAATATTTCAAGAAAAAGAGAAAAATTCATGAAATGATTTTATTAGCGTAACAAAATACCAAATGGATTATGGGAAAAGTATTATTATAGATATTTGAGGTCTACCATTTGAAAAAAATGATTTTTTTAAGTATACGGAAGAAAAATAAAACAATAAATAAAAAATAAAGAGGTTGGACACATATAAGAAACAAATTTTTAAAGTACTTGAAAGAAAAAGGAGAGGTGGAGGATTCCCTTGCTAAAATTTAACATGATACCAATACATCACATTGGCTAAGAAGAAAAAGAATAATGGTAGGTAATTAAGGAATACAGTAACACCTGGGACTTTTATGAGAAATATTTTGTATTTATGTCATATAAATCATCAAAGGAATATTTCACTACACACAACACTAGCCTGGATTGCTTTACATGCAACCGCGGCCTTCTTTAATAGCTTGCATCGTACGCAATACCGAGATTCACTAAACAATGATATGCTATTAAAATATTGCTAAAACTAGCCGTTATGAATAGTAATAACCACCTTTTAAAATTTTTTAAATTTTATTTTTCAAAATGGATTTCATTTTTGGATTTGTAATATCTAAATTAGCTTAGGGTGAAATTTTGGTACTTTTCGGATAACTTTCATATTCTGATGAATAGTGAAAATTACTAAATTTTAATTAAAACAACTTTTTTAATAGAAATAATTAATAGTGATAAATTATTAATTTGAGGGGTTTTAAAGTATATTTAGAATATATTTTTACCATTTAATACAATGTTTTTCATTGTATGTAATTTCACATTTAAACCAGACATAAACAATTGTCAATCTTTTGATAGTTATTATCTTTTAAAAACACGCTATTCGTTTTGACGACGATAATTAATTTTTAAATTAGTTAATTTAACTGCTATGTTTTGAATTTGGTAAAATAAACATCATTTTTGAATTCATAATATCAAATATAGCTGAGGCCTAATTTTTGGTATTTTTCTGGAAACTTTCATTTTTTGATGAATAGTGAAACCACTAAGTGGTAGTTAAAAAACTGAATTTATCATAAAACTTAATTTTACCACTTCTGTGAGTAGAATTTCGAAAATCCGATAGACACGGTTAATATCAAGGACTAAAATGTTGTTCAAGGAGATGCAAATAATTTTTGGTGAATAGTAACTTTTTACTTTTTTACCACGGTTAAAAGAAAATAGGGTAATTAAGGGTTAAAGTGTTATTATTATTACCATAAAACATGTCCTAATTCTATTTGATAAGTGTAATTAGACCAAAAACAACCATAGGAATACATTATGACCATTTAGGCCCACTTGGATTAGATTGGGACATTTATTATCAATTTATTTAAAGAAGGGTTAAAATTGTAAAAATCAAAGATTAATAACTAAATCATTTTTAATATAGGGTTATACATAAGATAAATTCAACTATAAATATTCATTAGAAATATACAAAGATTTCCAACATAATGGTATTTTATTTATAATTTTTAGACATTAAATAATTTAATTTATGTATGACACAATGATGATGCAGTAATTATCTTATTAATGAAATATTGACATAATTGATGTTATAAATACCCATATAAATGTAATTTGAGACTTTTTATGAATTAAAATAATTTTATATTTTATTATGACATGTTAGTATTGATTTAATTAAATATTTTCGAACTAATCATTCTGTTATGATTTTCACAAAAAATCAATTACCAAATAGTGTCAAAATTGACATAAAATTGTTTTTAAAACAAATACTATATTATTAATTGTTATTTTATTCCTAAAAATCTAAGGTTCGGCCAAATGAATTAGATAAGGTTTTATATATTAATAATAAAAAAATTGGGGTTCTTTTGGCTTGATATAGTAAGTTTATTAACCTTCTAGTGTAAGAAAACAAGAAGACACGGTAAAAGTTAAATTATCTAACTTAATGTTAAATCTAAATGATAAGGTTACAATTGATACCTAAACTTGTCTAAATTGTATTGGATGAGATAAGTTCGACCCCTCCCAGCCATATCTTCGAAATATATCAATTTGGAGTTATTAAAAACCGAATTTGACTTTATAATAAAATAATAGTTTTAGTTATTCCAAAGGTGCCTCTCTCCTCCCTTATAAAAGGACACCTCCTCCCTCTCTTCCTCACACCACATTGAGCCTTCAAGATCGGAAAAACCCTACTAATATCTCCTCTCCACTTCCCTAGAAACATCCTAGAGGTCTTTTTATTCTTCAAAGACCAATTTTAGTGCCCTAAGAGGATATCTCAAAGAGGCGCTTCAAAGAAGAGTTAATGTTCGTTACCGATTCATTCAACTTTATTTCTTCTTCCACTTCTTCTTCTTTAGTTGTTTCATTATGAATTAATAAAATTGGTATCACTCATATACCTATATGTTATTATAAGTATGAAACAACCATATTTCACCATCTATCCATCCTACGGAAAATGAAATAACCGCGCGTGCGTACGTACAGAGTACCATCTCCACGCCGTGGTGTAATCTATTTTCCACCACCACCTTACCTGGATGGGTATAATGGTGTAAATAATGACTATATATTATTATTGTAAAGTAATATTGATTCTGAAATAGTATATATACACTCCAATACAATTCCACGATCATGGGAACGATATCATCACTCGTGCGTACGTACGGAATACCGTCTGCACGATGTCATGCGACTGGTTCTACATGATCTTCATTTCATAATGATTATATAAATGAATTTAATGAATTAATATGACATATATTACACTAATACCATTCAGGAAATGAGGTATCTAAAAGCTAAAAAAGAAAAATAAGAATTTATTCGACAAAACACGCATTAGAACAAAAAGTAATAAACACTCGAATAACAAGTAGTAATGAAATATTACTAATAAGAAGTTAAGAATATGACCATATATGATATCATAAAAATATGTATGATTCTGGAATAAGTCAATAACATTATTTAAATCATTATACAGGAGGTTCGGACACTTATGAAGCAAATCGGACCTAAGGTAAGGGACATATCACAATCTCATTTTTATCTGAGATTGTTTATACGTTGGAATTTAATGGGGTGTATAATATCATCCACATCCATGTTTCCTCAATATGTAATATTATTTCCATCCACCTACAATTGTTTAAATCCAATTTTACCCTTCGGTGAGTTTTTTAGTAAAATATATGAAAGGAATCTTTTTGTCGTTTTTCGTACAAGGTACTTTTTGACTTTTCTGAAAAAAGTACGAGAAGAATGTTTTTTTAAATTATACGGCATGAATGGATTTTTAAAACATTATTTCCAAGAATATTCCTTTACATGTTTTCAAGTTTATTTTTAATCAACTTCTTTTAGTGTATAATTGTATGACATGTTAAGAAAGGAAAAGTGTTTTTGAAGTAGAAAGGATATTTTTCACAAGAATGGAGTTCAAGTGTTTTATCAAAATTATTTTCCATCTAAGATAATAAAGGGTTCTGTTTCGATCCCGATTATTAAATTGATTTGATTATGTTGTGATGGAATTATTTTTATGAATTTCTTTATCTTATATGAATTGTTTTACGATGTCACGATGTTTAAGATTCCAATTTTTTTACATGGGTTATGCTATGATGTATGGTTTATGATTTTGTGGAACACATAAGAATGGTATCATTATGAGATGGGTGGGACCTATATCTCCATCTAATGTATTGGGTAAAGATTTTATATCTCATGAGATAGACATGGCTGGAATGGCAGGTTAAACCGGTTCCGTAAAACAGGACTGAAACGAGGAGTGAACTCAGTTTAGAAATGGACTTTATCCACTAAGATAGTCTTGGCAATGAGTCTTGACTAATAAGAAATGATTCTCTATGATTATGTCTGCATGCCAAGAAAAGATTTATGTTTTATGTTATGATTATTGGGATTACATTTCACTACCATGATTTATCCCATGTTATGAAATTATGATCACTTTTACAGGGTAAGATTTCCAAAATGTTATGTTTTTATTTTGATGTGGCTGATATTTCTTTTGTTTACCCTTACAGAGAATTTGAGCTCACCCTTTTGTATGTTTTCTTTCTCCAGGTCAGGAATAAGGGTATTAAGTAAGATATGCTAAAAAGGGACTATATATATGATGAAATAAATGGGAGATAGTGTAGATGCTTTATGAACCAGTTGTTTATGTTCCCTAGTTTCTAAAGACACTATACCTATACGGTCCTTTAATGGTTTTGTTATATGTTGTAATAAGTATTCATGAATTTTGAATTATTAACCATGTATGTAAAGTATGGGTTGTTATAGTTGGTATCAGAGGAATGGTATAGTCAACCTTTGGAAACTAGGATGTGAAAGCCTTAGAAAGAACTCTAAGGTTAAGTCTAAGCATATAACACAATCTTAGTGTTTTAGAAATGGACATGAATTACCTAGGATAAGACCTTAAGTGTGAAATTTTATTGTTGATTATGTGGTTTTCCTATTATAAGTAGTGTTGCTCACACTATTCTTCTTGGTTTTAGTCAACGGATGGAACCCGAAGGAACCGTGTTAATGCGGAATGCGATGGGCAATGGAATGATTGTCCCCCTGAGAAACCAAATGTTATGGGAGATGGAATGAAAAATCTTGTAACCATGCTCACACAACTTTCTCAAGCTATGAATCATACATGACTTCCAAACGAGCAAAGGAAGGAGCAAAATTCTGTTGAATCCTTCATGAGGCAGCGTCCACCTTTATTCATCGGTTCTGCTGATACATTAGTTTCTGAACAATGGATTAGTACTACTGAAAAGGTATTTTCAGTTATTCAATGTTCTGAACATTATAAATTCATCCTAATAGTGTATCATTTGGATAGAGATGCTGATCAATGGTGGAATCTTATTAAGAATATGAGGAAAGCGATGAAATTGAGTCCATGGAATGGGATGAGTTCAAGAACATATTTTTCAATAAGTACTTCCCTCGTATTCTCCGAACAAAGATGGAGAAATAGTTTCTTGAACTGAAGCAAGAGGATGATGAATTTTTTGGTACCTATGAAGCACAATTTACAAGACTTTCAAGGTACACTTTTGGTGTTATTATCCAACCTGAGAGTAAGATCGATTGATTCTTTAGTGGCTTAAAACCAAGTCATAGAAGGGTGTTATCCATAAGGGACTTCAATATCTATGAGGAAATCGTTCGATTTGCTCTGAAAGTTGAGATGGTGATTGGAGTAACCCATCAGCCATATGGGTTTGATAAGAAGAGGAAAATGGAATTCAAAGGAAAATATAAAGACCACACTGAAAAGAAGATGAGCTTTCCCTTATGCTCAATGTGTGGAAAGAAACATGGAGGGAGTTGTCTTAAAGGGACAAGTAAATGTTTCAAATGTTGAAAGGAAGGTCATCGGGCATTTGAATGCTGCAATGATGGGAAGAAGATGTATAATGATGCAAACAAAGGAAGGGATACACAGAAAGAATCTACTACACTTCAATGTTTCAAGTGCAAGGAGTTGGGGCATTATGCCAATAAATTCCCTAATCCAAGGGTTTTTGATGATGATAGACATCAACAAAATCTTAAGGCTAAAGACAAAGGAAAGTCACATGCAATTTCTATCAGCGATGTGGAGTACGATAACGATGTGGTGAAAGGTACACTTACCATCCACTCTAAAGTAGAAAATGCTTTATTTGATTCTGGATCCACCCACTCTTTTATTTCTAAATAATTTTCAAAGAGTATCACCATATTACCACAACAATAAGATGTTGAGTCAGCTATAACAACCCCTAATGGCACAACAGTCGCATCAAAAGTTTATAATTCTTCACCGATTGAAGTTTGTGGGAAAGTGCTTCCTGAAAATATTGTGATCCTTCCTATAGTGGAATTTGATGTGATTCTTGGCATGGATTGGCTTTATTTATATGGAGCTCATATAAATTTCCAAAGAAGGGAAGTCACATTCTATATTCTAGATCAATCTATGATCGTCTATCGATGCAAGGATGAACATAACCTTCTAGTGGAAATTTTTTCCATCTTATGGGTCTTGGTTCCACTAAATGATGGCTATTTCTCTCAAATGGCTAGACAGAAACTCACAATTAAGAATATGCCCATTGTACGAGAGTTTGATGATGTCTTTCCAGAGGAATTGTCGGGTCTTCAACCAAATCGTGAAGTTGAGTTTTCAATAGAACTCATACCGGGTGCTTTGCCTATTTCAAAGACACTATATAGAATGGCCCCAATGTAGTTGCAGGAATTAAAGAAGAAACTCCAAGAGAATCTTGATAAAGGATTCATACGCCCTAGTGCGTCACCTTGGGGAGCACCTGTTCTGTTTTTTAGGAAGAAATATGGATCAATGAGACTCTGCATTGATTATCGAGAACTTAACAAGATACCCTATCAAGAACAAATATCATGTCCCACTCATTGATGTCTTATTTGACCAACTACGCAGAGTTCAATACTTTTCGAAGATTGATCTTTGTTCGGGGTATCATCAATTAAGGGTCAAAAGGGAGGATATACCAAATACAGCTTTCCGTACAAGGTATGGACATTATGAATTTATAGTGATGCCATTTTGTCTTACTAATTCCCCTACTATATTCATGGATCTGATGAATAGAGTCTTTAGAGACTATCTTGATCAGTTTATGGTAGTCTTTATAGATGATATTCTTGTCTATTCAAAGAGAAAGGAAGAACATGAATATCACTTGAGAATTGTATTAAAGACCCCATGAAAGGAGAAGATTTATGCCAAATTTACCAAGTGTGAATTTTGGCTTCAAAAATTTGCATTTTTGGGTCACATAATCTCAAAAGAGGGGATATTTGTGGATCTAGAAAAGACATAGGTTATCGAAAGATGATCGAGACCAACAACAGTAACTGAGATCCGAAGATTTCTTGGTTTGGATGGATATTATCGATGTTTTGTGAAAGATTTTTCACGATTATCCAATCAACTCACCAGGTTGACTCAGAGAGGAGTTATGTTTGTTTGGACAGAATAATGTGAAGAGAATTTCAAGGAGTTGAAACGAATGTTATCTAGTGCACCTGTTCTCACACTGCCTTGTAGTGGAGAAAGGTTTGTGATCTACAGTGATGCATCCAAGAAGGGGCTAGGGTGTGTTCTTATGCAAAATGATATGGTGATAGATTATGCCTCACGACAGTTGAAAATCCTTGAGAAACATTACACATCACATTATTTGGAGTTATCTGCGATAATCTTTGCATTAATGATTTGGAGGAATTACCTTTATGGTGAAAGGTGTAATATTTATACTGATCATAAAAGTTTAAAGTATATTTTCACACAAAAGGAGCTGAATATTCTCCAAAGAAGATGGTTGGAGCTGATTAAGGATTACGACTTCTCAATTCATTACCACCCTGGAAAAGAAAACAAAGTGGAAGATGCATTAAGTTGACAAGACCATGCTAGATTATCCATGATGAGGATCAAAAAAGATCCAATATTTATGGATTCACAAAGGATGGATCTTGGAATTATAATGGAAGGGGAAAATCGTACCTTTCTCAAATGAATGTTCAACCATATATACAAGTGAAGATTTAAGAGGCATAGAAAGAAGATGTCGAGTTACAAAAGAAGGTGAGAAATGTTCCTGAATTCAACCTTGATTGTGATGGGATAATAAAGTTCAGGAATCGGGTTTGCGTTCCTCCTATTCCAGAATTAAAGAACGAGCTACTGGACGAGGCTCATAGTTCTTCATTCTCTATTCATCCTTGAAGCATGAAGATGTATAGGGACCTGAAAGAGTACTTCTGGTGGGATGGAATGAAAAGAGATGTTGCTGAATATGTCTCTTGATGCTTGGTTTGTCAGCAAGTTAAAGCTGAGAGACAGAAGTCTAAGGGGATGTTACAACCATTACCCATACCCGAATGGAAATGGGAAAACATCACTATGGAATTTGTCACAGTACTTCCTAAAACATCCAAAGGAAATAATGCTATCTGGGTCATAGTTGATCGTCTTACAAAGTCTACACACTTCATTGCTATTAGAGATTATTTCTCTCTGGATCAGCTTGCCAGGATATATGTAAAGGAATTGGTAAGATTTCATGGATTACCACTTTCTATTATATCTGATTGAGATACGAGATTTACCTCGAAGTTCTGGCGATGTCTTCAGCATACTCTGGATACAGAGTTCAGTTTCAGCACTGCATATCATCCTCAAACAAACGGTCAGTCTGAGAGAACAATTCAGACTCTAGAAGATATGTTGAGAGCTTGCTCTATAGATTTCAATGGTGGTTGGGATCAACACCTACCTTTGGTGGAATTTTCTTATAATAATAGCATTCACTTCAGTATTCAGATGGCTCCTTATGAAGCTCTCTATGGAAATAAATGCAGGGCTCCAACTTGCTGGGATGAAGTTGGGGAAAGAAAGCTATTAGGACCTGATCTTGTAGATGAGATGGAAGAAAAGGTCTGATCTATTCAAATACACATAAGAGCTGTTCAGAGTCGATAGAAAAGATATGCTGACAACTGAAGAAAAGACCTATAGTTTGAAGTGGGTGATAAAGTGTTCTTATGAATATCTCCCTGGAAGAGGGTCATGAGATTTGGAAAAAAGGGGAAGTTGAGCCCTAGATATATCGGTCCTTTCGAAATACTGGATCTTGTTGGAAAGGTAGCTTACCAATTGGCGCTTCCACTGAATCTCTCTCATGTTCATGATGTATTCCATGTATCTCTCCTGAGAAAGTACATTCCTGATCCTTCACATGTACTCAACTCAAAAGTTGTACCGCTGGAGCAAGATCTTTCTTTTGAAGAACAACCGATAGAGATTCTGGATCGTAGCGAAAAAGTCCTACGAAACAAGACCACTCGATTTGTAAAAGTTTTATGGAGGAACCACCAATTAGAAGAAGCTACATGGGAGCTTGAGGATATGATGAGGGAGAGCTATCCTTATCTTTTTGTTACGAAGTGACGAATTTCGAGGGTGAAATTCATCTTAAGGGGGGTAGAATGTAACACTCAAGACTTTTATGAGAAATATTTTGTATTTATGTTATATAAATCATCAAAGGAATCTTTCACTACACACAAAACTATCTTGGCTTGCTTTACACGCAACTGCGGCCTTCCTCAATAGCTTGCATCGTATGCAATATCGAGTTTCAATAAACAACGATATGCTATTAAATTATTATTAAAACTAGCCGTTATGAATAGTAATAACCACCTTTTAAAATTTTGTAATTTTTTTTTTCAAAATGGATTTAATTTTTGGATTCGGAATATCAAAATTAACTTAGGGTGAAATTTTGGTACTTTTCGAATAACTTTCATATTCTGATTAATAGTGAAAATTACTAAATTTTAATTAAAAACAACTTTTTTAATCAAATAATTAATATTGATAAATTATTAATTTGAGTGGTTTTAAAGTATATTTATAATATATTTTTACAATTTAATACAATTTTGTTCATTGGATGTAATTTCACATTTAAACCAGACTTAAACAAGTGTCAATCTTTTGATAGTTATTATCTTTTAAAAACACACTATTTGTTTTGACGATGGAAATTAATTTTTAAATTAGTTGAAGTTACTGATATGTTTTGAATTTGGTAAAATAAGCATCATTTTTAATTCATAATATCAAATATAGATTAGTCATAATTTTTGGTATTTTTCTGAAAACATTCATTTTTGGATGAATAGTGAAACCACTAAGTGGTAGTTAAAAAAACTGAATTTTTCATAAAACATAATATTACCGCTTCTGTGAGTAGAATTTCAAAAATCTGAGAGACATGGTTAATATCAAGGAATAAAATGTGGTTCAATGAGATGAAAATAATTTTTGGTGAATAGTAACTTTTTACTTTTTTTTTACCAAGGTTAAAAGTAAGTAGGGTAACTAAGGGTAAAACCGTTATTATTATTACCCTAGCACATGTCCTAATTCTATTGGATAAGTTTCATTCTACCACAAACAACCTTAGGAATAAAATATAACAATTTATGCCCACTTGGATTAGATTAGGACATCTATTATCAATTTATTTAAAGAAGGGTTAAAATAGTTAAAATCAATGTTTAATAACTAAATCATTTTTAATATAGGGTTATACATAAGATAAATTAGACTATAAATATTCATTAGAAAGATAAAAATTCTTCCAACATAATTATATTTTATTTATAATTTTTATACACTAAATAATTTAATTTATTTATGACACAATGATGATGCAGTGATTATCTTATTAATGAAATATTGACATAATTGATGTTATAAATAACCAAATAAATGTAATTTGAGACTTTTTATGAATTAAAATAATTTTACATGTTACTATGACATGTTATAATGGATATAAATATATTATTTCGAACTAATCATTCTGTTATGATTTTCACAAAAAATCAATTACCAAATAGTGTCAAAATTGACATAAAATTGCTTTTAAAACAAATACTATATTATTAATTGTATTTTATTCTTAAAAATCTACGGTTAGTCAAAATGACTTATATAAGGTTATATATATTAATAATGAACAACTTGGGGTTCTTTTGGCTTGACATAGTATGTTTATTAACCTTATAGTGTAAGAAAACAAGAAGACACGGTAAAAGTTAAATTATCTATTTTAATGTTAAATCTAAATTATAAGGTTAAAACTGATACCTAAACTTGTATAAATTCTATTGGATGATAGTATTGCGACACATCCCCACCTTAGTTATGATATATATCAATTTGGATCTATTAAAAACCGAAATTGACTTTATAATAAAATAATATTTTTAGTTATTCCAAAGGTTCCCCTCTCCTCCCTTATAAAAGGGAATCTCCTCCCTCTCTTCCTCACACCACATTGAGCCTTCAATATCATCCAAACGCTGCCAATATCTCCTCTAAACTTCCCTATAAACATCCTAGTGGTCCTAGTATTCTTCAACGACCAATTGTAGTTCCCTAAGAGGAGATCTCAAAGAGGCTCTTCAAAGAAGAGGTAATGTCCGTTACTAATTATTTCAACTTTATTTCTTCTTCAACTTCTTCTTCATTAGTTGATTAATTATGAATTAATAACATCAGTATCAATCATATACTGATATGTCATTATAATTATGAAATAACCCTATTTCACTATCTATCGATCCTACGGAAAATAAAATCACCGCTCGTGCGTACATACGGAATACCGTCTCCATGTCGTGGTGTAATCTATTTTCCACCACCACCTTACTTGGATGGGTATAATGGTGTAAATAATGACTATATATGATTATTTTAAAGTAATATCGATTCTAAAATAGTATATATACACTCCAATACAATTCCACGATCATGGAAATGATATCATCGCTCGTGCGTACGTACGGAATACCGTCTCCACGATGTGATGCGACTTGTTCTACATGATCTTCATTACATAATGATTATATAAAATAATTGAATGAATGAATAGGATATATATTACACTAATAACATTCTGGAAATGAGGTATCTATAACCTAAAAAGAAAAATAAGAATTTATTCGACAAAACACGCAGAAGAACAAAAAGTAATAAACACCTGAATAACAAGTAGTAATGACATATTACTAATAAGAAGCTAAGAATATGATAATATATGATATCATAAAAATACGTATGATTATGGAATAAGTCAATAACATTATTTAAATCATTATACAAGAGGTTCGGACACTTAAAAAGAAAATTGGACCTAAGGTAAGGGAAATATCACAATCTCATTTTTATCCGAGATTGTTTATACTTTGGAATTTACTGGGGTGTATTTTATAATCCACATCCTTGTTTCCTCAATATGTAATATTATTTCCATCCACCTATAATTTTTTAAATCCAATTTTACCCTTCGGTGAGTTTTTTAGTAAAATATATGAAAGGAATCTTTTGTCGTTTTTCGTACGAGGTACTTTTTGACTTTTCCTAAAAAAGTACGAGAAGAATGTTTTTTTTAAATTATACGGCATGAATGGATTTTGAAAACATTATTTCTAAGAAGCTTCCTTTACAAATTTTCAAGTTTATTTTTAATCAACTTCTTTTAGTTTAGAATTGTATGACATGTTAAGGAAGGAAAAGTGTTTTTGAAGTAGAAGGGATATTTTCTTCAAGAATGGAGTTCAAGTGTTTTATCAAAATTGTTTTCCATATAAGATAATAAAGTGTTCTATTTATATCCCTATTATTAAATTGATTTGATTATGTTGTGATGGAATTATTTTTATGAATTCCTTTATCTTATATGAATTGTTTTACGATGTCACGATGTTTAAGATTCCCATTTTTATTACATGGGTTATGCTATGATGTATGGTTTATGATTTTGTGGCACACATAATAATTGTATTATTATGAGATGGGTGGGACCTATATCTCCCTCCAATGCATTGGGTAAAGAATTTATATCTCATGAGATAGACATGGCTGGAACGGCAGGTTAAACTGGTTCAGTAAAATAGGACTGAAACGAGGAGTGAACTCGGTTCGGAAATGGACTTTGTGCACTAAGATAGTCTTGGTAATGAGTCTTGACTAATAAGAAATGATTCTATATGATTATTTGTGCATGAAATAACGTTTCATGTTTTAATTTATGATTATTGGGATTACATTCCACTACCATGATTTATCCCATCTTATGAAATTATGTTCTCTTTTGCAGGGTAAGATTTCCAAAATGTTATGTTTTTATTTTGATGTGACTGATATTTCTTTTATTTACCCTTACTGAGCATTTGAGCTCACCCTTTTGTATGTTTTCTTTCCCCAGGTCAGGAATAAGGGTATTAAGTAAGATATGCTAAAAGGGACTATAGATATGGTGAAATAAATGGGAGACAGTGTAGATGCTTTATGAACCAGTTGTTTATGTTTCCCAGTTTTTAAAGACACTATACCTATACCGTCCTTTCATGGTTTTGTTATATGTTGTAATAAGTATGCTTCAATTTTGAAGTATTAAACATGTATGTAAATTATGGGTTGTTATAAATAAAGTTATTAAAACACTATTTTTTCAATATAGGTACTATCAAAAGTTCATGAAAACAAGGTCTAATTGACATTGAGTAAACTCACTAAAAGGAGGCACTTGAATGAAAATGCGGATGTTTAGAATTTCCCTTACCTCAAAGAGTTGCTTCATAAATCATGGAGGGGGAAACCTTAAGACCTATGAGACACCTTAGAAAAAAATTGGAGGATTTTTATAGAGGTTAAAATTTTACAACTCCGTGTATTTTGAATTTTGAGTGGATAGGATGGGGGAAGGGTGGTATTTATACCTGAGGAGGGACGAATTTAAGTGATTAAATATTTGTTATTTTAAAATATAATCCTACCACTCGTGATGAAAATAAATTTAAACCATAATAATGGTCTATTTAATATTAAAATTGGTTTTTTGATGTCAAAGGAATCAAAAATCCAAACCACGTCTTCAATCCAACCCAATTAATGAATACAAATCAAAAATAATTTTTATCTTTAAAATTAATTTTTTTGGTTCCAAAATGAAATGTAAAAATTCATCAATTAAAATTAATTTTTTTAGTTTAAAGTTTATACTTATTAAAATATGTTTTTATTAAATTAAATTTTTCCTATATTTTTCTTGTCATACTGACGTAATAATGATGTCATAAAATTACAGTGATTTTTAAAATGATAATTTTCACTTTTTCACTAAAAATTCATATTTGTCCAAAAATGTCCAAAAAATCACCCCAATAAACTTTTTATGTGATTTTTAATGCCCCGACTCCAGTTACTAGAGTCCATGCATTATTTTAATACATTGGCATTATTACAAGGAATCAAGTCTCAAAGGACCGTTTGGTTTGCAGTCTTGGAAAATAGATTACATACATTAACATTACATTACAATTTCAAACGTAAAACACAACGTGAATAGTTCTTTGAGAATGCCATTATTCCCTTTAGCTTAACCATACATATATATCATAATACACTTATTGGAATCCTTCTAAAAATAAAACATAGAAAGGGGTGAGCTCAAGCGCTCTGTTAGGGTAAGCAATACAGTAGAAAATGACATAAATAGTAAGCATGGTGAATAATTGAAACCGCATGACTTTACCAATAATAAACATGAATACTTTTATGGAAAGAATATGAGTTGAGTAAATAATTCCATAATAAAACATAATCATTGGTATTCTACTAGTCGAATAACCACATGAACCGTCAATATTATTTCCATAATGGGGGAATGTATAATGCCAGACATTCTAAAACATTTTGTCAAGGCCTCATCCAATAAGTCTAATAATGATTAAGGCATCAGCCAAAACCATATATAAAATTCAGAAAGGGCCTCGGCCAATTCCACGTCTAGTTATCTCATGAGACTTACCGATGCATCGAGGAGCTACAATGGGATCCACCTGTCACTTACTATGTCCAATACATTCCTCATATGAAAAGGATGAAACTTAACATAAACATACATATAATAACTATGAAACGAATTGTCAATACTTTAACCATAAACCATGAATGGTATAAAAATAACACATCCACACGCAAACATATCACAAAACCTTCAATATAATAAGAATGTTTTGAATCATAATAAATCAACTTGAAAACAAGTTTAAAATCCATTATAGGATTTGATATAGTTGGAAATGATTTGTAAAACTATTTGATAGAAATACCCATTTTCATGAAAACATTTAAAAGTAACCCAATTTAGAAAATAAGTCATTTATAGACATTTTTTAATAAAAGTGTACCATAAAACATTTAAACTTTTGAAAGTAATTAACATTTTAAAAACATTCATGTCCATATAAATAAATCCTTAAAAACCATTTTGAAGACATGAACATTAATGAGAAATACGTAGAAGAATAAAAATTTAAAACATTTAAGTTGTTGTTTTAGTAAAAATTCCCTTAAAATAAACCATTTGAAAACACTTTCATAAAACATGGACATTGATAATAAATATGTCTCAGTAGATACTTGCATAAAAAACCTCAGATAATAAAGAGACTGGAAATTGACCCTTACCAATTTGGTAACATACAAAACATACACCCCATGAAAGAGGTATCATACAATGAATATGTAAATGCACATAAATTAAATTTTATTACACAAATAATACAATTATGGACAGTACATACACTACACAAAAGGTAATAGTGGAAATATGGCATGAATCTCACAGGAATAAGGAGTGAGATGAAAACCCATTACCTTTTACTTTTCCGTTGCCGAGGGTAGGGTAATCTTTTTTATAATGGTTAAATCATTTTTATTAAATTATACAAGAATAATATACATTATTATGATATCATATATTATCTATTAACATTTCTTTGTCAATAATATTTTAGTATTGTCGTTGTTTCGGGTGTTAACTTACCCGTTTTATTTTATATGTTTTGTTAAATAAGTCGTGTTTGTTATGGATAGGTTTCATCTTATACATATCCCGAATTTTATCAAATCCTTAAACATTCTTTTTAATCATAAAATGAGAATTAGACTTGAATGGATATGATGGGGAATGAATCTCATCACATTCATGGAGACGGTAGTCCGCACGTACGCACAAACGCTACATCCATTTCATTTTTCATTTTAAAAGGAATCAAAACCAAATAACACATAGTTATATTATTATTCCAGTATAATATAATTTATTATATGTGTTACTTAAGTACATTAATACCATCTTTGATATGTTCCATGTATGGTATAAACGAGTCATATCACTTTGAGGGGGCGGTAGTCCGCCCTTCCTCAAATGAAATTATCGTATATATATACAACATGAAACGAAGAATGGTATGCTATAAAATGGAATTACATAAGCCTATATAAAAATTAAATATAATTAATATCATATTTAATTAAATTTACATCATAATGTCCACCATGAGAGGCGGTAGGAGATAATTGAACAATCATCGTTTCGTGAGGCGTTTGGTTGCCATCCACAGAAACATTATATTCTTCACCCATTAAATGGAGATGTGTGTAAGTGTAGTTCGAATACTTCTCATAAATATATTTTAGTATTTTTTGGATAAATTTTTTGTTACAAAATAAAATAATAAGAAGAGTTTAGGGGTTGTAAAAGTAAAATAATAGAAAAAAAGCTAAGAGAAATCGTTACATTTAATGTGGGTAACTCCCTTTGGTTTGGACCAAAAAGGACTCTTGAAGTGCCTTATGCCTAAGGTGAGGCTTCTAATAGGAGGATAGGTATGTAGAGAGACTAATTGGGATTATTTTGGATGATCCAAAAGGCTTGAAAGGTGTGAGGAATTGGTTAGAAGTGGTGTCCTTTTATAAGGCGGAGGTGGGGCTCTTTAGGAAGAACTTAAAGTATTAATTTATAATAAATTAATATTCGATTTCTAATGGCTCCAAAGAAGATTATTCAAAGTATATGGGGGTATGGGTCTAAATCCACTTAAACAATAGGTTTTATATAGGTTTGGGTCACATTATTAACCATATATTTTAGTTTTAACCCTTAGTTACTTAGTTTCACATTTACCATGTCTCTTTGTATTTTTATATTATATGGTTAATAAACTTACAATAAACTTCCAAGAGACCCCCAATTGGTCCATTAATGATACACCAATCATGATATAAGTTCTTTGGCCGAAGAGTATATTTTTATGGATATAATATCAATTAATCATATATTATTTGTTTTAAATATTAAATTATGTCAATTTTGACACTATTTGATATTTTATTTTTGTGAAAGGTATCACAACTTGATTACCTCGAACGAGATACATTAAATCATCCATAACATGTCATAGTCACCTAGAAAATTATTGTATGTCATAAAAACTTTGAAATTATTTTTATTTTAATATTTATATTAACATTTATTTGAATCATTCATTAATAAGGTAATTATTGCATCATCATTGTGTCATAAATAAATTTATTTATTTAATGTCTAAAAATTTTAATTAAAATAAAATTATGTATAAAATATTTTTATCTTTATAATGAATATTTATAATCGAATTTATCTTTTGTATAACCCTATATTAAAAATGTTTTAGTTATTCAACTTTGATTTTATCTCTTTTAACTCTTATTTGATTTAAATAATAATAAATTCCCTAATCTAATCAAAGTGGATCTAAAGGGTCATATTTTATTACTACGGTTGTTTTTGGTCGAATTAAACTTATCCAATAGAATTAGGACATGTTTTAGTGTAATAATAATATCATTTTTACCCTTAATTACCCAACTTAAATTTTACTGTGGTAAATAAATGTAAAAAGTTACTATTCACCAAATTATTTTTATCTTAGTGAACCCCATTTTACTCCTTGATATTAACCATGTCTCTTGGATTTTCATAATTCCACTCATAGAAGCGGTAAAATTATGTTTTATGTAAATTTACAAATTCTCCTAGGAGGTGGGTAAAAGATGGTGAAAAAGTTAAATAAAATTTTTATATATCTAAAATTATTATAAAATGAAACCAATAAATTACATTTAATTTATATAGGTATAATATATCTATTTTGACCTAAAATAAATTTAAATAATATGAATAATTATTTAAATAAAAATCCGGTTTTAAACAGTAACTTGGTGTTTTTCACTATTCATCAAAAAATTGAAAGTTTTCAGAAAAACACCAAACATTTACCCTAAGATAATTTAGATATTCTGAATTCAATAATAACGTCTATTTTACCAAATTCAAAACATATAAGTTTCATTTATTAATTTAAAATTTATTCCCGATGTTAAAACAAAAAGCATGTTTTTAAGAAACAATAACTATCAAAAGATTGACACTTGTTTATGTCCGGTTTAATTGTGAAATTATGTCCAATGACCAAAATTGGATTAAATTTTGAAAATATATTCTAAATATAATTTAAAACCACTCAAATTCATAATTTATCACTATTAATTATTTCAAATAAAAAATTTGTTTTTAATTAAAATTTAGTATATTTCACTATTCATCGAAATATGAAAGTTATCCAAAAAGTACCAAAATTTCACCATAAGCTAATTTAAATATTCAGAATCCAAAAATGAAGTCCATTTTGAGAGATAAAATTTATAAAATTTCAAAAATTGGGAATTACTATTCATAACAGCTACTTTGATTGGTCGTGGTGTGTGTTGGAACTCGAAGTTACATACAACACATGCTACTATATTATTCAAAAATAATCATATCGTGGAAGCTTGGGGTGTTACATTCTCCCATCCTTCAATAAATTTCATCCTCACAATTTATGCACGGTATTGGAAGCTTGGGGTTTGCATTTCAAAATATCATAGTTGAAATCCCACATCGAAAAGTGGATGAATGAGGCCTCTATTGAAAATAATGAAGGTCCCCGGGACACCCTGAGAGGGGAGGGGTGAATCAGGGTGACAACTTTTTCTTTTAATGTGGTGGATCTTGTTCCCACATTGGAAGGAACTTGTTGAACCTGTATGATTATTATTATTAGAAAGAAAACATTCACATGCACAGAGAGGACACACCACTTTTTACTTGGTTCACCACTAAGGGCTACGTCCAAGGAGCATACGCCGACAAGTTGTCGGTCATACCCGATTCCACTAATCTTCACTAGCTGTGGATTACAAAGGTTTGGGCATAGACACTCTGTCCAAGGATCACTGCCTTTACAAAGGTTCAGGGATAGCTCGCTGCTTCCCTCAGGTCACTCCCGTTGACTCCCCCTGGCTCACTGCCGTTGGTGAAGTCTCACTCAGTTTATAGACGTGAAGGTCTCTTCAATAGATAGACATGAAGGTCCTTGTCTCCAGTTCAGCATGAGACTTTGCTTGCATCAGAGTCCCGAGTTAATGCTCTGTTAAAGTCCAAATTCCAACCACGGATGAAAACCCCCTTTTCCCTTGTCCACTGGGCAAACAACCTTTGGAAAAGGCCTTCACAAAGTACCCTACTTCGCAAGGCTCCCAATTTTGAAAACCTCAAACAAGCCTTCACGGAGACCCTGCCTATTCGTGAAGCTCAATCACGAAGCACTCTCGAGATGCTCTAGCCTTTGCAATGCTTGGCTATCGTGGAGCTCCTTCCTCTTCGCGAAGCTCACTGAGCCAACACGGGGCGCGCGACTTTCACGGAGATAGAATAGCCTCCGCGAAGCTCCTCTTTCGCAAAGCACACTGCCTTCGTGAGAGACCTTTGTGAACCGAGAGAAAAGGACTTTCTCTGAAATTATCTCTACTTATCTTGAGGGGGTCGAACTGTATTTATAGGCGATTCCACTGACCCTCGACCCTTCTGCACGAAGTTAGTGCCACGTCAGCTCAAATCGCGACGCTCCGAAGTTCGCGCCGAAAATATCTCAAAATCGCAAAGCACTACGGCAATTTTCTATTCGCAGAGCTAGTCGTAATCACGAAGTATCACCGTCATCATTCCTCTGCGCCTTCTCCGCGAAGCTCCCTCACAAATCCCTTCACCGCTGTGGTGTGCTTCAAATCTTCCATTCACGAAAGTTTGACGTAATCATGAAGACTCACCACCTCCATTCTTCGGGTCTTCACGATTTTGAAACCATGAATCCTCTCTTCGTGAAATTCATACCTTTGCCATATTTAATTATTATCTTCATGGAAAGTCACTTGTCGCGATGCTCAGCTACTTCCAGATTTTGGACCCCAAAAATTTGGCAAACACTAGGAAACAATGCCACCTTCAATATTGTTGTCTGCTTGAACGGTATGATCTCTATGCTGGTACATGATCCGAAATTCCATTGATGATTGACAAAAAACACAAACCATACTCCAAATCGTGCATAGAATACCATGGTTCCAACAATCCCCCCCTTTGGGTTTGTTGGAAATCAGAAAATAAATTCAATAGATCTCCATCAAAAATGAAGGAATCAACACAGCCAACACTCTAAGTCTACGTGAGCAAAGCTCAGTGTAGAAAACAAGAGAGGAGGATTGAATTAGGTTCCACTATTTTCCTTCTCATTATTCTCATCAAAGAAGTTGCATGAATTTATTCCATTCTCCTTTCTCCCCCATTGACAATAAATCCAAAGACTATTAAATTTTTCATGTTCAGCTCAAACCATACTCCCCCTGGATAGTATCTCCCCCATAAACTTGCATCACAGCCATAAATAGATTAAAACAGTTATAACAAATGGGGAGAGGGGAATTCTGTAACCTCCTTATGAATTGGGAGGTGGTTGAACACTGAGGTTCAACCGATGCTTCTCAAACACAGCCACAGACAGTGGCTTGGTCAGGATATCAGCCACTTTCTCATCAGTTCCAACATGGTCCATTCTAATCACGCCTTGTTCAACCTTTTCTTTGATAAAATGATACCGTATTTCAATATTTTTTGTATGAGAATGCTGAACCAGATTCTTCGTAAGATCAATTGTGCTTTTGTTATCACAGTAAATCACCATTTGTTGCTGCACCTTATCACCAATATCTGTTAGTTGCTGCTTCATCCAAAGTAGTTGAGTGCATGACTTTGTGGCAGAGATATACTCAGCTTCAGCAGTACAAAGAGAAGTACTTTCTTGCTTCTTTCTCAACCAGCCAACACATTTTTTCCCAATATAGAATGCTCCACCACTAGTGGAATTTATGTCTATTATATCACCAGCCCAGTCAGTATCAGAAAATGATGATAATTCACTATCCCTACCTACAACAAAAAATATCCTGAAGTTATGTGTACCTTGAATGTACCTCGTGATTCTTTTTATTGCCACCATATGTTCCTCCTTTGGATTACTCTGAAATAGGGCTGCAGGGCATGTGGCAAAGACAATATCTGTCCTTGTCGCTGTCAGGTATAGTAGGCTTCCAATGATCCTCATGTACATGGTGGGATCAACAGAGTCCCCATCCTCATGCTTTCCAATTTTAGTTCCAACTGGATTCGGAGTTGACATTTGTTTGGGGTCTTGAATATTAAACTTTTTCAGCAGCATTCTTGCATATTTGTCCTGAGAAATGAATGTGTATTCCTTCTTTTGAATCACCTGTAGCCCCATGAAATATGTGAGCTCCCCAATCATAGACATTTCAAATTCTGATTTCATGTGGTTGGCAAATTCATCCACTGATTTCTTCCTGCTGCCACCAAATATGATATCATCATTGTAGACTAGAACCATGAATTGATCTTTTGGAAATTCTTCACATAGAGATTGTGATAAACTCCTCCCCTTTTGAATTCCAACTTCTTGATATATGAATCCAGCCGTGAGTACCACGTCCGTGGTGCCTTCTTCAAACTATATAGAGCTTTCTTCTGTTTGCAGACCTTAGTTTCATCAGTACCCAAAACAAAGCCCACTGATTGTTAAATGTAGACTTCTTCTTTGAGAACACCATTCAAGAATGTTGTCTTGACATCCATTTGATATACTTTATATCCTCTTTGGAGTGCCTTGGAACGGAAAAGCCTGATTGACTCCAGTCTAGCCACTGGAGAAACGATTTCTTCAACATCAATGCCTTAAATCTAGGAGTATCCTTTACATACCAGTCGTGCCTTGTTTCTGATGAAACATCCATTCTCATCAAACTTATTTTTGAAGATCCATTTGGTACCAATCACATTGTGACCTTCCGGTCTCTGGACAAGATCCCATGTCTGATTCTTGTCAATCTGATCTAATTCATCATTCATGGCATTCACCCAAGATTCATCTTTTGCAGCTTCTTCGAATGAGGATGGCTTTACAACTGATAGAAATGCAGATTTCATGTTATTTCTCATCCTTCTTATTTGAGTGGGTGCACTTATGTCCCCAATTATGTTGGATGGATCAATCTCATCTCTTCGATTTCTCCTGCGAGGTTCAGTAGTCTTCTCTTCAACCATAGTTTCTTCTTTAGATTCTTCTTCTGAGTCAACATCAAGATGTGACTGCTGAGTGTTTTGAACAACTTCCTCTATTTCCGCATTTGTATTTTCTTCTTGTTCACTTTGTTCCTAACTTTCTATCACATCAGTATATGACGTCCTTGAAGCATTTGTGGTTTTCTCTTCAATTATCTTAACGTCACTGCTTTCCACAATTCTTCCCAAACTCTTGTTGAAACATTTGTAGGCTTTGCTGTTCATTGAGTAACTGAGGGAAATTCCTTCTTCTGCATTGTCGCCATATTTCCCTTGATTTCCTTCTTTGTTCCTAATGAAGCATTAACTTCCAAAGACACGAAATTATTTTAGAGTAGGCTTCCGTCCATGCCACAATTCATATGGTGTCTTTGTCTCACACATATAAATTCCTATTCGATTCGGAATGTACATTGTAGCTTGAACAACCTCTTTCCAGTAATGTCGTGGAATACGACTCTCAATCCGTATAGTTCGTGCCATGTTGTTCACTTGTCGATTCCTACGTTCAACAACTCCATTTTGTTGTGGAGTTCTCAAAGAATCTACCTCATGTTGTATCCCATGCTTCTCCAGATAATTTTCAAATTCAATGGACGTGTACTCTCCTCCATTGTCAGATCGCAACACTTTGATTGTTCGTCCGGTATCATTCTCGGCGATTCGCCGATATGTTTTCATGCAGTCAAGTACTTGTCATTTCATGTGAATGACCATCAGACATGCCATTATACTATAATCATCTATGAAAAGGACAAAGTACCTTTCTCCATGTGTTCCGGCAACATTTATTGGTCCAAATACATCAGTATTCATCTGATCAAGAAGGTGAGATTCCCTTTTCTTCTTTGGCCGATATGAATTGCAGACCAACTTCCAATGAATACAAGCATCACAAGATTTTTCACGCTCACGCTTCAGGTTGGGAATGTCCACGACAATTCTCAATTTTGATATTTTCTCCATGTCTTGTTGATTGATGTGTCCCAGTCTCCAATGCCACAAATTGTTTTCTTCTTCAACAGTCATGTAACATACATTTTCTTCACTATCAACCTGATACAAGTTGCCTTCTTTTCTTCATCCATTCATAAGTGAATTGTCGGTCTTTCCCTTGATAGTGCAACCTTTCTAATTAAAATTAAATATAAGTCTTGAGTCACAGAGTTGACTCACGCTGAGGAGATTATGACGTAGGCCATCTACGTAGAGGACATCAGTCTTCTTTAGTTATCCATTAGCTAATTCGGTACTTCCACTCCCTTTGATTTTTAGAGCCCCATCATTTCCAAATATTACTGTACCATCAACCTTCCTTATGATATTCGTTAGTAGGATGGCATTATCTATTGTATGAGATGAACCACCGCTATCCAGAATCTAGGTACTGTTGTTCTTGGTAGCTTTGAGGGCCACCTTTGCAAGGTTGGATTTCTCAATCTTCTTTCTTTCCTTCCATGAGACATTAGATTGAGTATATAGAACTGATGGCCTTTCAGTTATCTCTTTTACATACCTAGGTTCTTCATAGTCAAAGTCTTCTTTGAGAGGTGAAAACCTATTTGACAGAGCAACACTGTCTTGCTGACGAGACTTGACTTGTCTTGAACTTTGGTATGAGGTGTCCATGTCCCTTCTCTGCCTGCAATGAGTGGACTTATGATCAATGTTAGAACAATGAAAACAATATGCATAGAAATTATTTCTTCTATAAGAATTAGGATATGAAATTGTTCTCCTTTGTTGAGCTTCTATATCTTCTCCATTCAGATAGCTTCTTGCCTCTTCACAATAAGACATGGTATGGCCCAAATAGCCACAGAACTGACACTTTATAAGAGAAAATGTCTTCTCACTTGAATTTCTCCTCATACCTTCATCCTTGGGAGAATTGTAAGACTGTCTGTCATTTCTGAATGTTTGAGGATAATTTTCAGTTCTCCTTTTATTTTGTATTGAGGGTTCCTTTTTCAGCACTCTAGGTAACGTTTCAACATTTTCAACTTTCATCTTATCTTTCTTTTGGATCTTTTCACTTCCAGAAGTTGATGTCTCAGACTCACAACCAATTCCACTCTTTTCCATACAAGATGGTCTTTGATCACTCAATATTTTTCCAACCCCATCTGAAACACACTTGGCTCTTGCTAGTAATTTTTCATCTGAGAATCTTCCAAAATGTATTTTCTTCCTCAATTATATTGGAACTGATTCAGTCTCCAGTTTTCTCCTTAGAGTAACAACCTCCTCCTCAAGACCCTCAACAGTCTTGGATTTTTCATCCAGTCTGGAGGTGAGGTCATTGATGACCTTTGCCTACTCTTCAATTCTCAGCTTCAGATCTACTACATCATCATTAATTTCAAATATTTTAGACTATACCTTCACAAATTCTTCCAGTCGTTCAATTTTAGCTTCAAGTTGATCAACGCATTCAGTTGATTCTTCTACAATTGATTTCCACTTATTGCAGCTCTTACATTTAATCTTAATCTTACTAACCGCATCCTTAAGTTCCATATCAGGATCTACACAAGTTCTCAGTTGTTTTTCTCCATCATTATCTTCTGACTTTTCAATAGTGGCCATCATAGAAGCATGGTTCCCAGTTTTGAATTCTGGTTCTTCTTCATCACAGAATTCATTATCATATTCTTCCTCTTCATAGACAAAAATCTTCCATTGCATTTTCTTACCAGATTTGAAGTCTCCCTTTTTGAAGAACCTTCTCCGAGGCTTCTCGAAGTTTTCATCTTCACTATCATCATCATTGATCTTTCTTATGAACTGAGAGGCAATGTTCCCATCTTTTCCACAACAGAAACATGTGATAGGTAACTTCCGTTTGAATTTCCCTTTCCCCTTCTGGAACTTCTTTGCAATGAGAGAAAGAATTCCTTGTTATTCGTCATCTTCACCACTACAATCCTTTGAGATTTTCAGAATATCCATGGCCTTGAATGCCATTTCCTTGCTCACCCGAGTCGTAGCATCTTCTGGTTTGACTCTCATTTCATATGCTACCAAGCTGCTGAGTAGATCATCTAGAGAAAGTTTGGAAAGATCTCTTTCCTCAAGGGCTGACACCTTCACATTATACAGTGGTGGAAGTCTTCTTAATATTTTCTTTACAATATCAATGTCTTTGATTTTTTCGCCTAGACCCCGAATTGCTCCAACCACTTCAGTAATTCAATTGAAGAAAGAGTCTGCATTCTCATCTGGATGCGTCTTCAGATCATCAAACCGATTGTGCAGCACTTGATGTTTCTCCTCCTTCACATTGCTATCTCCTTCATAAATATTCTCAATATTATCCCACATGGATTTTGCGGAGGTGCAATTCATCACCTTTAGGTAGATATGATCAGAAAGGGCTATAGTGAGTGCATTCTATGCTTTAGCATCTGCATCAAGAATTTTCCTGTCTGTTTTAGTCATAGCTAGGCCTATTGGATCAGTGACTTGTATTCCTTGCATAGTAGAAAAGAGAACTTCAATTCCGAGAGATCTTAGATGAGATCTCATTCTGTTCTTCCAGATCTGGAAATTGCTTCCATCGAAGTGAGGGACTCCCCTGACATTGACTGCGTTTTCCATGATGAAAAAGGTCAGATTCAACACCAGCAACATTTACCCTCTTATACCACTTGAAGGACCCCAGGACACCCTGAGAGGGGAGGGGTGAATCAGGGTGACAAATTTTTCTTTTAATGTGGTGGATCTTTTTCCCACGTTGGTAGGAACATGTTGAACCTGTATGATTATTATGATTAGAAATCAAACATTCACATGCACATAGAGGAAACAACAATTTTTACATGGTTCATCACTAAGGGCTACATCCAAGGAGCATACGCCGACAAGTTGTTGGTCATACCTGATTCCACTAATATTCAATAGCTGTGGATTACAATGGTTTTGGAACAGACACTCTATCCCAGGATCACTGCCTTTACAAAGGTTCAGGGATAGCTCGTTGCTTCCCTTGGGTCACTCCCGTTGACTCCCCCTGGATCACTACCGTTGGTGAAGTATCACTCAGTATATAGACGTGAAGGTCTCTTCAATAGATAGACATGAATGTCCTTGTCTCCTGTTCAGCATGAGACTTTGCTTGCATCAGAGTCCTGAGTTAATGCTCTGTTAAAGTCCAAATTCCAACCGCTGATGAAAACCCCCTTTTCCCTTGTCCACTGGGAAAACAACCTTTAGAAAAGGCCTTCACAAAGTACCCTACTTCGCAAGGATCCCAATTTTTCAAAGCTCAAACAAGCCTTCATGGAGCCCCTGCCTTTTCGCAAAGCTCAATCGCGAAGCACTCTCACGATGCTCCAGCCTTCGCAATACTTGGCTATCGCGGATCTCCTACCTCTTCGCGAATCTCACTAAGCCAACGTGGGGTGCACGATTTTCGCAGAGCTAGAATAGCCGCCGCAAAGCTCCTCTTTCGCAAAGCACACTGCCTTCGCGAGAGACCTTTGCGAACCAAGAG
Organism: Viscum album; assembly: GCA_963277665.1. Lineage (NCBI taxonomy): Eukaryota > Viridiplantae > Streptophyta > Magnoliopsida > Santalales > Viscaceae > Viscum > Viscum album. The sequence continues at coordinate 279,196,118 of OY728119.1, read as the reverse complement.
AAAAGGAATTTCTCTAAAATTCTCTCTACTTCTCTTGAGGGGGTCGACCTATATTTATAGGCGATTCCACCGAACCTCGACCCTTCTACACGAAGTCAATACCATGTCAGCTCAAATCGCGAAGCTCCGAAGTTCCCACCGAAAATCTCTCAAAATCGCAAATCACTACGAAAATTTTCCGTTCGCGGAGCTCTTCGTAATCGTGGATTGTCACCGTCATCATTCCTTCGCACCTTCGGCGTGAAGCTCCCTCGCAAAGCCCTTCACCGCCGCGATGCACTTCAACTCTACTGTTCGCGAAGCTTTGACGTAATCAAGAAGACTCACCGCATCCATTCTTCTGGTCTTCGCGATTTCCAAACAATGCATCCTCTCTTCGAGAAATTCATTCCTTTTCCATATTTAATTATTATCTTCCTGGAAATTCACTTTTAGCGATGCTCAGCAACTTCCAGATATTGGACCCCAAAAATTTGGCAAACACTGGGAAACAGTGCCACCTTCAATACTGTTGTCTGCTTGAACAGTATGATCTCTTTGCTGGTACACAATCCGAACATCCATTGATGATTGAAAACAAACACAAACTATACTCCAAATCATGCATAGAAGACCATGGTTCCAACAAATAAAGAGTGGTAAGTATGAAGTTTACCGAAAATAACACATACAAGGGTTCCATGTAGGAAAATATGGATATGGAAGTGAAATATAACCATCAATATCTGATGGAGAGTAGTAGAGAACGTGGCTATGAAAAGGGCAACCATCCTAAAGCCATAAATTTGTGATGATCTAAGTTACCATCACAGACAACATTTTTGTTCTATGTTCCTTTTATTAATGTTGAGGAATTTATTTATGAGATTGGATAAGATCATAAGGAGATATACTTAATTTATAATTATAGTTTTATCCATTAATAAATTTCTACCACGAACTCATCTTTCACCCCAAAACATAATACAACTCAAAAATACTCTATTTATCCTAATCATATAGGGTTCCAAATATAATGAATTTATAATTCACATATCAGACATTTTAAAAAAATAAACTACATTATACCATCCAAGAACGTCATGTAGTCCAATGGTTGGCGATAAATCAAAATTTCACTATGGTTGTGGGTTCGATTCCCGCATCTTTATCAGACGCAATAGGTCACCACACGGTCTACATGTTGTCCTTTTATAAAAATCCAAAAATAACCTTTCAATCTTAATCCCTTCAAACCTATGGACTTAAACAAAATACTTCTGTAAACTCTCAATCCAAAATTTATATGAAAGGTAAACATAATGAAGATCCTTTTTACCCTGTAATAACATGTGAATACCTTCATCATGTATTCTTTTAAAACACTGAAACATCCTCAATTACCATCAAACCATACTGATTACATTCATGCTCCCTTATTCCTTATAAAATATTGGATATTCTCCATCCATCCAAAAATGTTGAAAACTCCAACAATGATGGAATACACAAATCTTTAATCAGTTTCAAGGCAGTCAAGAATATCCATTATAATTTACCCAAATCAAGCATATCTTATTCCAAAATCAGTACCTCAATATTTGGACCATATTAAAGTTTATCATTCCTTCAACCATGTAATTTCCAAAACGTTTAACTCGTTGTAGAGTCACTCTTCTTAGTACCATAAAATCTCAAATCCCCAATGAAATAGTATTGTAGTACAATCCTTATTTATTTCCAGTACATCATTGATACAACACTTCAATGAAATAATTACAAAATAAAAACATAATAACACTAGTCATTCCTCTTCATCTGTGGTAGTATCATAACTTGATTATTATCCAATATCATCATTTGTGGCATAGTCTGATGACTGGGACATTGGTTCATGTAGTGTCTAAACTCCTTGCAAATGAAGCATTTTACATTTGAAACCTTTTTATTACTCTTGCAGTCACGAACTTGGTGTCCTTTTTCTCCACACTTATAACATACTATGATTCCCTTCAAGAATTTTCCAAGGTGATTCTTTCAATAGTTTTCTCATATGGGAAAATACTTCTTTACCTTATTCCCTTTATTTGTCCTTATCTCTACCATACTTTCCTTCTCTGGCTTCCCTTCAAATCCATAAGGCTCTGAGAATTATTTACATATCATATCAACACATGATACTATTTCTTTATATGATGATAATATGTGGGAGACTATTTCCCTTCTAAATGCAGGCTTTAGACCATGAATGATATAATCTTTCTTACTCTTTGGATCATGCGTATTACTGGATTTCTCATTCCTTCTAGTGGGTGCTATTTCTAAACAATGTCATACACTAGATTAGTTTATGAATAGAAATACCTAATCTCAGACATGTAAAACACATGAGATAAATTAAACAGTTTATGGATATAATCCATAATCAAAAAATGTCTTCTTTGAGGAATTATATACTCATAAACCCTTCATAATTTTTTGTAATGAAAATGAGAATTATCCTAAGCATATCCCCCGGGAGTTTCATAACCAAGATTGTAGCAAGGCCCGTTGTCATGCACCAGTTCCAGTTTGAGTCTAGCTCAAAGCGGTGTTTTTAGGTTTTACCCTAAGGTACATTTGTGCCAGAGCTACCTTTACTTGCTTGTATCCAGACAGGGATGTATTTCTTGGAAAACTTACAAAATATTTACAATATCAATATTCTAGTAAGTTCTTCTCTACTAATCCTTAAATTCTGTCTTAGGGATATGTGCTCTATTCAGATTTTATCTAAATCTAGCTTCCAAGGTTATTGATAAACTTCTTCTGATACCAACTGTAATGCCCCGACCCCAGTTACCCGGAGTCAGTGCATTAATTTAATACATTGGCATGATTACTAGGAATCAAGCCCTGAAGGACCGATCGATTTAGCAGCCTTGGAAAATAGATTACATAAATTAACATTGCATTAAAATTTCAAACATAAAACACAGTGGAAATAGTTCATTGAGAACGCCATTATTCCCTTTAGATTAACCCTACATATAAATCAGAATACACTTCATAGAATCCTGGGAAAAATAAAAACATAGAAAGGGGTGAACTCAAATGCTTAGTAAGGGTAAGAAATACATCAGAAAATGAAATAAATATTAATCATGGTAAATAATTGAAACCACATGTATTTACCAATAATAAACATGAATACATTTATGGCAAGAATATGAGTTGAATAAATAATTCCATAATAAAACATAATCATGGGTATTCTACTAGTCTAATAACCACATGAACCATCAATATTATTTCTATAACGAGGGAATGTATAATTCCAGACATTCTAAAACATTTTGTCAAGGCCTCATCCAAGACGTATAAAAATGATTAAGGCCTCGGCCAAAACCATATATCAAATTGGGAAAGGGCCTCGGCCAATTACACATTTAGTTGTCTAATGAGACCTATCGATTCATCGAGGAGCTATAGCAGGCTCCATGTAACACCCCGAGATTTTATGAAAAATATACATTTTAATTTCATTAATGTCTTCTGCTGTATTCCACAACAAGATTATCTTGCACTATATGCAACACCGTATTAGATTGCTGTATACGCAACCCTAACTTGGCTTTCCATACACGCAATCACGACCTTCCTCGATAGCGTGTGTAGTATGCAATACCAGATTTCACAAAACAACGATATATTGTTATAATATTATTATGGACTAGACGTTATTAGTAGTATTAACTACGTTTTGAATTTTAAAAAATTATTATTCATCTTACATATTTTCCTGAACATGGTATGAGAACAAAATAAATTGTTTGGGTAAAATAAGTATTTTTCAAAAAATGCGGTTTTGCCGCCTTCTGATGGAGCACCCACATTAAATCTTGTTTTTGACATGTTTATAAGTTAAATTTGACAAAATAAAATTATTCCTTGGATTCAGCAAATAAAAATTTAATTGGGATAAAGTTTTAATATTTTTCTGATAACTTTTATATTTTAATGAATAGTAAAAACACGCTATATTTTAATTAAAAGAAACTTTTATCATCGCAATAATTTATATAGTTAGATTGTCTTTTTAATTGGTTTTAAAATGTAATTAGAATATATTTTTACCATTTAATCCAATCTTTTTCATTGAAATTAATTTCACTTCGAAATTGGATATAAACAAGTATCAATCTTTTGATAGTTATTGTTTCATAAAAACACGCTATTTGTTTTGATAAGGGGAATTAATTTTAAAATTAATTAATGCCAATTATATGGTTTGAATTTGGAAAAATAGACATCAATTTTGAATTCAGAATATCAAATAATGCTAAGGCTGAATTTTTGGTATTTTTCTGAAAACATCAATTTTCGATGAATAGTGAAACCACTTAGTGGTAGATAAAAAAACTGACCTTTTCATTTAAATGAAATTTTACCACTTCTGTGAATTGGATTTCAAAAATCCGAGAGACACAGTTAATATCAAGGACTAAAATGTGGTTAAATGAGATGAAAATATTTTTGGTGAATAGTATCTTTTTTACTTTTATTTACCACGGTTAAAAGTAAATAGGATAATTAAAAGTAAAAATGATATTATTATTACCCTAAAACATATAATAATTCTATTGGATAAGTGTAATTCGACCAAAAACAACCTTAGGAATAAAATATGTCCATTTAGGCCCACTTGGATATCATTAGGACCTTTAATATTAATGTATTTAAAGATGGGTTTAAATAGTTAAAATCAAAGTTTAATAAGTAAATAACTATTAATATAGGGTTATACATAAAATAAATTCGACTATAAATATTAATTAGCAAACTAAAAATATTTCCTACATAATGGTATTTTATTTATAATTTTTAGACCTTAAATAAGTTAATTTATTTATGACACAACGACGATGCAGTAATTATCTTATTAATGAAATATTGACATAATTGATGTTATAAATACCCAAATAAATTTAATTTGAGACTTTTTATGAATTACACTAATTTTATGGGTTAATATGACATGTTATTATTGATTTATGTAACTTTATTAGAACTAATCATTCCGTTATGATTTTCACAAAAATCAATTACCAAATAGTGTCAAAATTGACAGAAAATAGTTTTTAAAACAAATATTATATTATTAATTGTTATTTTATTCCTAAAAATATAAGGCTCAGCCAAATGACTTAGATAATGTTATATATATTAATAATAAACAACATGGGGTTCGTTTTTCTTGTTATAGTATGTTTATTAACCTTATAGTGTAAGAAAACAAGAAGACACGGTAAAAGTTAAATTATTTATTTTAAAGTTAAATCTAAATGATAAGGTTAAAATAGAAACCTAAACTTGTCTAAAGTCTATTTTATGAGAGGAATTCTACCCATCCCAACCTTATATTTTAAATGAATCAATTTTGAGCTATTAAATACTGAATATGACTTTATAATAAAATAATATTTTTAGTTTTTCCAAAGGTGCCCCTCTCCTCCCTTATAAAAGGGCACCTCCTCCCTCTCTTCCTCACACCACATTGAGCATTCAAGCTCGTCCAAACCATGAAAAATTCTCTTCTAAACTTCCCTAGAAACATCCTAGAGGTCCTGGGATTCTTCAAAGTCCAATTTTAGTGCCCTAAGAGGAGGTCTCAAAGAGGCGCTTCAAAGAAGAGGTAATGTTTGTTACCGAATCTTTCAACTTTATTTCTTTTTCCACTTATTCTTCTTTAGTTGTTTCATTATGAAGTAATAACATCAGTATCACTCATATACTGGTATGTTATTATAAGTATGAAACAACCATATTTCACCATCTATCCATCCTACGGAAAACGAAATCACCGTGCGTGGGTACGTACGGAATACCGTCTCCACGCCGTGGTGTAATCTTTTTTACCACCACCTTACATGCATGGGTATAATGGTGAAATTAATGAATATATATGATTATTGTAAAGTTATATTGATTCTATAATATTATACATACATTTTAATACAATTCAATGATCATGGAAATGATATCATCGCTCGTGCGTACGTACGGACTACCGTCTCCACGACGCGATGAGATTCACTCTCCATGTTAACCATTCAAGAATGATTATAAAGTATATATAATAAGTAATCATGAAATATATGACATAATAATGCTACTGTATTTATGTATATATATATATTTATGTCATCTACTTAATTTCATTCAATTCAATAAGGAAATGAAAACATCATTCATGCGTACGTACGACCTACCGTCTCCATGAACAGTGTATTTCTTTCCATTTATCGATCTATTATATATATGTATATTCTGAATATATATTACATATAAATCATGTTTTACATTCTGGATGTAATTAATCATGATCTAAGTAATCATATGAATAATTACAAGTTAAAACACGAACGACAAATGAAACGATTTTACCCAAAACGGTACTTTAAAATGAATTTACAAAAGAACGGGTAATATAAATTCATAAGTGAACTATATAAGATATAATAACAATGAATATGATTATGTAATAACTCAATGAAAATATTTAAATCATTATACAGGAGGTTTGGATACGTACGAAGCATATCAGACCTAAGGTAATGGATAACTTTTCCAATCTCATTCTTATCCGAGATTGTTTATTCGTAAGTATTTACTGGGGTTATTTAACACATCCATGTCCATGTTTCCTAAAAATAGGTTCATGTATCTTTAATGTCCTTTTTACCCATTTTTGACTTTTACTACATGGTATGTATGGAATATTTCTTTTACAAGGTACTTTTTGACTTTTTCGGCAAAAGTACGAGAATAATGTTTTTTTAACTTATACGGCACGAACGGATTTTTACAGTTTTATAAATCCCTATATTCAGAAAGCTTTCTCCAAAAGATTTCATGACTATTTTCAACAAAATCCTTTTCTTTTAAAATTGCATGACATTTTTTGAAAAGAAAATGATTTTGAAGAAAAAAGGATATTTTCCTAAAAAATTCATTTCAAGTGTTTTATCAAAACAATTTTCATCTAAGATGTCATTATTTCATATGTGTCTGTTCCAAGTATCATGTCTCTATGATTTACTTGGTTTCACTTTTATTATTATGAAATTATATCCATTTATTTTATATGGATTATGTGATAATGGGATGATGTTTATGAATCCCATTTTTATTCGTTGGGTTATTATGAATGAGGTATGTTTATTTTGAGGCACAAGTAAGAATGATTTCATTATGAGATGGGTGGGACCTATATCTCCCTTAAATGCATTGGGTAAAGATTTATATCTCATGAGGTAGACATTGGTGGAACGGTAAGTTAATCTGGTTCAGTATTGCAGGACTGGAATGAGGTGTCAACTCGATTCAGAAAGGGACTTTGTCCACTAAGATGGTCTTGGCAGCAATGCCTTGGCTACTATGGAAATCATTACATGTTCTTAATGGATGGCACAATTAAATGTTTTTTTCCATGCTATTTTATCATGATTTATGTTCCATTATGATCTATGCCTTATGTACTTCCATGTTTTATGTCGTTGCTCAATATTTTGATGTTTAAACATTATGTTCATGTTTTTAAGTTCAAATGTATATGGTATGTTTTATTTTATCCATGCTTACCCATACTGAGCATTTGAGCTCACCCTTTTTATGTTTCATTTTCCCCCAGGATTAAAAGAAAGGTTTTAGGTAATGAAACAAAAAGTGGAAGATCTTTATGGGAGATTTTAAAGATCTTTCACCACGATTAGAAGATTACGTTACAAGTTTCCAAAGACACTAAACTATTACCGTCCTTGTGTGTCTGTTTTGGTTATGTATTAAGTATTCCATAAAGGTAATGTAATGTCCATGTACGTCATGCTTTGGGTCTCTACAGTTGGTATCAGAGGAAACATTTAGTTAACCTTTGGAATCTAGGATGCGAAAACTTTAGTGAGAACCCTAGAGACATTTCTAAGGTATGTCTAGGGATGTCCCTAAGGTTAGGTATACGTATAGGTTATAGTCCTAGAATTGAGCAAACGATCTTATAATTAAACCTATGATATTAGATATTGAAGGTACTCCCCCTTTATTATGTTGTTTTCCCTAGCATGTTATTTTCCTCTCACACTATTATTTTTGGGTTTTAGACGATGGATGGAACCCGAAGTAACCGTGTTGATCAATGTAATAGACAATGCAATGATTTTCCTCCTGACGAAACCAATGTCATGGGAGATGGAGTGAAAAATCTTATTTCTATACTTACAAAAGCTATGAATCATTCTGGATTTCAAAATGAGCAGATAAAGGAGAAAAATTCTATTGAATCCTTCATGAGGCAGCGTCCACCTTCATTTAGCGGGTCTTCTGATCCCTTAGTGGCTGAAAAATGGATCAGTACTACTGAAAATATATTTTCAGTTCTACAATGTTATGAGCATGATAAATTCATCATAGCAGTATATCGTTTGGAAGGTGATGCTGATAAATGGTGGAATCTTATCAAGAATATAAGGCAAAGAGATGAAATTGAGTCCATGGAATGGGACGAGTTCATGAACTTGTTTTTCAGAAAGTACTTCCCTCGTATTCTTCAAACAAAGATGGAAAAGGAGTTTCGTGAGCTTAAGCATAAGGATGATGAATCTGTTGGTATATACGAAGAAAATTTTATAAGACTTGCAAGGTATGAATCTGGCTTTATCATCCAACCTGAAGGTAAAGTTGATCAATTTTTCAGTGGCTTAAAACCAAGTCTTCGAAGTGAATTAGCTATAAGAGACTTCAGTAGCTATGAAGAAATTGTGCTTTATGCTATCAAGTTAGAACTGGAAGTTCGTGTAACACATCCATCTCATGGTTTTGACAAGAAATGAAAGATGGAGTTCAAGGAGAAATCTCAGAACAATGGTGAAAAGAAGATGAATGTTTTTTATGCTCAAAGTGTGGAAAGAAGCATGGTAGAGATTGCCTAAAACGTACTAGAAAATGTTTTAAGTGTGGAAAATAAGGTCATCGAGCAGTTGACTGTCAAAGTAATGGAAAAAAGGTTACTAATGATGTAAAGACTTTAGAGAACTCTCCACCAAAACTTCAATGCTTCAAGTGAAAGGAATTGGGGCATTATGCTAATAAATTCCCTAATCCATGGGTTAATGATGATCAACGTGAGCAACCTCTTAAGGAAAAGGATAAAGGTATGCCTCATGTGATCACTATTTCTGATTTTGAGTATGAAAATGATGTTGTGTGGGGATTAAGTGTTTATGTAATGGGATTTCAAAATAGTATCAGGAAATCTCATTTATGGTATTGTGGAGTTTTGGAATATCTATGTTTTGGTTTTCAATAATTATATTGTACTGGTAACCATGTAAAAGTGATTGAAATATTTTTGGAAAGCACCTAATATGTGCATAAAGAAGTGCTAAGGATATAATGAAATTTTTGATAGTATTAACGAGCTCATGAATTATATAAGGACAATGTGATATCATGGTTTGAGTATATAGAATTTTTGGATTTTGGTATGTAGAAATAGTTAGCTTTTGACAGCATTCATGTTTTAAATAAGGTTCAATGGGTATTCATTTTTTTTCAAGAGAATTCATGATTAAGGTATTCACATTATTGGGATGTGACCAACAAGATATATGAGGGATAAATGATGGTATTCACATACTTGTTATATGAACTTTTTTTTAATCGTTCTCTTTATAATATGAGTTTGGAAAGAAGTATTTTGGATAAGACTAAAGATTAGAATGGATTATGTTGGACATAAGTTAGTATTGTTTAAGGATATAAATTTTTTTCGATATTATTGATGGGATGTTGTAGTAATGTAGTTTTAGAAAAAGGACAACCTGCAGGACATGCGACAGCCCATCGCGTCGGACAAGGCTGTGGGAATCGAACACACAACCGAAGTGTGACTGGACTTCATTGCCTTCCACGGGCCTACAGGAAGTCCCTGGTTAGAAGAAACAAGTTCTATTTTATTAGTTGGTATGATATATGAAGTATATGTTCATTTTTGGAATCATATATGATTAACCACACCATATATGGACTTATGTATATTTGATAACTTTTTCTAACCTTTTGTTTGAAACAGATGGAATGACCCATCATTCTATCACATGATCTGCAAACTCTTCATGAATAAAAATTCAAATTCATTTCTTTCAGAGATGAAGTGGAAATTTGTCAAAGCACGAACAACAGTGAGATTGTTCTAAAATCAAGCAAGTATTTCTTCTAATTCAAAATTTTCAACTTTAATGAAATGATATTGAAAACCAAAAATGTTTTCCTAGTGCTCTTATATCCGATGAATCAGACGGTACCTTAGATCATCACAAATCTATGTCTTTTTTATTGTTGGATTTTTCATAGCCATGTTCTCTACCACTCTCCATCAGAACTTGATGGTTAGATTTTTCTTCCAAATCCATATTTTCACCTATGTTCTCCTATATGGAAACCCAGTGATGAGTTACATTGGGTAACCGTTACGTTTCATAATTTAGTTTTTAAATATTGGTTTTGGTATTCCATTTTACGATGTGGGTTTATATAAAATAAACTTTTGAGTAGTAAACCATTTATAACCCTGACGAATTTCGAGGGCGAAATTCATTTTAAGGGGGGAAGAATGTAACACCCAGAGATTTTATGAAAAATATTCTTTTTAATTTCATTGATGTCTTCTGTTGTATACTACACCAATATTAACTAGCGCTATACGCAAAACCATATTAGCTTGCAGTATACGAAACCCCAACTTGGCTTTCATTACACCCAATCGCCACCTTCCTCGATAGCATGTGTAGTACGCAATACCGAGTTTCACAAAACAACAATATATTGATATAATATTTTTATGGACTAGCCGTTTTGAATAGTATTAACTACATTTTGAATTTTATAACATTATTATTAATCTTACATATTTTCTAGAAAATGGTATGAGAACAAAATAAATTTTTCGGGTAAAATAAGTATTTTAAAACAAAATGCAGTTTTGCCGCCTTTAGATGGAGCACCCACATTAAATCTAGTTTTGACATGTTTATAAGTTAAATTTGACAAAACAAAATTCTTCCTTGGATTCAGGATATAAAAATTTAATTTGGATAAAGTTTTAATATTTTTCTAATAACTTTCATATTTTAATGAATAGTAAAAACACGCTATATTTTAATTAAAAACAAATTTTTTCATCGCAATAATTTTTATGGCTAGATTATATTTTTAATTGGTTTTAAAATTTAATTAGAACATATTTTTACCATTTAATCCAATGTTGGTAAATGGAATTAATTTTACTTTGAAATGGGATATAAACAACTATCAATATTTTGATAGTTATTGTTTCTTAAAAACACGCTATTTGTTTTGATAACGGGAATTAATTTTAAAATTAATTAATTCCACTTATATGTTTTGAATTTGAAAATATAGAAAGCATTTTTGAATTCGGAATATCAAATAATGCATAGTCTGAATTTTTGGTATTTTTCTGAAAAACTTCAATTTTCGATGAATAGTGAAACCACTTAATGGTAGATAAAAAAACTGACTTTCTCATTTAAATGAAATTTTACCACTTCTGGTAATTGAATTTCAAAAATCCAAGAGACACGGTTAATATCAACGACTAAAATGTGGTTCAATGAGATGAAAATATTTTTTGGGGAATAATAAATTTTTACTTTTATTTACCACAGTTAAAAGTAAACAGGATAATTAATAGTAAAAATGAAATTATTATTACCCTAACACATTTCCTAATTCTATTGGATAAGTTTAATTCGACCAAAAACAACCTTCGGAATAAAATATGACCATTTAGGCCCACTTGGATTAGGTTAGGACATTTAATATTAATTTATTTAAAGAAGGGTTAAAATAGTTAAAATCAAAATTTAATAAGTAAATTATTTTTAATATAAGGTTATACAAAAGATAAATTCGACTATAAATATTAATTAGAAAGATAAAACGATTTCCTACATAATGGTAGTTTATTTATAATTTTTAGACATTAAATAATATAATTTATTTCTGACGCAACGATGCTGCAGTAATTATCTCATTAATGAAATATTGACATAACTGATGTTATAAATACACAGATAAATGTAATTTGAGCATTTTGATGAATTAAAATAATTTTCTAGGTTAATATGAAATTTTATTATTGATGTAATTAACTTTTTTCTAACTAATCATTCTGTTATGAGTTTCCCAAAAATCAATTACCAAATAGTGTCAAAATGGACATAAAATTATTTTTAAAACAAATATTATATTATTAATTGTTATTTTATTCGTAAATATATAAGGTTCTTCCAAACGACTTAGATAAGGTTATATATATTAATAATAAACAACTTGGGGTGCGTTTGGCTGTTATTGTATGTTTATTAACCTTATACTGTAAGAAAACAAGAAGACACGGTAAAAGATAAATTATTTAACTTAAAGTTAAATCTAAATGATAAGGTTAAAATAGAAACCTAAACTTGTCTAAATCCTAATTTATGAGAGGATTTCGACCTATCCCCACCATAGCTTTGAGATAAATCAATTTGGAGATATGAAAAACTGAGTATGACTTTATAATAAAATAATAGTTTTTGTTTTTCCAAAGGTACCCCTCTCCTCTCTAATAAAAGGGAACCTTCTCCCTCTCTTTATCACACCACTTTGAGCCTTCAAGCTCAGCAAAACCATGCCAAATTCTCTTCTCCACTTCCCTAGAAACATACTAGAGGTCCATTTCTTCTTCAAATACCAATTTCAGTGCCTTAAGGGGAGGTCTCAAAGAGGAGCTTCAAAGAAGAGGTAATGTCCGTTACCGATTCTTTCAACTTTATTTCTTCTTCCACTTAATCTTCTTTAGTTGTTTCATTGTGAAGTAATAACATCAGTATCACTCATATACAGATATGTTATTATAAGTATGAAACAACCATATTTCACCATCTATACATCCTACGGAAAATGAAATCACCACATGTGCGTACGTACAGAATACTGTCTCCACGCCGTGGTGTAATCTATTTTCCACCACCACCTTACATGGATGGGTATAATGGTGAAATTAATGAATATATATGATTATTCTAAAGTGATATTTATTCTTTAATATTATACATACACTTTAATACAATTCCACGATCATGGGAATGATATCATCACTCGTGTGTACGTACGGACTACCGTCTGCAAGACACGATGAGATTCACTCTCCCTGTTAACCATTCAAGAATGTTTATAAAGTATATATAATAAGTAATCATGAAATATATGACATAATAATTCTACTGTATTTATGTATATATATATTTATGTCATCTACTTAATTCCATTAAATTCAATAAGGAAACGAAAACATCATTCATGCGTACGTACGACCTACCATCTCCAAGAACGGTGTATTTCCTTCCATTTATTGATATATTATATATATGTATATTCTAAACATATATTATATATAAATTATGTTTTACTTTTAGGATGTAAGTAATCATGATCTATGTAATCATATGAATAATTACAAGTTAAAACATGAATGACAAATGAAATGAGTTTACCCAAAACGCTACTTTAACGTGAATTTACAAAAGAACGGGTAATATAAAGTCATAAGTGAACCATATATGATATAATAAAAATCAATATGATTATATAATAATTCAATGAAATTATATAAATCATTATATAGGAGGTTTGTAAATGTACGAATCATATCATACCTAACGTAAGGGATAACTTTTCCAATCTCGTTCTTATCCGAGATTGTTTATTCGTAAGTATTTACTAGGGTTATTGTTCTCATCCATGTCCATGTTTCCTAAAAATGTTTTCATGTATGTTTAATGTCATTTTTACCCATTTATGACTTTTACTACATGATATGTATGGAATCATTCTTTTACAAGGTACTTTTTGACTTTTCTGGAAAAATTACGAGAAGAATGTTTTTTAACTTATACGGCACAAACGGATTTTTACGGTTTTATAAAGCCTTATTTTCATGATGGTTCCTCCAAAATATTTCATGACTATTTTCAACAAAATCCTTTTATTTTAAAATTTCATGAAATTTTGTGAAAAGAAAATGATTTTGAAGAAAAAAAGGATATTTTTCTCAATAATTCATTTCATGTATTTTATCAAACCCATTTTCATCTAAGATGAAATTATTTCATATGTGTATGTTTAAAGTATCATGTCTCTATGATTTACATGGTTTCACTTTTCTTATTATGAAATGATATCCATTTCTTTTATATGGATTATGTGATGATGGGATGATGTTTATGAAACCCATTTTTATTCGTTGGGTTATTATGAATGATTTATGTTTATTTTGTGGCACAAGTAAAAATGATTTCATTATGAGATGGGTGGGACCTATATCTCCCTCCAATGAATTGGGTAAAAATTTATATCTAATGAGATAGAAAAGGCTAGAAAGGTAAGTTAATCCGGTTCAGTATTACAGGATTGGAACGAGGAGTGAACTTGATTCAGAAAGGGACTTTTTCCACTAAGATGGTCTTGGCAGCAATGCCTTGGCTACTATGGAAATCATTACATGTGCTTAATGGATGCCACAATTACATGTTTTATTCCCATGCTATTTTATCATGATTTATGTTCCATTATGATCTATGCCTTATGTACTTCCATGTTTTATGTCGTTGCTCAAGATTTTGATGTTTAAACATTATGTTCATGTTTTTAAGTTAAAATGTATATGGTATGTTTTATTTTATCCATGCTTACCCTTACTGTGCATTTGAGCTCACCCTTTTTATGTTTTATTTTCCCCCAGGATTAAAAGAAAGGTTTTAGGTAAGGAAACAAAAAGTGGAAGATATTTATGGGAGATATTGAAGATCTTTCACCATGAGTAGAAGATTACGTTCGAAGTTTCCAAAGACAGTAAACTATTATGGTCCTTGTGTTTCTGTTTTTGTTATGTATTAAGTATTCTGAAAAAGTAATTTAATTTCCATGTATGTAAAGCTTTGGGTCTCTACACTCCACCCGTCACTTACTATGTCCAATACATTCCTCATATTAAAAGGATGAAACTTAACATAAACATTCGTATAAGAACTAGGATATGAAATGTCAATTCATTAACTATAAAACATGAATGGTATAAAAATAACACATCCACATTCAAACATATCACAAAACCTTCAATGAAATATATATGTTTTGTATCATAATAAATCAACATCAAAACAAGTTTAAAATCCATTAAAGGATTTGACATAGATGGAAATGATTTGTAAAACTCTTTTTTAGAAATACCAATTTTCATGAATAGATTTAAAAGTCATACAATTTGGAAAAGAAGTCATTTAAATACATTTTTGAATCAAAGTGTCCCATATCACATTGAAACTTTTGAAAGGAATTAACAATTTAAAAACATTTATGTCTATATAAATAAGTCCTTAAAAACCATTTTAAAGACATGAACATTATTGAGAAAGATTTAGAAGAATAAATATTTAAAAAATTTGAAATGTTGTTTTAGTAAAAAGTCACATAAAATAATCCATTTTAAAACTCTTTCATAAAATATGGACATGGATAATAAATATGTCCCAGTAGATACTTTCATAAAAACAACCTCAGATAATAAAGAGATTGCGAAATTAACCCTTACCAATTTGGTAACTTACGAAACATACACCCCATGAAAGAGGTATCATACAATGATTATGTAAATACACAAAAAAAAAATTTATTACACAAATAATACAATTATGGGCAGTACATAGACCACACAAAAGGTAACAGTGGCAATATGGCATGAATCTCACGGGCATAAGGAGTGAGATGAAAACCCATTACCTTGTACTTTTCCTTCGTCGAGGGTAGGGTAATCTCCTGTATAATGGTTAAATGGTTTTTGTTAAATTATAAAAGAATAATATACATTAATATGATATCATATATGATCTTTTAACATTACTTTGTTAATAATATCTTAGTATTATCGCTATTTCGGGTGTTAACTTACTCGTTTTATTTTATATGATTTTTTACATAATCCATGTTTGTTCTGGATAAGTTGTATCTTATACATATCCAGAATGATATAAAGTCCATAAAAATTATTTTTAATCATAAAATGAGAATTATAATTGAATGGATATGATGGGGAATGAATATCATCGCGTTCGTGGAGACGGTAGTCCGTACGTACGCGCATACGCTACTTCCATTTCATTTTTCATTTTAAAAGGAATCAAAAAAATAATAATACATATGTATATTATTATTCCAGTATAATATAATATCTAATATGTGTTACTTAATTTCATTAATACCATCATTTATATGATCCATGTATGGTATAAACGAGTCATATCACTTTGAGGGGGCGGTAGTTCGCACTTCTTCAAATGAAATTTTCGTATATGTATACAACATGAAACTAATAATGGTATGCTATAAAATTGAATTAATGAAGATTATATATATAATTAATATAATTAATATCGTATTTAATTATATTTCCATCATAATGGACACCATGAGAGGCAGTAGGAGAAAATTGAACAATCATCGTTTCGTGATGCGTTTAGTTTCCATCCACAGAAACATTATGTTTTTCACCCATTAGATGGAGGTGCGTGTAAGTGTAGTTCGAATACTTCTCAAAACAATATCCTAGTATATTTGGGATACTTTTTTTGTTGCAAAAGAAAATAATATGAAGAGTTTAGGGGTTGGAGAAGTAAAATAAAAGAAAAGAAGCTAAGAGAAATCGTTACCTTTAATTTGGGTAACTCCCTTTGGTTTGAACCAAAAGGTCACTTGAAGTGCATTCTGCCTAAGGTGAGGCTTCTAGGAGGAGGATAGGGATGTAGGGAGAATAATTGGGAAGAGTTGGGATGATCCAAAAGGCCTGAAAGGTGTGACTAATTGGTTATAAGTTGTGTCCTTTTATAAGGGGGAGGAGTGGCTCTTTAGGAAAAACTTAAAGTATTAATTTATAATAAATATATAATCGGTTTCTAATAGCTCAAAAGTGGATTATTCAAAGTATAATGTGGGTATGGGTCGAAATCCACTTACCTAATAGGTTTCAGACAGGTTTGGGTCACTTTATTAACCATATATTTTAGTTTTAACCCTTAGTTACTTAGTTTGACATTTACCATGTCTCTTTGTATTTTTATATTACATGGTAAATAAACTTACTATAAACTTTCAAGAGACCCCCAAGTGGTCCATTAATGATACACCTATCATCATATAATTCCATTGGCCAAACCATATATTTTTATGAATATAATATTAATTAATCATATAATATTTGTTTCAAATATTAATTTATGTCAATTTTGACACTATTTGGTATTTTGTTTTTGTGAAAGTCATCACAACTTGATTAGTTCGACAAAAATACATTGAATTATCCCTAACATGTCATAGTCACCTAGAAAATTCTTGGATGTCATAAAAATGTTGAAGTTAGTTTTATTTTAATATTTATATTATGATTTATTTGATTCATTCATTAATTAGGTAATTACTTTATCATCATTGTGTCATAAATAAATTTAATTATTTAATGTCTAAAAATTATAATTAAAATACAATTATTGTAGGAAATATTTTTATATTTCAAATTAATATTTATAATTTAATTTATATTATGTATAACCCTACATTAAAAATGTTTTAGTTTTTAAACATTGATTTTAACTCTTTTAACTCTTCTTTGAATTAAATAATAATAAATGTTCTAATCTAATCCAAGTGGACCTAAACGGTCATATTTTATTCCTAAGGTTGTTTTCGGTCAAATTAGACTTATACAATAGAATTAAGAAGTGTGTTAGGGTAATAATAATATCATTTTTACCCTTAATTACCCTATTTACTTTTTACCGTGGTAAATAAAAGTAAAAAGGTTACTATTCACCAAAAAAATATTTTTATCTTATTGAACCACATTTTAATCCTTGATATTAACCATCTCTCTAGGATTTTTTAAATTCCACTCATAGAAGCGGTAAAATTATGTTTTATGTCAATTTACAAATTCTCCTAGGAGGAGGGTAAAAGATGGTGAAAAAGTTAAATAAAATGTTTATATATCTAAAATTATTATAAACTGAATCTAATTAATTTCATTGAATTTATATAGGTATTATGTATCTATTTTTACATAAAATAATTTTAAATAATATAAATAATTATTGACATAAAAATCTGGTGTTAAAGAGTAACTTAGTTTTTTTCACTATTCATCAAAAATTGAAAGTTTTCAGAAAAATATGAAAACATTACCCTAAGATAATTTTGATATTCCGAATTCAATAATAAAGTATATTTTACCAAATTAAAAACATAGAAGTTTCATTTATTAATTTAAAAATTAATTACCGCTGTTAAAACAAAAAACGTGTTTTTAAGAAACAATAAATATGAAAAGATTGACATTTCTTTATGTCCGGTTTAAATGTGAAATTATGTCCATTGAAAAACATTGGATTAAATGGTAAAAATATATTCTAAATATAATTTAAATCCACTCAAATTCTTAATTTATTAGTATAAATTATTTCTATTAAAAAAGTTGTTTATAATTAAAATTTTGTAATTTTATCTATTCATCAAAATATGAAAGTTATCCGAAAAGTACCGAAATTTCACCCTAGGAAAATTTTGATATTCCAAATCCAAAAATGAAGTCCATTTTGAGAGATAAAATTTATAAAATTTCAAAAAGTGGGTATTACTATTCATAACAGCTACTTTGATTGGTCGTGGTGTGTGTTAGAACTCGATGTTGTGTACAACACACGCTACTGTATTATTCAAAGAGAAGAATACAGTTGAAGATTGGGGTGTTACATGCTAAGTCTAAAAATAATGTTTATATATTAAAAAAAATTATAAGTTTGAGAATTTTAATTTCTAAATAAATCATTATTTTAATGGAAAATAACAATTTAATAAAGAAATTAACATTCTGACCATTATAAATACTACATTCGGATATAAATATATTATCATTTTGAAATAATTTTATAAAATTATAATATGAAATAAAATTTTATTTTATTATTAAATAAAAAATATATTTTAATATATTTTTATTATAGTATCTGAGAATAATACAATTGTAACGTCTTGACATCAGTGTCACACAATGGTGCCTTGATCGAGTTTACCACATGACCTCAAGTGTGCCTCCTTATATGCTAAAGGCTGCTGACTAGAAGTGAGGTTATGGTAAGTCATTCACGGGGAGACTATACCCTCTTTTATTAGAGTAAAACACCAGTGGATGTAAATAAAAAAATACAAAATCATATATAACAAGATCAATACTCAGGTCTCAAGATAACCAAATAGAAAATAAAATACTCAACTGAAGGGGAAAATATTCTATTCCGATTTATGTGTCAAGTGTCTATAATGAAACTGAAAATAAACACACAAAGACTCCCCAAGAAGGTCCCAAACCATGTCTGGTTCACTACTCCAAGCTCCATCCCCAATCAACCACCTATTCCAGGGTCTTTTCCCTTATCCAGTCTTTCAACAATATAATCCATTCATGTACCGATCAGGAAGCCTGAATAGGGTGTGAGTACAACTTAGTAGGCTACTAGAAATGGTGTCTAAAACAAGTCCAGTCAAAATATAGTGCATCTAGTTCTATAAAGAAATAAGTACAATGAAATAATAAAAAATTTATCACATTTTTCATTTATTCTTATCCAACTACATTAATTCCAGGGTTTCCAAGGATACATGTACCTAAATAATAACTTCATCTCATAATGGATCCCAAAGTGTTACCTATATAATATCATATCTTAATACTCTCTTCTTTCCAAAGCTCGAAATATTCAAGGTATTATGATATCTCAATACCTGATTCGACTCATGAAGGAGTTTTAATATTCTCATGTGAGGCCATAACTCAGAGTTCCATTATTTCCATTCTTTAATCTCACATTTATAAGCCACATTTCCAAAGATACTAATATCAGAAATGTAAGTTAGATGACCATATTACAATTCTTACTCCTCATTTGAATGACCGTGTTTCCATTCTCATTACTCATAAGTATAATGACTATATTACCATGTATACTTCTCAATTTAGAATTACCATGTTCCCATTCTCTTTACTCATAAGTATGATGACCATTTTACCATTTTTACTTCTTAATTTAGAATTACCATGTTCCCATTCTTTATCACATAATTAATTTGTCAATTAATTATCCACCCAAATCCCATTTCTAATTCAACAATTAGTTAAACACATCCACTCCACTAGTTAACTCAACCATTAACTAATTACTTTACCCATTAATTAATTCATCAATTAACTAATCAATATAATAATTGATATTCTATAATTAGTTTTCTAGAATTAATAATATCATTCTAATTTAATCATTCAATAATTAATCCCACAATTAATTATCTAGATCATATTATCAAAGGTACATAATTAATCTAAAATTAATTATCTCTACTTAACCATTTCAATATCACATAATTAATCCCCTAATTAATTATCTTGATTACAATACATTCCTATTATAATAAATTTCCTCAAATTAATTATATAATAGGGAATCCTCTTATTATCATGATTAATTCCCCAATTAATCACCTATTTAAACAAAGATTCGGTAAATCAATTGGTCAATCTTATTAACCCAATTCAAGGAAATAATTTTCAAAAGGATTCTAGAAATAATACAATTTTGAATGTACATATCAAATACATGACTATGATAATTAAATTTATAACACCTCCCTATTTCCATTAATAGATGTTTTTCCAATGGAAATCCCAAAAATTTGTGCAGCATAATAATGTAGATCTGAGATTTTAGATCTAAATCCCTAAATCAAGATATAAATATATCAAGATCTAATAAATTTAGATCTAGATCTATAGTCCTTGATCTACATATCACTAGATAGATTTATATATGAAGAAGCTGATGATAAAATCCTCCAAATGATCAAGATAAGAAGAAGGAATGGTCATTATAAGCACTGGGATGAAATCCACTTACAGGGAGAGGATCAGATCTTCGATTCAGGATTTTAATCTTGAAGAATAGAGGTTAAACGACTTTTTAACCCCTCCAAAAATATTTGGGATAATCCAAAATATGTAAATCCCGGTCCTAGGTCAAAATGGTAGTGGTTCAATGGATCAGGGAATTTGTAAACGAATATTAATAAGAAATAAAAACACGTCCATGGTTTTTCCTAGCAGGGGTGCACAGTTAGGGAAACCCTGCACTAACCGTATGGAATTCTCTGTTTGGGGTCATACGATAACCAGGGTTTAGGCGCATGGTTTTTCAAACTGTTCACAAACCATGCACAACCCAACTGTCCTTAAAATTTCATAAAACCCCACCCAAATGAACCCCAAAACATAACTCCAAACAAAGGTGTATAAAAATAACCCAAAGTACCTAAAAACGTTCTCAAGATGACTCTAGAGAAGGTAGGGATCTTGAAATCTCCCCACCTTATAACAGCTCATCCTCGAGATGAACATAAAAGACATTATAATATTCTTAGCTAATAAAATTGGGCTATTGATCCCTTATATCTGATTCTCCTTCCCATGTTTCCTCTTACACATGTCTAGGTTGCAAAAACACATGAACTATCAGCACAGTCTTTCCTCGCAATACTTTCTTACTGTGATCTAGCACATCTATCAGATGGTCCTCAAAGGATGCATATATCTCAAGTTTAACCCCATCAATATTTATCACATGAGAAGGGTCGAGGTGATATTGCCAAAATTTTCATACATGGAAAACATCATTCATTGCACTGTATCTCTATGGAAGAGTCAATCGGTATGCCACCAACCTGATTGTCTCTACTATCTCAAAGGGTTCAACAAACTTGGGTGCCAACTTGCCCTATCTCTATATCCTGCGGTGAACCAACCTAGGTTACACTTGAAAGATTACATGATCACCCTCTCTAAACTCTAGGGTTCATCTCCGTCTGTCAGCATATTACTTCTATCTACTCTAAGCCGTAGTGATAATTTTCCGAATCAACTGCACCTACTGATATGTCTCCTGCATGATAATTGCTCCAAATAACTTTGACTCAGTAGCCTCCATCTACCATAACAATGACCTCCATGGTCTACCATAAAGAGACTCATTTGGTGCCATCTGTATGTTTCTTGAAAATTTTTGTTATTGAAAAACTCCACTAAATCCAAGTTCTTTTCCCAATATCCACCGAAGTCTAGCACAAATTCCCATAGTATATCCTCAAGAACCTATATATAATGTTCCAACTACCTTATATATATGGGTGGAAATTCATACTCAATAACACCAGTTTCCCAAGATCAGTATATGAGCCCTTCTAGAAGCGTTAAGAAAAGCATGAATCATGATATGAAACTATAGTCCATGGAACTCCATGTAGATAGACTATCTCACGAACGTATAGTTATCCCAACTGTTCTACTTTAAAGGTTACCCTTATAGGTAAGAAATGCTCTATATTTTTTAGTCAATCCATAATGACCCAAATAGATTCATTATTCCTAATAATTTTAGGGAGACCCACCACAAAATACATGGTCACATCATCTCACTTCCATTCTCGGATGGGAAATAGTTGTAGTAAACCTCCAAGTCATGGATGCTCCACCTTCACCTACTAACAAGTGAAGTATCTTATCTCAAACCCTAATATCTACATTTTCATTCCTATCCACTAAAACTACCGTCATAGGTTATATTAAATTTTCGTTACACCTAGATGCACCACCCATTTTGAGGAATGAAATTTCCACATGAGCTCCTCTTACATGCTCATAGGACCATAACCTCAATAATTTAAATAGATGACCTCGTCCTCATATATCATCCAATCTAAAGATGTCACCCCACCTTCAAATATTTCCCTCAAAGACAATCACTTTGGAACCTCATACAATCTATCCCTGGTCTGTCTTAAAAGTGTAAACTCCACTATATCTAAAACCAGAGTCATCTGCTCCAGACTCTCCCGAACCACCACATGCATTTCAGCTAGAAAAGTCATCATCATCCACTATAAACTAAATTCTTGAATGAACCGAGTCTGAGTTTTCGGATTCAATGAACCAGCCACACTATTTCCCTTCCTGGCCGTATATTCAAGTTCAAAATCAAAAAATTCCATATACTCAACCCATATCTACTGTTGAAGATTCAAATCATGCTGTGAAACTATATACTTAAATATCTAGTGATGTATATTGAATAAAATTTTCTCTCAAAATATAGTGTCACCAATACTTAAGAGCATAAACCACTACTGCCAACTCGAGGTCATGCATAGGGTATTTCTATTCAAGATACCTCAACTACTGACACCCATATGCCACAACTCGATCTTCTTGCCTCATCACAACTCCATGTATGATAACAGAGGCATCACAATAAACCATATACTCCTCACCTGACTCGGGTAGGATCAAAATTGGTGTTTATGTTAAGTGATTCTTCATCTCCTAAAAATTTCACTAACAATCCTTTGACCATTCAAAGTTTTTTACATCTTTAGAAAAGCCTGAAAGCAGTGCTTCCAAACAGGAAAAGTCTTTGATAATTCTCCTATAATATTTAGATAATCCTAGGAATCTTCAGATATCAAAAACATTCTTGGGATATTACCAAGAAACCACTGCCTTAACCTTCTCCAGGTACACTAACACACCTTCCTCCAAGATAATGTTCCCCACAAAGTGTACCTAGTCAATCCAAAACTAACACTTACATAGTTTTACATATTGCTCATTCTCTCTTAGTGTACACAAGATGATGTCAAGATGTTGGGCATGATCGTCACTAGTCTTGGAGTACACCAAGATGTCATCCAAAAACACTAACTTGAACTAATAATGATGTGAATGAAATATAGTATTCATCAAATCCATGAACAATTATAGTGCATTTTTCAACCCAAACGACATTACGACAAACTAATAAAGGCTGCATCTACTTCTAAAAGTAGTCCTCGTTATATCATAATTAAGAACTCTCACCTGATGATACCCTAATCTCAAATAAATATTTGAGGAGACACAATCACCCTTCAATTGGTCGAATAACTCTTCAATATGCGAAAGAGGATATCAGTTCTTCACAATCATTTTTTCAACTTCCAATAATCAACACCCAAATGTAAACTCATGACAACATTCTTTGAGAATAGAATAGGTGATCCCCAAGGTGATGTACTTGGACATATAAATACCTTATCCTAAAACTCCTCCAAATCATTCTTAATCTCTTGAAGATCAGTTCGTTACATTTTGTAATGTGGAATAGATACTGGCTTATCCCCCAACATGATCTCAATAGTGACTTCCACATATCTCTTAGGTGGTATCCCTGAGAAGTCTTTAAGAAGGAAATCCTGAAATAGATCCACTATTGGTGGAAGTATATATTTCCTAACACCACCATTATCCAGAAAAAGACTAGAAAATTGTGTTGTGAGCTCTCCTAGTTGCTATGTAATTAGACATGCTCAGCCTACTTGGATATCCCACTCTCTATGATGAATATACTATTCACCCTTAGGAGATGTAAACACAACTGTCCTATAGCAACAGTCGATGTGGGATCGTTATGTGACTAGCCAATCCATACCAATAATTAGGTCTTTGTCCATCATATAAAGAACATATAGGTCCCATAGGAAATGATATTTTCCGATCTCTAGTGAACATACCTTTCATCAAAAAATATCTCTAGACCGCACTCCCAACAGTGTATATATATTCATAACCCTGGTCACAAACTCCACCACCACACTCAAACCATTAACAAGTTTTACAAATGTAATGGAATGAGGGGAAATAATATCTTACAAGGTACCAGCTAAAGTATAAGCTACTAGAATAGTACCTTTCACTGTGGATGGTCCAACCTCACTTTCCACAAGTGTAGGTTGTACTACATGTAAATGTGATATGTCTCTTCCCTATGATACAGTCTAACTACCCTGAGTAGAACCACTCTATTGATGTGGGTGCTCGTTCTCAAAATCACCACATCCACTACCTCTACTATCTCGAATATTAGAACTCCAAATGCTAGTCTGATTTTGTGTTGAAGATCCCATTACTAAACTCTGACTCTCCCCAACTTCTCCTTCAGTACCTGTCTATCACTATGACCTACAAAATGTCTGTAGATATTCAATCTTTCCGCTAGATTGAAACTCAACTGGTGGATGGGAAAAATGTCGATGATAGTGTCCTGACCTACCACACCAATGAAAGGTCACCCCAGTAAGGTCCTATCTAACTGACCATCCTATATTGGTACTTTTATTCCCACTATTAGGCTAAAGTTATCATAATAGTGCTTCCTTCTCTCAAGAAGTCACACCTACTGATTGTCTAGTAACAACTACCTATCCAAAAATGGAATCCTCTATTAGGTTTCATTAAGCTATGAGATCCTGATCCAACACTTCCATAAACCTTTTTAGCCTGAAGATATTCATATGGGTCTTAATGTTACACTTCATTCCATCTTGAAAATGTTTTTTATAGCTTCCTCATCTCGTACTAATGTTGGATAAAATCATTGAGGCTCTATGTATCTTCCAGCATAGTCCATCATCGACATGCTCCCATGGGTCAGAGGCATGAACTCAGCAACTTTCTATTGTCCCATCATCTCTGGATAAAATAATTCTAATAAGTCCATCCATAACATACTTTCAGTCTTTCTAGATTGCGCATGAATGTCGCACCTATGCCTAGCTGACCCCCGTAGCAAGTAAGGGGCCAACATGACCCTCATCTCAGCTAGAGTGTCCAAATGGTCAAGTATTGTATATATGGACTCAACCCTAAATTCAGTTCCCTTCAGGTCCACTCTCTCTAGTAAAATTTAAGGGGTACTGCATCTAAAACCCCCTTGTCAAGTTAGACATACTTTTCACAACTCACCTTGGGTCTATTTCAATGAATTTCTTGAAGCGAGAAAAATTTTATTAGAACTGATCCATTTAATCTTCAGCTAGAACGACCGGTTCCTCAAGTTCCCTAACTGGAAGTCATTCCTAGGCATGCTCCTCAGTCGTCCCCTCCAAAAACGTCGTGGAATCATAATATATACAATTCTAAGCACAAATATCAGGTTTCAAAATGAAACCTTATAACATTTACAGAGAAGGAAACAATCCCCACAATCAATTTTCCCCCATCTCACCACACAGTCAAAATCGAGGCGCTATCACTACCCCAAACCATCCTACCCCTAGGTTTTGGTTTAAAAGGGTAAAAACACTATCATTATAATGTTTCTCCTTTAGAAACCAGATTATTCTCATTTTTCATCATTTTAAAATATTTCTCAGTTCATGTTAGGTGCCATTTATCATTTTAATCTCTAAAATAAGGAAAATAGTTCATGTTTATCAACTTACTAATAACCCATTTTCCCATGCATGCCTAAAATGATGCACATAACAATAACCAATAGTTCCTAGAATGATGCATGAAGACTCAATTCTCATTCCATTCTTGTCCATGAATCAATACTAAAAAATTCTCAGAAATAATAATCACATCACACAACAGGTGCGTCACCCAAGGTGAAATAATATTCATCTGTAACAGTAAACAACAATAACAACGATCCGACCCAGAGTACTTGGGTTTCCCCCCATACATGGGTTTGAAACTTCCATGAATGAGATCATTACCTAGACCAAATATTCCTATTCTCCCACATACCTTTCCCAAAATAGTAAGACAAAAGAAGAATAAATAAAATTGGACCTGTGATTCCACTTTGTAATGTACCGACCTAGGTACCATGCAAAGGTTCCCCAAGTTGGTTCATCGCATGAACTCAAGAACACCTCCTCATATGATAGAGGCCGTCGACTAGCAGTTAGGGACTATTAATTCATTCGTGGGAATACTATACCCTAATTTATCCGAGTAAAACATCATCGGAAGCAAACAAACAAACACATAAGCATATATAACCAGATCAATACTCATTTCACTAGATAACCAAACAGAAAATACAATACTCAACTGAAGGGGAAAACATGCGATTCTAATATAAGTGTCAAGTGTCAATAATGAATCTGAAAATAAAGACACTACGACTCCCCAAGAAAGTACCAAACCATGTTCGGTTCCATCCTCTAAGATCCATCCCAAATCAGCCAGTTATCCCAGGGCCTTTTCCTTTATGTATTCTTGAAATAATATAATTTATTTAGGTACCGATCTGGAATCCTAAATAGGGTGTGAGTACAACTCTGTAGACCACCACCAAAGGTGTCTAAAACCAGTCTAGTAAAAATATAGTTCATGCAGTTCTATAAATAAATAAGAACTATGCAATAATAAATAGTTTGTCACATTTTCATTTATTCTTATGTAACTACATTTACTCAAAGGTTTACAAAGATACCAATACCTCAATAATAACTTCATCTGGTATTAGATATTGAAGTGTTCCCTATGTAATATCATTTATTAATATCTTCTTCTTGTAGAAACTAAAATTATTCAAGGTGCTATGATATCTTAGTACCTAATTCGACTCGTTTCGGAGTTCAAATATTCTCATGCGTGGCCATAACTCGGGGTTCCATTAATTCCATTCTTTAATTTCACATTTATAAGACACATTTAAAAGATTCCAATATCAAAATCATAAGTAATATGACCTTGTTACCATTCTTAATCCTAAATAGAATGACAATGTTTCCATTCTCTTTACTCATAATTATAATGAGCATGTTACGATATATACTTGTCAATTTAGAATGACAATATTCACATTCCCTTTACTCAAAATTATGATGACCATGTTACCATTTTTACTTCTCAATTTAGAATTTCCTTGTTCCCATTATTTATCACATAACTAATTTACCAATTAATTATCCACCCCAATCCCATTACTAATTCAAAAATTAGATAAACACATCCATTCCATTAGTTAACTTGACAATTAACTAAGTACTTCACCCATTAATTAGTTCTCCAATTAAATAATCAATATCACAATTCATATTCAATAAATAATTTTACAAAATTATACATCTCATTATAATATCAACTTCTCATAATTAGACCCACAATTATTTATCTAGATCATATTATCAAAGGTACATAATTAATCTATAATTAATTATCTCAACATAGCCATTTAAATATCTAATAATTAATCCCTATATTATATATATAGATTACAACACCTACCACATATAATCAATTTCCCAAAATTAATTATCTAATAGGGAAACCCCTTAGTCTCATGATTAATTCCCCAATTAATCATCCATTTCAACAAAGATTCGATAAACCATTTGGTCAATATTATTAACCCAGTTCAAGGAAATAAATTTATAAAGGATTATAGAAAATATATAATTTTTTATATTCATATCAAATCCATGAATATGAGAATTATATTTAGACCTCCTACCTCAGTTAATTGACAAATGTTTTCCCAACAGAAATCCCCAAAATCCGAGCAATAGAACAACGTAGATATGATATTTCAGCTCTAAATCCCTAAATTAAGACATAAAAATATCAAAATCTAATAAATCTAGATCTAGATCTACATTACTAGGTCAATATATCACCATGTATATTTATATCTAAATAAATTTAGGATAAACACCTCCAAAATATCAAGAGAATAAGAATGAATGATTGTGATAGGCATCAGGATGAAATCCACTTATGGGGAGAAGTGTGAATCATTGATTAGGGATTTAACTCTTAAATAATGGATGTTAAACAAACTTATAACCCCTCCATAAAGATCTAGGATCATCTAAAATACTTCAAGCCCAAGTCTATGTCATAATGGGCATGTTTCAGGGGTTTTGGACAATTTTTTTAAAAAAAATTAGAAGAAATAAAACCACACACACATTGTGTGCTTCTTGGGGTGGATGGTTTGGGAAACCATGAACTAACCATGTATAACTCACTATATAGGTTTGAAATGTTTTTTAAACCATGTGAAAACCATGACAACCCCCCATCCTTAAACTTTCTTAAAACCCCTCCCAAATGCACTCTTAAATATAACTCCAAACAAAGGTACTTAAAAAAACCAAGAGTACATGAAAACATGACCGAGATGACTCTAGAGAAGTTCCAAATCTACAAAAGTTTTATCATATCATTAAACAATCATGAAGATCATTTATAATGCATCTACGTGACCAAAAAAATAAACAACCAACTATTTTGTTGAATAATGATCTTAATATCAAACAACCATATTATTTGACAATCATAAAGGTAGTTGATCATATTAACCTATAAATACCCATAATGTTTACACTTTTATCATTAAATTTGATTATATCAAGGATCTATATCGTTTCTATAATGAATATTGTATTAGTAACTCTCTGTTTCATTACGATAGCACTATTCAAGGGGGTATTATTCTAGGGGATTGAGACAGCCCAAATTATTATATTTAAATTTATTTATTATATATTAGTCTTCCCATTGTAATATTTTGATTAATAACAAGATTTACAATAGACATAATTTACTTTTCTTAAGCAATGAAATAATGTATTGAAAGTTTCTAGTATGTGATTCATTTTACTGTTCCACGATATACTAGTTCATATCAACATGTGATACTCAAAGTTAATTATGGAATTAAAATTATTTATATATTATTATAATAAGAAAATAATTATAAAATAAGAGTTATATTAATAACATAAAGGAATTTTTAGGGTGTTACAGTTATACCCATTTTATGCTTAGGTGGTCCTTGATACCTCCCTTATTTACTCTTACTCAGTATCTGAGCTTACCCTTACTTATGTTTCCATTCCCTAGGTCATGAAGAAAGGTTTTAAGTATGATATTTCTATGAATGATTCTATTCATAAAGAAAATAGTGGGAAAATATGTATATCTATTATGAACAAGTTGTTTATGTATCCATGTTTTCAAAATAAATACTATAATATTATGTCAGGTATTGTAATGTAATGTAATGAATATTCATCCATTATAATGTAGTTTCTATATATGAATAGTATGGGTTGATATTGTTTTCTAATAATGACACTTATTAATCTAACATTTGTACGATCCCACTCAAAGTGTTGTATGTTCTACTATACCGATCACCATTGTGTTTTATTGAGGTTGGAGAGTAAGCAATTATCCTATTAGAATTAGCAAAGTGAATAAAAAATAAGGTATAAGTGATTCATAAGAAGAAAAAAGAAACACATGTTTATCATAATTACTATTCTAATCATGTTAGGAGGCCCATAGAGTCTCATATTAAAGACCATGTGTTCTTGAAGGCATTTTTTCATCATGGGTGGTGGATGATTGTTCTTGAGAATAAGATTTATCACTAATTTCTCTAGCCATTCAAGATATTGGAGTGTATATTTATTGTTTCACATTTTTTGGTGCTTCCACCATAGATGGAGTGGATCCATGATGTCTTTCATGTGTCACAAATGTTTTGATATCTTCACGATGACTCCCATGTCATTGATTAGGGGGATTTTTTTGTTGAGGATGAAATGACATTCATATAATGGATAGTTAAGATCTAAGATTTTTTAGAGAAGGTATTGAGTGGGTGATTTATTCCCTCAGATCATGTTTATGTTGGCATAATAGATTATAAGAATGTATGTGGGAAAATGAATTGTATATTTGAACCTAGTATCTCAAACGTTTTTAGCCTTATTTTTATTCTATGGTGATATGTTTGATTTAATGATGATCTGTTTGAGGATATTAACTTATGTACTGCATCATGTTTTGATGGTGGAATTATTTCTGTTTGAGAGGTAACTCCTAAAGAGTTCTAGGTTTGATTATTGTTGTTTTTGTTATTTAAAATTTATTTATGATTCTTTACGACAGTAATTGCTTGAGATGTATCTGATATTCGGGCTCGAGTTTTCCTAAACCCTTTCCTTTTCCATTTTTGTGTGTTGGGGGAGGAAATAAATGGTTTTTGGTGATCTATAATTCTATTTTTTTAGTTAAATATATAATTCTAGTGTTTTTTGAATTTTAGCTAATTAAATAACCATATATTTTTCTAAAAATCGTACATATTGTAATTTTTATAAAGTATAATATATTATATATTGATAATGGATTTTAAAAATATATTTCAAATTGATTTGTAATAGTGTAAAAACTTTTATATTGAATATAATATATTACATATTACTTTTAAATCTAAAAATATATTATGTATCAAAATTTTACAAATGAGGACGTGGTACATATCAAGTCTATATTATGTATTAAATATTTCATAATGTAAAAAATCTTATGTAACATAAATATATTACTTATCAGAATTTTTGTATAGGGAAATATATTACATTCCCTGAAATATATTACACATGGAATCTTGGTAATGTAAAATATATTAGGCATGATGAAAATATCTTACAAATCGCACACACAAAAAAACATATATGACATATTACTTGAATAATATTTCCATTATTGTTTTTTGTTCCTAGAGAATATATTACTCATGCACGTCTAAGGGATATCTAATATATATCATTTTAAATGATTTAATTTTTCTACAGTATCTAGAATCGTATTTTATGAGATAAATTGAAATTTTAAATTATAAAATCCTTAAAATAAAAATTTTAGGATGTATTTAAAAACCATTTACCCTTGAAGGATTCTAACCATTATTTAATGAATTTAAATATTTTTATAAAATGATAATTATATATAACATATAATTTTGAGAGTGTGGAAAAAGTATTTAAGAAAAAATGCTTAGGAAAATCACCACATGATGTAGCTTCTATTATTTTTATTTAATATGTATCTCTTATTTGAGTCTTCCTGATTTTTCAAAATTAGATGATGACGACCCAAACCTTCATGTTTAATTATCCCCTCTATGATCAACTGTAGTTTATCCCTGCGTATTTTAGGCCACAGATTATCTATCTCTACTCCCCCAATACCTTTCTTTTAAAAGGTGATGCGTTGGTCAAAGACCAAGGCACAATTTATTATAAAAAAGAGGGAAACTACAAGATTCTGAAGGAAGGAATTTTGTCACAATAACTATCATAAAGAGTAAGAAGATCAACCAGGAGGTCCTCGCACCAAGTAACACTTTGGTTTATTCCTTTATTGGTAAGCCCATGAGCTACCATATTCTCTTCACGTTAAGCATGAGTTGCAATGAATATGATCTCACAGAGCGAGTCTAGGCAGTTCATCCATCAGGAAGTAAGCGGCCAGGCAAGGTGTACCACTCCATTCCAAATGGCTTGAATAATAGTGGTTGAGTCACTTTCAATCCAGATGACGTTCTCGCCTTTGTTTTTGAAAAATTCAATATCCTAGATCACAACCATCGTTTCATTTTCTAGCGAAGAGTCGTTACCATAGTTTCCATAGAAACATCCATGGAAGTGACCCGGAATATCTCTGAAAACAGCTCCAATCCCTGGTAGAACCGAATTTCCATTGGAAGCACCATCCACATTGACCTTGATCTGACCAGGAATGGGAGCCTACCAAAACACTTCAATTGAATGCCTCTGTTTTTTGTATATTCCTTCAATTTTGAGATGCCAAAGGATCACAAAGTCTCTAACAAAGTTGATGTACTGAGATTTTTGAATAAAGGAAGCATCCTGGATAGCAATGATAATTCTCATCGGACCTACATTAAGATTGAAATAGTGTTTATGGTGAATGATATTATTTCTATCATACCAGATAACATGGAAGAGTTCAAAAATAGCACAATAGAATATATTCTAGATTTTTTGTGAGTAATCAAACTCCAAAAACCACTTTAGTTGAGCATGAATGGAGTCAAAATGAATCCATCTGCAGTCAAAGAGGTCAGTAATATAATTCAAAAGTGTGGAAGCTATATCACTAGATTAGAAAATATGATTAGTATCTTCTCTATATTGATGACACATATGACATTGAGAGTAGAGTTGAATACTAAAAGACTGAAGGGAGACTTCAGTAGGAATGTGATTATGAGCAATGCGTCAGATAAAGTTTAATCTAGAGGGTTTGATCCAAGAACTGTCAAAGTGTTTCAGCCAATTAAAAAGGGGATTAGATTTAGAGAAACTATGACTGTAATAACCATTAGAGTCTAAAATACCATTGTGAGACGGTTCCCAAATAAGGAAATCATCCTCATTAGAGAAGGGATTATTATTAACAATATACATAATGGACTCAGGGAGGTTAGTGTTATGGTAGTACATCACCTCTTAGATAGTGTAGTTGATATTTTCACGAGGGGAGTTAGGAGGAAACATAGAAATAAGGGGGGGGGGGTTCCAGACCTGTTATCATTCCAAAAATTATGAGAGGAATTCATACATACAATCCATCTAGAGTTACTCATAATGTTTGAAAAAGTGTCCTTAATGGAGGGCCAGATTGAAGAGTTGTCATAGCTCAAGTTTCCTTTTTTTAACATTTCTAGGATTGTTTTCAGATGAAAATCAATGTATTCATCATTATGATTGATTAATTTAGAACTATGTTTGGCTTGAAGGGATGCAATAAAGAGCTTGATATTATTTATGCCTAGACCACCACTCTCTAATGGTTTGAAACTGGTAGTCCACGGGATGGTGAAAAGATTTCTATCAAGCATGCTACCAGTCCAAACAAAATTTTTGATGTACCCATTGATACGATTCAAGAGAGAAGTCGGTCATTTATAAATCATAAGCGAGTAAACCATTTTGAAGATAATGGAAGACTTAACAAGGAAAAACCTTCCAGCCATAAATAGAGATTTTCCTTTCCAGGAGGAATGTTGGCTGACAACTTGGTCCACAATAGAAGTGAAATATATAGCTTTAGGTCTTCCCCAGAATAAGGGAATTCCCAAGTAAGTGAAGGGCAGGGTACCTTCATTGATACCAAGGTTTTCGATGATGGTATATTTTCTATTAGTGGGAAAAAAATTTCTAATGAAGATAGGCAATTTTCTCCAGCTGATGTTTTTTCCATAGACTTATTCATAGTGGGAAAAAACCATTTTTAGATTAAGAATATTACTTTTTCTCCCATTGTGAAACAAGATAATGTCATCACCATATTGAATATGTGTTGGCACATTTAGATTTCAGACCGCTTGAAGGGGTTTTAGTTTATTTTTTTCAACAACTCTAGTAAATAGTCTTCTAAGTTAGTCTTATACACTGGAAAATATGATAACAGATAAGGGGGAACCTTGACGAACTCCTTTGGTGCATTTAAAATAACATTTCGGAGATCCATTAACCGGGATGGAAAGGGAATCATATTTTAAGAGAGAGAATATTCGGGTTATAATGATCTCATTGAACCCAAAACTCTAGATAACTTTGATGATAAAATCCCAATCCACGGTGTCAAAGGCTTTTCTAATGTCAAGCTTTATAGGCACATTCCCACGTCCGGAAAATTCTTTAAGATCATTGGTCATTCCAAGGCAAGGAAGATGCAGTCCTGTATGGACCTGCATTTGATGAATCAAAATTGATTCCAAGAAATGATTTTGTGGCATAGAGAGGAAAGTCTAATGTCTAACAACTTATTGATTACTTTTTATAGATAGTTTATGAGAGCAATAGGTCTAAAAAGATAAATTTCAGACCCATTGGGATATTTGGGTGTGAGAGTTAGAAATTGGGCATTAGGACCATGGGGAAGAACACCAGTGGAGAAGATGTATTTGACAAGCTTACAAACATTAGTATGGATAACATCCTAGTGATGTTGATAAAAACAATTTTTGAAACCATCGGGGCCCAGGGCACTGTCAGGATTGAGACTAAAAACAATGTATTTAATTGCATGATGAAGAGGGTCTCGTAAAAAAAAAGCAATTATCCTCCTCCATAACTCATCTAGTAATAAAATCAGGCTAAAGATCTTTGTTTAGACACAAACCATTGAAAATATTTTCCAAATAAGTAACCACATGATTGGCTATAGCTGCTAAGAAAGGCAAGCAGTCTACTAACATTCCAAATTCATTGAAGGAAATTATTGAAATTAGAGTTATGGTCACTATCTATAAGCCATTTCTTTTTAAATATTTTCTTGAGAATTTTTTCTTTAAGTACCAAAACAGATATAAGCTTCAAGGAGATGTTCATTTCATTCTGTGGGTCAACAGAGAAGTCATCATTTATTGAATTTTTTTGAATTTGATTAAGATTGTCCTCCTGAGTGGCTATGTTCTTATCAATTTGTTTTGCTTTAGCTCCACACCACCTCTTAAGATACTTTTTAAGATGTTTAAGTTTGGTAGTACAAGAAAAATCATCGTTGTGATGAGACATGGAAACCCAAGAAATTTTAATAAGAAAGGAACATTCTGAATCACTAGTCTTGGGATTGCTAAATTTGAAAGGTGTGCTGGATTTTCTTTGTCTAGAGAGGCAGCTCACAAGAATAGGGTGATGGTCTGGACTTAGTTTGGATAAGGAGATTCTTGAGATAATATCCCATGAATCCATGGATAGGATATTCGAGAAGGCCATATAAAGTTTACTAGCCACGATCCTATTGTAATGCCTTCTATACCAGGTGTATTTAGCACCCATGAGGTTCATATCAATCAGACTACAATCATCTAAGTTAGTCCAAAAATCCTCAGAAGACATGTGAGAGTGAGAAGGACCAGTCTTTTCACTTAGTGAGAGAATACCAATAAAATCACTTAGAACCAACCAAAGAACTTGAATGGTGTTTTCTAAGAAGCAAAGGTCATGCCAAAGAGACCTACGTTCTTGATATCTATTTTTGGCATAAAAAAAGTACATAAATTATGTGAAGTGTCGAGTTTAAAATCAAAGGTGAATATTTGGTCAGAGGAGAAAAAAACATTAACATCCTACAATGAGTATTGATAAAAAATCCAAAGAGAGTCAAAAGAACTTCCATTATTGCAAGAACCAAGAAAAGAATAGCCAGAAGCAACAAAATGTTTGAATTTCATTGAAATGAACATTTTGGGTTCACCAATTGAAATGAAATTAGGATTATGAGTTAAAATAATTCTTTTAAGAACAGAATTAGTTTTAGGGTTTGTGATACAATGAATGTTCAAAAAAATGAAATCCATTTAGAACCTGGCTATGGAGCGAGAGCTCCCCTTTTTCTTTTTTGAACTGCCCGAACCTTTTTTTCCTCTTTCATCTACTAAGAGTCAAAGAAGAGGCTAGGGAGGTCTTCAATCCCTAGTTACTCATCAATGAAATATTAGGAATGCCACAATCACTAAAAATATCGACAGACAAGGATTTTTCATTTTAATTAGAGCACAAGGTTGTGGATATAAAGCCAACCTCTAATTCTTTAGCCGAGCCCAAAGCTTGATGAACATTAGGTGATATAGTGATATCACCTATTTCCATTTCATTTTCAATGGGGCACCTCGCTAATTTTTGATAGTCCAAGATTGATTTTATTGGAGTATTCATATAAACATTGGGTGAACTTGGCATTTCATTAGTAGACTCGACTATACTAAAAGAATTAAAAAAACATGGAGGGAGGTCACCTGTATTATCCATCTAAGGAGGGTGAGAGAGGTCTTGCAATTCAATCTGCACCTCTTACATTTTATCGGCAGTGGTGGTATGATGAGTTTTCAATACAACAACCACTTCGAAAGCAGTGATTAGTAGAGTTTGGAACTCTTCTTTCTCCAAAATCATACTTGGAGTAGGGATATGAGAGGTCAAAATTATAGATTCTGCATCCACAAATTGCCCCACATGCAGGTCAGAGTTATCACAGACGTCCATAACCAGGCGTTCGATATCATCCTGAATAACCTGATCAATCTCTGCCATTTCTTCTGCTTCCACTTTGTCAAACTAGGTGAACCCAGAGCATTCACACAGATGAGTTGTTTTCTTTACCCAGACCTCAGCCTTCTTCTTCGAGGGTTTTGGGATGATAGATAATTAATCATTACATGATTTAATCTTTTTTACTTTAGTCCATTCATTATCCGAATGTTGCGATACCTGATTTTTTACAACCCGACACTTCAACAATGAATGTCCAACAATCTTGCAGAGTTCACAGTAGGGGGAATCCTTTATCATTCGACGTGGACTTCATCTCGGTAGTTATTTGCATTGAATACCATGACCTCGAGTATTTTGGAGGCCATTTTAACTTCAAACAACATGCGGGCATAAAGACCAAGATCGGCATTGAGCATCCATTGATCAGTCTTTAGAGGCGTACCAATACAGGAGGCTATATCGTTGAGGATCTTCGGGTTCAATAAGTACCGGTTGAGCCCATGTAAATGAATCCAAATATACACTAAAAATTTCCTTGTGTTGTACGGGTTGAAGGAGCGACCCCATTCGGAAATGTGAAGAACACCCAGCTTGAGTTGGAGATTTCCAATCCTCCAGCCTCTATCAAGATCATCTTGCGATTTTAGGAGCATATGGAAATATCCCTTCCATATTGGGATTTGTTTCCAATCTGTGAACCCCCATATGTGAGAAACTCATGCTTTAAGATCTAGGTTAGACCAGTGTTTGTCGCCCTTGAGATATGAAATATGAACCATTACAGAAAACTTACAAAGTATCGACCTCTATTGGAGCACATCCAGATCGGACTCAACAGCAAATCGACCATCATCAAGTTTCTTGAAGCGGGTCATTTGCGACTCATAGGGTTTACAGATGTTCACACCATTAAGCGCTTCGACGAAGGTGATACACATCGGTCTGTCCATCTGTGGGATTTCATCCTTTTGAGCCGCGCTTATAGGTTTTTTGAACGCAAATTATTCTTCGGGATTAAAACTAGAAATTAGATTAGGAAAGATTTAAGAAAATCAATGTCGCAGATCCTGTCAAGACTAAGAAACCCTAGGGTTTTTGGTAGAGTCCTCGAGACTCAGACTGTACTCTCTCTATGATCATTAAACGGTCGATAAATTATTATCCACTATAATGTGAAATTTTGATTATTGTGAGTACTATTCTTTCATATCATACTTGACATGCATAAAATCTATAAATCATTACAATGATTGTAAAATATGGAATATGAAAAATGAGGCATTCACTGAATTTTATAACCCTTATTTTTATTTTTTTATCATGATTTAGGGAAGTTTTCATTATGTTTATTTATAAGATATATGTAACGAGTCAGGCCGGGTTTCCATCCTACCCAAAACCAGGACTGATTTCTTATAAGCCTTGAAGGGAATTCCTGATCCCCATGGGCTGGTAATAAGTTCATAGGAATCGCATGAACTCCTTCATGAATAGGTTTTCCCAAATCAGAGATATGACGTCAGAATAAATAAAAGTTGGATCCAAAATAAATAAACTACATGCCAAATTGGTCATAACCAACAACTATAATCCAACCCATTTGTATATACAAAAATAAAATCCATAAACAAATAGATATAGGATGTTTGGAAAAAGATAGAACAAAACCAACCAAAAAGAAAACTACCATGATCCAAGTAACTCAATACATTCCCCAAACCAACTCCACAAAATATCTAGTTTCTCACCATCACCCAACTCACCCCACATCAGCCACAATGAAGAAGAAGGATCCAACTGAGAACATGTTAATTGAAATTTTGTAGGCATGAGAAAAAAATACCAGTAGGTCACCAAAACCCACTAAAATTGTGAAATTTGTATCCTAAGGAAGTCCATCAATTCTAGATTGAAAATAAACCAAAAAATTAAACTTTACATGTACACAATGAATGTCATTCAAAGAAATTCCATAATCCACTTGTAAAAATTGTCCCTTTGTTTTCCGAAATAGAAAAAATGTATTTTCAGATATATTCATCAGCCAAATAAATTTCAAAACCCGAAACACACATCGTTAACATTTATAAGAAACAACTCACAATTGTTTTAAATAAATTAAAAATGTTTAAAATATTTCGTTGGACTAATCCATCTTTAAAACAAACACCCATTTTGGAATCCACCTTAAATTAATCACACAAGAGAATTTATAAGTTCAAAACAGTTTTTCATAAGCATCCTTGAATCCAACTATTCAAAGGAAACAACCCAACTCACATGGGTTAATCCCAACAAAAATAAACCCCTCTTTCTCTCACACACACAAAGGCACTAATATAGACAGTATCTAACCATATATGGTTATTTCCACCCAAAATAAATACCAACATATGCTATGTATATACCATCATCTTGTTTGACCACAAAAGAATCACAAAGATGACAAACCCCCACCTATCCCTTATGCCTAGCATGATTGGTGTTAAACAAGTAGCATGTGAACTAACTAGAGGAATAATCTATATCTCCAACGTAGTACCTAATATCCCATGACAAATAAAATAATTTATGCATAGAATAAAATGATTCATAACTTCCCACAAGGTATAACCATAACTACCCTCACCCTTAAAACCCAATGATGAAAATCCCTATCCATGCTACCTGAAATCAAGGCCTAATAATAAAATTTCCACAAAATGGGAGTAACAAGAATCACATAGTGATCAAAACCCATGAAAGGGGTAATTAATAAAATGGGAAATAGAGGGTTAATCATTAAATATTTAAAACCAAAGTTCCAAATGGGAATTTTAACACCAATCTATCGATCAAAATGCCAATCCCTTTCATGTTTCGTGAAATACTTTTTGTACACAATTTGGAAAAAATGATGGAAACAACCCAACATTTAAAACATTTCAAAGTCACCCGTACACTAGGAAACTCTTAGTTGAGAACAAAAAATATGTCCAAAGCCTTTATTTCTATCAAAACTTCCATAAATCGCCACTTAAAACATTTTAAAACGTCAAAATAAATTTCCCATTTCTTTTAAAATGATTCAAAGATATCCTTGAACAAGGTTCATTCTCTTTGAAACCCAAAACAAGGCCAAATGTTTTGACAATTTACACCAAATAAAACTATAGAAATGCAAAATGGATTTTCTCAAAGTGTGGTAACCCTAATACACATTTCAAATCACCATTTTGAATAAAATAAATCACCCCTTTTCAAAAAATTCAGAGGATAACACCTTAATTCAAAACCAAATTCCCTTTATAATATATTTGATATTCATTGAAAACCAAAACTGTTTTAAAACATTTTACCACATAGAAACATTTCAAAAATCCATAAGGAATTTTAAAATAATCTTAGAATAATAAAACATTTCATTGTAAACAATAAAACATGGAATACAAATTTAAAACTAATTATGACAAGCATAAAACTCAACAAAATGGTTTCAAATCACCACTAGGATACCACATATAGTTATAATTTTATAAAAAAGGAATTTATAATGTAAAATAATGCTTATAATTCCCAAATAAAATAATTTATAGTGACACCTAACTCAAATAAGCGTAACACAAGCTGAACTTCCTTGGAATATGTCACCATCAATGAAGACCACACCCAATAGATAATAAATGGTGTCTAAATCCCATATACTCCAAAATAACCATTAATAAATACACTTGGAACCCTAATATCAAACCACATGATACATATAGTTCATGGGGGCATCCAAATCAAAGAGAAAAGAGAGAGAGAAATAATAAGAAGGGAGGAAGAGAAATAGATCACCCCAATTCCACTTCAAAATACTTAATGAAGCTAAGGATACAAGGGGACGATGAAAATGGAGATCCTCCCAAGATCCCTAGGGTTGACCAACTCATGTGGTGGAGAAGAGGGTAGAAATATCTCTTAATTTAGGAGGGGAATTTGGGAATTATCCATATTTTTTTAAATAGCTAGATAATGCACATGGTTTGGATGCATGATTTGGAAAACCATGCACCAACCATGTGGGTACCACTACCCTTCCAAAAACTTATGTTTCATGATTAATTCTATGAGGACACATGGTTAAATGAACCATGAATCTTACTCCATGACTACCCTATGACACATATGGCCTCCATGGGTGCCCTACATGAATTGAAAAATTATACAAAATCTGTGAAAATGACTCTATTAAAAACTAAATAGCCACCCTCATGCTTAATACATTGTTTACTAGACCATGCACAAGTCATGTTAAACACCTCATATACACCAAGGAACCCTCACTGTTTCTCCAATGGGCTACACAGGTTGGACTTAACCATGCACATCCCATGCTGGAAAATTCTTCATAGTTCAAAATTATCGATAAAGGTTCCTTGAAAAGGGAGGCCACATGATTTACCTCTAACCATGCACCTTAACCATGTATAGTAAGAAAACCCTAAAACATTACCATGTTACTAACCAAAACTCCATGGAAACATATCCCAGATCTCTACATCACGAAATAACTCTTGAAGAACAACACCGGGACATAGGGGGTTCCACAAACTCCCCACCATGGCACTTTATACCTCCAAAAAGACCTAGTAAAAAGAAAAGGAGAAATAATTGAATATCCCAATGGTATCTAGCAAAATGAACCAGAAAACTAATATTAACTTCAAATACAATAATCTAAATCCTCAAAATAATCAAACCAACTTACCAAAAAGCACCACACATCTCCAAATTAAAACATGATGTGAAACTATAACATGAATCCCTAAAAAGCATGGGATACCTAATATGGTCTCCCCACCATTTAAAAATATACTAAAATGGTTTTAAAAAAGAACCAATACTAAGAACACCTCCTCGATGAACCGAGAAACCAAGAGAGACGCACACTCTCATCTAGAAGCACTTAAAAACCCAATATGGGGAAGAAAAACCACAAGAGCATCAAAGGAATGATAAGATAACCCGCGTTGGTTTACAAAACATATAGATAACCATGGATCAAAATATATATAAAATTCACATGGTTCATCCCTTGAATGACCCACAATAAAACACTCATTTTTATACCACACTCAAATAGTAAAACATACACCACAATTACCTAATAATGCACCCAAAGGCATCCCTCAAGTCCAAATAACGAGCACCATTATTCTAAACCAAAAAAATTGGAACAACACCCTTTCAAAAAGAATGGTTTCCCTAAAAAATTAGTCTGAAAAAAACAACATTGAGAACCTATCAAAAATACACCCAAGATGATGTGAGAGGGAAAAAACATTCCTCAAAGAAACAAAATATTCTATAAATAATCAATAAAACCATACATAAAAACATACTATGGAGGAAAACATCAATAGAGGAACATTACAAAAGGTAAAAATATCCAAAATAACCAACCATAATGAAATATCACAAAATTGAGGTCACAACCATAAATATAAAAGTCCGAAAAAATAAACTTTTCCTTAAAAGAATAAAAACGATGACTACTTCCCAAAACCAAGATTAACAAATATTCCTCATGTA
Organism: Viscum album; assembly: GCA_963277665.1. Lineage (NCBI taxonomy): Eukaryota > Viridiplantae > Streptophyta > Magnoliopsida > Santalales > Viscaceae > Viscum > Viscum album. Next base: position 279,153,683 of record OY728119.1, on the reverse strand, counting down.
ACAATGGGGGAGATAAAAACATAAACTAACATGGATATAGCTCACCAAAAAGATATCAATATATATTAACCAAGGGGATTTAAGTGTCCCAATAGAATTGAGGGCCACCTCAACATCTTTTAACAACCTCTTTTCATAAAATCTCAATGAGGGATCTACATAGACCACTACACTTAGAGTCTGGGTAGGAACCATAAATAGAGAAATACTTTTGATCTTTCAAGGAAAAAATAATACCAAAGACATGAACCACCTTGAGACATGTTTTATAATAAAAAGAAAGTGTTTACCTTGAAAAAAATTGAGTTAATCCAAAATAGAAACCCATCAAACATGGAAAAATAAATTTACACCAAAAGAAACCTTATTTTGAAACACACCATTTTACAATATATCTTTGGAATCACCCTCAACCAAGGTGCACACTAAAAAGGAAAAACCACCATAGGTTTTAAGAGAGAACAATCTCAGTGGAAAACACACGTTTTCCAAACAAAAAATGGCATAATTGTTTTGAAATCACCTTTTCACTTTATAAAACCAAGCATCCAAAAATTCCATTAAAAACCCATACCCATTGTTCAAAACACTTTAAAATTTATTTAAATAATAATTTCCATTTTGATACACCTCATTTCCAAAATACAATAACTGAAACCACCATTTCCCCAATTTGTTGATAAAACCATGGAACTTCACTCTTCTAATTATTCACAAAACCAATTTTTCAAATAAATGTTTTTTTAAAAACTCCTTTATTTTTCAAAATAAGGCTTACAAAATCAATCACAGCCATTAAACACACAATTAACAAGAAAAGTCTCATGAAAACCACATCCCAAAAAAGAGGAACAAAACATTCCTCATTCCATATCCAACAAGTGGAAACCACTTTTGGAGAAATCCAGGATCAAGAGGAGTCCAAAGAGGCAATCGAGGGATATTTTTTTTTCATGTATTGACCACCATGGTTTTAGATATTTGGTGTCATCCATGCTACAGAACTTACAAAAAGGGAAGTCTCAAAAAAACAATAACCACATGGTTTCCTAGTACATGTGAGCTAACTATGTAAACTGAGTATTCTTCCACCACAAAGCTAAAGAGTAATACCCAATATCACTCAAAATTTAAAGGGGACCCAATACTTCCAATCACATGAAAAAAAACAAAAATATCTAAAATAAAAATCTAATTTACAATTAAAAACCCAAAAAGCCATGGTATCATGAAGATCCGGATGAGTAAGAGCTATCTAGACTCTTACCACCCTTAACTATCAATATCCAATAACTTTAATCTTATTTCTACCAGGATATCCCCAAATAAAAAGGGATACAAAATATTCTTAGGTTCCAAATAATAGAAAACTGAAACCTCCGATAAAATTTTTAATGAACTATCTCATACTTACATCCTTCCCGACACCAGAACCGATTATCCATAATGTATGAAGGGAGTCACTGATCCCCAAAGGCTCATGATAATCCCATGGGAATAAACAAATCATTTTGGAATATTTTTTCCCAAATAGAAGATAAAACAGTATAATAAATAAAATAAGGATCCAAAATAAATAAACTACATTCCAAAATTTTCATAACCAACAAATATGATGCATCACATTTCTAAATACAAAAACTATATCCATAAACAAAGAGATAGAGGTGGTCATGAAAAATATGGAACAAAAATAACCTAATAGAAAACCACTATGAACCAACCAACTCATGCTAGGTTGAAACCAACTCTATGCAACCTCTAGTTTCTCATCATCTCCCAATTCACCCCACGACAACCATGATGAGCAAGTATGATCCAACTAAGAACATAAAACATTATGTTTTTTAGGCGTGATATAAAATCCCTAGTAGATCTTCATAACCTACTAAAACTATAAAATTCATTTTATAGGGAAATACATTTCATATGGAAATTCATAAATTCTAGTTTGAAAATAAATCTAGAAACTGTGCTTCTCATATATAAAATGCATGAAAAATAATAATCCACTTCAAAAAAATTCCCCTTCTTTCCCAAAAACAAACACATCTATTTTAAATACAACCCCATTAGCCAAATAAATTTCAAAACCACACACACACCATTAATATTTCTAAAAAGAAACACACACTTGTTTTATCTAAATAAAACTATTAATTTAAAACATTTCACTAGACGATGAAATATTTAAACCCAAATCCCATTTCAAAATAATCCTTAAAGTACACACAAAAGAGACTTTAGATGATTAAAATTAATTTTCAAAAACATCCTTTAAAACTAACTTCCTATGGACAAAACCCAACTCACATGGGATAAGCACAATAAAAAGACACCACATGTATGTATGTATATATATATATATATATCACAAGGCATATAAAAGTGAAATATAATAAATGAAGGTTTCATATCAATAAACGTAGTGGAAATGATACAATCAACCCCTAGATAAAGATCCCCACAATCACATACTAACAGAGAAAATGAATCTGTCCTGGTCCTACCCAAAGTCACTAACATACCAAGTATCTAACCGTATATAGGTTTAACCACCTCAACAAACTACCGACATATTCTAAGTCCATGGCATCATCTTGGTATCCCACACAAGAATAAAATTAATGAAAAATACTCACTTAGCCTTTATTTCTAGCACGATTAGGGGGAAACTAGTGACATGTGAACCAACTAGATTAAAAATATAGATATATCACTTAGTACCTAGTATACCATGACCAATTAATTTAGAAAGGTGTAAAATAAAACCATCCATGTCTAACAAAAAGGAATAATCATAACTACCTTCACCCCTAACACCAAATTATGAAATTCCCCACACACATAACATGAACTCAAGGAATAACAAGAACATTCTCACACAAGGGGACTAAAAATCATCCAATAGTGATAAAAAAACCCATACAAAGTGTAAAAAAGTAATTAGAAAATCAAGGGTTCCACATCCACCATTTATGAAAAAAGTTCTAAACATTACCTTAACACCAAACCGCAACTCAGAATTCTAAGACGTTTCACATTTCATTAAATACATTCCAAACACCATTTGGAAAAAATTATGGAAATATTCAAATATTACAAACATTTCAACGTCACCTCTACATTGGGATTCTCTTCATTAAAAATCTAAAGCATGGAAAAATGATTTATCTCAATGAAATTTTTCATAAAACGACACTTAAACAATTTTTATAAGTCTAAATAAATCACCCATTTTTTTAAAAGGAATAAAATATACCCTTTAACAATGGTCTTTCTCTTTGAAACCTAAAACAAGGCCAAAAGGGTCAATCATTTACACCAGAAAATTAAAAAAAATCAAATAATCTATTTATCAAAGTGGTTTCACACAAAAAGAAATTTCAAATTTCTATTTTAAATATAATAAAACACTTATTTACAATGCACATAGAGTTTAACTCCTCAGTTCAAAACTGAATTCCCTTTAAAACCTCTGTTTTAAATCATTGAAAACCAAAACTAGGTTAAAAACCATTTCACCTAAAAATCTATTTCAAAAATACATAATGAATTTCAAAAGAATCTTAGCATAAGAAAATATGCAATTTTCAACAATAAAATGTTGAATTAAAATTTAAAAACAATTATTCCAAGTATATAACACGAATAGTAGTTTTCAAATCACCACAATGATACCACATATAGCTATAATTTCATAGAAAGTAAATTATTAAGTGGAATCATTCTTATAATTCCAAATATAAAACAATTTAATATTAACAACAACCTTAATGAAGTAGAAACCAAGTCGAACCACCTCGAAACATGTCACCTTTAATGACGACTACACCAATGGAATAAGAAATGGTGTCTACAACCCCTAGAAACCAAAATCACGACCAATAAATCCACATAGAACCCTAAAATAAAACCACATGATACCTAGGGTTTATGGGAGAAGACAAGTCCAATTTAAAATATGGTGAGAAGGAATAAGGATGGAAAATAAAAAAGATCTCACCTAAAATATACTTAGAAAACATAAAAGGAAGACATTAATCCAAGGGGATAATGAAAATAAAGCTCACACTAGCTCCATAGGGTTGGATGGATCATATGGGGGTGAATAGGGGTGAAAGACCTCTTATTTTTTTAGAGAAATTTTAGAATTTTCCAATTTTTTTAAACACTTATACAAATCTCATGATTTGGGAGAATAATTAGGAAAACTATGCACCAACCATGTGGGTCCCACTACCTCTGAAAAAACATAATCTATGAGATCACTCATATGAGGCCACACTGTTAAAAAAATAATGTTTCTCACTCCAGGAACACTCCAATCCTTGAATGGATACCTAGGGCTCCCTAGACAATTTGAAAAAATGTGCGGCATTCGTGAAAATGGCTATGTTAAAAACTATAGATCCACCCACACACTTTTCACGTGGTTTAACAAACCATGCACAAGTTGGGATCCACAACATAGACACCTTAAGGTCCCTACCTAGTTTCTCCTTGGGTATAAACTATTTCCCTCTTACCATTTTTTTAACCATGTACAGTAGAAAACCCGTAAACAATTTTATTGTTCTGAACTAGAACTCTATGTAAACACAACTCAAAAATATACTTCACTAAATAATAAAAAAAGAAGAAGATCGTGACATAGGATTCACAATATATTTTTTATTTTCATATATTATTTTTTTTCATATTGTTCAAATATGTTTTTATTGAATTAGTTAATTCAAGATAGTAAAGAAAAAAGTTGTTTTTTAGAAATAAATGTTTTGTTCTACCTTAAACCAAATCTTGTTTTCTAATAGATTGTATTATATGATGATATAACAATGATTACTATATGAGTTTGTTGTTCTGAAAATATGATTCACTACCATGTATATATTTTGAGGTGATAAATCCCTTACTGTGATTTGATATTAAACCAGGTATGGTTGGATTTATTGGTTAGGAGTTGTTTGCATCTCGTTATTTGTGGTCTTGTATTAATTAAAGTGATGATGGGATGGTATAGATTGGTGTCCAGAATGATATTGGGATTTTTGGATTCAGGTGGGATTGGTTGAACCTTATAATACCCATGATTTGCAATGGTTATTTAATATAAATGAACCCATTGGAATGATCATTGATTATGGTATTAATATATTAAATATAACAATTTATTGTTTGGGAAAATGCTCAATGTTCATGGTTTTGGAACCAGTAATTGAAATATTGAATATATAAAGAACATGATATTTTTTGGTTTATGTAAAATACTAAATATAATTGAAGATGGGGTTTCATAAATTAATAGTAATTATTGAATTACTAAATGAATAATTTACGATGAACCTTGGTTCTTGTATACTTAGGTGATTTCTATATTCTGAGTCCTTATAATGGTAGTTGGGGTGTCATGTTAGATGCTAGCAATAAATTTAGTCTAGGGTTTAATAGTTTCCCTCAGACAAGTTTTTTAAAATAATATCATTATGTTATATTATTTTTTTACAGTCCACCACCTGAGTTAGATGGATAGTAAAGAACCTTATTGGCATTGGGTTCTAGGTGTTTTTACAGTATCTAGGTTGTTGAGGTCTCAAATGACTCATCACTACCACTGTCTCATCCAAATTCAGACTTGGTATATGTACATATATGGATAATATTGTCTTATAGAATATGATTTGTGCTCATATAGGTTGTAGTGGCTCTCATTAATTACATGAATTTATATGCGAACTGTGGAATCTTCAAGTTATATTTTATAATTGTATTAGGATATAATGGATTTTAGTTACGCATTCATATTCATGAATGAGCTATAATGGATTAAGTTATAGTATATAATTACATGGGATATGATGGGTCTAGATTTTACTATGTGATGATGGGGATGTGGTGATGATTTGGATGTGGTATGTGTGAATGGATGTGCAGGATGTCATGAGATGATGATGTGGCTCTGATATACTTTTACAAATGTACATTGTGACTAATAGAGTGAATGGAAGAACCATAATAGAAGAAATTGGGGTGAGGGAGACTAGTTAGGTGGGAGAGTGGATTCATGGTAACTTTATTATATGGTTTTATTTTTTTATGAAGTTATATTTTTCTATGAATTACATTGTTAGAGAGCCTTGGTGAGGTTGGTATATATTTTAATTTCTTTGGTAACAAGTTGATAACTTCTGTTTATTCATTGGGGCGTCAATATGCTTCTTTTAAATTTGAAAAATAGGTTTTTTGGTGGATCATATTGAGTATAAAATTATGGTCAAACCTATATAAATAATTATATTTTTAGGTTCATAGGAGTTGGTTTGTGATCAAGATGAGTGTTACTAGCTGATAGTGGGTTTTCAGGTATTTTTGGAGTTTATAGTCAATGCCTAAGTAATATTTTTGGTATTTTAATTATTTTCACTTATTATAAAATTAAATATATTGGGATGATTATTTATTTATATTATGGAGTTTATTGGTAGATATTTCCATTTTTATGGGATATATTTCCAGTAGTTCCACCCATAAGATTGCATTATATACCCTTAGTTCTAGTCACCAACACATGGCCTATTGGAGGTAGGATTCAAGGGACACTTCCATATTCACTAATGTCCCATGAGGGGTGTTAGTGGAGGGTTCATGAAATCTACCTTACCACGAAACTGATTTCATACTAATCCATCATTCTAGAGGGTTTCAATAATAATTTGGGTGAATACCAGGCCTTAATAATAAGGATAGAATTATCTTTGTATCTTTTGATCATTCAGATCAAGGTTAAAATAGATTTAGAGTTATAAACCTAGAATGTTGGTGAAAAATATTCCATGAAAAAGGATGATTTGATTCCCCAACATGTTCATTCTCGATATTTAATAGAAAAAGTTTCCTCTAATCCAGTTATCTCTTATATCTTATGATCATATAACGCTCAATAAGACACATGATCTAATTTGGCCACCACCCTTTCCAACATTGATCATGTTGAAATTGTTATCCATATTGCATATTGGTGATTAGTATCCCCCATTATCAGTAAGGAGAGAACATAAGTAGTGATATTGAACTCACCCACCTGCAAATGAATAATCATCACCAAAAATAGATCTAATGGTCACTTGGATATCCCAAATAATATACTATTTCTAACATGTAATCTCTATATGTAGTAAATATATAAACTTCATACTCACTGAAAACAAAAAATCCATTAAAATTATCTATATGTTCGTTTTTAATGGGGGTCCTATTCAATTTCATTTAAGGATAAGAGACCCTCAAAGTTATAAAACAGGACAAAGTAGGTACATGTGGAACCCATAAATTAGAAACCAATCTATCCCTTTAAATCAAGAGGATTGAGTAATTTTGTTTTTAAATGATATTAGATTGTGTAGAGTTTACAAAAAAATGTCATGTGTCTCAATTACACTCTAATTTCATCTAAAAAACTGAAAGTTAATTCATGTTATAAGGAACTATTTTTTATTTTCCATTTAGGAGATGGATGTCATTGGTCTATACCGGCCCGAAAAGGTTTTATATTTCAAGTTTATTTTCACTACGATTATGTTTTTCTCTGAATGAACTAAATCATTTCCATTAATTCAATTAAAGAAAAAAATCCATGATCACCTACATAAAGTCCAACATCATCAGAAGATTTATAAGACCTCATATTATTCTAATGAATAATGGAATGAATTTATATATACATGAGCTAAGAATTTTTTATTCAAGTATGGGATCTCAATGTATTTCAGAATTATCATTCCACCAAATGCACCCCGACCCAGGAAAACTATAATAACTTTAATTTAGAATGATAATGATGTTTCCCATTTAGATACATCACCATTTTATTAGAACTACAATTTATAACAAGTTGAATGTAGATGAACTATCATAGGTCTAGATATATGAATTGATAAATCTAGATGAAAGAAGGTTACCAGCATTATAAAATATAGAGTCCCACTAAAATCTAGTGGCATGGAATTCAATAATAATATTTTCCTTTGATTTATTGTTTTTGGAGAATTTGTATAGCCTCGAAGGAATTAATGATACATGGGATGATGCCTCTAAAATTGAATCCCATGTGGGAAAGGCCTTACATTATATACAGGGACAACTTTAATGGGGGCATATTCCCTGATCACATCAGATAGAAATCACTCCTTCCACTTATGAAATGTTTTTAAAATATTAATTTCCATAACAAATTCACAATGGATTCAATAGACCTCATCCTATAACCCTAATAAAAATCACACCTAGGACCTTATCCAAACATAAGAAATTGTATAAAAAAATTGCCTTACCATATGAATTTAAACCATATTTTCTATTATGTTCCTCACATGGTGTTAAAAATTATATATCAATGATCATTACATGAAGATAAACTATATGCAACCTATGTCCATATCTTAATACCCTAAACTACATGACCAAGGTCCTTACCACATGACATTAAACTAAACATTTTTGGGTCTTTATCACATGATTTAAAAATAAAAAATGCATGGAAAATCCTACATGACCTTAATAAATAAAACCTTCCTTAAATAAGACCTTAATATATGTAAGAACCCCATTAAATGTGAAGACATATTGAAATAGTGACATTTTCCTTCTACAATGTCAAGTTTCGACTAAACAATGAAAATATTTCCCATTCCCAAAACAAAATGTTGATTCATTCATTTTATCACAGTATATGTAGTGATTCCCAAATTATTTTTCATGAGGCCAAACACTTGAAATACATATTCTTTAATCTAGGATGATTTATTGTTTAAAAATTAAAATTCATGATGGGTTTCTTCTACAAATTCTATACTAGGATGTTTCCCCCTTTCCAAAACTATATGTGTCTTGATTCATATTCCTATCTTATAACGAATGATCCCCAGATCTAATATCATGGGTCTAACGAAAAAATGTTCATTTCATACGTTTTAGTTCAATTTCCATGCTAATCTATGATAGGATTCAACCCTTTATCCTCATATTAGGGTGTGTTTTTACATCATTTCATTTTCCCACCTAAAACATCGACATTTTCAAAATTTTCTAATTTATGTCACATTTTTAATGTTAGAGTGATTTACTAAAACTACAAGTTTATTGATTATTATTACCACACAATATGTACCAATGTTTTAATTTCCCAATACAAGATTGATCATAAATCTCATTTCACTTTCTCATTATTCAAACCATCTAAATGTATATGACCATAAATCATGTTGGATTTTCTTCATTAGACCCACTATAGGGTGAAATATATTTCCAAATATATGTTTGGATTTATTTTTTACTCTATAAGATACATAGTGATTCTTAGATCATCTATTTCAAGCCAAATTCTTATTTTTACCAAATTTTATTTTCCAAATCACTCATGAAACCCAAGAGTTTTATTCTACGAATTCAGGTTGGGTTTGGTCCTACCTAAACTAACCTAATCTTTTTCTACTTAGTGTTTAAAGAGTTTATACTAAACAATTTTTTTATCTCTACAAGCATTAAAAAAAAGAAACACCTTTTAAAATTTATACGAATTTAAATTTTAGAAATATAATGTTCGTCTAAATTGTAAGACCTTGAACAACAAATGGCATAAAAATTATTCAGTTAAAACACAATAAAGGGAGGATTGGAAAAAATATAATTAATTTATATAAATGTTTTAATAAATTGAAAATGTATTAGATAAATGTCAAATCCTAAAATAAAGAGAAATAAAGATCCCAGGACTAGAACATGGACTTGATAAAAATTAAGCTACACTCACTAGTCATATATGAAAAAAATGAACCCTGTTTAAAGTAAGGGTTATACCTCATTTTATTTTTAACCATATAATCGGATTCATTATTATATTCATATCAAGTTGATTTCAATTATTTCAGGTGAGTGACCTTATCACTTGAAATTTCTCATAGGATAAACAAAAACACTCTAATAATGACCTCATTGAACTTAAACTTGATACTCTATTTAGGATTGGGCTTAATGATCTTAGACATGGATTAAACCTTAAATTTAGGAAAAACAAAATCAAAATTGAAGGAGTTATTTGGGAAAATAATTTAAATCTTAAACTTAAATTATTTTTTTCTGAGATATATGACCATTAAACTATGATATATGAATGGATCTATGATTTATAGAATTATATTACATTCCCCAAAGACACACTATTCATAAAACTAACAAATTTTTATTACATTAGGTTTGGATCTATCAGTCATGGAAGGTTAACTCCACTCATATGGATAAGTGACCATCATTTTGTTTGTGATATATGAACTCAAACTATGAGTCAGTCTTGGTCAAATCTATATGATATTAAAATTCATCCAAATTTTCTTCCATGGTCCAAAACCTTAAATTGTTATCACCCTTTCTCAAAACTATATGGACTTAAATTTCAACATCATTTTGGTTTGAATTCAATGAACTTAAATTTATAGTAAAACTTTGTTCTAGGATCACTAAGATTAAACATGATTTAACACCATTTTTGATGATTTATAACATCAAAATTCAACCCATTTTTTCATTTTGTAATAATTTAAACTTTGATAAGCCCTTTCAAAAAATATATATTACCTTAAAAATTAACCACATTTTTTTGGAAAAAAATTAGAGACCCTTAAACTAAGAGACTCTATATGGTAGAAGATATGTGGTCCTAAACCCCAAGAATTATTCATTTCAAACAACAAGACTGTGGAAAAGAGTATACCTAAAAATTTATCGGTTAAAAACCCATATAGGGTGGCCCAATAAAAATTCACATTTTTGTCTACTTATCCAAAAGGATTACAAGCACCAAGTAAAAATTAAGGAAAACCATAGGAACAAAATTCATTGTATTTCCATCCATATCCTAACAAAATTAAATATATGCTCACTAGATCATTAGATTTAGGGAAAAGATAGAGCATTGCATAATTTTCTATGAAATAAAGAAGCAATTATGATATTATCATGGAATTACCAAAACCAGCTTAAATAAATACTTATTTAAATAAAACTAACTCCATGATCTCAAATACATTGAGATTTTAAATATTTCCATGAATTAAGCATTAATATTCACTTATTTTGATTAAACATATGTCCCATATATAGTCGGCTTATACGTACCCAAGTAAAAATGTCCAAGAAGAAATAATTGTATCTCATGTCTAAGCATATCAACCACTTCTTATGGGGATGGGATATTTTCCACATATACAACATACTTATTCCTTCCCAAGTGTACACATATGGGAGAAAATTTAATCTTTTTTCTTAATACGATAGAACCTTAAATTATAGTGATGTCATATATACCCTCTTATATGATTTTACAATATCCCATTTGACTACACACAATTGTATGGTAATTAACCTCTAAAACCCAAATAAATATTTCAAATGTGTTGAATCATGATTTATTAACCCCATATTTTCTAATGTTCTAGTGGGATTTTGTTTTTTTAATGTTTCGCCCAATACACTGATTATGAGATAGTAGAATCATTCTTCATGTAAAACCACAGATCTATACATTATTAAAAAAATGATGATGTTTTATTTTCTCTCAAATTATAAAATATTTCATACCCCAGAAAAATAATAAATATATGAGTTCATTCATTTAAATTTTGAAAAAAAATGATTCACAAAGGACACTATTATGAATAATTTGATGAGAAAATAAATAAGGACGTCTATTGGATTGAGCCTCTCATAATTGAATATCTCAAAAATATGAATAAAAGGCATTGTTCAATGTGAACTATGGAAAGCAGTAATCCATATCATGTTGTAAAAACACATGAATTAGAATATATTTATCTTGAAAATAAATTTGTCATGATCGATAGATTATGATTCACACAACACTGAACTAAAGAAAATAATGATTTATTAAAATATAAAATTAATGAAATTATAATATAGTTATGTGAAATTGATAAAATAAATAATTTTTTAAAAAGGGGTCAAATTCACATAAAGAAATAAAATTAATTCTAAAGAGACTTTTTGGAACTATTTTTTTCGAATTATGCATTTTTTTAGATTTCATACTTTTGAGGAATAATATCATTAACATTTATTGATTAAATTATAGTATAAATAATAGGATCACTTAATTACTTATATGGAATGGTTTTGCAATGATATGAAATAATATAATAATATTTATCAGTTGAACAGATTTTTTTGATTACAAACATTGGTTTATTTATATATATATATATATATTTTAAAAGATGTATTATATTGTTTTTAGTATTAAAAATATATAATTTTATTGTTTATAAATGTATAAAAATTAATGATAATTCATAAATTTATTATCAAATGGTTACCAATGAAGATAAAATCATTTGAAGTTAAACGAGATATTTTATTTCAGGGTTTTTATGTGTGAAATTTATTTACCATAATAAATTAAATTAATCACTATTTATAATATATTTTAATTAAATGTGTAGATAATATATTTAATAAAATAAATTAACATTCATAAAATGGTTTTTACTAGGAAATTAATGATAATAAAATTATTTTTATTCTAAAAAACCTATTATTTCTGAATATGTTTTTAAGAGTTTTGCGAATAAATATTTGAATTAATTTATAAAAACTTTTAGAATTTAATATTGTAAAATTGATTACATATTTATAATAATAATAATAAATTTTAGTAATTAATTTAAATGTAATATTTACTCACAATTAATATTTTTCAATTTAAAAATTTGGTCACCACGGTAAGTGTTAAAAGAGTTAATGAGAGGGTTAAACTAATATACAAGCATACAATTATCAATAAAAGTTGTCTAAATTAGACTAGTTGAGTGGATTTTGACCTTAAATTATCCTTTATATTAAAATTTCTACATTTTATGCCACTTTACCATGAAAATTACTTTATATTATTTTAATGTTAAGGGTATTTACAAGGGTTCCACTCACCTCACTTATAAAAGGGAACTTCATCTTTTCACTTATTCCGACCTCATGAGAAAATTATCTTGAAAAGGATATACCAAAATAACTTCACAAATCTCCTACCCATGACCTAGAGGTTCTGATATTCTTAAAATTATAAAAACACACATTTTTTATACATTAACATTATAACATTTTTAAGGTAAATAATATAATCATAATTCATTCCATTACCAAAAGATTCAGCATATTTGGAAAATTAAGTTCATACATCACTTGTACATAGTAAAAAATAAACATTATTTTATTTATTCATGATATTCCTATAAAATAACTCATGTTATACTTATTACATGTAATCACTAAAGGATATACCCCAAGGAAAGGGGTTAGCTAAAATCCCTATACGGGGGAGGGGGGAATAAAAAGGAAGGAACATGAGAAAAAAATAGTTTTCAACATGGGTGAGTATAATAATTATAGATATCCGACCCCAAAAGGCCAAAATATGGTTTTAGGCTACAATTAAATTGGTATAAGATATTATTAATTGTGGCCCAAAATACTGAAGAGTTTAGTAGTCTTTGGAAACCAGATACATACATGGTTCTTGTTTCAGAAATGAATACAATAATTAAAACATAATTTTTTTCTTCAGAGGATAATAATACATTTATTCCATCAAGAATATCCTTGAATATCTTTCGTAGTAAACTTCTTGGATTCCTGGGGAAAGTAAATAAATAAAGGTGATCTCAAATTCTTTGTAAGGGTATGTACAGTGGAAGAAACAATGAATCAATTTGAATAATCAATATGGAAAGGTAATAACTGAATAATTATTCCATGTAATCAATAAAATGAGAAGGAAGTGGTTAAAAATTATGTAAATTTAAATAACTAAAAACACATTCCATTTAAAATAACAAGATAAGGTATATTCAATATTTCAAGGTAAGAAATTGAAAACACATTCAATTTAATTAATAAACTGAAATTGAAATGAATACATAGATACATCAAAGAAAAATATCATGGATAAATAGTAACTGAGTCTAAATGAGGAAAATATTAATTATTGGATGCCATGTTTCCTAGGTATATGATATCTTACTGTCAAGACCCTTCATAAGATAGTTCAACATATCGGGTAAAAACAAATATAAGGCTAGCCAACAGACTAGTCCCATGAGACTGTTGATGCATTGAGGGGATATTTATGACTGGGCCCACCAGTTTCATACCCATCCAAATAATTTTTCATATATTAAATAATTTATTTAACAATGCGCCGCATAAAATATCCATATGAAGTAGAATATATAGATTTATCAATATTTCCCCAGTTAATCAAATAACAATCAAGTACACACTGTATGTAAAAATGTTATATGGTTTAGTCAATAATCATATCCATGATAAATGATATGGATATTTAGGGGAAACACAATTTTAAATGATCACTTGAAATTATATATTTAAAAGGGACCAACAAAGGAATCAAGGAAGTTAGTTTCAATACTATCTTTGGCCAGATCAATCAAAAAACCATCCAGAGGAAGAATAAGGATTATATCAATATGAAATATACATATTAGATTAATAATAATGGTTTTTTCATTGATAAAATATATGATTAACTTTAATAAAATTCTTGAGGAGAATATCCTCTAGTTTTGAAAAACAATCTTTGAAAGTCAATTTTCATTATAAAAAGGTTGGTAAAGTGCCTTGTTTAGAAAGAAATAAGAATATTACATTGTGAAATGTTTTTAAAAAAATTGTAAAAATGTAGTTATTAAATAATTTTTTAAATCTTAAAAAATTTTGAAATCCTTTTTATAAAATACGGTTTTCAGAATAAAACATGTTCTCTAACTAAAGAGATAAATGATGTCATATTTTCTTAAAAACATTTTAACTACCAATGAGTGAGAAAATTATAATATTACATGAAAAAGGTAATGAATAACCATATGATAATAAAATTAAATGTTTTATTATAAAATTATAAAATAATTTCATCTGATGTAAATTTATGTTTATATAATCCCGAATTGAATGAGATTGTGAAGTAAACCCTTAAAATGACCATAACATTGATTTTAGAATCAATAAATGAATAGATTATGTGTGTAAAATTAAAATAAACATAAATAGTGTTGAAATAAAAAAATATATAGAAAATATTTATCACACACATATTCTTATAATATTAACAATAATGAAGAAGTAATATAACCCAACAAAAAAATTCGGTTATGAAATTATTTTCTACTTGGTAATGCTTAATTTAAATCCCCTTAGATGAAATAATTCAAAATGAAACACATAATATTACAAATAATGAAATAATAATGATATTTAATGTCAAATTTACATTATGTACACCATATATAATAATGTTAAGTACATAAAAATAAATTATGTCGCAAAGAATAGTGATTTAGGCAAAGACCTTTACTATTTGGAAACATTAGAATTATAATCCCCATTAAAGAAATAATTTAAAATAAAACATTAAATAACATGAAGATAAAATAATTCATGATATAATATATCAAAAGTGGTAGTATATACACCACACAAAAGAAATAATTTATGAAAATAGTGTATTTCTCACTGAAAGAAAAGTGGATAAGAATTCATTACCATGCGTTTCCATTTTGGTGAAAATAATTTATCCTCATGTATAACGGTTTCAAACATTTTAATAAATTATAAAAAACCAGAATTAAATTTATAATAGAATGTATTAACTTATTATAATATCTTAATACCCATTTGTGAAAATCCTTCATTATTTTCACTATTTCGGGTGTTAATTTTCTAGTTTCTTTGGTATGCTTTCACATGTTATTTGTTATTCCTAATAATTATATCATTATTTTAAAATATAAATACTGTAAAACATGATTTAAATATAATATATATTCAGTTAATTTATATATATTTATAATAATCCATAAAATCTGGAGAGAGGAAATGAAATGTAGTGTTTATGGAAACGGTAGGTCGTACACATGCATGAACACTAAATTCATTTCTATTCCATATTAGAAGACTAGAAGGTAAATGATATATATTTCTATTATAATTAAAGTATTATATTTATTTCATATATTTTTAATAGGTTTAATAAAACCATCCTTTATATGTTTCATGTATAGTGTGAATGGATCACATCGCTTTGAGGAGGCAATAGTCCACACTTGAACAAACGATGTTATCGTATTCTCAAAAATGGAAAACATGAAGGTATGTTTTATATAAGAATTTAATAAGCCTAAAAACATAATAAATATCATATATATCATATATAAAAAATATTTATATCATAATTCCAACCCATGATAGGTGGTAAAGGAAAAATGAATGACATCATTTTGCGATGTAGTAGTTCACCATACACATAAATAAAAAGTTCATTAACCATTAGATGGAAGTTTGTATAAGTGTAGCTAGAACCATTAGAATAAAAAATAATATTATATTTATGATACTGATTTTATTATATAATCACATAATAATAAGAGTTTATGGGGTGGAGAAGGAAAATAAAACAAAAGAGTTTAAGGAAGGATGTTACCTCTTATTCGGGTAACTACTTTTGCTTTGAACCAAAGGGATTACATGGTTTTCTTTCTTCCAAATGGAGGCTTATAGGATAAGATAAAATATGTTTATGATCTATTTGTGTTTATCTTTTTCGATAAAAATTGGCTTTATAGTTGTCAATAAGTGTGAGGGGTGTGTTTTTTTCATAGCGGAGGTGGAGTGATATTCTTGTATATTTTTGAAAAGGGAATTACACCCACATTTTTTCCATTTAAAGTGGCTCCAATAATGGTTCCAATTAGATAAAATGGATTATAGGGTTGAAATATTTCAATAAAATTCATTTTCTACAAGCTTCAATATCATTGTTTTCCCTTAAGATTAAGGTTTACTCCCTTGTGAAGTTAATTTTTTCTCTAAACCACTGTAATTAATTTTAATCAATTTCCCTAATATTTTTGTCAAAAAAATTTGAACTTACTAGAAATTAGAAATTATTCTTATTACAAATATTGAATACATTGTTCCAAATTATAATCACTAAATTGGAATAAATTAATTTAAATATAGCTCCTAGACGGGATGACAATACAGGTTTTTAAAGTAAAAATGCTCAGAAGATTGATATGTTTTTAAATCCAATTTCAAAGTTAAATTTGTTCCAATGACCTAAATTTGACTAATTGTTGTACAATTAATCTTATTAAACTTTAAAATTAGTGAAAAATATAATTTATCCTTATATATAAATTAGAAAAAAAATTGAATTAAAAATCAATATTTTTCACTATTTATCAAAAAATGAAACTTCACATAAAAATACAAAAAATTCACCGTAATATAATTATGATGTTTCTATTTATATAATAAATTGTATTTATATATATAAATTTTATTAAATTTCCATTTGATTTAAAATATGTTCTCCATCAAAATGCAGTAAAACAATCTTTTGAAAAATATAGATTTTTATGCATAAAATCAGGTTTGTTCTTATCTTATGCATATCATATATATTGGATGTAGATATTTTTTTTGATTGAACATATAATATATAGATTTCATTAATATAATTATCAAATAGTAATTAATTTATTTTATTATGACAAAACACATTTTGGAGTATAAAAATTAAATTATATCCTTTATATTCAATTAGATTATATTTTCATTGTTAATAAATTGGTATCCAATGAATTCATATTATATTTTTATAGACCTTATATTTTAATAATTTAGTTAATAATATTAATGAACACTAATTTAATAACTAGGTTATATCTTATTATAGTAAATAATATTATTTTTATAATATATTATTGTTCGATAAAACTCAGTTTTGCCTGTAGCACAAGCTATCAAAAAAAGTGTTTGTTTCTTGTAACACAAGATAATACATATTTTGTAAATGAAATGATATATCATTGATTAATTTTATTTAAAATAATAAATATATTATAAATTCTTGGGATATTATATTCATGTACGTGCTTGGTGTTATATGTCATACATGATATCAAATATAATGTTATTACATTAGAATTTTGGGGTGGTACGTTCTACCCTCCTTAAATAACATACATCCTCAAAATTTAAAATATACATTGGTAAAAAAATTTCTTTTATTCTTTATGTCTAAATACAACATATAGAGAAAGATTTTTCAAAGACCTCTTGAAAAGAGAGTATGGGAACTATAAATTTCTCATGGACTAATATATAATGAGGTCTCTAATTGGAAGAACATTAGTATAATGTGATAATATGGACTTGGAGGAAAAATGAAAATATTTATAGGGATTTATTAAGGCCATCAATCACAAAAAAGTGAATGAGATATGGAAATTTTAGTGTCTCAAATTCATAAATATTTTATGATTTAGAAATCCAATGTTTCAATAATAAATAACATATTAGGGGAAGATTTTTTTGATTATTTTCATATTGTTTAGAAATTATTTTATTGACCAAGAATATAAGGTAATATACTTATTATATTTTACAGTTTTCATCCTTCTTTTTTTCTCGGATCAATTTCCAATTTATCCACTACATCAAGAAATGAATATCCCAAAATTAACTTTGATCCATGAATCACTAAAATACACATTTAATGGATCTTAAGACTTACAAAGGAGTGAAAAACTTTTCCCCTTGTCTCAAAATATTCTCCAAATCCAATATGGTTAATACATTAATCTCATAACCAAAAAATAACAATACTGGTTATACATTAATATTTATTCATTAAATTTTTCAACTAAAAAAATGAAATATTAACCAGGATATTGCATAGGTCAATGGTTGGTGTGAAACCCTTATCATACATTGGTCATGGGTTCAAGTACTGTGGCCTTTCCGGACTTGATAAGATATCACCCAACATATAGGTTTTCATTTTTAAAAACCATATTAATATAATTTCAAAAATAAATATGATTGAAATCGTTGAAATAAGGTTATTCACTAAATACATTTTTAAGTAATAGTTTCAATAAAAACTCAATATATGAATACTTCATCAGTTTATTTCTACATAGGTCCTTCCTTATTCTAAATTTTATCCTTTAGAAGAGGTAATTTCAGAATACCCAAAAATATAGTGTGAGCATCAATTATCATATTGAAAAACCCATCATCATTTTTAGTATGTATAAATATTAACAAATTATTTTCAACCTAATACTTCTCATATTTAACCTAGTTAATTCATTATCATTATATATTCAAATCCTTTATAATGTTTTGTAATGATATTTTGAATTATCCTAAGCATATCCCTAGGGAGCGTTTAAACATGTGCACAGTAAGGCCCACTATTGTGTATCATGTTACGCTCTATTTAAGGCCAATGCACCAATTCAAATTTTTTACACCTATGTACATTTGTTCTAGAACCAAGTGCACTTATAGTATCCAAAAAATATGTATTTCTAGGAATACCCACATAATATATACCTTGCCAAATTTGAGGATGTTCTTTTATAATTATACTAAAATAATATCTTAGGGTTATGTTCCCTAATCTATGTTTACCTAAATCTAGTTTCCAAGGTTCCTAATAAACATTATCTAATAAAAACTATAGTGACCCGATCCCAGAAGGCCCATATCTAGTGTCATTCTACAATTACATTGACATATGATACATGAAAAACAAATCCCAATGGATTGAAGAGTTTAGTAGTCTCCAAAAACCAGATACAGACATGACTCGTGTTGTACAAATGAATACACTAATTCCAACAAATTTATTTAAGGATAATAATTAAATTATTCCAGCTAGTGTATCCTTTCATATGTTTCTTAAAATACTTATTGGATTATTGGGGAAAGTAAACAAAATAAGGGTGACCTAAAATGCTATATAAGGTAAAGTACAACAAAATAAATAATGAATCAATTTGAATATTACATATAGAAATGTAATAACTGAAGACACATGCCATGTAATTAATAAAATGATAAGTAATTGGATAAAAAATATGGTAATGTAAATAACTAAAAACACATGCCATTTGAAATAACTATATATGGAATAATCAATATAGAATGGTAGGATACTGAACACAAATTCCATTTAATCAATACACTAAAAAATGAATTGTATCCAGAGATATGTCGAAACAAAATCTCTAGGATAAATAGTAACAGAGTATAAATGTTGTAAATTATTAATTATTGGATTCCATGTATCTTAGGTACTAGGTACCTTTACCATCAGGACCTTTCACAAGATATTTTAGCATATCGGTTAAAAACCAATATAAGGCTAGCCAACTAAATCATCCCATGAGAATGAAAATGCATCAAGGGACAATTTATAACAAGGCCCCACCCATGTCATATATATCCAATTCATTCCTCACATATCTGATAACCGATTTAACAATGTTACTTATAAAATATCCTTATGGATTTGAAGATAAAGATTTATCAATATTTCTCTAGTTAATAAAATTACTTTCTAGTACACACTATATGTATAAAATGGTACATGGTTTAGGAAATAATAATATCATTTATAAATGATATAGATATTTAGGGGAAACATAATGTTCAATGATCCCCGGAAATTGAATATTTCAAGGGGAATAACAAAGGAATCAAGGAAGTGAATTTCAATACCATCCTTAGACAAATCATATGAAAAACCACTTAGATTAATAATAAGGATGGTATCGATATGATATATACCAATTAGATTAATAATAACTGTCATTATCATTGATGAAATATAAGAATAACTCTAAATTAATTCTTGAGGAAAATATCCTTTTGTTTTGAAAAAGCTTTTGAAAATACTATTATTTGAAAATAAATTTCAAAATAAACATTTCATTTAAAAATTTACCTTTTAAAATTTCAAATGAATCTCTGAAGGAATGAAAATGGGTAAATCCATACATATCATACACAATATAAATAACATTACTTTTGTAATGTGAAAAGGTTTTAAAAGTGACTTGTTCAGAAAGAGAAAAGAATATTCATTTGAAAACAATTGTAAAAAGAAAAGGGGGTATAAATTTATTTAATAAACTATTTTTGAAAGCTTAAAAAATATTTGAAATCTTTTTTAGAAAATATTATTTTTACAATAAAATAGATTCTCATACTAAAGAGAGAAATGAAATTGGATTTTCTTAAAAACATTTTCCAAAACATTTTAAGTACCAAAGAGTGGGAAAATTGAATTATTACTTGAATATGGTCGTGAATAACCATATGATAATAAAATTAAATGGATTATTATGCAATGATCAAATAATTTCATCTTCTGTAAATTCAAGTGTAAATAATCCCAAACAAAATGAGACTATGAAGTAAACCATTGAAATGGCCATAACATTGATGTGAGAATAAGTAAATGAATTTATTGTCTCTGTAAAATGAAAATACACATAGAAAAATTGAAAATACAAAAATATATATAAAAAAAATTGATCACACACAAAATATTATAATATTAATGACAATGAAGATGTAATATATCCCAATATAAGGAAATTAGGTTATAAAATCCTTTTCAACTTTGTAAAACATAATTCAAGTAACCTTAAATAAAATAATACAAACTAAAACTCATAATATGACCAATTATGAATGAATAATGTTATTATAATTAAAAGTGGTAGTATGTACACCATATATAATAAATTAGGTGCACAAAAATATAGTATGTCTCAAATAATGGTGATTGAGACAATGTCCTTTACTATTTAGTAACATTAGAATTATAATCCCCATGAGAGAAATAATTTCAAATAAAGAATTAAATAAAATGAATATAAAATAATTCATGATATAATATATTACAAGGGGAAGTATATAAATTGTAAAAAATAATTAATTTGTGAAAATGGAATATGCCTCATGGAAAGAAAAGTGAGACAAGAATCCATTACCTTGCATTTACGTTTTGGTGAACATCCTTTAACCTCCTTTATAAGAATTTAAAACATGATAATAACATATAAAATAACCATACGCATATTTTTAATACCATATACTAACTTCTTATAATATATTATAACATGTTTGTTATTAATATTTCATTATTTTCACTATTTCGGGTGCAAATTGGCTAGTTTCTCGAGTATGTTTTGACTTTTTATTTGTTTTTCCTATTAAATAGATCACGATATAATTATATAAATAATTTAAAAAATGATTTAAATATAATATATATTCAGTATATATAAATATATTTATTTATAATAATGAAGAAAATTTTGAGATAGGAAAACAAATGCACCAACCATAGAGATGCTAGGTTGTACGTATGCATAAACGCTACTTGCATTTATTTTCCATATTAAAATAATAAAAAGTAAATTATATATATTTTTATTATAATTATATAATAATATTTATTTCATATATTTCAAATAGTTTTAAATATACTATCCTTTATACATTCCATGTATAGTGTGAACGAATAACATCGCTTTAAGGATGTGGTAGTCCACACTTCCACAAATGATATAATCGTATTCACACAAAATGGAAAGCATAAAATTATTATTTATATAAAAATAAAATTATAATAATAAATATCAAATATCAAATATATCATATATAAATTACATATACATCATAACTTCCAACCATGAGAGGTGGTAAAGGAAAAAGGAGGGACATCATTTTGTGAGGCTGTAGTTCACTATACACATAAATGTTAAGTTTGTTACCCATTAGATGGAAGTGTGTGTAAGTATAGTTATAACCATTAGAATAAAAAAATATCTGTATATTTATTAAAATTATTTAATTATATAATCATGTTATAAAAATATATGAGGGTTGGAGAATGAAAATAAAATAAAAGATCTTGATGAAGGATGGTACCTCTTATTTGGGTAACTCCTTTTGGTTTCACCCAAGTGATTCCTTTGTTTTATCTTACCAACGGAACATAGGTGAGGTATTTTTTGGATCAATTTATATAAATTTTTTTCAAGATTAAGTGGTTTGACAGGTATGAATAAGTGGGAGGGGTGCGTCCCTTTTTATAATGGATGAGGAGTCGCATTCTTGTAAAAGTTAAAAAGTGAATTCTTCCAATGTTTTTTGCATTGAAAGTGGTCCAATAATGGTAAAAATTTTATAAAACGGATTATAGGATATAAATATTACCATAAAATGGATTTTTTACAATGATATAGGTAATTTGGCCCTTAATATTAAGGTTTAGTTCATTGTTAATCTAATTTGTCACCTAATAGTTGTAATTAATATTAATCACATTCCCTAATATTTTTTTGTAAAAAAATAAGTTCAAATTATTATAAATTAAGAAAATTTCTGATTAAAAAAAATTAAAATTTTTTTCCAAATTCCAATCAGATAAGTGATAGAAATTAATTTAAATATAATCCCGTAGACAGGACAAAAATGCAGGTCTTTAAAGTAAAACTTTTCAAATATTGCAATGTTTTTATATCTAATTAAATAGTGAAATTGGTTCCAATTACCAAAATTAGTTAACATAATGGAAACTTTAACAAATTAATCTTTAAAACCAATCAAAAATATAATTTTACCTTGTAAACAAATTATTTGAAAAAGCAATTTTGAATTAAAATTCTGTATATTTCACTATTGAACAAAAAAGGAAAATTCACATAAAAATAAAAATTAACCCTAAGCTAATTTTTATGCTTTTATATAAAATATTAAGTATATTTTAACATATAAAATTTATAAAATATAAATAAAATTGATTTAAAATAGGTTCTCCATTAAAAGGTGGTAAATTTATTTTTAAAAAAAATAAATGTTTTAATGCGTAAATTCGGGTTTGTTCTTATCTTATTCCTATAGAATATATTGGGAAAATGTCAAAAATATTTGATTGAATATATTATATATATTTAATTTATATCATTTATTAATAGTAATTATTTTAATTTATTTATAAAAAATTCATTTGGGAGTATAAAAAAATATATCTTTTATATTCAGTTGGTTTATATTTTCATTTTTAATTAAGTAGTAACCATTGAATTAATATTATATTTTTATAGGACATATATTTTAATAATTTAGTTAATAATATTCATAACAACTACTTTAATGACTAGTTTTTATCTTATTATACTAAATAAAAATATTTTAATAATATATTATTTTACGGTAAAACTCGGTCTTGCGTGTAACACAAGCTATCGAAGAAAGTCTGTATTGCATGTAACATAATATAACTCTGTATTTTATGAATTATAGTCTATATCAAGGATGAATTTTATTTAAAATAATATATATATTATAATGTCTTTGGATTTTATATTCCCTTACATGCTTGGTGTTGTGTGTTATACACATTATCAAATACAGTGTTCTTTAGAATTTCAGGGCGTTACAATAATATTATAATCATCATATAATAAGAAACGTATCATCATCATCATAATGAGGGATTCATTTGAAGAATTTAATGAAATTTGGAGTATGAATAATAATGAATCATCATAACATAGTGGTCAAATACAAAAAATAGTTGTGAACAAATATAATATCATGTTCACACGTAACATATGTGCATAAATCACATCATCATAACTATGAACAAAGATATCATCATGTTCATGTATAATAATAATTATATCATGAGATATATCACATTACCCAATGAATTCTAGGGTTATATAATTTTCATCCTACCTTCCACATCATAAAATTTTGATGATAATACATTCCACATTAAAAGATAAAATATGAAAATTTTAGTCTTGAAATAAACCCATAGAAAGGAATGATTTTCAAAAATAATTGATTATGGATAAATTAAATAATACCATTTTGTGTTATAAAAATAATACGGTAATACATATTTTGATATAAAATATCATCATTCTCAAGTGATGAAGAAACAACACAATAGGATTCAATGTGATGTTTTGGAAAATAAAGTCTCTTTTAAAATTCATAAAAATTAGATTAAAAATCATTTTGACAAGTTAGAAACATGTATATACCTAGATATAAAAAGGAAATAGTATTGAAATTAAATTTTAATGACATTAATATAATATGAATAATTAATATAATGTGAAATAAGAGATAACCCAAAAATAACGTGTTGGGTTTGAGAATCCACTTTCTTTAAAACTTGTTACAATTTGTCTCATTTACACCTACTATGCAATAAACTCATGTTTGTGAAGAAATAAAAATAAAAGTTTATTATATTTATTTATGTAACTATTAATCTATTATAATTATTGTATTATATTTCATTATACTCTTTGTTAAAAATAAATTGTTTTTAGCTCATGTTTTCGTTAAATTATATCATCTTGTTTGGATTTCCTTATTTCTATTCAAGGTCATTTATAAATTAGTAAAATTAATTCTACAAGATTATGATAAAATTAATTACATATTTATATATTATACATAATTTATACCATCCATCCATTACGGTTGTAATAAGATGATATTTGGCAATGTCTTTGTTAGCAGTTAATTGACCATTAATGGGACATCGTCATAAGAGGATGAAAGAGAAGCATAATATATAAAAGTCACAAATATAATCATTAAATTAGTATAAAATTATTCATATTTTTATAATATACTAATTAATCAATTTTAGAAGGTTTGGGATTGAAATTAATGGATAAAATAAGGAAAAGATGAGAAAAATGAGAAGAAAATTAATGATACATTATCCTCTTCTCAGCATTGAATCTTTTCTATAGAACTAAACTACATGAATTATTAGAGTTTAGTGATTATATAATTCCTATAAATATTATAAAGTGATTTAGAGATATAATTCAGGTATATAATTTTATTTCGTGTGTAATTTATATACAAATTTCGAAGGGTGGGAAGAGAGGGTATTTATACATGGGGATAAAGGTATTTTTGAGTTAAAATATCAAATAAAATATAATTTATGTGGTGAAAATTGAAATAGTGATATTCATGAAATTATAAGTCATATTCAAATAAAAAAAGTATTTTTGGACTTTTTTATATTTAAAAAACGAATTCATTAGTTTATTAACATGGAATGTGAAAAAGAAATTTTTTTTATTTTAATGGAATACTTTATCATTTTAGAATTTTTGAAACATTTTTTAGATTTTTAATTTAAGTTTTTTGGTTTTTTAAACAATCCATTATCTTTTTAATTTTTTTTATATGATCCATAATTTATAGAATTTATTACATCATTAATATCTCCTGGATGATGTAATCAAAATACATTGGTTATATAAAAATTATATATCTACTATTAACATAAAATTGGATGTATTTAAGAAAATTTTGAAGAAATAAACCTAATACATTTATTATGTCTTGATTTCCAAAATTATTTTTTATCAATATAATTTTCTTACATAGTAGATTTTTATTTATAATGTAAAAGTATAGTTTCAAAAAAAATATTCTTATAAAAAAAACCCAACACTTATTTTTATATTTATTTTGAGGAACAATACTATTAATATTAACATAATTTATTTGAGTTAAAAAATATTTACAAGAGACTAAACTATATTTTTGGTTAGATTACTATTCCAATGTTCAAATTAATATTCCTAACTGTCAGGTTTCTATACAAATTGCCAGGTTACTATTCATGAAGGCTAGATTACTACTCCAAAGGCTGTATTATTTCCTATTAATTACCTTTAATTTTATCATTCATTATTCACCTCAATTATTCCAAAGGTTCTATATTTTACTTTTCTAAAAATTCAACTAGTTTACTAATATTTTTTTCCACAAAGTATTTATTATGAGAGAAATAATTCCAATGGATTATGATGATCCATATTTTCATATTCAAGTTTTTCTATTTTCTATTTTTTATCCCATTGTAATATTTATCATTTCCAAGGGTTAAAATTTTAACTAATGTAATGATTTACATTAATGAAATAATGTTATTTTTTTCTAGGTGTTGTAAGTGCATAATACTATAGAATATAAAAAAATTATTTTAAAATCAAATAACATTTATAAATTATCAGTAATTGTTTATGATTCTTTCTCCAGGGTGTACCTATGTATGTGCTTATTGTTTATTGGTGTTGCATTTGTTTCCCACATCCCCTCATTCCAAAAAGTGGGTGGCATTCATCACTTTCTCATCAATGTATGCTCCACAACTAAAATAGGATGATGAGATATCATTTCATCCTTCCCTGAATTTCTCCTTAGAACGCGTTTCCTAGTCCGGTTCTCCCTCATAGATTAAGACTTGTTTATGAAACTCATTGTCAGTGCCATCTCTTTGTGGACACTAGTAATTTATGATGCTTCTGTCTGGACATTACCACGAGTCTTGATAGGTAGGAGACATTCAACTTGAGGAGAATTCATGTAGGGAATTTATAGTATTTATGGATGTTAAAACACTGGTCACCTGTGTTCTTCCTCATAGGAGGGATTCTCGTAGAGGAATTTCATTCATGAAATCTAAGGCATCACATGTCGATCAGGAGGTATCTGATGCTAATGGAATATTTTACGAGGCCTTCATTTAGAATCTCATGTTTATCACAGGGTAGTAATGTGATATATGATGAGTTTAATATCTTCACGAGATAGAGTGAAACTGATCAGAATGACCCATAGAGGAATATCAAAGAGGTACATCCCATGGAGGGAGTACTTAGATGGTTTACTAGATGAATGGGTCAGAACACCTATGGAGGAAGACACAGGGAGGTGTGTCCCATAAAGGGAAGATATCACACCATGAATTATGATCTAGAAACCACTGGAGGAAGATCAGGGAAGTTCACCACTAGGAGGGGGACACCACAGTTTACTATTAGTTGGGATTTAACCTTAGAGAGGCATCCTAAGTATCTTATTTAGAATACAGGGATCAAAACCCACATAGTAAAATGGATGGTGTGGGGTTTATGCATGGGATCATCCTTCAACAAGAGGTTTTCTCTTGTTTGGATAGTGTTCGATTATGTGGGTCTTATGCATAGAAGCCACCTAAGAGCTTTTAGAAGCAATGATGGTGCATATGGGGATTACGTGTAGGAACATCCTAGATGAGTGACATGATCTTAACCAGATTTGATAGATCATGTGGCAAGCATGGTGGAATATGGATGGATTAGATTAGAGG
Organism: Viscum album; assembly: GCA_963277665.1. Taxonomy (NCBI): domain Eukaryota; kingdom Viridiplantae; phylum Streptophyta; class Magnoliopsida; order Santalales; family Viscaceae; genus Viscum; species Viscum album. The sequence continues at coordinate 279,125,548 of OY728119.1, read as the reverse complement.
GATGGAGTGGATGAATTGTTGATTGTGATGGCCTTGAACATGAAAGAGGCTTCCAACATATCCCATTTAGTTAGTAGCAAAGTACACATAGTTTTGGAGGGGCATTTGGGGTTTACACCTATGGAGGATTCTCATGAAACATATGGTAATAGATTATGCATGAAAAAATCCTATTGGATACATGGTTTGGGGTTATATATAGGAAGGACCTAGGAGAATGGATAGGTGTCATCGTCACTAATAATATCTAGGCCGACATGAGTCATTATCAGTGTGAGGAATAAGACAAAGGTGTATACCTAATAGACTTGTCACGAAAGATGTTCCACAAGAGATAGTGTGGGGATTACGCATGGAAGCTTCCCTAGGAGGATCTCATTCCTTGTGAGGATGATCTCATCCCATGTGATTGGGTATTATGCATTGAATCATACCATGGATACAAGGATCAATGGGATATGGATGGGGTGTTGAGAGCATGAGAAGTAGAAAGGGTTCTCAATTACCTTCCCCTCATTATGACTTGTACCTAGAAAAAGAAATGGGTAGAAAAGGTGATTTATAATGCAATAAATTCTAGTAACTTAATGAAATATGGATGACTAGGATGATATTATTCCTTGTGTGGAGGGTGTGAATGATGTTATTCCATGTGAGTCGTACATAGGACATACTATATTTTCTATATGAAGAGAGGTCACAATTGAACATCATGCATTTAGGATGTTTGGTGGTAGGTAGTTTTATGTACTACATCTCAGATGCGGGGAACTCCCTCCTCACCCTTTGGGCTCATATAGCCATCAAAAATACACCCTTGGGAAGGGAATGGATTTGGAAATACTAGGTTGGAATGATGGGGTGGAATAGTAACTCACGAGGTCCACAGTAGTGTGCCTATGTTGAAAAGAAAGAGGCATTAGCGTACCTATGATAAAAAGAAAAGGGTGGGTTGAATCAATAAGGGAAAGATTTTGAGGAACCAATAAATCAAAAATGTGCAATCATGGAGGGAAGTGCAGAGGGGGTGCAGACAAGACATGATAGTTGCATGAAAGAGTGACTCAGACATGGTGGTTTAGTTTAAAGGAATACCATGGAGCTTTAAGGTGTGGGTGTGAACAATATTAGGCTTGCATAAAAGATGATGGGTTGAACACAAGATTAGGTTCATGCAAGGCAGGTGGTGCATGAAAGAGCAGTCTTTTTCATGAGATTCCCTTAGTATCCAATGAAAGGGGAGAGGGTTAAACCACATTAGGACCATAAGAATGTGGACCCCAGGGAACCTTTTGAACGAAATATTGTACCTTCATGGTTCCATGGCTTTCTCTATGTCACATAAGATGCATCTTTTATGCATGAGAGTGACAAATTGAATTCCATAGGTTCACCTTGAATAAGGTTAGGGGTGAGTTTCAATATATAGAAAATATCTTCAATAGTGGAGCACAAGATTCTGGGCATGGAAGAGGACTTGTTTTTTCCACTGGTGACATGAAACATGGAAGAAGAGAGTGAAAAGGGATCGTTTAATGTTGTATTGTGTGCGTAAGAGTCTTCTTCTTGAATTACTCACTAACATGAACACTTTGAATCTTACACAAACCTCCCTTTGTATTTTTGAAAAGTTATATTGAGTTTAAGGGTGCCTTTTGTTTACCTCAAGATAGTTTCCAGGGATCTATGGAGAACTCAGCACCAACAAATCCCCCCTTGGAATCTGAGATGAAGGGGGACAAGAAGGTTGGGTTTTGAGCGAAATGAAAAAGAGAGATATTTCCATAGAGGCACATGAAAAAAACAAAAAATGGTGTGGAATTAATTTTTGGCATGCATGGAGGACCTGGTACGCACCTATAAATTTGCATGGGTCCCCTATGTACACCACCTTGACTTTTGGTATGATAAGTGATTTCTCTCGTATGCAAAAGTCCTTGATTTCCATATATAAAACTGAATTTTAGTTATCATTTTACTCACAACCAATAATATTTTGTACTTCATCCTTTTCAATTGTACATTTGAGTTACTACTGATTGATCTTACATGCAAAAATCACTTTTTCTTGCACTTCCCTTATATTTCAGTGCTTCATACTTTGGATTTACAAACTCAAAAAATGGATGGTCAATAGGATTATACTGATATGAGAGCTTCCAAAGCCTTGAAAAGAATGGATATGATTAGGATTTGTCAAATAATACATTCTTGGAGGGTCATATAAGACAATTAGATGCTCATGGGCATGCTGACGTAGTCACATAAGGATTATCTCTTGAGGGACATCCTCCCACTATGGAATTTTGGCATACAAGATGAATTACTGATCCCAGGATTCAAAATCAATTCACCATAGTTATGGTTCATGTTTAAAGACAGTATATAGTAGTATATCATCAACATTAATGGATATGTCAAAAGGTAGCATCAGGAAATGGCCATCTATATCTTAAAAGTGAGGACCCATTCAATCACAGGAGGTGAGCTAGAGGCTGAGGAGTGCCTTTCCCACTCTATTATCACATTCTAAAGTTGTATGAGGGAAGAAAGTGTGGGCTTGAAGGATTGGGACCTGAGGTATGGGGGTAAACTCACATGGTAATGCCCATGTGCGTACTGGGTATGCTATACATATGAGGATTTTGGAGAAGAGATGCACAACTTCAGGCTGTATAGACATCATAGTTCCATATATATCGTCAACAGGAGTTGGTGATGGAGTTTTAGAGCCAATGGTCTCTAGACACAAACACTTTCCACCTCCACTATGGGGAGGTCATCATCAACTTGTGTTATATTCATTATATCAAAGGTATTCCTCTGGAGGGTTTACAATATGATTATTTCATTCCACCATAAAATAAATGGATAGATAGGGAATATACACGAATCCTAAAGTGGAAATAGTTGAAGTTGGTGAAGGAAAATATGGATATCAAGAACCACCTAAAGGAAATCTTGTTCCCAACATGGGTTTAAAAGTTCATTAAAAAGGATGAGAGAGTGAGGATGTTAGGCCACCAAATGTAATGTTCAAATGTGTCGTAGAAGGGAAATGTGGGATCATACTATGTGATCCTAGAGGTGGGATAATATAAAAGGTGGGGGTATAACATGGATGAGATATGGGACCCAGTAGTTTGATATGTTTCCTTTTTCACTTCCTTTCTAATTGGGTGGATATTTTTGGTGAGGGAAAAAATAATTGGGGTATGCCTATAAACATTAGTGATTGTAGGGATCATGGAATTTTAAAAAAGGGTTAATATGGGAGTGTTTATTTTGGAGAGGATTTATAGAATTTCGGGGAAAATCTCAAGGTAAAGCATGCCTCGGAGAATTTATAGGACATTCAAACTCCCACATGGATGTATTGTAACCCATATCGGGGATATGAATTTCTGAATGTCATCCATCCCCCCAGGTGCAAGTCTATGATCAACCCTTTTGACCATTGCTAGGGTTTGGCCACTGACCCTTTATAAAGAAGCAGTTTCCCTCCACATGGGAAACCATGAAAATTTCAATTGTTTCCCCTTTTATACTATAGTGGTCCAAATGTTTTATAACCTACGAGGTTCATAGGAATAGAGAGAGTAATTACAGAGCTTTAGGAGCGGTGTACTAGTAGATCAGATCAATGATAAGTTCCTATGAAAACCATAAGAGCCATCCTACTTCACTAGGTAGTTCAGATGATAAAAATAGTAGGTGAATAATGTTTATATATATATTCATGAAGAATGAAACCATTGTATCCTCCATTAGTTGTGGTTCATACTAATGGCTGCTGGCTTCAGTGAAACTATCATGTTTCTAGCTATAGACATCGATGTCGTCTTATCAATAAGATATGATATAAATTGGTTGGTGGAATATCTGGGGGTGATATTGTGAAGAAGCATCAAGATGATTAAAATAGCATGTGTAGAACCAGAGTGGTGGGAAATTAAGCAAGATGCCATGAAAGAGGTAATCTAGATGATTGGGGTGGGATGAGTTGGAACCACAATGGTGGGGATGTCACAGGGTTTCACCTCACCTCCACCTCATGAAGAGGGGTGTTCCATAAAGTGGCCTCAAGGGCTAGCAAAATAATATCCAAGGAATAAGATAATGTATCTCTTTCAACTAGTTACTAATTCCATTTTCTCAGACCTTTGATTTTTTGAGGAAATTGTGATAATCGCTATCACATGAAGACCTGTGACAGAGGATGAAGCATGGAGGACTTGAATTACCTAAATTCGAGCACATTTAGGTGGCAGATAGGGTGAAATTTTAAAATAGTCATGAGTAACTGAGGTCCATTGATCTTTATTCATGCCAGATGGGTGACTATAAGGAACCTCCCACCCCGATGAAGGTTATGCTTAGCCAAGAGTCAGATCTAAAGGAGACACCTCCTATTTATGACAATGAATAATAAGAATAATAATAAGAATATAAGGAATAAATATAGGGTTGGAGGGAGAAGGATAATATGTGGAGCATCAATGGATGGGTTATCATCATGATAGGCCCTGGGAGAGTAGTGATATTGCGAGATCTGAGGAATATGTTGCAAAAGTTATCTCAGAAAGCTCAAGTGACTCATATTTTCTCCTTGATTTATCTTCATAGATCTAATAACCAAAAATTAACCTAAATAGGAGTAGATCGATACAGAAGAATGGTTCCCCATAGAAGAGGAATAAAATACACCAGATGGTGTAGGGGAGAATAATCAATGGTCAGTACCTGAGGCCGACATAGTTTGTGAGCCTACTGTAGCAGAGGTGGAAAGTGGTAGACCAACCGAGGAGGCCAGGGTAGAAATATCTGAACCCCAAGTCCTTCTTGTAATATATGGGGGACCATTCCCTAGAATTTATCTGGATTAACCTAATAAAGAAGTACATATGATAATGATTATCATTGAAATCCCTCTTCCATGTAAGGGAAAATCCTAAACTGTCTGTCCATAATTGGGTTTCCATAGAGCTTTAAAATCTACATGTACCTATCTTATGAATATCCCATTTAAATGATTCAAGGTGGGTCAGTTCCAATCATCAATATATCATGTAGTGGGTGATATTCTATAGTCTAATCCTCTAATGTGACTCGATAGATCAACCCAATGACGCTTAACTCTTATAAGTATCTGATTTTAAAAATTCATACTTGTAATCACCTGGGCGAATTGACAGAGGTGATTTTTTTCATGCAATTCTTGGAATACTATGAAACTAGTGAGAAGATAGGGCCAAGAAATCCATATAATCATTTCTAATGGTTTCATTCATTAAATAGGAGCTGATCATTTGGAAAAAATCCAACTTTGGTGGTCCGGGACAGACATGCATCTACAACTATGAGTGATTCCAAGGGTGGGGTGAAAATAAAGGATCATGATGGCGATGCTGAATAATAGTAATAAATTGAATATGTATTACCTCATGATGTATAACCTATCCCTTGTAAGATAATATTATAGGAAGAAACTACTACTAAGCTCCTTGCGGCTTTCTCGTAGTACGAGCCTGCTGATCCTGAGGAGCTGGAAGACACCGACCATGACGTGGCGGAAGAAAACCATATCAATTGTCTAGGGAATGAACATGAATTAAATGATTCATTTACTGGATACATGAACTAAAACTGGTGATCCTGATGATGTCACTCCACTTTTGGATATTCAACCTATGTTCTGGAGGGGCGGATGCTCAAGACCATCATGCATTGATCTGTGATTGCCTTTATGAAAAGGTGAAGGAGGGGAGAAACCATTTGGAAGATATATGTTTCCATGTGAATAATAATAGCATGCATAAACTTTGATATGTCACAAAAATGATTCAACACCTAGAATAGAAAGCAAGATATTGAACAAAATTCCTCAAAAATCATTCATAAATCATCAGCAATCTGAGGGCTCAACTGGAGGAGGATGAGGACCAAATAATGTTGGTGAATGATCAGATTTCCGACATTTAATATGAGTGGATATTATAATAAAAATAGCTAATGAGCTTCATCTGGTAGCCAATGACGAGGAATAAAATCTTGAGATGATTCAACAAATCCAATGGGCCACACGCTAAAGACTAGTAATGTCAATGCACTCAATCACTAGAGTAGAGATATAGGGCCTATTTTTTCAAACTCATGAATTTTACCCCTCTTTTTGCTTTGAAACATTATACATGCATGTATGCAAATTTTTCTTTCTTTAAATATTGAAATTCAATCATACTTGTAAGACAACTAATGAAAATACCTAATCTCACATGGGTTATGCTAGGTGTGAGAAACAAAGGATGGCCACATAATTTTTCACTTTGTATGAGAGTGTTAGATAACCATAGAACACTTAGGTTATGCTATTTTTGACTTACCACTAGTAGTGTTTGGGCTGAGGGAGGCTATGGATAGATAATAATGCTCTTGGAGTATCTAAATTACATTGTCCAACATGTACTAGTGTAGGAGCGGGATAATGCCAGAGATGCTGGAATCAATCCAAAGAAAGGGGAATGGGAAGTGTGGATCACAATGAAAAGAATTAAGAACATAAAGAGTGTTTAATGGTGACACGTGAAGAATATTGACCATGTTCAAAACACATCATCAGTATTTTTATCCTGAAATGGGAACAAAGGAGGGTCGACCACATACCATGTCGATACACAAGACCTATCATGAATATATATCCAAAGTCTTCTAGAACATTGGCCCATGGTGGTATATGGGCCTTGGCTAGACACCATTCCATTAGTGTAATACCCCAACCCTAGAACCCCAATGTTGGGGCGTTATTTAATTACAATGTCATGATTACAAGGAATCAAATATAGAATGACCGATTATTTTAGAAGTCCTAGAAAGATAGATTATATACATTATACCCATAATACATTGAGGAAATAAAATAAAAAATTATACATATGAAAATGAAATAAACTTCATCCTTGAAATATTATTCAATGATTTCTTCTTCATAACCTGGGTAAAGGAACCATAATAAGGGTGAGCTCAAATGCTCAGTAATGGTAAGTAAAGTAAGAGAAATAATGAGTCAATAAGAATAAATAAACATGTTAAGGTAATTAACTAATAATAGATTCCATTCAATTAACTAGATAATGAATAATAAATATGGAAAGTTAATAAACTGAAACACAAGCCATCTAAATTAATAAATGATAATATAATTCATCCATAGATATGTTGATGAAAAATATTATGGATAAATAATAAATGAGTCTAAAAGAAGGATATTCTTAATTATTGGATGTCATGTCTAAGGAACATGAAATCTTATACCATCAACACCTTTCACAAGATGGTTAAAAATTACACATAAGAACCCATTTAATTTGGCCAACTTATTCATCTCATGAGAACCCATTAATGCATCTAGGGGCTTTATAATGTCTTGGCCCCACCTGTCATTTCCCATCCAAAGCATTTCTCATATCAATTAATTAAAAAATAATATTCCTTTTCAAATATCTATATAGAATAGAGAATAATAATCTATCAATATTTCCTCAGTAGAGGGTAACTAACAACAAGGGTTTTTGACGTTCTTGAAATATCATAAAAACATTACTAAGGAATATAATATTTAAACATTTGAAAATGTCCCATACCCCTTTGAAATATTTGAATCATAATTAAAAAGAAGTAATAACATAAAATAATATTAAAATATCATAATAATGATGAAATTCATGATAAAACAATTAAAATGGTAGTATATACACCATAAAAATTAATCTAGTATCATAACCTTACAAAATGTCTCAGTAAAATGAAATTGAGATGAAATCCCTTTCATCGTGTTTCCTTTCATGTGAATGAAATTTAAAATCATTTATAATGGGTTTTAAGAGTGTTAATAACTTATTATTGAACTATATTTTTTTTATAATATCGTATATTATCTTCTTATAATATCTTATTACCTATTTGATAATAATCTTTAATTATTTTCACTATTTCGGGTGTTAATCGCCTAGTTTCTCAAGTATGTTTTAATAAGTCACTTGTTGTTCTTATTATCTAGATGATGGTTTAATCATATATAGAATATAACCCATGATTTAAATATCATATATATTCATTATATATTTATTTATAATAATTTATAATTTTTAAAGATCGAAAATGAAATGCACCATTAATGGAGACAATAGGTCGTATAGACACATCAATGCTACATTCTTTTCATTGTTGTATTTTAAAATAATAAAAATTAAATGATATTTATGTCTATGTATATTATATCTCCAGTATCATATATAGGTAATATATGTTACATAGGTTTAGTAAAATCATCCTTAATATATTCCACATATAGAGTGAAAAAATCACTTCCCTTTAGGGAGGCGGTAATCCAAACTTCCACAAATGATGTTATTGTATTTATAGAAAATAGAAAGAATGTGAATATGTTATATAAAAGAATTAATGAATAGTAAATACATAATAAATATCATATATAAAATATATAAATATATTCTCCATCATAATTCCCAATAATTAAAGGTCGTAAATGAAAAATGAACAATCATCATTATGTGAGGTGGTAGTTCACCGTACACATAAACAATACGTTCGTTAACCATTAGATTTTTTGTGTGTAATTGTAGGTAGAAAAATTTATCATAAAAATATTAGTATATTCTATGTACTATTTTTGTTATATAATCATGGAATAAGGATATTTTAGGGGGGTGGATAATTAAAATAAAACTACAGATCTTGAGAAAAGATATTATCTCTTAATCAGGTAACTCCTTTGGGTTTTCACCAAAAGACATTTATGGATGGATTAATGCCCAAGGTGAGGATTATAGATTTAGGGGAGTTATTTTTAGGATCTATTTATATAGATAATGGTTGATCCAATGTTTCTTGAGAGGTGTGAAGACGTGGGAGGAGAGGAGGCCTTTATAGTAGAGGAGAAGGGTGTTTATTATTCTCTTCATTAGTTAATTATTTTAGCTCATGAATATGAATAGTGATGATTTTTGTGATTAAATATAGTAAAACATGCATGTTAGTTCAAATAAATGGTTTATTACCACATCAATAAATCATCCATGACTCAATAATTCATGTATTTGGCAATAATGTTAAATACAAAAAATTACCATATTTCACTATTAAAAAAAATTCAACTATTTTTGAAATATACAAAACAAATCACCCTAACCATTTTTCGATGTTTATAATTTTAAAATATAATCAATTTTATGAATTTTTTTCTTAATTATTATAAATTTAATTTTTAAATAATGTCATTATTTACTCAAGAAATACTGATTTTAATATCATAACCATTTTTATGAAACTTTGAAAAATAAATTAAGGTCTCATAAAATTATACTATGATCATAAGAAAAAAATGTAATTTATCGATATATTTAATAAAAAAATCTTTTAAATAATTATTTTAATTATAAAACAATGTATTATCAATTATGTTTCACAAAAATACCAATACTTAATTTATCATTTCTAAATCATTCATTTACTTATTCCATGATATAAATATATTATATTTTCATTCATAAGATACCTAAATTTTATTGACCCTTTTATAAGTGAGTTTTCTATTAAAATTATTAATATACTATTAATTATTATGAAAATGAATGTTTTATAAAAAGAGGGATTTTTCAATATTCATAGGAAAAAAATAATATTTTCATAAAAATACCAAAATTTCACCTTAAGATAATTTTGACATTATTATTCTAAAAATGAAATTTATTTTTATCAAAAAATTTATAAAAGTTTCATAATTTTTTTTAAAACAAGTACTGTAACACCCCGAGCTTCCACGATACACTTCACTTTCAATAATGCAATAGCTTGCATTGTACTCAAGTTCGAGATTCTAACACAACACGACCAATCAAAATAACCCTTATGAATAGTAATGCCCACATTTTGAAATTATATATATTTTATATTTCAAAATGGACTTCATTTTTGGATTCGTAATATCAAAATTAGCCTATGTTGAATTTTTGGTATTTTTCTAAGAACTTCCAATTTTTATGAATAGTGAAAAATACTTAAAAACAACTTTTTTAATCAATATAATTTATAGTGATAAATAATTATATTGAGTGGTTTTAATTTATAATTTGAATATATTTTTACAATTTTATCCAATGGTGTTCATTAGAATTAATTTCACTTTGTAATTGGACATAAACAATTGTCAATCTTTTGATATATATTCTCTCATAAAAACACGCTATTTGTTGTGACATCAGGAATTAATTATAAAATTAATTAATTAAACATATATGTTAGGAATTTTGAAAAATAGACAACATTTTTGAATTCGGAATATAAATTCTAGCTTAGGGTGAAATTTTGGCATTGTTCTGAAAAACTTCAATTTTTGATGAATAGTTAAACCACTAAGTGGTAGTTAAAAAACTGATTTTTCGTTTAAATGAAACATCACCACTTTTGTGATTTGATTTTCAAAAATCCGACATACATGGTTGTCATTAGGATGTAAAATGTGGTTCAATGGGATTAAAATAATGTTTTGGTAAATAGTAACTTTTAAATTTAATTAATCGCGATTAAAGGTAATTAGTGAAATTTAAGGTAAAAATGATATTATAAAAATATGAAAATACCTTTACACTTGTCCTACCCCTATTGTATGAGTAATGGACGACCAAGAAAATCAATGGGTCAATGTGGGGACCCCATGGAGCCACTTTGGTAGGAAAATGACATTAAAAACTTTTTATTTAATGTTAAAATAAAAATGTCACAAACATGAGTTCTTTTACTAAAACAATTTTTAAATGGGGTTATACAAGCCATATTTTTTACTATGAATATTACCTATAAATATAAAACAATTTCCTAAATCATGATATTTGTTTTATAATTTTTAGACATTAAATAAATTAAAATTTGTATGACACAATGATGATGCAGTGATTACCTCATTAATTAACGATTTAAATAAAATGAAAGGATAATGTACAATCTAAGGCTTACACTTGTAAAAAAAATATTTTATGAGGCTATTTAGAACCCTTATCACCTTATCCTATAAATATATTATTTTGGGACCTTTGGAATCCGAATATAATTTATTAATAATGTAACATTTCATTACTTTCCAAGAGTGCCCCTCCTCTCCTCTTATAAAAGGCCCCCACCACTACCACCTTACTCACACCTTCAAATCCTTTTGGCTCAGCCAAACACTGCCCAAATACTCTCACAAGTTCCCTCTATTACCCATATAAGCCTCACTTTGGGCAGAACGCTTCCCAATGAAGCTTTTGTCTCAAATCATAAAGAGTTACCCGATTTTAAGGTAATGTCTTCTCTTATGTTATTTTGATTTATTTTTATTCTCCAACCCCCTAAACTCTTTTTATTAATTTCTTTTGTAACAAAACCAGTATCATAAATATACTATGATGTTTTTATAAGAAATATTGGAGGTAAACGTACACAAACCTACATATAATGGTTAAATAACATACTGTTCTTGTGGATGGAGAATTTCTGCCTCACGAAATGATGATTGTTCAACACTCATATAACACTTTAAAAGGTGGCCATTAAGATGTCACTATATTTAAATATGATATATAATATGTTTATGTTTTACTTAAGCTTCTGTATTTTTCATTTATTTCATACCTTTATGGTTTCCATTATGGTTAAACATAATATTTTCATTTTAGGAAGTGCGGACTACCGCCCCCTCAAAGTGATTTGAATCATTAATGCCATATGTGGGATGTATAAAGTATGAATTAAATGATATTATAAATTATATTATACTTTAATTATTATATACTTTTATATAATTATGATTTCATTCCATTAAATATGAAATAGAAATTAAAGTAGCGTTCATGCGTACGTACGGCTTACCGTCTCCATGAACGGTGCATTTCATTTCTTACCTCTAAATGTTACGTAATATTATGAATGAATGTATATAATGGATATATATTATATATATGATATCTACATCATGAATATAATTCTGGAGATAATGGATATTCTACCACATAAACAACTTGTAATTAAAAGAAGTTTATTGTTGACTCAAGTACCAAATATCGACAAAACGACCGTTATTAACATAAATAATTAAATAGTGTTCATAACATGGTAATAAGTGATATAAAAGGAATAATTAACTTGAAAAAGGATCTTAAGAAAGTATATATTAACTCAAGTTTATTATTCAGGAGGTTAAAGAACAGTCGAGTCAAGTCGGACACAAGGTAAGGGAACTTCTCAACCCAATTTTCATTCTTTGGGTAAATCTCCTACTTTCAAATTATGTCATGATATTATTTTGTCATATATTGTATTTTTACTTTCTTTATGTGTACTTATTTTGAATACACATAATAGATTTATTTAATTTTAAAAAAACGATCTTTGTAAGGGACTTTGTCTCAATCTCCATTCATTGAGGAATATTATTTTTTATACAAAAATTTCTTTTATATGGAGTATAAACCCCTTTTACATTTACATTTATTCAAAAAGAATATTTTTATAAAAATAATTTTACTTAATGACAAAATGGAATGTTTTCCTTGTCGTACGTATGCGGCGACAATGACTTCTCCGCCGCCGTGACCATTATTTGAGTTTCGACATCCTCTACAAGCCATAACTTTTTTTAAAATAAAAAAAAATAAAATGTTTTAATTTTATTTTATTTTGGTATTAAAAATTGTTTGAAAGTGTTTTTTTATATCAATATGTTGTATTGATATCTTGTGATTTAAATGTGGAAATGTTATGTTTCCTTTATGCATGTTTTATGTGATACAATTATGTTATGGTTTATGATATGTTTAAACCTGTTCGTATGAGGAATGCATTGGACTTAATAAGTGACGGGTGGAGCCCGCTATAGCTCCTCGATGCATCGGCAGGTCTCATGAGACAAACTAGTGTCTTGTCACAAGGCCTTGACAAAATCTTATTTTTAGTCTTGGCACGAGGCCTTGGCTACGTGGTTATGATAGTCATGCATTATGCATTCCATCATTATGAAAGTGGTTATTGATATTGCATGTGATTATTCGACTAGTAGAATATCCATGTGAATAAGTAAATGGAATTATCTCATTTTATTTTTTCCATATTATGTTGATGTTCATGTTTAAAAAGGCATTCATTTTAGTTATACATTACCTTAAATGATAATGTTTATTTATGAAAGCTTTTGCAATATTGTTATCTTTACTGAGAATTTGAGCACATCCCTTTCAATGTTTTAATATTTTCCACGATGTGAAGAAGTATTTTATGAATGACCTGTAGGGATAGTCAGAAGAGGATATGAGTGTGGACTATGGAGACTTTGTTATTGTAGTTTTTCACTTTATGATGTAATGTTATATTTATTAATGTATCTACTGTTTCCAAGGCTACTAAACTAATCGGTCTTTCGAGACATGATCTTTTGTGATCATGAAAATGTTACGCAATAATGCACTAACTCTGGGTAACTGGGTTCGGGGAGTTACAGTTGGTATCAGAGGCAGTTTAGTACTAACCTTGGAAGCTAGATTTAGATAAACTCTTATTAGAGCACATAGCCCGAAGATAGACTTTGAGGATTAGTATAGAAGAACTTCCTAGAATTTTGGTATTATAGAAATTTTGTAGGTTTTCCGAGCAATACATCCCTGTCTGGATACGAGCAGGTAGAGGCGGCTCTAACACAGATGTACCTATGGGTAAATCCCGAAAACAATGCTTTGAGCTAGACTCGAACGAGAACTGGTGCACGACAACGGGCCTTGCTGCATTCTTGGTTACGAAACTCCTGGGGGATACGCTTAGGATAATTATAATTTTCTTTAAAAACCATTATGAAGGGCTTATGAGTATATACTTCCTCAAAGAAAACATTTTTATGATTATGTATTATATCCATAAATAGTTCTATTTATGTTAAGTGTTTTACAAGTATGGAATTATGTATTTTAATTCATAAACTAATCTAGTTTATGCCATTTTTTAGAAATGGCTCCTAGTGGGAGGAATGGAAACCGTATCAATGCATGCACTCCGTGTAGGGATCACCCTCCTTCTCAAGATAATTATTGTGGAGCTGGAGATACAACTGGTGCTGATCAACTTATTACCATACTGGGACAAATCACTCAGGTTATGAATAATAACCTTACTCGTATGGAGCACCCTGATCCGCAACGTGGAGGATCAATGTAAGACTGCTTCATGAGGCAACAACCACCAAAATTTAATGGGGGTACAAATCCATTAGTAGCTGAGCAATGGATAAACTCCTTTGAGAAAATAATCCATGCCTTGGGGAGTAGCAAAAGGGAGAATGTTGTCATGGCAGTCTACCACCTCAATGGAGATGCCGATCAATGGTGGTCGCTGATTCAAAACACAAAGGAAGATGAAGAAGTATCAAGTATGGAATGGAGGGAGTTTAATGAAATTTTATTAGAAAAATACTTTCCACATGACCATCGAGCTGATATGGAAAGGAAATTTCTGAGTCTGTGGTAGAAGGAGGATGAGAATGTCACAAAGTTTGAGGCCAACTTTACAAGGTTAGCGAGGCATGATGCAGATTATATACATAACCCAAGAAGTAATATTGATCGTTTCTTTGATGGGTTAAAACTGTTTCTCCATCGAGCATTAGTCTCACAAACCTTCTTGTCGTACGAAGATATTGTCTCATGTGCTATCAAGACAGAAAAGGAATTCTCTAAATCTTATGACAATAAAGTAAAGAAAGAGAAGAAGAGAACAGCGGAACAAGAGATAGATAAAGGGGAAAAGGGAAAGAATTATTTTCCATTATGTGATAATTGTGGGAAGAATCACCCCGGTACTTGCCCAAAAGGAATGGGAGTTGGTTATAAATGTGGAGTAAAAGGTCACTAGGCTCGTGATTGCAAGGGAAAGAAAGAGGGTATCAATGTTGAATGCTACAATTGTAGGGAAATGGGGAATTATGTAAATAAATGTCCTAAGTGTCAGGGAAACTTACCTCAGAAATTGCCAAGGGATCAAGGACAATCTTATGATGTTACTACAGTTGAAGTGGAATAATTAATGTATTGGTGCTTTTAGACTCAAGGATTATATTCTGGTTATAAGAATAATGTGATATATATAAGGATTGTACTGCAGTACTTTTTGTTTTCATTAAGGTTTTAATATGATGAAGGTAATCATATTTTTAGGATGTGACAATAAGAGAAACATTACTTTGTTTGGGGAATCTGATGTTACAATTGATTTTGGAATTTAGCGACCTTTTAGAGAAAGTCTGGAAAGAGGTATTTTGGATAACTATAAAGGATGGAATGGATTAAGTTGAACCTTGGATAGTATTGTTTAAGGTTAAAACATTTCTGAAGATTATTTTTGGAATTTTATAATACTATAGTTTTAGGAAAAGGACAACCTGCAGGTTGGGGGATAACCCGCCGCATCGGACAAACCTGCAGGAATTGAACCCACAACCATAGTGCGATAAGAAATTATTAACTACCACTATCCTACAAGAAGTCCCTGGTTATTACAAAATAGTTTTCCTAATCTAAATGGTATGTGGTAATATTTGGAACCTTATACAATTAGGTTAAATAGAATATTTTTGAGTTCTATTATCATTTGGAGTGAAAGATGGGTTTTTTGGTAAAAATTTATTAAAGAATGAAAGTCTACATGACAAGTAAGTATATTTCCTTACGTTCTTAGTAAATCTCTTAAATAAATTCCTCAACATTATGAAAGGCAACATAAAACAAAAACGTTTTCGGTTAACTTTTTCAACTAGGGATTCAATGACCATTTAACCAATCACAAGTTTTTGATTTTCTTGTGGTTAAATTTCTCCTAATCCTGTTTTATACAACTCTCCATCAGAACTTTATGGTTTATTTTTCCTCCATATCCATATTTTAAAATAATCATAGTATGGTATATCTCAGGTGACCTTTGTACTTCTCATTATTTCTTTTAATGTTATATTTTCATTAACCTTATTTCTAATGTGGGTTTTCCACAAAGGTTTTTTGTATATTCAACCTTTTATTCTCAAAGAAAATTTTCAAATTGCGAGGACGCAATTTATTGAAGGAGGGGAGAATGTAACACCCCGAGATTCCATGATACGCTTCACTTTCAATAATGCAATAGCTTGCATTGTATGCAAGTTCGAGATTCTAACACACCGCGACCAATCAAAATAGCCATTATGAATAGTAATACCCACTTTTTGAAATTATATATATTTTATATTTCAAAATGGACTTCATTATTGTATTAGTAATATCAAAATTAGCCTATGTTGAATTTTTGGTATTTTTCTAAGAACATCCAATTTTTATGAATAGTGAAAAATACTTAAAAACAACTTTTTTAATCAAAATAATTTATAGTGATAAATAAAAATATTGAGTGGTATTAATGTATAATTAGAATATATTTTTACCATTTTATCCAATGGTGTTCATTAGAATTAATTTCACTTTGAAATTGGACATAAACAATGGTCAATCTTTTGATACATATTGTTTCATAAAAACATGCTATTTGTTGTGACATCGGGAATTAATTATTAAATTAATTAATAAAACTTATATTTTAGTAATTTTTTAAAATATACATCATTTTTGAATTCGGAATATCAATTCTATCTTACGGTGAAATTTTTGCATTGTTCTGAAAAACTTCAATTTTTAATGAATAGTGAAACCACTAAGTGGTAGTTAAAAAACAGATTTTTCATTTAAATGAAACATTACCACTTCTGTGATTTGATTTTCAAAAATCTGACAGACATGTTTGTCATTAGGATGTAAAATGTGGTTCAATTGGATTAAAATAATTTTTTGGTGAATAGTAACTTTTAAGTTTAATTAATCGCAGTTAAAGGTAATTAGTGAAATTTAAGGTAGAAATGATATTATAAAAATATGAAAATACCTTTACACTTGTCCTACCCCTATTGTATGAGTCATGTACGACCAAGACAATAAATGGGTCAACTTGGGGACCCCATGGAGCCACTTTGGTAGGAAAATGACATTAAAAACTATTTATTTAATGTTAAAATAAAAATGTCACAAACATGAGTTCTTTTACTAAAACAATTTTTAAATTGGGTTATACAAGTAATATGTTTTACTCTAAATATTAATTTGAAAGATAAAAAGATTTACTACATCATTATATTTGTTTTATAATTTTTATACATTAAATAAATTAAACTTTATATGACACAATGATGATGTAGTGATTACCTAATTAATTAACGATTTAAATAAAATGAAATGATAATGTAAACTCTAAGTCTTAAACTTGTCAAAAACCTAATGGATGAGGAGCTTTGGAACCCCGATCACCTTATCCTAGAAATATATCATTTTGGGTCCTTTAGAATCCGAAAATCATTTCATAATAATGTAACATTTCATTACTTTCCAAGAGTGCCCCTCCTCTCCTCTTATAAAAGGCCCCCACCACTACCACCTTACTCACACCTTCAAAGCCTTTTGGCTTGGCCAAAAACTTCCCAAATACTCTCCCAACTTCCCTATCTTACTCCTAGAAGCCTCAATTTGGGCAGAACTCTTCCCAATGAATCCTTTGGCTCAAATCAAAAAGAGTGGCCCGATTTTAATGTAATGTCTTCTCTTATGTTATTTTGTTTTATTTTTCTTCTCCAACCCCCTAAACTCTTTTTATTAATTTCTTTTGTCACAAAAACAGTATCCCCAATATACTAGGATGTTGTTATAAGAAGTATTTTAGCTACACTTACACACACCTACATCTAATGGTTAAAGAACATACTATTTCTGGGGATGGCGAATTTCTGCCGCACGAAACGATGATTGTTCAACACTCAAATAACACCTTCAATGGTGGACATTAAAATGTAACTATATTTATATATAATATATAATATGTTTATTTTTTACTTAATCTTCTGTATTTTTCATTTATTGCATACCTTTATGGTTTCCATTATTGGTAAACGCGATATTTTCATTTTAGGAAGTGTGGACTGCCGCCCCCTCAAAGTGATTTGAATCGTTAATGCCATATTTGGGATTTATAAAGGATGGAGTAAATGGTATTATACCTTATATTATAATTTAATTATAATATAACTTTATATAATTATGATTTCATTCCATTAAATATGAAATAGAAATGAAAGTAGCGTTCATGCGTACGTACGGCTTACTGTCTCCATGAACGGTGCATTTCATTGCTTACCTCTAAATGTTACATAATATTATGAATGAATGTATATACTGGATATATATGATATATATGACATATACATCATGAATATAATTCTGGAGATAATGGATATTCTACCACATAAACAACTTGTAATTATAAGAAGTTTATTGGTGACACAAGTACCAAATATCGACAAAACGACCGTTATTAACATAAATAATTACATAGTGTTCATAAAATGGTAATAAGTTATATAAAAGGAATAATTAACTTGAAAAAGATCTTAATCAAGTAGAGATTAACTCTATTTTATTATTCAGGAGGTTGAAGAACGGTCGAGTGAAGTCGGACACAAGGTAAGGGAACTTCTCAACCCAATTTTCATTCTTTGGGTTAATCTCCTACTTTCAAATTATATCATGATATTATTATGTCCTATATTGTATTTGTACTTTCATTATGTGTACTTATATTGAATACACATAATATACTTATTTCATTTTAAAAATGATCTTTGTAAGGGACTTCATCTCAATCTCCATTCATTGAGGCATATTTTGTTTTATACAAAAATTTCTTTTATACGGTGTATAAATTCCTTTTACTTTTACATTTATTCAGAAGGAATGTTTTTATACGAAGAATTTTACTAAACGAAAAAATGGAATGTTTTTCTTGTCGTACGTATGCGGCGACAACGACTTCTCCGCCGCTGTGACCATTATTTGAGTTTCAGCTTCCTCTACAAGCCATAACTTTTTTTAAATGAAAAATAAATAAAAAGTTTTAATTTTCTTTTATTTTGGTATTCAAAATGGTTTTGAAAGTATTTTTTTATATCAATGTGTTGTATTGATATAATGTGATTGAAATGTGGAAATTTTATGTTTCCATTATGCATGTTTTATGTGATACAATTATGTTATGGTTTATGATATATTTAAACCTGTTCATATAAAGAATGATTTGGACTTAATAAGTGATTGGTGGAGCCTGCTATATCTCCCTGATGCATCGGCAGGTCTCATGAGACAAACTAGTGTCTTGGCACGAGGACTTGACAAAATCTTATTTTTAGTCTTGGCACGAGGCCTTGGCTACGTGGTTATGATAGTCTGACATTATGCATTACATCATTATGAAAGTGGTTATTGATATTGCATGTGATTATTTGACTAGTAGAATATCCATGTGAATAACTAAATGGAATTATCTCATTTTAATTTTGCCATATTATGTTGAAGTTCAAGTTTAAAAAGGATTTTGTTTTAGTTATACATTGCCTTAAATGTTAAGGTTTATTTATGAAATCTTCCGCAATATTGTTATCCTTATTGAGCATCTGAGCTCACCCCTTTCAATGTTTTAATATTTTCCAGAATGTGAAAAAGTATTTTATGAATGACCTACAGGGATAGTCAGAAGAGGATATGTGTGTGGACTATGGGGACTTTGTTATTGTAGTTTTTCACTTTGTGATGTAATGTTACATTTATGAATTTATCTAGTGTTTCCAGGGCTACTAAACTAATCGTTCTTTCGAGACTTGATCTTTTGTGATCATGCCAATGTTACGCAATAATGCACTGACTCTGGGTAACTAGGGTCGGAACGTTACATGTACACCATTAAAAGGCGGTAAAACTTCCTTTAGAACAATAAATTATTTTATGTGTAATATTGGGTTTGCTCTTATCTTATGCATATCAAATAATTTAGATGAGTGTAAAAATATTTAATATATAAATTTACTATATAAACACTGTAAATGTGTTAAAATTTAATTGACTGTGAAAAATGTGACTGGATAGTGTTTGGTTTAAATTGGGTGTTTCTTGTATTGAAAACTAACTCAGTATTGAAAATACAGTAAGTTATTGGGGTTCAACATTCTTCCATCCTAAAAAAATTTGTCCTCAAAATTTTAGGGTTATTACCTTCAAAAGGTTGTGGGTAGTTCTCCTATATCAAATTCTATGGTTCCCATGTTGCTTCTTCCATTTTGTGATTTCTCCAAAGTACCTTTACCAGGCAAGTCATCTGATTCCTCAAAACTTTCTTTCCGGTATCACGCAACTTGATGGGTTGATCATAGTATAAAAAGACATGTTCTAACTCCATTTTTTCCTAGGTGATCATATGTGATGGGTCTACCATGCACTGACTTATCATATATATATGGAACACATCATATAACTTTGATATATTTCCTGGAATTATGAAATGATAAGCAAAAACTCAAACCCTGTCAATATTTTCAAAGGGTCTAATGCACATGGGGCATAGTATCCCTTTATTACAAAATATGGAAACACCATTCCATGGAGATACTTTCAATAAAATAAGGTCTTATGCTTGGAATTCTAAATATTTCATCTAATTTTCAGCATAACTCTTTTGCCTACATTATACTGATTTAATACGAGCTTGAATATAATTTAACAATTTTTTATCATCTCTTCAAAAATTTATAGTCCAAAGAGTTTCCTCTCACCAACCTCATCTCGACAAGTTAGAGTAAAGAATCTATTACCATATAATACTTTATACAATTCCCTTTGAATACTTAAAGGGAGACTATTATTATAGGAATACTCTACAAAAGGTCAATACCAATCCCATATACCTTGAAAGTCAAGTGAGCATGACCTCAAAATGTCTTCCATTGTGTGAATTTCTCTTTTGGATTGTTCGTCAGTTTGAGGATGGTAGGAAATCCCAAATGAAGCTCAGTATAATGATCCTCTTGAAGAATCTTCCAGAATTTTGATGTGAACTATGGATTTAAATTAGAATCAATAGATTGAGATGATTCATAAAGTCTTGCAACTTCATTAATATATAACATAGTGAGGCTCTAAAGAATCAGGTCTTCTCTTATGGCAATGAAATAGGAATATTTGGTTGTGAGATCAACAATAACCCATATTACGTCATTCCCTCTATGATTATTTTTATGCCCTGTGAAAAATATCATTTTAATTTCATCCCATTTCCACACAGGTAGAGGAATATGTTGCATTGCACCTTTAGGATGATCTCTTATATCATTCACTTGTTGAAAACCAAACATCTAGACACATAATCACCAATTTTACACTTCATGTTATCCCACAAAAAATGTTCCTTCAAATCTCTATACATATTTATAATCCTAGATTATATATAGGAATTTTAGTAATGAGCATCATAAAAAAAAATCACTTTTTAGATTAGGTATTTGAAAAACACATATCCTCTTTCAAAATTTTAGAACACCATCATCCCAAAAAAAATTTACCAATTTTACATCATTTAAAACATTTATTTTCTTCTAGAAGTCCTCATCATCAAATTGAGAATTCTTTATCCTCTATAATAAATATGGGGTTTCAATCATTTAAAAAATTATCATTGTCTCCCCTTACTTATAAATTTTGATATCTACCTTTATTAGATCCATGAACATAGAAAACTGCTAAATCCTTATTTTGGATAAACCTCCATGATCCTTCCTACTCAAAGAATCTGCTACCATATTCACTTTCCATTAGTGGTAGTGTTTTTAGAAATCACAATCCTTGAGTAACTCAAGCAATTTCCTTGGTCTCATATTGATATATTTTTGTGAGAAGATGCATTTCAGTCTCTTATGATCTGTGTATATCTCACATGTTTTAATATAAAGATAAGGTATCTATATTTGAAAGGAGAATATTATAGTTCCTAACTCAAGATGATGGATTGGATATTTTTTTCACAGGTATTTGATTTCCTTGATGCATACACAATAACCTTATAATTTTACATTAGGAAAAAACCAAGTCCCTTCTTCGATGCATCACTATATATGAAAAACACATCACTCCCAGATAGTAGGGTCAAAATTAGAGCACTGACTAATCTTCCCTTTAGATTATTAAATAATTATTTAAATTACTTTTTACAAACAAAAATAACCTATTTATGTGTAATCTTGGTTAACATGTTAGCTAATCAGGGAAAATTATAAATGAATCACTATTGTAACCTACCAAGCAAATCAAACTACATACCTTAGTTATATTTATTGGTGTATTCCATTATCTGACTACCTTTTTCATTGCAGGATCAACTGATAATCCATACTTAGAGACAATATATCCATGAAAAGAAACTTCAGGAATCCAGAAATCACACTTACAAAATTTACCATGTAATTATTCCCATCAAAGAGTCTAAATAATGATCTGAAAGTGATTCCAGTGTTCCTCATAGATTTTATAATAAACCATAATATAATCAATGAATACCATAAAAATTTTTAATGATATTCATTGAATACTATGTTTATTAAGTCTATAAAAATTGAGGGTGCATTAGTCAATCCAAATTGAATTATTATAACCTCATAATGAACATACCTTGTCTGAAAATATGTCTTCATAATGTATTCGTTATTCACTCGTAATTGGGGATACCCAGAAAAAAAACCAATTTTTGAAAAATATTGGGATTCATGTAGTTGATCAAATAAGTAATAAATGTGATGCATAAGATACTTTTTATTTTTTGTAATAGAATTTCTTTCCCTATAATCTATGCACAACCGCATTGACCAATATTTCTTTTTAAAAAAGAGTATACAAGCTCCCCATGGTGAAACACTAGGGCGAATAAATCTGTTATTAATCAAACCCTATAGTTGTTTGTTCAATTATAATAATTCTATAGTAGACATTCTATAGAGAGTCTGTTATATTAAAATTTCATCAGGAATCAAATCAATGAAAAATTCAACATCACACTCTGGGTGATGTGTAGGTTATTACTCATGAAATACATCATTGTATTCCTATACAACAGGTACATCATCATTTTGAAGATTACCTCCTTCATCACTAGAAATTTTTTTCTTCTATCCCCCAAGAATTTCATTCATTAGTGGTACCGAGTGTGGATTAAATTAACAATTATGTGAGGAATATTCTTCTCTAAATATGATAGATTCTACATATTTATCACAAATAATAATTTCATTCTTCTTATAATAAATTTGTGCATCATATTTTTGAGAGCTAGTACATACCAAGGATTATTTCAAAGTCAACCATATGTATGATTATTAGTTGATCACATAAATCATCTTTAGGTGTAATAATGGGGACCGTCCAACACATCTTTGGGGAAATGATACTTCCCTTAGGACTTGTGTCCAATAACCCTTATTAATCAAAAGGGACATGGCTGATTTTCTTAGAAAACTAGGTAGATATAAAAAATTGAGAAAATATTTAATAGAAAAATGAATTGGATAAATTTTGAACTAGGATTAGTGTACCTATCACCACATCATTTTTCACTTCTACCTACACTATTTCAATCGAATAATCTTGGCCATCTCCCCTCAGTCACTTCTATGGTAGAATACCTGGATGTTCGGTGAATTAATTTTCATAATGTCCCACATATTTACAATTATATCACTATACATCATTTATCAACTTCTTCCACTTTCGTTTATAAGCTTAGTTACCCCTATCACCGCATTTATATCAAACTCCCAGTCCCTTAAAATATTTCCTAGGGTTATTTTCCCAAAATTTTCATAAGATGGAAATTTATCAAAACTATTATTTTTATTTTACGCATTCCATTCTTTATGGTTCTATGACGGAATATTATTTTACGGGTTTCCTTTTAATATATTGATTTTATAAAATTACTTCTCCATCATAATGGCACATAAAATCATTACATCATATGATGAAAAATTTCAGGATACCAGTGCCCTTTAGAGGATTGACTTAATCCCTTAAAAGAAGTGATAAATATTTCATTTTTTGTTGTGTATGTAATCTATATCATACCTATATATTCTTGAAAACATAGGTTCATAATCAGTAACACTCTCCTCTCTATTTTTCTTTAATCTAAGGAACATTCTATTCATATAAATTTTTTGATCACGAGGGAAGTGTTTATCAAATAATGTCTCCTTAAAGGTTATGCATTCCATGAGTTTTATTTCATCTTCCTCCTTAGTATTTTGGATTAAGGTACAACATTGATCATCATCACCTTTGAGACAATAGACTGTAAGTGTAACCTTTTCCCTTCACTACATCCCAAGGCCGCAAATATCTTCTCCAGATACATAATCAATTGTTTAACTGTAATTAGATTATTAGTCCCCTTAAATTATGGGGGATTATATAGCACAAAGTGATCCCACATTGGAGTTTCTCTCTTTTTAATAGGTTTCTACATTTGGGAAAGGTTATTTTTCATAACCTGATTAATTTTCCCCAATATTTCAATAATTTGATTCATTCCAATACTAACTATATTGGTTTATTCAAGAGGGAAATATCTATATTTCCAATGAGTACTGATACTATTATTCTTTCCAGGAACCATTTATATATAATGGAATATACTGGATTAGCTCATTAAATCATAAAGTATAATTACAAATATGGTATGACACATAACTTAAATTTAGGCATTGTAAGTCTTAGAATAAAAAACAATAGTTTATTTGGGGAAATCATTAATTTTAAATAATTTCTAATGGTTTGTATATAAATTTTGAATTATTATAATTTTATCCCCTAGGAGTGTCAAAAAAAGGTGCATAGTAAGGCCCATTATCATGTACCAGGTCACCCCATGTCAAACTCGATGCACCTTCTTAGGGTTATTACTCCTAGGTACATCTGTTCCAAAACCATGTACACTTATAGTATCAAAATAGATATTTATTTCGTGGAATTACCACATAATATCTACCTTACCATAATTATAGGATGTTCTTATATAGTTATCCTGAAAGTCAATCATAATTTTATGTTCCTTAATATATGTTTTCTAAATCTAGTTTCCAAGGTTGCTGGTAAACTTTCTCTGATACCAACGATACTGAATGGACCCTAGAAGCCCATATCCAGTGCTTTATTTTATTACATTAGAATTATTACAAGGAATCAAATCCCAAAGGACCAATTAGTTTTGTAGTCTTGGAAATCTAGATTACATACATGATACCCATAATACATCGAGAAAAGAACATAAATGATAATAATAAATAAAATGAAATAATCTGAATCCTTGAAAACTTATTTCATGTTTTCTTCTTCATGACCTGGGGAAAGGAAACATAATAAGTGTGATCTTAAATTCTCAGTAAGGTTAATTAAAATAGAATTAATAATGGATCAATGAGAATAAATCAATAAGGTAAGGTAAATAACTGATAACACATTCCATTAAATTGACTAGATAAAGAATAATCAATATCACAAAGTAAGAAACTGAAACAAAATCCATCTAAATTAATAAGCTGTGAATAGAATTCATCTATAGATATGTCGATGCAAAATCTTATGGATAAATAATACCTATTTCTAAATCAGGGAGATGATTAATTAAAATACATCATATATAAAGCACATGATAGTCTATAATATCATGGCCTTTCACAATATGGTTAAAAACTATGGATATAAATTCATTTAATTTGGATAACTTATTCATCTCATGAGAACCTGTCAATGCATTATGGGGTTATATAAAGTCCAAGCCCCACCCATCATTGCTAGTATATAGAATTCCCCTTATCAATTAATAAAAATAAATAATAAGCCTCATAAAATATCTAAATTGAATAGATAATATAAATTTAGCAATAATTTATCTGAATATGATAACTAACAATAAGGGTTTTTGATGTTATTGAAATATCATTACAACATTCTTGAGGAAAATAATCTTTAAATATTCCAAAGTGTCCCATAGCACTTTGAAACATTTGAATCATAATTTCCCTGAAGTAATTACTTTAAATAATCTTATAATATCATGATACTGAGAAAATTCATGAATTGTTTTCAAATGGAAGTATATACACCATATAAAATAAACTATGTGCATAACCTTAGAAAATGTCTCAATGAAATGAAATCAAGACAAAATCCCATACCTTGCACTTAGTTTCATGTGACCAACCTTTAACCTCTTTTATAATGGTTTTTAATTTTGTTACTAATTTATTAAAGAACCATATTAATTTTTATAATATCATATATTATCTTTTTATAATATCTTATTACCCAATTGATAACAGTTGTTCTTTATTTTTACTATTCTGGGTGTTAATTGCCTAGTGTTTCAAGTATGTTTTAACTTGTCACTTATTGTTATTATTAATTATGTCATGGTTTAATCATATATACAATTTAAAACATGATTTAGATATCATATATATTTAATATATATGTATTTATAATAATTCATAATATTAGGAGATATAAAATTAAATGCACCATTTATAGAGACGGTTGGTCGTATATATGCATGAACACTACTTTCAATTCCTTGTAATATTTTGAAAGAATGAAAAATAAATGATATATATATGTATATATATATTTATATTATAATATGTTTTTTATATATGTTACACAGTTTTATGAAAATAATCATTAATAAATTCCACGTATAGCATGAACGAGTCACATCACTTTGGGGAGGCAGTAATCCGTACATCCACAAAAGAAGTTATCATATTTATAAAAAATTGAAATCATAAGGGTAAATGATATAAAACAATTAAAGAAGCCTAAATACATCATATATATCATATATATCATATATAAATATATTTTTCATCATAATTTCCAACCATGAAGGATGGGAAAGGAAAAATGAACAATCATCATTTCATGAGGCGGTGATTTGCCGTAAACAATATATTTGTTATCCACTGGATAAAAGTGTGTGTAAGTGTAGGATAAACCCTTATCAGAACAACATATTAATATATTTATTATAATTTTTTTATTATATAATCATGGAATAAGTATATTTTAAGTGATGGATAACGGAAATAAAACTAAAGAGTTTGAAGAAAGATGTCACCTCTTAATCGGGTAACTCTTTTTGGTTTGCACCAAAAGGATTTCTTGGATGGATTTCTTCCCAAGGCGAGGGTTATATATTTAGGGGAGGTGTTTTGATGATATATTTGGGTAGATATTTTTTGAGCCAAATTGTATCGACTGGTGTGAGGGAGTGGGAGGAGAAGAGACCATTTTATAGTGGAGATGGGTGTTTTTTGATTATTTTATTCATTTGTTTATTATTTTATCTCAATACCATGAATAGTGATGATTATTGTAACTAAATATAGAAACTAATTCATGTGAGTTAAACAAATTTGTTTTTAACTCATTCATAGATCATCAATGACCCAATAATTCATGTATTTGGCAAAAATGTTAAATACCGAAAATTACCATATTTCACTATTCGAAAAAATCCAACTTTTTTAGAAATATAACAATAATTAACCATAACCATTTTTATATGTTTAGAATTAAAAAATGGACTCCATAGTATGAAAATAATTTTCTAAATATGATAAATTTATTTTTAATATAAAGACATCATTTATTAAAGAAATATTGATTTTAATATCATTACTATTTTTATGAAACATAGAAAAATTAATGAAGGTCTTATAAAATTATCTTATAATAATAATAAAACAATATATCAATATATGAATATATTTAATCAAAATAATTTTTCTTTTAAATAATTACTTCAATTATAAAAATTTTAATAATCATTTATGCTTCACAAAAATACAAATACATAATTTATCATTTCTAAAATATTGATTTACTTATTACATGATATAAATATATTATATTTTCATTCATAAGATACCTAAATTTTATTTACATTTTCATAGGTGTGTTTTCTATTCAAATAATTAATATACTATTCGTTATAACAAGAATTACAGTTTTAAAAAAATCGGGATTTTTCACTATTCACTAGAAAAAATAATATTTTCCGAAAATACAAAAATTTTACCCTAAGATTATTTTTAAATTATTATTTTAAAAATTAATTTTATTTTAATCAATATAATTTACAAAATTTTCAATATTTTCTTTTTAAATAAGTGCGACATTAGAGGGTGGTAAAACTTCCTTTAGAAAAATATAGTATTTTATGTGTAATATTGGGTTTACTCTTATCTTATGTCTATAAATTATATTGGAGGAGTGAAAAATATATTTTTTTGGATATATAATATAAACTTTTACTATATAAACTCTCCAAAAGTTTTATATTTTAATTAACTTTGAAAAAAAAGACTAAATAGTGTTTTGTTTAAATTAGGGGTTGTGTGCCTTAAAGACTAACTCAGTATTGAAAATATGATAAGTAATGGGGTGATATAGTTAGGGGTCCCTTAAGATGTGGAATAGGATGAGTATCCAAATTATAGGAATGCAAATCATAGAAATAGAGTGATGGAATGTTTGAATGGATTCCAAC
The DNA here is from genome assembly GCA_963277665.1 of Viscum album. Classification (NCBI taxonomy): domain Eukaryota; kingdom Viridiplantae; phylum Streptophyta; class Magnoliopsida; order Santalales; family Viscaceae; genus Viscum; species Viscum album. The sequence goes on along the minus strand of OY728119.1, from coordinate 279,096,967 downwards.
ACTCTTGAAATTATGTCGTTGTGGCTTAGAACACATTGGGATAAGAGTATAGGTCTGAGAAAAGATCATACCTATATTCCAAGGGTAGTTCCATCTTAGATATTGATCGATAATAGAATATTTGAGGAATGTGGTAGATTGCAAGCTCCGAGGGAGAAGACCTATCATGTGAGGGCATGGGATGCCTTGTAGTTTCACTTCATGAAAAGGAGGTCGATGAAAACAAAGTTTACCTTTATATGATTAAGACGATTCATGGTATAGTTTAACATCATACGGTCAAGACTCTACACATAGTTTAAGGTCATATTTCTTGGACCATATAAAATAGTTTAAATTCATGTTTCACAGAATATACGGATGTCTATTCTTGAAATATTTGTATGGAATGGTGAAAATAAACCCAATGTGAACAAACCAAAGAGGCTTGCGTACCACACAGGTATCAGGGAACAGATGGGGAGAAGATATATGTGATGTGTCAAGAGACAATCCGGTTGTAAATAAGGACTGACGAGGCCCAATGACAGACCATATATCCCAGTTAGGGTCCTAGTTTATGTTTATAGAGCTTGGCATGATAATCCCTTGTGTGGATTGATCACATTCTTACCCTCCCCCCACTAGAATTCCTAAGCCCACATGAGCCATGCTTGGTGTGGGAAACAAGGAAGGATGTAGGGGGTTTACCTAAAATGTAGGAGTGAACATTAGGGGTGAAACTAAGAGCAGAATCTCTCCATGGTACTAGATCATGGAAGGGAGGTAAGTCGAGAATTTCCAGGATTGGATGATGGGGAGACTAGTGAGTATGGGTTGATTGTTGACCATGTTTGAAACATAGAAACCACAACCATACCAATCAACAGTGGGGAGAAAAAATGTAAGATAAACTATTGACTAGGTTTGAAAAATAGGATCCAATATTTGTTAATGGAAATCCATTAGGGCATTGGCCCATGATGGGAGGTGATCCAAAAATGGCATGATACCATCACCATTAAGGGTTCCATCTGGATGTGAGAGATGATGGAAATCCATATCCAGGATGACTCGATGTGTGGACTGGGAGTATAAGAGAGTGGTAATCAAACTTGGGCTTTGAAGACATTTTATGGTCGTATTTCATGGACTATGGTAGAGAGTTTAAAGTCATGTTGCATGGACTAGAAGATCTTATATTAAGGTCATAAAACTCAAACTACACTGGTATATAGTTTTAAGTCATAGAGCTTGGAATATAATATAGACTTTCATTACAAGGGTGTATATGTGGAACACAAGAGATAAAATATGATGTGAATGAGGTCCAAAGGATCCCATGCACTATATAGATACCATAAGATGAAATATATATAGTTTAGGGTTATGGAGTTTGGACTGTAATCTGTTGTACCTCTCGTACCCCTCGTGGTTTAATTTTCATGATCACAATCACCCTCTCATTTATCTAATCTTGTTTTCAATTGTTTGTGTTGTTAGGCATGATTTCAGGAGCAAGAAGTGGAAAAGGAGTTAACTTGGACTGTTTTCAGTCCATCGGCCAACCGGTGGCATGACACCGGCCAGCCGATGGACCACTGACAGAAAGGCTCTCCACTGTCCAGAGCACCGGCCAACCGGTGGCCTCAGCACCGGCCAGCCGGTAGAGCTCAGACCGAGAGTCCAGCCACTGCCTCCACACCGGCCAACTGGTGGCCTCAGCACCGGCCAGCCGGTGGCACCCAGCCAGCACAGTGGTTTCTACTGCCTCAGCACCGGCCAACCGGTGGCCACCTCACCGGCCAGCCAGTGGAGCCTGAGCCCGAGCCCTCCTCCATTTTGCACACACCGGCCAACCGGTGGCTCTGTACCGGTCAGCTGGTGGAGCCAGTCAAACTAGCCGTTGGGCCTTTGACCAGGCTGGTCCACTTGCCTCCCAACGGCTCCGAAGCCCTTTCCAACGGCTCCGAAGACCTCCAAAGGCCATATGAGGGTTCCCCCTCTATAAATAAAGGACCTTGAACCCCCGGAAGCCTAAGGAACATAGCCGGAACTATTGTGAAGCCAACGAACACATTTTCCATCATTTGGCGAACCTCCGGCAAATTCCTCCAAGGGAACCCCACTTGCTCCAGCACACTTCCACATCCAAGGAGCACCTCCAAAGAAGCTTGGGAGCGCCCTTCATCAGCTCCATCAATCCATTGGCGCCCAAGACTTCCTAATTACGGTTTTTCATTGCTTTATTTATTTTGAGCATCAATTTGGGTTTGTGCCTACAAACCCCAACTCTTTCTCTCATCCTTTCTTTTGGGTTTTCACACCAACTTTAAGGTGTGAAGAGGTTAGTCAAGCCTTTCCTTTTAAAAGGCTTGAGTCAATGGTGAGCTAGCCTTCACCCGTAAAAAGGCTAGTGGGTTTCTTGCTCAAACCATTAAAAAGCAAGCTGTAATAGGTGAGCTAGCCTTCACCTGTAAAAAGGCTAGTGGGTTTCTTGCTACAACCATTGAAAATCAAGCGGTAGAATCTCTCAACGGTTGAGTTGGGAGCGGAGATGTAGGCCGGGTTTTTTGCCGAACTCTGTTATCAATTCTTGTGTCTTGCCTATTTATTTCCGCTGCACTTTCAACTTTGATTTTAATTTGTTAATCATTTTTTAAAAGGCAATTCACCCCCCTCTTGCCATCTACTTCCTTTCTTTCTCCGCCCAACAATTGGTATCAAAGGGAAAATTTGAGTAATACCCTAACCGGTTTCAAATTCAAGATATTTTTTGATGGCTTCAACCTCTTTCGCCCCCGAAGGCTATTCATTGGGTTGTGCTCCATTTTTTGATGGAACCGACTATAACTATTGGAAAACCCGCATGACCACTTTTCTTAGAAGTATAGGTTATCCCATTTATTAAATTGTCATGCAAGGTTACACTCTCTCCTCTCCCGATGAATCCAAATGGACCCAAGCCGATATTAAAAATTTCGAACTTGATGGAAAAGCCATGAACGCTCTACATTTCGGGCTTGACCGAAATGAGTTCAATTGAGTTTCCATATTCACCTCTTCACATGAAATCTGGAAACTATTGGAGGTTACCCATGAGGGGACCAACAATGTAAAGGATACTCGATTAGATATGTTTCGTCAAGATTTTGAATCATTCTCCATGCATCCTTCCAAATCTATTACTGAAATGTTTACGCGTTTTACTGATGTTTGCAATGGGAGAAAGTCCCTTGGTGATGATGTTTCTGCAGAAACCATGGTCAAGAAGATCCTATGGATCCTACCAAGCTCATGGGCTCCGAAGGTCACGACAATCCAAGAAGCGAAGGACATCAAAAACATGCCGGTCGAAGAGCTCATCGGATCCCTCATGACCTATGAGATCACCATGAGGAGGCAAGCTGAAAAGGAAGGCAAACCGATCAAAGTTCCAAAGAACATCCCCTTCAAGGTACAAAAAGAAGAAAGCTCATCCTCCTCATCTTCTTCCTCTTCAAGTGGTGATTACAAAATGGAGAATCTTGCCCGCAAAATGCACAAGTTCATGAAGAAGCACAAGAAGAAGAAATCCCGCAAGGGTCAACCCAATGAAAAATCCGAGCCCAAGGTAAAATGTTACGGGTGTGGCGAGAAAGGCCATTACAAGCCCGATTGCCCACTCAACAAGAAAAAGGCCAAGCAAAAGGAGAAGAAGAAGGCATTCAAGGCCACATGGAGTGATAGCTCCACATCCTCCTCCTCCTCCTCGAGCGACAACGGTAACAAATGCCTAATGGCATTCCATGAGGTAACCTCTTCCGACTCCTCATCCTCTAGTTCTTCCAATTATTTTAATCATTTGTCATACGAGGATCTCCAACATGCTAGAGATCAATTGGAGGAAGGTTTTCACGAACTTTCTTCCAAATTTGTTTCTTTAAAAAAGAATTTCAAAAAACTCTCTTCCGAAATAGAACAACTTCTCAATGAGAAGGAAGAGATGTCCCTCAAAATCCAAAATCTTCCCGATGTTGATTCCATGGAATCAACCATCAAAGATCTAAGGGAGACTCTAGCCAAGTTCACCCAAGGGGAACAAAATCTGACCAAACTACTAGGTTCCCAATGTGTGACTAGAACCACCCAAGGGCTTGGCTATTCCAAGCAAGCTTCCTCCTCCCATGCACCCACTATTTTTGTAAGGGGGAGCTCCCAATTTAAATTTTGCAATTATTGTAAAAAAGTCGGGCACATGATTTATGAATGTGATTGTAAAAATGCCCGGTATGGCCGCCCCAAAAGTATTTTCTTTAATGATGAATTTTATAGGAGAAGACCCGCCACTAGACAAATATGGATTGAAAAATCCCTTCTAGCGAGTCTCTCCGGGCCAAAATTTGTCTCGGTTTCAAAATCCTCTCCCCGGTGATTTGTTGTTTTTATTTAGGGGGAGTTAGGATCGTTTAAGCCCTTTTGATTTTCAATTTCAAAATTTTCAATTCAAACTTTCAATTTCAACACTTGGTATCAAAATTTTTATTTCAAAATATTCAATTCAAATTTTTCATTTCAATTTTCTTTTCAAAACATTCAATTCAAACTGTTATTCATTTTTTTTTATTCAAAACTTTCAATTCAAATTTCAAAAATTTTCAATTGGTTTAAAATTTCCATCTTGTTTTTCAACTTTTCCCTCAATCAAGTTTTATGCCCCGTGCTATTTTGATAATCACAAAGGGGGAGAAATTCTTGATTGATTGGGGGAAAAATTCTTTAAATCATTTTTTTCATTTCATTTTCTACATTGTTTGTTTTGGTGATTGTGATCATCAAAATAGGGGGACATTGTTGTACCTCTCGTACCCCTCGTGGTTTAACTTTCATGATCACAATCACCCTCTCATTTATCTAATCTTGTTTTCAAGTGTTTGTGTTGTTAGGCATTATTTCAGGAGCAAGAAGTGGAAAAAGAGTTAACTTGGACTGTTTTCAGTCCACCGGCCAACCGGTGGCATGACACCGGCCAGCCGATGGACCACTGACAGAAAGGCTCTCCACTGTCCAGAGCACCGGCCAACCGGTGGCCTCAGCACCGGCCAGCCGGTAGAGCCCAGACCGAGAGTCCAGCCACTACCTCCACACCGGCCAACCGGTGGCCTCAGCACCGGCCAGCCGGTGGCACCCAGCCAGCACAGTGGTTGCTACTGCCTCAGCACCGGCCAACCGGTGGCCACCTCACCGGCCAGCCGGTGGAGCCTGAGCCCGAGCCCTCCTCCATTTTGCACACACCGGCCAACCGGTGGCTCTGTATCGGTCAGCCGGTGGAGCCAGTCAAACTAGCCGTTGGTCCTTTGACCAGGCTGGTCCACTTGCCTCCCAACGGCTCCGAAGCCCTTTCCAACGGCTCCGAAGACCTCCAAAGGCCATATGAGGGTTCCCCCTCTATAAATAAGGGACCTTGAACCCCCGGAAGCCTAAGGAACATAGCCGGAACTATTGTGAAGCCAACGAACACATTTTACATCATTTGGCGAACCTCCGGCGAATTCCTCCAAGGGAACCCCACTTGCTCCAGCACACTTCCACATCCAAGGAGCACCTCCAAAGAAGCTTGGGAGCGCCCTTCATCAGCTCCATCAATCCATTGGCGCCCAAGACTTCCTAATTATGGTTTTTCATTGCTTTATTTATTTTGAGCATCAATTTGGGTTTGTGCCTACAAACCCCAACTCTTTCTCTCATCCTTTCTTTTGGGTTTTCACACCAACTTTAAGGTGTGAAGAGGTTAGTCAAGCCTTTCCTTTTAAAAGGCTTGAGTCAAAGGTGAGCTAGCCTTCACCCGTAAAAAGGCTAGTGGGTTTCTTGCTCAAACCATTAAAAAGCAAGCTGTAATAGGTGAGCTAGCCTTCACCTGTAAAAAGGCTAGTGGGTTTCTTGCTACAACCATTGAAAAGCATGCGGTAGAATCTCTCAACGGTTGAGTTGGGAGCGGAGACGTAGGCCGGGTTTTTGGCCTAACTCCGTTATCAATTCTTGTGTCTTGCCTCTTTATTTCCGCTGCACTTTCAACTTTGATTTAAATTTGTTAATCATTTTTTAAAAGGAAATTCACCCCCCCTCTTGCCATCTACTTCCTTTCTTTCTCCGCCCAACATAATCAAGGCCAAGGGACTGAAGGTTTGAATGACGTTGTAGCTAGGCCTAAGGATGAAATTTATGGTTTTTGAAACGTATCCCATGAGGATTCAAATCAAGCCACATGAAGTTCATGATTTGTCATAAAGTTTATATTCATTTTTTTAGGATAAAGATGTACGAACGTGAAAGAAAGAATCATCGCATCTGGACCTGAGATTTAGGATTCGAGCATCACTATGTATCTTGTTAAAAGAACAATCAATCCACACATAGTTATTGAATAAAACATTGTGGATGACTGCCACCAGTAGGGAAAATCCTCTCTAGTGAGGGAATTGACGTATACCATTATTATCATGAGGAATCCAAAAATTGTTTAGGGTATGGCCGCAGTTTAACATCATGCTTTGAGGACGGTGTATCTTAGTTTAAGGCTATAGTGTTTGGACCATGAGAGATGGTATCCCAAATGGGTATGCATAGTGTTGTATTATGAGGGTTAAAGGAGGAACAACACCACATAACACATCCCAAAAAATACCTACATACAGTTTAATGTCAGGATAATCAGAATAAGACCATAGTTTAAGGACATGGAGTTCATATGAAGGGGAGGAGATATGTGGTGTGGCAGAGTAATACATTTGATGTGAATGAAGAAATAAGAGGCCTGATGGTGTGCCAAATTTTACTATATGGGATAATTTTTATATCAACCCTATAAAAATAAGTTTGGTGTGGTCGGAAGGAATATCTGATGTGAATGATCCAAGGATCTCATATGCCATAAATGGGGTATGAGGGTGAAAAATTAAAAGGGAGGTGAATTTGAGGCTGGGCCCAAATACAAAGTGTTCGGGAATTGCCACATATACCACAATGAATCAAATAAAGCCACATGTAGTTCTTGAGAGAGGATCCTTCTATATAGGTGTGACCCATACAAAGGGAGAGAGACATTTTTGTTGTTGTTATTTCTTTGTTCTTATTTTTTTGAGTGGCTAGAACATGACAGAAAATCTAGGTGTCACTACATATACTTTGTATATAGGAATCACGATTTAATTATTTTTGAAATGTGGAATGATAGATGTATAGTACCAAAGGTGACTTCCTCTCACGAAACAACACCACAATGTTGTGCCATTTTTCATTACGTGGTCATGATGATGATACTATAGTTTAAGGTCATGTGATAGTATTGGTCCAGGTAGTTTAACATCATGCAGCATGTATGATTATTGTAACAAAATTTATCACTCTGAAACAAGGATGTTGGGGGGAGATGTGTTCTAAAGGGTGATGTTCTCGGTGTGACCACTATAACTCAACATGAAAGGGGGCCATAAAGGCACATGCTACACCACACACTCCCAATGAAAAACCACTCAAAGATTAAATTCATGATGTTTGGATTCAAGATCCTAGTTTAACGTCATATTCCTGGGATGCTGGATACTTTACATTTAAGGTCATTAAGAATGGACCATCAATGTTGTGTAGTTTAACATTATGTAGCAAGGATGCTGATTCTATGCAATTTATCATTGTAGAACTCAAACAGTTCTTAGAATAATGTCATCAAATCCAGACCATTAGTTCTTATTTTAGGGTCATATATTTCAGATTGTTGGTTCTTAGTTTAAGGTCATATAATTCATACCTAGGAGATCCTCTTCCATGAAGAGTATTGTTTGAGGAGGTGAGAATTGGTAAGGGGAGTGATTCACTCCCAATACCTAGTGACCAATTAATATATACCATTGAGATAGACCATATGAATGATGTGTGGTACTTCCCTCTTAGGTTCTAAATTTGGTGGATTCCTGCCATGTGTCTTTGGTGTTTGAAAATCCAAATCTATATCAAATTGGAGGAAATTGAAGAGGTGAACCTTCTTGTTGAATGCTGTATATGTCTTGTTCTGGAACCTCTCTAGATTATTCAAGGCTCAGATCATGTTATTGTTAGGGGACTATAATTCATATAGATGGACATTGGATATCTTTTTTGATGTCTTTTGATCATATAAAACTATTCTGAATTAATGTAGATTGATTTATATGAGTGGAACTCCCTCTTTTTCATACACTAGGGAATATGGGGTCACATGGCTGGAGTTTTGAGTTATTATCTGATAATCCCTGAGGGTGTTGTGGAGTTTTTTTCTGGAAAATTTTCTTATTATTGACCACCATCTTCTATAGAATGTTTTAGAGGGGGTTTAAATGAAATTATCTTTCTATTATCCTATGCATGGAAGCAGGATGTATGGTTTGACTAGATGTGGTACTTGGAGTACAACTTCTTTATATCAGTAGCCTAGAAGTTGGTGTCATTGTCGGTGAGAATGGTGTGAGGGACTCCAAATAAATAAATTATGTGTTATATGATGAATTAAACAACTTATACAGCTTTTAATTTTTTTAGGGGAATATCTTCTTCCCACTTAGAGAAGAAATCTATCACGGTCATAAAAACTTGAATTGGTGAGCTATTGTAGGTAGATATTTTCCCACGACATCAAGACCCTAGATTGCAATGGGGAAAGAATACTTTGTATCATGAATGGGATCTATCAGTTTATGCATCATGTTAACATGAATCTCACATTCATGGATACTTTTCGTGAACTTGAAATAGTGATGGACCATGGTGGTCCAGAAGTAGCCCAACCTTCAAATCAGATGAGAGATTTTCAACACTACTTGATGAGCACCATAATAAAAAAACATGAAATTACTACATGAATTGAGGGATATTATATACTTGAATGAAATGGAGGATAATCCCATCAAAATCATTCATATAGAGAGTCAACTCAAGGTTGTGACCTCTCTCGAAGGTGAAATGCATTACGTACTGACGGATTCACTATCGTTCATCTATGTCTAGTGGGAGAACACCATGCTAGATATACTCAATGAAGGGAGATATCCATACAATGGTTTATTAATATTTGTGGGAATTAAAAGGTCCAGATGTGGAGGCACATATAGTCAGGTGGTTTACCTGATAGCTGTAATCATCATCAGGGATGATGGGAGAGACAACTCTTCAATGTACCACATCAATGAACAAGTCATCCTAGTTAGGCTCTGTAATGGTGAAAAATAGACTATCCAAGGCATCATTTCGACCATTCTATGACCAGGGAACATGATTTACCTCAGGATTAGAAGGGAACTGGGCCATCAACTAGTGATCATACATTAGGAAGGGAATGAGATATGGCTTCTTGATGATGTAGTAACCATTGATCTTCTTGATGACTAACTTAGAGTCTCCCTTGATGTATAGGTGGGAACATCAATCTTGAGAGATAGTTTGAGACTTGTAATAAGAGTCTGATAGTATACCTTATTTTTTTGGAAAAAACCCCTAATAGCAGGAACATATACGACATGAAAACCAATGTGGGGGTGATGAAGACAACCCCTATGCCTACCAGGACAAGTCAATGATCATTGATTCTTTTTCTGGTTGGTCTCTGGAAGGCACAATAAAAATGCATCTACTAACACAAAATAGGATAATCCAATGAGAGTATGGAATTTTCTAGAAATTTGAGATCTAGGGATTTCTTTGTTGGGGCTGGATGGGTGTCCTGGAAGTCAGCCATCGCTTGACCCTTGATTGCCTTCTACAAGCTAAACTTGATGTCAAACTACAAAATGATCACTACCTAGTGTGGTATTATTCATTAAAATATTGTAATTTTCAATATATTCTTTATTAGATCCACATGGGATTCTATATGCATCTCATGATTCTTCATGTAGTGCTTCAACATTTGTACTGTGAAAACCAATTCTAGGAATATCTTCTCAATAAAAGCGTATTCAGAATTTTTGTCAAGGAGAATTAGAATGAGAAAGTATAATATGTTCTATCTCTTAGTTTTTTTGTCAATTAGGGTGCCAAGTGATTTTTCCAGGATGGTCACATAAAGTAGAAAAATCTTTTCTAAGACAAGTGGCATCAGAACCAGAGGATTTTGATGTTATTTCTTGATCTCCTCAAAGGCAGTTTGGAAATATTAATTCCCTTGGTAAGCGAAAAATTTCTTCATGAGCTTGAAAAAATGAATCAAATTTCTAGAAATGTACATGATGAATTAGAATATGTAGGCTAAATGACCTTGAAGGTGCCTCAGTGTTCATAGAGTTTTCTAAGAGGAGGCATCTGACTGATGGCCTTTTTCTTCTATTGGTCAATATTAATGCCTTTTTATCTAATGAAAAATCCAAGGAACTTCCCAGAGGTAACCTTGAAGGTACAATTCAATGGGTTCATCATTAGATGTTGGGAATGGAAGTAGCTGAACACTTTATCATGATCTATGAGATGGTCCTAGAACTGGTAGGATTTGACCACAAAATCGTTCACATAGTATTTCAAAAATGTCCCGAGGATTATTTTAAATATGTGGTGCATGGATCACTGATAGGAAACTCTTTCATTTATTAGATGAATCGGAATTACCTAATAAAATAAGGTTCTTTATGGTGCTATAATGGTGGTATCTTTCTCATATTGGGGGGGGGGGTTCATATCTAATTATATCTGAAGTACCCATCCATGAAGTAAAGTTCATGGAACCCATCAATGACATCGATGAACAATCCATCACCAAAAGGGAAAAATTATCCTTTGGGAAGTGATGATTGAGATCTAGAAAATTGATACAAATCCTGATCTATCTATTCTTATTTCTAATTGGAACAATGTTAGCCAGCCATATGGGGTACTGGACCTCTTTAATGAATATTTATATAAAGTTCTTTTTAACTTCAGCCTCAACCATGGAACCATGAGAAGGGTTCATTTTTCTGGGCGGCTTCTTGAACCCAAATTTAATCACAAGGATGCCAAAATGGTGGAATGAATCTTGAAGTTATAGTCTTTTAATTTCATTATAGCTCCAAGAAAACACACCATGATGCTTCTTTAAAAAATACACATACCACCATTATTCATTTATAGGCATGGATTAAATGATTAACATTGGCCTTGGATCTATCTTAGTGAAAAGATTCACCTGATCCAACTCATTGATGGTGGTGGATATGCATTCCTTCAATATAGAAGGATTGTTCTATAAATATTCTTCATCTTCTGATGCAGAGGGATCGTTGGGAGGAGACAGTTCATCCAAGACTACTGATTCTATAGGAACATTGGTACCAGCTTGGGAGACGACCAAATCTTTATCGGGAGACTCCTGCTCTATTGAAATCATGGTGAAAAAGGTTGTTGTACCAATTCCATTTGGCCAGTGAACAAAGGGTCCATTATTGATGTCAAAGAAATGGTTATGGGTCATCTTTTGTTTTTTCAACCTGGATCAATGGAACAAGTGGGTTTTATGTAAAAATATTCCATTGGAATGGACATATCAATACCTAATAGGAGTAGGGGGTTCTGGTATCACCAATTCTTGACCCGTGTAAGAGTATGAGGTAGTCTTCCAACATTATTTTTACCTAGGGACGAAACTCCTTTTCTTCTAAAAAATGATGAAGCGGTGTCCCAAGTCTGGCATCATGGCCTCTAACAAGTGAATTAGGAGGACGAAAGTGTCAACCAAATATGACTGTGGGTCATCCACAATGGTCATGTGCTCAACCTCATTTGATTTAATAGGATTTACATTTATTTGGTAATAGGTGGAATTAATGAAATATGATTCACAATATTCCTGGAGAGATACATCACTATAGAGTATGAATACACAACTGTTGAGGGGGTACTTGAGGAACTGGTGATATGAGGAGGGAAATGTTTCCTATAAATGAATCTTGGGCCTACCCATTAGTGCATTATAGGTGATATCCTTTTATATGACCATGAATTATGTGTTTTCTACCAACCTAGTGAACTATGACTTAAAACAGATTCTTCCACATGACCTCTCCTAAGTCTTGTCATAACCTTGAATCTTTAGGTTAGAGGGAATCATATCATATTTAATCAGTCTTAGCCTGTAGAGCATCCGAGTCTGGATGAGATTGATCCCAGAACTAGTTTTCACTAGTAATTGGAATAATTATATGGAATTGAACTATCCAGTAATACACAACGGGTATATGTGCCCCTACACAAGAGATCCCTAATCTTCTCCTAAGAATGAGATGATGACTTGACATTGTTCTCATTCGACTTCCTTGAAATACAAGCTCTCTATGACCACAAACTTATCTTTAAAATAGATGGGGATTTTCAAGACTTCTGTGAGGGCCTCACGCATCTCTTTTGATAGAATGGTGATGTTAATGATCGAGAACTTTATTGGAGTGCGGGAAAGGTGCATCAACATATAACACTTCTGTTCTAAGAGCATGTTTCTACCTAGAGGGGGGTTCTCTTTGGGAAGAGGCACAATAATCACTGAAGGTCAAACAAATGTATTCATTCCAGTGATAGAAATTTCCTAATGATCATTAGACAATTTTACCAGTATCGCTATTGATTTGTTGTTGGATAGCTGAGGCCTGAACATAGTTGGATGCAACAGATCGTGATGTGGTCATGACTATTCTACCTGGTTAAGTAGAAAAATATATGGAGGCAGTGAATCTAATAGAATGGTTATAGATGATTTTTCCTACTGATTCATGCATAGAGCCTACTTACTGGTCTTGGTAGTATGCACATCTTGGATTGAGGAACTGGCATAGGCATCTTGATGAATTTAATATCCATGGATCCTTTAATAATGGCATCAATCGAGGAAATTTAGAGGGCTTTCCTGATACTGTTAATCATTGTGAATCATGTAGGGATTCAATAGTTCAATTTTATTCCTAGAGGCATACTCCTGGTTATCATTGGACGATTACTCCAAAGATAGGTGGACTTTGGGGGTGATTCCCATCTCTGGAGGCATAAAGTCTCTAAGAGTGCAGGATAGATTTGGCATCAGCGGGGGAATTTTTTTTCTATTGCACTATCAGTGCCTACTATTATGAGACATGTAAGGCTATGACATAGATGAATAAGTGGTAACCAGAGGAGGGAAAATTAATGTAGGGGGATCAAGATAATTCATATGGGCATGAATGGAACCATGTGCATGACTGAGTACTCTACAGACCAACCAATCATCATGCCTTTGGGTTCCATGACTGGAGAGATGATACCTTTCACCTTTTCTATCACTGTTATTCTTATTAGAAATGTATTCCACCAGTGCCATGGCAGGTCGAAATCTGACTAAACCATTGTCCACTTGGTCCTGGAGCCAATATTTGAACATATAACATTTCTTGATGGTATCTCTATGGATTATATGGTAAGGGAAATAATTGGGGTGATTAGGGAGATAAGCCTCATGTGGCTTCCTAAAATCAAGTAACTTCAGGAACCCTTGTACCATGGAACTATTGTAATAACTAGAAACTTCTGCATCCTTTTAGAAGTGGGTTTAATTTCTCCTATCTGGGAAGGGAGCTCTAGGATCTTAACCTTGAGGAGGGCATGGATCCTGATAGGTGGATGAAGTAAAATTGTCTCATCTAGGCGTTGGTGATGGGTGAGGCATAGCTTGCCGATTCTACGATGGATGATGTTGATCCTGAGTGTAAGACTGAGGATTTTCACTCGAATAGGCTGTTCTTGCTAAGGCAGTTCTAGGAGAGGCTCTTCTTGTAATAGATATAGTGAATTTAAAACCTCTACTAGTATTGTAGTGTAAGTATCTACAATGGTGGTTCTTCTTACAAGACCCAAAATAGGAATTGGATGTGCCTACATGGCCTACTGAATGAATTCTTCTAGGCCACAGTTCCTGTTAAATAAATCTGAAAACCCACCTAGAATGTTTTTAGTGGTGAGGGAGGGGAAGGTATTAATCTTAACGTTCCCCACACACATCACCAACAAATATTCTTGAGTCATTATCATAACAATAAAATACAGGAGTTCCTTCCATAGAGCAACAAAATCTATGACATGCCCATGTGGTAGTCTCTTTCACTGGAATAGGTCGACAATACTTGTCTTTCGGGTGGTTTAGCTAAACCTGTAGAGAAACTAATTGAAATGGTTTTCCGAATCATCTATCAACTCAATGGTTAGCTCATTGTACTAAAAAAATTTAGGTTCTTCTAATTTATACACAAAACATAAAAGATTGGAAGCTTCTTACAACTCTAGAGTTCCCAACATGGGCCCATAACTTGAGATGAAGTGATCCAGATGTTATAGTGGGCCGACCATCCCATTGAAGGGGATGAAGGTAGGATTTTCAAAATCCGGTGGTGGTTGCATATCATCCACCCATGCTAGATAAAACGTTCCATTAGGTGGTATTGCCACCTTTCACGTCTCTAGGGATTCAAGGTGAGTGGTGAGATCCAGTACCATATCATCTTGGTAGGGGTTGTTTTAATGAAAAATATCTCTAACTAGAAATGCATTGACATGATCCTTGACATGATAGGAAGTATCGATGGCTCAACGAGTGTCTTGATCCAGATATGGAGGGGGGTTTTCAAACATCTCAGTTGGATTCTATGATTCATACCATAGTCACTTTCCAAAAACACCAGTATCTAATTTATTGACATGTGCAGGATTTCCAGGACTGACCAGGGGTAACTGGATGGGAATGACTTATGACTGCCCATGCATCCCCCGTGGGAGAGGAACATGATCATGAAGAGGATTACCATAGTCTGAAAGACACTCTGCAAGATTCTCGGTATGTAACTCATTAATGAGCCTCTTTTGATATGTGATTTTCTAGAGTAAGGAATCTGTAGAGGGATCAACCTCTGTCTTCTGTAGTGCATCAGGTAGATCACATGGATAGAGAGGTCCCATGTCATTGTTAGGGTTCCAACTAATGGTAAATGATACATAGGGCTCTCCAAAGCCATGTGTATGCCTTTTCTGGTGAGTGAGTATGCCTATAGGGTCCAATGGATATTATGGAACCCTAGGGGGAGATTCATATTTTTTAAACCCTACATTGATGTCCTTTTCATTGAGTTCCCTAAGATCATCCATATTCACTATGACTATACCCAGAGGTGTATCCTCAGTATCACTAGGAATGTCGGGATTCCTTAGGAAGGGACTAAAATGGAGAGCAGTGTACTATCCATATCCCCAAATTTGTAGTTGCGGAGATGACTCTATAATAAATATGTGTATAACCATGATGTATGAACACATTTTTTTGAGGTTATGGTAGTATCTGAGTGATATAGAGTGGTGATCCATTGGGTGTGATATCAAATCATCCATGTAGAACTATTGGTTTAAGTCATCAAAATGTTCTTGGATATTTTTGTAGACCAACTGAAGGTCACATAGGTGAAATCACATCACCCATATGGTCTGGAAGAAGCACATGACATCATCCTGGATGAGTGACTTGAGAATGTCAAAGTCGAGAGTTTTATTTGGCCAAAAAACCACTGAAAACTAATCTTTATTAAGGGTATCCCAAAGGAATTCATGTTCAGAAGTGGGTATGACTCTTATTTGGAAAATTCCTCGACCAGTGCTGAATGAAGAATTGGGGGTGACACCGATGTGGATCAATGTGGTGATGAGATAGCCAGTGGATGAGCCACTGCATGAGTCGATTGATCACTACATGTTGGTTCATCTCTTGGAAGTAGTTCCAACTGCATCATCACATCCCTATGGGACTAGGTACCTACTAATACCACATTTGAGAGTACAATGGAAGTCATATATGGGTCTACCATATGCTTGTTTTCTATTAAATCCTAGAATAATTCTCCATGATCTCAAATACAAGTAGAGAACAAAACTGGAGATGACATAGAGGAATGCACCATGATACCCAGTAAGGGAGACAAATCTTCCTCCACCTTCATATACTTATGAATATATTTAGGTATCTAGTGCATCACACCTTCTGGTATGATGTATTTCACATGCTGATCTCCTATACTAGATTCTGATGTAGATGAATTGGCGAAGGATCCATCATTGAATCAAATTCATCTTTATAACCTAAGAAGTGCATGGGATTGACAGTTACTTTAAACTTTCTTGAGTTTTGACTTTGGTAGTGGAGATTCCTTCTTCTTCCCTAGGATAGATCTTCAAGGTAGTAAAGTCCTTTGGTATGTAGAGGACCTCCATGCTGATTGGTGCTGGAGTGGGGAGGGCCTCTACTTAAACTAATTGGGATACGAAGAGGGAATCTATATTGATTATTGTTAGAGACGGGAGGACCTCTGCTGAGACTGTAGTGAGAGTGGGGGGGGGCTCCACTCTGGATTTTGATGTATTAGGGAGGATCTCTACTTTGGTTGGTAAGAACATGGGTAAGACCTCTATACTGGCTGGTGACAACAACATGAGGAGGGCCTTCACACCGGTTGGTGGAAGTGTGAGTGTGAACTTCACACTGATCAAAATGGACAAAAGGAGGGCATTCATGTTGACTATAAGTGAATTGGGGAGGACCTCTTTTTTGAGTGGTTATTGAGTGGGGAGGAACTCCACTTGATATGGTGAAAGAATGGGGATGCCTCCATTCTAGTTGGCTATTTTATGGAGAGGGCCTTCATGTTTGATGATGGTTATATAGAGAGGGACTCCATACTAGTTGTTAATGAAGTGGGGAGGACCTCTTCTTGATTTGGGGATGGTGTGAGGAGGAACTACACATTGATGGTCCATGACATGAGGAGGGCCTCAGTATTCGGAACAATAGGCACGGGAGGACCTAAGTACAGCGTGTCGACTAGGTGGGGATGACCTCTGCGTTGATCGACACTAAAAACATGGGAAGGACATCTAAGATAAGTTTGAGAACTAGGAGGACCTATACTATGATTGGAGATGATAAAGGGTTGGCCAATGTACTAAATATCATTACTACAGGTCAATCTGTGACAATTGTCGATGGTGATAGTGATCAAAAGAGTCTAACCAGCCTTCTTGTGGGTTAAATGGGGTCTCAATTGTGATCAAGCATTGATGGGTCCCTGCTCTATAGTAGTGGGGATCTGTTAGAGTGCACCATTAGTGGAAGGATTCATAGTAACTGTGGAAAACCATGCCCCCTGACGAGCATCCTCCTGGGTTTGGTTTCGACATTTGTGTCGGGTCATCCAGATTGGGTTCAGTGGAGCAAGGGTATAGACAACCCATTATTCGGCCTAACGGAAAAGTTTTTAGTGGCATTGATGAGGCCTTTTGGGATTCTTCCTTGGTGGATCCCATTCAGTAGTCATAGATGGGCTGACCCGTGCATCCCTTACCTCATCGATGTAGGGGTTGAGTCATAGGAATGTTCCAAGGAGATGCTCTCAAAGTGGTTGGTTATTGAAGTGGGGAGTAGCGTATCCCTGCACGTCCCTTGGGGGTGGTGGTGTTCGTGAGGCACAGAACCCTACAGGTTAGGGTGGCACATGTCCCTCATGTTAATGACCCCCTAGTTCTTGTATTAGTGTACGGGGGTGTATGTAACCCTCCTATGAGTGATTTATGGAGGTTAGAAAGGGTTTGGGAACCTAGTTGTTTTGGTTAAGGATAAAGTAGTTGTAGATATATTTTTGTGCAGGATTAATGAATTATTATTTATCCTACCCCTATATCTGTGGGAACGGTGTGATTGGTTTTGGGTATCTTGGGTCCAGCAAACACGGAAGATTCAGCTACCAGTATGGAAATATTGAATGAAATTCCCAATTCTCTAGCATATTACAATCTTCCATGGATGGAGAGAGAGATCCATGTTGATTATGTCATATAACGAAATGACTATCGTTCAACAACCCCAATTCCCAGTGAGTTCCACACTTGTCCCATTTTTTTCTTTGTGGGTCTTGGTGCCAGATATCTGAGTCCAATAGCATGAATATCTACTGACATCATTAATTCTACTAGTCCCTATGTTGAGGAGAAACAACTCACATCGGGTTCACTATTTCTATTTTTGATGTTTTCACCGAGGCTTGAGGGCGCGCGTGATTATCGTCTGCTGGTGTCACATTTGTTTCCCCACATTATAAATTTACAAAGGTGGAATACATTCATCACTTTTTTAGAAATTTATAATCCCTGATCTAAATGAGATAACAAAATGCTGCTTCCTCCTTCCATTTATTTCACCTTGGAACTCATCACCCAGTCCAGGTATCCCTCATAGATTAAGATGTGTTTGTGAACCTCATTCCTAGTGCCATATCTTTGTGGATTCTGGTTAAATAAATTTATTTTTTGGACCTTTATAGGGGTCTTTCTAGGAAAAAAACCTTTAATCAGAGGATTAGTCACATTAGAAAACACTAGAATATCTGTATGCAGGAACATTGGTCACATGTATTCTTCCTCATAAGAGGGAATCTCATGGAGGTATCTAAGTCATGAAACCGCATCATCCCATTTTGATCATTGGTTATTTGATTCCAAAGGCATATCTTCTGAGTTTTTCCTCAAGCATCCCATGCTTAACATAGGTTAGTAATGTGATGGATTGTGATTTTAACATCATGTGGTGATGAAGTGAAACTAATCACAATTCCCCATTAAGGCAGATCAAAGAGGTACATCTCAAGGAGGGAGTGCCTAGAAGGTTTACCTAATCGATGGGTCACAATGCCTATGGAGGTAGTCCAATGGAGGTGTATCCTATAATTGGAATATGTCACACCATGAAGGATGATCTAGAAACCAATGGATCTTGATCAAGGTGTTTCTCCGATAAGAGGGGGACACTAAAGTTTACCATTGGTTTGGATTGAACCTCGGAAAGGCATCCTATCTACAATTTTAAGAATAAAGGGATCAAAACCCACATATTTTAATGGATTTTGTGGGGATTAATCATGGGATCTTCCCTTTACAAGAGAATTTATCTTGGTTGGATGTTTTTGGATTGTGTGGGGCTAAATCATAGAAGTTTCCTGGGTGATTCTATGACTAGAGATGGTGCAAATGGAGATTAAGTGCAGAAATTACCCAATTGGGTTTCATGTGGAGGCCCGAGTGAGAATTCGGATAAATTATGGATGGATTAGATGAAATGGATGAAGTGGATTAATAGTTGAGGGTTTTGGTCTTGAACCTAAATGAGGCTTCTTTTGTATCCCAACTAGCTAGAAATCAAAGTCCACATAGTTCTAGAGGGTTGTTTGGGGATTACACATAATGAGGATGCTTGAAGAGCATATGGTTGGAGAGTATGCATGGAAGAATCCCATTGAAGACATGGATGGGGCATATGTATATGAATAACCTAGGACGATGGATGGGTGTCATGGTCACTACTAATCTCTAATCCCACATGATTTATGATCCGTGTGAGAAACAAGAGGAAGTAGTAGACTTAAAATACATGTTGCGAAAGATTTGTCACAAAATATAGTGTGGGGATTATGTATGAAAGATATCCTAGGAGGATCTCATTTGGTGTGAGTAGGATCTCATTATGTGTGATTGGGGATTACACATGGAAGTGGACCACGATGACAAGTCTCAAAGGGAGAGGGATGAGGAATTGAGAGAATGAGAAGCGGAAAGGGTTCCTGATGTCGATTCCCACTCTAAGCCTTGTACCCAGAGTAGGAAAGTAGGATAAAAGGTGATACCTCATGCAAGAAAGGATAGTAGATTAATCTAGGATAGATTATTTGGAGGATATCATTACCTATGTAGAGGGTGCGGCGGATCTCATTCCATGAGATTCATTTATAGGGCATCAAACTTTTTTCGCATTTGGAGAGGTCACAGTTTAACACCATGTGTTGAGGATGTTTGGTGCTAGGAAGTCTTATTTCCTACATCTCGAACATGTGGAACTCACTGCTCACCCCTAGGGCTTACATAATTATCACACATAAACCCTTAGGAATGGAATGGCTTCGAAAATCCTAAGTTGGAATTATGGGGAGGAATGGCCACTCATGAGGTCCACGTTAGCTTGCCTATGCTAAATAGAAAGTTTCATTATCATACCTATTGTTAAAGGAAATGTGTAAGATGAAACAATAAGGGAAAACTTGTGAGGGGCCAAGAAATCAGAATGTGCAATCCAAGAGGGTTTTGTAGAATAAGTGAATATAAGACATGGGATTTGCGTGCAAGATGGAAACAAACATGGTGCTTTTGAATAAATGTAACCCAAAGCGTGTCAATGAGTGGGTGCACAAAGATAAGGCTTACACAAAAGAGGAGGGGTTTAGCACAAGATTGGGTGCGTATAAGGAAGGCGGTGTACACAAGATAAGTCTTCTCCATGTGCTTCCCTTAGGCTTAAAAGAAAAGGGGCAGGGTTAAACCACAGTGGCCCTACACAAAAGTAGACCCCCAGGGTACCTTTCATGAAAATGCTTTTTGTAACGTCCCGACCCCAGTTACCCAGAGTCGGTGCATTATTACATAACATTGGCATGATCACAAAAGATCAAGTCTCGAAAGACCGATTATTTTAGTAGCCAAGGAAACACTAGATACATTAATAAGTCGTACATTACATCATAAAGTAAAACAAAACTACAAAAACATCTTGTCTTCTTATCCCTCATACTATCTCTACAGGTCATTCATAATATACTTCTTCACATCCTGGATAAATTAAAACATTGAAAGGGGTGAGATCAGATGCTCAGTAAGGATAAAAATATAGCGGAAGCATTCATAAATAAACATAAACTTTTTGAGGAAATGTATAACTAAACAAAAGACTTTTAAACATGAACTTCAGCATAATATGGAAAAATTAAAATAAAATAATGCCATTTAGTTATTCACATGGTTATTCTACTAGTCGAATAATCAAATGAAATATCAATAACCACTTTCATAATTATGGAATGCATAATGCCAGACTATCATAACCATGTATCCAAGGCCTCGTGCCAAGACTACAAATAAGATTTTGTCAAGGCCTCGTTCCAATACACTAGTTTGTCTCATGAGACCTGCCGATGCATCGAGGACCTATAGCGAGCTCCACCCGTCACTTATTAAGTCCAATGCATTCGTCATATGAACAGGTTTAAACATATCATAAACTGTAACATAATCATATCACATAAAACATGCATAAATAAAACATAACATTTCCATATTTCAATCACAAGATATCAATACAATACATTGATATAATAAAAACATTTTCAAAACCATTTTCAATACTAGAATAAAATAAAATTAAAACTTTGTATTTATTTTTCATTTAAAAAAAGTTATGGCCTGTAGAGGAAGCCGAAACTCAAATAATAGTCATGGCGGCGGAGAAGTCATTGTTGCCGCATACGTACGATAATAAAAACATTCCTTTTTGTCATTTAGTAAAATGCTTCATATAAAAATATTCCTTTTGAATAAACCTAAAATTCAAAGGGGGTTATACACCATATAAATGAAATTTGTGTATAAAACAAAATATGCCTCAATGAATGGAGATTGAGACGAAGTCCCTTAAAAACATAATTTTTTTTTAAAAAATAGATCTATTATGTGTATTCACTATAATTACGTGTAAATAAAGTAAAAATACAAGATATTACATAATAATATCGTGACATAATTTGAAAGTAGTATATTAACCCAAAGAATGGAAATTGGGTTAAGAAGTTCCCTTACAAAGATCAGTTTTTAAATAAAATAGTAATATCGTGTGTATTCACTATAAGTACACATAAATAATGTACAAATAAAATATAGGACATAATAATATCATGACATAATTTTAAAGTAGGATATTTACCCAATGAACCGAAATTGGGTTAAGAATTTCCCTTACCTCGTGTCCAACTTGACTTGATCGTTCTTTAATCTCCTGAAGAATAAACTAGATATAATTTCTATTTGCATAAGAACCTTTTCCATGTTAATTATTCCATTTATATCACTTATTACAATGTAATGAACATTATGTAATTATTTATGTTAATAACGGTCATTTTGTCGATCTTTGGTACTTGAGTCAAAAATAAACTTCTTATAATTACAAGTTTTTCATGTGGTGAAATATCCATTATATCCAGAATTATATTCATGATTTAGATATCATATATATCATATATATCCATTATATAAATTCATTGATAATATTACGTAACATTTAGAGGTAAGAAATGAAATGCACCATTCATGGAGACGGTAAGCCGTACGTACGCATGAACGCTACTTTCATTTCTATTTCGTATTTAATGGAATTAAATCATAATGATATAAAGTTATATTATAATTTCAGTATAATATAATATATAATATCATTTACTCCATCCTTTATACATCCCACATATGGCATTAACGATTCAAATCACATTTAGAGGGCGGTTGTCCGCACTTCCTAAAATGAAGATATCACGTTTACCCGTAATGGAAACCATAAAGGTATGCCATAAATGAAAAATACAGAAGCTTAAGTAAAACATAAACATATTATATATCATATATAAATATAGTGACATCTTAATGGCCACCTTTGAAGGTGTTATATGAGTTTTGAACAATCATCATTTCGTGAGGAAGAAATTCACCATCCACAAAAACAGTATGTTCTTTAACCATTAGATATAGGTGTGTGTAAGTGTAGCTCGAATCCTTCTTATAATAACATCCTAGTATATTGAGGATACTGTTTTTGTTACAAAAAAAAATTAATAAAAAGATTCTAGGGGGTTGGAGAAGCAAAATAAAACATAAGAACACAAGAGAAAACACTACCTTTAAAACGGGTAACTCTTTTTTATTTGAGCTCAAAGGCTTCCTTGGGAAGACTTATGCCCAAAGTGAGGCTTCTAGGAGTAATATAGAGAGGTTTAGAGAGTATTTGGGCAGAGGTTGGCCGATTCAAATGGCTTGAAGGTGTGACTAAGGTGGTAGTGGTGGGGGCCTTTTATAAGAGGAGAGGAGGGGCACTCTTGGAAAGTCATGAAATTTTACTTTATTATGAAATTCTTTTCAGATTATAAAGGTCCCACAATGATATATATCGAAGATACGATGATAAGGGTTAGAAATATAACATACAATAGGTTTTTGACATGTGTAAGTCTTATATTTTACATTATATTTTCATTTTATTTTAATCGTTAATTAATGAGGTAATCGCTGCATCATTATGATGTCATAAAAAATTTAATTTATTTAATGTCTAAAAATTATAAAAAAATTATCATGATGTAGGAAGACTTTTTAGATTTATAATGAATATTTATAGTCAAAAATATGACTTGTATAACTCCATTTAAATTTTTTTTAGTAAAACAACACATGTTTGTGACATTTTTATTTTAACATTACATAAAATGTTTTTAATGTCATTTTCCTACCAAAGTGTCTCCATGGGGTCCCCAAGTTGACCCATGGATTGTCTTGGTCATCCATGACTCATTTCATAGGGGTAGGACAAGTGTAAAGATATTTTCATATTTTTATAATATCATTTTTACCTTAAATTTCACTAATTACCTTTATTCGCGATTAATTAAACTTAAAAGTTACTATTCACCAAAAAATTATTTTAATCCCATTGAACCGCATTTTAATTCCTAATTAAAACCATGTATGTAGGATTTTTTAAAATCAAATCACAGAAGTGGTAATGTTTCATTTAAATGAAAAATCAGTTTTTAACTACCACTTAGTGGTTTCACTATTCATCAAAAATTGATGTTTTTCAGAATAATGCCAAAATTTTACCCTAAGTTATAATTGATATTACAAATTCAAAAATGATGTATATTTTACAAAATTCGAAACATATATGTTTAATTAATTAATTTTATAATTAATTCCCACTGACTCAACAAATAGCATGTTTTTATGAAACAATATATATCAAAAGATTCACAATTTTTTATGTCTAATTTCAAAGTGAAATTAATTCTAATGAC
The DNA here is from genome assembly GCA_963277665.1 of Viscum album. NCBI lineage: Eukaryota > Viridiplantae > Streptophyta > Magnoliopsida > Santalales > Viscaceae > Viscum > Viscum album. The sequence goes on along the minus strand of OY728119.1, from coordinate 279,073,022 downwards.
CACCATTGGATAAAATTGTAAAAATATATTCCAATTACACTTTAAAACCACTCAATAGTATAATTTATCACTATAAATTATTTTTATTAAAAAAGATTTTTTAAGTATTTTTCACTATTCATAAAAAATTGGAAGTTCTCAGAAAAATACGAAAAATTCAACATAGGCTAATTTCAATATTCCGAATCGAAAAATGAAGTCCATTTTGAAAGATAAAATTTATAAATTTTTAAAAAGTAGGTATTACTATTCATAACGGCTACTTTAATTCGTCACGGTGTGTTAGAATCTCGAATTTGCGTACAGTGCAAGCTATTGAATTATTGAAAGAGAAGTGTATCGTGGAATCTCAGGGTGTTACAATTTTGCCTCGAGGGTTCCATGGCTTGAATGATGTTGTATAAGATGTGTCTTGTGCACCACAGAACAACTCTTCAACTTCCAAATGATCACCTTAATGATGTGGTGGGGGTGCATCTCAATATATATAGAAGATCTTATATAGTGGTGTGTAAAAGTCTGGCCATAGAAGAGGGTTTATGCACAATTAGAGTTGCAAAAAATTGCAGGAAAGCATGAAAAAAGCCTTTTCACATCGTATTGGGAACATAAGAGCCTTTCATATAGATTTTTTTACTTTTGAGCACTCTTATAATCTCATGTGAACCTATAATGGTATTTTTAGAAGGTTTCACTGAGTCAAAATGTGCCTTTCGTTTATCCCAAGATGGTTGTTAGGGATCTGTGTGGACTTTGGCACTGAAAATAATTACACTCTTCCCCCACTATAAATTTCATCCCAAAAATTTCAAATTATATTCTTGGTTGAGAATAGATGATGGTTCTTATGTTTCATTGTCTCCTTAGGTTCCCATGATGCTTCTATATATTTATGGTTCCACCACAACACTTTGAGTGGGTGAGATGCCTTGTTGTGTATAAATTTATCTATATGATCCAAGATTTTCATGAGATAATCTTTATAAGATAGGTCATTATCTAGTTATACCACCTCCAAATTAAATAAATTTTTGGGATCCGGTATATTATTTCTCAGAAGAGATACATGGAATACAACATGAACTTGAGCCATGTTTTAAGGAATTACTAACTAATACGCCATTACTCCATTTCGATCAAGGATATCAAAGGGGCCAATTTACGAATGAATAAACCTTATTTTATTTTCTAAATTCATGACTCAATAATATGATGATATTCAATGGAATAATTTTATCTAACTGAAAACTGCAAATCCCTTCAATGATTATTATCATAACATTTTTTTTAGCCTTGAGAAGATTAAATTTTTTATTTAATGGATTGAACATTATCTATCATCTGATGTAAATGTTTAGTCCCAATGATATTTTTTTCAAAAACATCATCCCAAGATGTTGGAGTTATATATCTCTTCCTATATAGAGATCCTTATGGACCCATTTTAATATCAGAGTGGAATATTTTTTATAGTGAGAACAAAACTACTGGGGGATCTTGATCCCATCCTCCTTTAAAATCTATTGAGTAAGCTATCAGCACGTTCTTAAGTGTATGAATGGTCCTTTCGGATTTACCATAATATTGATGATGATAGACATATAAAAAATCATATCATCACTCAGATAATTTTGAATACTATTAAGGAATTTATAGTTGAGCCATGGATATTAATCAAACATGATTGAAAGTGGATCCCTATGAACCACACCACTTTCTTTATGTATATATTAGTGATTTGTTCAAGTGAGAAATATTACCAAATAACAATGAAATGGGTAGTGTTTGTGAGTCGATACACTAAAACCCATATTTGATTGCATCCTTTGGAATTCTTTGTCATACCATTGACAGAGATCATGATGATGTTCCCCCAATTTCATTTGGGTATTGGAAATGGTGGCATTATCCCCTTTGAATTTATTCACTCTAATTTAACTTGATGACCTGATAAGAACTTTTAGGTGTACTCAACAATATACATATTCATTTTTTCACACCAAAAGTGATGTCAATGATCACATTATATCTTCCTACTTCAAGGATGGATAAAGAAATATAATATATGTGCATTATCCAGTAGATCTTTCTTTAACTCAGTTGATTAAGGAACACAAAATATTATTACAGAACAAATAAAACTATCTTTATCGATGTTGGATTCATGAAATTTATCTTTTTTTCTATCACATTATTTTGAATCTCCAAATCAACCATTTTCTCCTCCTTAATCATATATTGGATAGATGGTTGGGAAATCATTTGGTAATGGAAGGATGTATTCCCTATCATTATGATTTCCATATCCTTTGTTTTAAATACATAAATATGGGGCCATTCTCATTCCACTTCTTAGATTGTATAGAAAATTATTTTTTTTAATAGAATTAATTAACTAATTCAAATTTCTAGTATGGTAGTGAATAGATAAATCATCGTCCTTGATTAGTTTAATCTATCATTGTTGATGAAAGTTGAGTTATTTTATGTGAATATAACATTATACTCTTATGATCTGTATATACATCTCAATTGTCACCATAGATGTAGTCCCAACAAATATTCAATGAAAATATTAGTACATCAAACTTTATGTTTTTTGTCAGGTAGTTTTTCTCATGTATATTCATCTTTCATGAGGCGTAGGCTATCACTTTATCCTTATGAATGAGCACACAACCTAATAATTTCTTTGAAGAATCATTATATATATCAAGCACTTATAAAATTGAGGGTAGTCTGAGTACAAGTTCAATTATTATCCTCTTCTTGAGATCATTAAATATTTCATTGAATTCTTCCATCATGAAATACAATATTCCTTTACATTTTAACTTAGTTATTGGGATGGAAAACTGTGAGGGATTTCTCCCAAATAATTTGAAGTACCAATTTAATTAAAGAAAACCACAAATTTTAATTACAGTAGTGGGTTTGGGATATTCTTAAATTACATTTCTCTTTGAAGGGTATATAAGAATTTCTTCATGTGGTATCATTTGACCCAAAAATGTGACTTTCTATATCAGAAAGTTACACATTTTGAACTTATCATATAACTTATCCTTTATTAATGTTACCAAAAAAATCCATAGATTATATTCATGGTCATCCTTTATCTTGGGTCAAATGAAAATATCTTCAATAAAGACTACTAAAAAAATTTCAATGTAGTTTATAAAGAGTCTATTCATAAAATCCATCAAATAATTTAGTGGAACTGTTAAGTATAACGTGAATTTTTATGAACTCATAGTTCACAAACCTTTTAGGGAAGGTTGTCTTATAAATATATTCTTTCTTTACCTTTAGATGATTATATTTATAACATAGATCCACCTTTTATAAGTATTGATCTCCTCAACGGTGATCAAATAATTCATTAATCCTTGGTTGAGGATACTATTTATTTATGGAGAATTGTTGAGTTCTTAGTAAGTGATGAACAAATATATAGATCCAGCCTTCTTCTTGAACAAATAACACAAGAACACCCCATGGTAATGCAATAATTCATATGAAACCTTTGTTCAAATTCTCTTTCAACTGATTCTTTAACTCATAATGTTTTTTTGGGGCCATCCTGTAGGGGATTTTTGAGATTGGAGTGGCTCTACAAATGAGTTATATTGTGAAATATACCTCATGATTTAAGGGAATTATAAAAATAATTTGGTAAATACATCAGTATAGTACATCATAAAGGTAATTTCCTTATGTATTATTCTTTCCATCAAAAAATAACTTAGGAGTGAAATTATTGTTCACTTGGTATCAATACCAACTCTATTGATGGATTTTCAAAATGCAATTCATGATCCTCCATAAATTTTTATAAGAGAATGATATGGATCTAAATATATAAAGAGGTTTTATTTTACCAATAGTTGACATGAGATCTATATAAGGAGTGATAATTCATGCCCATTTTAGTATCAAATTATACCAAGGGAAGGGTTATTATATTCAATTGAAGAATCTTCCAACATATGATAGCAGGATATGATTCTAGTAATTGGGTTGCAATGGTAACACAATTATGTGTTTTTATGGATATCTCTACATCAATATATCAAGTATGTGTTTTAATATTTCTAGTAAACATGAAAAATTTAAATGAATTCATATAAATAGAATGAAATAAAACTCCTTCCATTATTGAGTGAATAAGAACTATAGCTTGTAAGAATTCGTTTTCATGTTCTGCCTGAATGGTTGTAATGGAATAATTTTTCCCTTTCTCCCTTGTATTTTGTGGTTGATAACATTTATTACCCTCAAATACCTATGGATTAGTGAAATGGATTACATAGTTCCCTTGAAACTTATAGTTGTAGCATTGAACCAGGGGTGAGGTATTGGGAGGTTCCTTCCTTTCCTCAATTATAATGAATAACTTCTTCATGTATCATTAAAATTCATGATAATCTTTCCCCTCTCTCCTACACCTAAATCATTTTATCATCAGTTTTAGGAGATTTTTATGATGATTCTTTACACAAATTTGGCATGTGGGTGATTGTATATTCTTTACATTTTTTTCATTTGACCCCAACATAAAATCCAATTATTCTCTTCTTATCTCCATATCCACGGGACTATTATCTAAACTCCATATATACTTTGAGAGAAAATAAAACAATTTTTTCATAACTCCCAAAGTCTTAGACTGCTAGAGCCTTTCGAATAAGCAGTTTGAATACATTTTATATCATTTTTGATAACAAAATCCTAGGTTTATCTAGAACGATATGTGATATTTTCCTCATAACTCATTACAGATTCAATAATCTCATGGATTTATATTCATGATCAATACCAACCATTGATCGGATTTTCTATTTAAATGATTAAAAATCAAAGTAACTTTATACTTCTTCGAATAGTGGAGAACAAAAATTATATTTTCCATTAATATAACGCATTTTTTCATGACTAGTGGATTAGAATATCCATTAAATATCAATGTTCATTGCTGTATAAAGTATTCTATGGATAGTTTACCCTTCGTAGGTGAATGTGGATGTTCCACATGGTTTGGATTATTGGTCATAGCCTAATAGATCATGAAAATCATCAATATGAGGTTTTCAACTCCACCAATAATTTAATTGGAAATTTAATTTAAAAACTAATTGAATTGTCCCTCATATGGGTTTTTGGTCAATTTTATCCTTCATCCTACCATTTTATAAAATAGAAATGGTTTGCGTAAACCCTATGTCAATAAAACATGAAATTTTTTTTCACACATAAATAAAATCAAAATTCATATATAATTATATCCCTATGTTTAAAAAATATTTTTCATCAAATGATGCTAATAGGATCATATAGTTCAATATTTTCTATCTTTAAAAAGAAGAATTTATTTGGATATATATCCTTCATAATGGTCTGTATATAGTTTCTAATTAGCTGGAACATACCTCTCATGAGTGTCAAAATAGGTGTGCAACAAGGCCTCTTGGTCGCACACTAGTTATATGTTGAGTAAATACACAACAATCAATTTTAGTATTATTGAAGTTTAGTATATCTATGTCATAGCAATATCTACTTGTAGTATCCAGACAATCATTTCATTTCTTAAAAACCACACACTCTTTACTTTACCAAAATTTAGGATATTTAACTACACATAGACTTATCCTTAGGGTTTTACATTAATATTTTATAGTCCTAATTCAAAAATTATCTAATCCATGATATGATAATAATTATAGAGACCCTCTTTTTCATCAATGACTTTTATATCATTCTTATTTTAAATAACAAAATAGTTATACATTTTAGAATGAAAGGTTTAATATCATGGGAAAATTAGGTCTATATATCATTTGTATATAATAAAACATAAAAATTATTTAATTCTTTCTTCTTATTCCTCCAAAATCTCACATTTATTCATTAGTACATGTAATCACATGGGGATATACATTAAATAAATGGGTGAGATAAAATTACATTGAAGAGAATGAATAAAAGGGAAAGGAAATGAGACATAAATCAGTTTAAAATATGGGTGAGCATTATCACCAACATCATATCATAGGAAATGAATCATTATCATAAAAATTAGGGATTCATTTTCAAAAATGGAATTGAATAATTTTTGGCATACCCTTCACATCATTAAGTGACCAAGATCATGCATTCCACACTGAAAGAGAACATATAAGAATTATAGTTTTGAAATAAACCCATGTAAAATAATGATTTTCATAATTATGTTATAAAGAATACATTAATGAATAAACATTGGAGTTCCCAAAATAATATGAGATATCATATTTTGGCACAAAATATCATTATTCTTGAGTGGAGAGGAAACAACTCAAGATTTGTCAATGTAATGTTTTAGAAAATAAACTATCTCTAAAAAATATTTAAAATTGGATTGAAAATCATGATGTCAGGGTAAAAAAAAGTATATACCCAAAAATAAAAGGTAAGTAATAGTGAAATGTGATTTTAATGAAATTAAAATAATATACACACTGAATATAATGTTAATGAGAAGATAACCCAAAAACAAAGAGTTGGGTTTGAGAATACCCTTAACTTAAATCCTGTTATGTTTCATTTCATTTTCACATCATGTATAATAAACATATTTTTAAAAAAATTGAACAATAAGTTAATTATATCCATTTATGTCACTCTAAATAAATTATAATTATTATTTTCTATTTTATAATACTTTTTTTAAACGTGAATTGTTTTAAAGTCATATTTCCCTTAAATTATCTCATTTTATTTCAATTTCATTATATCTATTCAAGGTCATTTTTAAATTAAAAATGATAATTATAGAATACAAACATACATGTAATTACTTATTTATATATTATATATAATTCATAATATCAATAAAATAAAGTGGTGATAAGTACAGAGTTAGAAATTTTCTTATAAGTTGTTAACTGACTGCTGATGGGACATTTTCAAAAGAGTAAGAAAGAGAAATATGAAATTTAAATTGGTGATAAATATAATCATTATAGTAGGTTGAAATAATTAATATAATTTTTAGATACCAATTAAGTAAGGTTATAAGGTTTGGGTTTTAGAGAAAAATAGAAAACAATGAATCAGAAGACGTGAGTACTTACCCCAAGGGAAATCATTTTTTATTAAAGAAAGCAAGAGAGTTACAAAAGTTGAAAAGAGGGATTTTTTATAAAAATAATCTTTTAACAAGGTCATGAGATTATTAGGGAGATAATCAGAAAATACAAAAACCTTCAATATCAACTCCTTATTTTTCTATAACATCCGCAATATAATTAGATTCACAAAAGACGTGCATGATAAAGAAGAACATTATTTAGTGGGACTCAATGCAGTTAATCTAGTGGGAAGTGAGTTTCTATAAAAGATGATTCTATCTATTTATAAATACTTGAAACAAGATAATAGAGTCACATTCAAATCATATCTTGTTCCATTCCCATTGCTTAACAATGTTCACGACATTTATCAGAGCTAACATATCTTCTTATAAGAATGTTTCAATTCCACCAGATCCATAAAGTCATTAAACACTATTAGCATTAGAATATTTTAAGGATGACCCATATCCTTCAGGTCCTAGATTGGCCTTGTATTTCCCATTTGTATTAAATTTTATCATGTCCATGAATGGGGAGATCTATAAAACATCGAGCATGCCATGTGGTTGTGGAAAAATGATGTAATACCAATATATATCATAACCATTAAGTCATGCAAAAACTTATTTCATCTTCCTAGTTAGATGGAGTGTGTAGTTCTAATTGATTTGAAAATATGCATATGAGAAGCGTGGATATCAAAAACACTATTATCATGTTTGGTAGCATTACAACTCCTCTAGATCAGGTGAATAATTTCATCACTAGTAACCTGAAATGGCAGAAGAGCTGCATTGATAGAATAGTGTGAAAACATTTCTGTAGAAATACTAGAATGAATTTAGTCTAGAGAATTTGAACATAAAATATACTAAAGGACATGTTATAAAATTCTATGGCAGTGGAACAAACCAATAAGAGATAGTTGACATATTCTATATTTTGGTGACAAAGAGAACATCTTGAGCATAAAGATTTTCAAAAAACTCATAACAAAACATAAAAAGGGAATTTTCAATGAGCTGGCCTCCATATCAACATGAAATAATATAGATAAATATAGATTTTATGTATATTTTTTTCCATCCATGTTGAGTGGCTTCAATCAAATTGTGATAAAATTTCATTGCTTTAATAATACCATTAATTAAAGGTTGCCAAACAAGAAGATCACCCTGGTTGACAAATGTTAAATTATTAATAACATCTCTAACATCATTAGGTAGATCATTAGGTAATGAAATATGATCCTTGATTGTGGAATTTGAGTTCATTAAAAAACCATTAGAAGTTATTAGATTTGAGAGAGGGGAACCTATCTAATTGTTATACCAGAATATTGAGAGAGGAATTTCTATTTACCAGCCAATGGGCCTGGAAAAGAATATCACTATAATATTTCTAAGTGTAGGCCAGATAGAGGAATATACCTACCTAAGAATTTTAGCATTTATATTGAATAAAAATCTAGTTATGATAATATATAAGTAATCTGATTTATCATTTATTAGTCTCTATATAATGTGTGCTTGAATAGAATCATTAAATCTCTCAATGTTTTTTTATTACAAGTCACCCAAGTTCAATAAGCTTACAACAAGTTTTCCAAGAGATTGTAATAATAATTATTTCAATAATTCTACCACTCCAAATTATAATTTAAATTGAAGTGTTGAGTTCCCTCAATAAAGTAACTTACTGATTGTAAATCATGGATGAATAACAAAATTTGGAGACAATAATATGTTTCACAAGGAAGACTCTTCTAGACATTAAAAGGGATTTAATATTCCAAGTTCCAAATTACTTTTTAATTTGACACACAATATTAGTGAAGTGAGAAGTGGAAGGATTAACACAATACATTGGAACCCCAAGACATGTGAAAGGGATAAACCCTTTCCTAATACCTAGCTCAGGAATGATGTAATTTTTCCTTATGGAAATTATATTCTTTCTATAGTACAAAAAATATTTTTTCCAACCAATTTCTATCCCTGAATCTATTTTATAGTTATGAAAAATTTCCTTGATATGATTGGAATTTTTATTTTCACCTTACAAAAAGAGAATAACGTCATCAACATAAAAAATTTGTGAATGAGTAAAAAGAACTATATTAGCCATTATGCGCATAAGGATTCCATTAGTAAAAAAACAGGAAATAAGTATTCTTAGGTTGTCCTCTACTATATAAAAGATAATATCCATAATGGGATCACCTTGACTCACACCTCTTGAGCAAGATAAGTAACCTCTAGGAATTCCATTAACTAAAACTGAAATCTAACCTCAAGAAAGAAGAGTATTAATCAAATTAATGAAAGTTTCATTGAAGGAAAAGTTTCACAACACTTTACAAATGAAGCCTTAATCTATGATGTCAAAATATTATTTAATATCAATATTTAATGAAATGTAACCCCCTATAGTGGATTTATTAAGTATATTTACATATTTAAATGATTTTATGAGCCAATAATGTATATTACTCCCTTGAAGGAAACCAAATTAGTTAAAAGATATAATTTTGATTAAATTGTTTTCAATTCTAGAAGAAAAGATATTACAAATAATTTTATAAATAGCATTTACCAATGAAACAGTCCTCGAATAACGTATTTCATTATTATTGTCAACTTTATAAATGAGGGAAAAGAATTGATCATTTATTCCTTGTGTAAACATTCCCCATTTAAATAATCATTGAACGATTCTACCAAACTGATCATGAATAAGACCCCAAATATTTAGAAAAAAATTACTTGTGAAACCATCAGGACTCGGGGAGCTTCCAGAGTTATAAATAAACACTAATTATCTGATTTACCATTATAGGGGTAATTAGGTGATCATATCATTATCATCGTTCATCACAAGAGTTGGATTCATCCCTTCTATTAAGCGTGCATCATCTCTAGGACCATTGAACATACCCATGTATTAATCAACCACATGACTAGAGATTTCCTCTCTATCCATTAAAAACTTATCATCATCCTTTAAAAGAGTCAAATGTCTAAATATTATTTATTTATTTTTCTAGGGAATTAAAAACCTAGTATTTCTATCCCCAAATTTAATCCATTTCACCAGTATGGTTTTCTTATGAAATTTTTATTTAATTTCTAGAAGTTTATACAAATACAATTAAATCTTAAAATCATCCTATGTGTTTTTATCTAGAATTTCCTAAAGGGGTGCACTATGGTAAGAAATAATTTCATAAATTTTGTTGAAGAAAATTATGATCTATTATTTAATCCTTTTTTTGGTATTTTATACATAAGGTACACACTAAAGAATAATCCTTGAAGATCAAATATTTCTAAGTGGATTGAATTATTTTAATAAAATTAGTATTATTAGTCTTGGAACTGTGGAATATGAATAGAAAATAGGGTTTAAATTTTTTTAGATTCAACATTATTAGAATCAGATGATGGTCAGAATGTAATTTAGATAAAGTAGCACAAGATATATCATCCCAAATACCCAAATAATGATTATTAAAAAACTATCTTTCTAACATTATAGAATTTTTTTTGATGGAATATCCTATACTAAGTATATTAGGATCCCATTATATTGTCCTCATGTATGTTTCAGTCATCCATGAAAGAAATAAATTTATTGGATGATTTTGAGAAATTAACAACACCCATTTTTTAATCAGAATTTAGAATGGAATTAATGTATTTCAGAAGTATTGATAGTCCAGTCTGGCTGCTCAATAATTGAATCTTCTTCAATACTTATATATGATTCTGATAAGAGTTATAAGCATAAACCATGGAACAAAGATGTTTCAGTCCTGAGGCCTCTAACCAATAGGTAACCATTTTATCACTACAATTAAGAGAGATAACATTTGTAAGATTACAATGAACTAGAACCCAAAGTATTTTTTATTTGAAAAGGATATATTTTTATTTTAAAGACTGTATCCTAATCTGTTAAGTGAGGCCACTTTTTGGAGAAAATAAATTTTCATTCATCTGTCCGAATAATATCAAGTTTGTGATTTTTTAGAAAAAAAATCATAAGAGTGTTAACTATTATTGGGTTGCATGTACCCGGACAGTTCCAAAACATGATCTTCATAATTTTCAAGGTTTTGGGGTGAAACCCCCATCATTGTTTCCCCATATTTTGGAAAATATAAGATATCTTCTGGATAATCCATATCTCTTTGTAGTACATGACTCATTGCAACCATCATCTACATGAGTACATGGATTAGAAAAAGGTATTTCCACCTAACCTATTTCAATTTGTTCTAATTTATAAATGTAGTGTGGTTTCATTTTCAGAGACATATTATCATATTCCTTTAAATCCAGGATTTTATCAATCTGGTCATTGGTGAAGTTATCTAGGTAAGGCTCTATATCTTTATTGAGCTTAGAAAGTCTCAACATGCTACTCTTTTCTACAGTACCTTCCAATGCTCGTGTAGATATTTCTAAATTTTAATTATCAATATTTCACATATCAAGATGATGAATACCAGCAACACCATCTTGTGGTCACAATAAAGATGTAACACCCATAGTATCAGTACTATCCTCTTGAGTAGTCACAATCTTCTTACCAGATAAACCTATTACACTAGCATGAGATTCTTCAATAACTGTAAGAAATTATTTAGATTGCAGTACTAAATGTTTTATTTCCTAATAGAATTCATTCATAAAACATTTCTCCTCTGATTTAGAAAATGTTGAACTGTTCATACTAGTAGAACAAGAGTTAGGAATTTCCATTTGTTCTTGCTCCAACAAATCAACCCATGATACCTTCTTCATTAGTTTTCAAATAGTAGCCTCTTGAGGACAGTTTTTTTACTCTAACATTTCTATATATATTTCTACTAACTTCAAGAACTATTACTTTTATCTCTGGGAATTATTTACATCCTTCCATGATTATTCACCATTCAGGACAATTACCTGCATTTGAATTTTCCTGCATTTGGTAATAGCATGCCCCACTATTTTAAAAACTCCCTAATATGGAGGTTTATGTTAATATTACACTTTAAACACAAAAATATTATCATTTTAAATAAATAATACTACATTTATAATCTTAGATTCCATATCCACCTCCACCAGTGTTTTGGCATAATAGCCAAGATCTATATCAAGGATGCACTGATCAATTTTAATAGGGATTTTGATGCATGATTCAAGGTCATTTAATATTTTTGGGTTATAGAAAACCTAGATCAATTAATTTATTATTAACCATACTTGATTAGTTGATAGGTTTTGATCAAAAGTATTAATGTTTCAATCCCATTCAAAGTGTCTGAGAGGTTCATCTTTAAGGTGAACAATCCCCATGATCCACAAAGCTTTGAGGTCCTCATTTTTCCTAAAAATATAGTGAAAGTATCCCTTCCTAATTGAAATAATTTTCTAGTTTCATACCTTAAAACATTTCCCTATCCTGGTTTTCTGATCTGTAAAAGAACAAGGTATGTCTTCCTTGGAATACCATACACACACTAAAAGTGAGAATTTTTATATGTCAAATCGTTGCTACAAAATATTCTTATCGCTATTATGGATAGACTACTGTCATATAGTTTAATGATATTCAAGGATTTACAAACATCATGTACTCTTTAATTTGAATATCCATTTAGAGATTCTATAAAGATGAACCCTCTCCTTTTAGAGCAAATAACTTCTTATTCTCTAGTAGATTTAGCATCTTTATATGATGTCCCACATTTTTCCTAAAAAGTGAATTCCTAGGATGGATAAAATGATTCTATTACTCCTCCAGTATTCATCCTTGAAAAGAATCACTATTTTCAATTTAATAAATCTCCATTCCTGTGCATATAGCCATATCCACCGTCACCGTGAAACTATAGAAATTTCTTTATAAAAAAGGAAGAGGAGAGGAAAATGAGAAGAATGGTAGACGAAACCATACCCTATTCTCAGCATTGAAACATTTCTAAAATACTAAAACCCACAAATTATTGGAGTTTAATGATTCTAAAACATCCATAAGAAATATAATATTTTATGGAATTCAGGGACTCCAAATCAACTCTAATGATTATAATAATCTTAAGAGAGAGAATTTGGGTAGATATTTTTCTTTGTTATGTGAGAGATATTTTGTTTTCAAAGGGTAGGTAGTGGGGAATTTATACTTGAGGAGAAATAAATTTTTGAATTTAAATATTGAATAAAATATGTGGGAAACATTATTATTGTGATATTATAGACATTTTAAGTCATATTTAAATAAAATAAAATTATTTTATGTATTTTTATGATTTCCAAAATTGAATTCATTATTTTATTAAAAAAGAAAATTGGAAAATGACAAATTATTATTTTATTGAAATAATTTATAATTTTAAGCTGTGGAAAATACTTTTTAGGTTTGTAATTTATGGTTATTATAATTAAATAACTCATTTATCTTACTAAATGAGTTTTTGGCTTAGCCCAATGATATAGAGTTTGTTATTTTATTATTTCATTTTGGGTGATGTAATTAAAATACAATGGTAATATAGAAACTATATTTTTTATTTTCATATGAAAAAATTAAAAAAAATTCCAAAAAAATCACTCCTACACAATTTTTATGATTTTATTTCAAGAATTAAGATTATTTTTCCAAATTATTTTCTAATATTTCTAATTTTTTTAATAAAAAAAAAATTTTCAACAAAACATTCTTTATAAAAATACTCTAGATCTTTATTGAATTTGAATATTTATTTTGAGGAACTCCATTATTAATATTAATTTAATTTATATTAAGTAAACACTATTTCCTATGAACTACATTATTTTATAGGTAAAATTATTTATCCAATAGCCAGATTACAATTCCTAATTTCTAGGTTATTGTTCCCATAGTTAGGTCACTATTCCATAAGACATATTATTTCCTATAAATACCCTTAAACCCTATCATTCATCAATCACGTAATATTTTTCCATGTTATGTATTTTCCTCTTCTAAAATATTAATTGGTTTTATAATATTTTGTTTCTCTTCCATTATGTTGTTCATGGGAGAAATAATTCTAAAAGATTTGTAAGATCCAAATTTTTACAGTTTAGTTTGTCTATTTTCTATTTTTTGTCCCATGGTGATATTTTTCATTTTACGGGTTTAATTGGTGACTAATGTAATAATTTCCATTAATGAAATAATGTGTTTATGATTTTTTATTTGTGATATATGTGTATATTATTATATAATATAATACACATTTATTCCGAAAATATCATTTATAAAGTATGGGTCTTTATAAAATTACCCATTCAATAAGTCTTAAGGTGATTTTAAAAGATATTATCATAGGAAGAGGTACATGATCTTACCAAACTATTTCAAGTTTCTTTATTCACAAAACTCATAAAAATCTTCCATTACCATAATAAAATAATGAAAACAATAATATTTAATATAATGGAATGTTTTTATGTTGATAATAACACTATTTTATTTCTCTTTTCCATCTGATGGAAAATGAGAGCACTACTTATAAATATATGCGGACTACCGCCTCCATGGTGCGATATATTTCCATTTTCATTAATGTATCTCATGAATGATTATATAGATATATTTAATAAATATATATTATATTATGATATAATTATGATTCTAAGTATTTAAATGATTATTTACCTTTTTTATTTCTGTAAATCCATTGAACAATGAAAACATCATCCATGTGTGCGAGAGGAATATCACCTCCATGAAATGATGTAATTCATTTTTCATTACCACCTAACATGGATCGTTATAAATTCTTATATAATGAATAAATATGATATTTATGACATTATTAATATTTAGGATATGATGAAACGATAAAATAGGTTAAAGGAACTGAATATTCAAACTAAAACCTACATGGATACCTGAATAGTTAACACCCAAATAATGATTTTAAAGAAGATTTTATTAATAAATGGGTATTTTTAAATTATAAAAAAATTATATATAATAAGATAATTTTGAACATGGTTCTCTTATAAATGTATAATAAATATAAATTTATTATAC
Source organism: Viscum album (assembly GCA_963277665.1). NCBI lineage: Eukaryota > Viridiplantae > Streptophyta > Magnoliopsida > Santalales > Viscaceae > Viscum > Viscum album. The sequence goes on along the minus strand of OY728119.1, from coordinate 279,057,849 downwards.
AGAAAGTTAGAACATGTATGATGAAAGTCACTTCTTGTGGTAAGAGTTTATCTTAAAATCCCACTTTTTTATCACGATTGTTTATATTTTAATTTACATCAGTGTAATTCATGTTTATTCTATAATAAAAACCAAATATTTTATTATCCTCTTTTGATTTATAGTTTTTTCAAGAATTTATTATATTTCCCCCCTTATTGGGTAGTCAAAAATATCTAATGACTGTTTCAAATACAGGATGACATCATCTCTATTTTTTTGGTTGTGAATATTTTCCCTCTATATCTTTATTATTACAATTTTTATAAGTATTTTTTATCTATATATACATTTTTGATAAAAGTGTTTTATACTACATTTAACTTTATTTATAAATGATCAAAATGAGTCTTTTGAAATTTTATAAGTATGAATCACTTTTGATTTTTTTACAAAATCTAGAAAAGAATTGTTTTCTTAAATATATAATACATGAAAGGATTTTCACATTGTCATGTAATATCTTCATCATTTAAATATCTTTAAAAGTTTTTATGTTTTTTATAATGAAATCCTTTTCCAATTGTTTTTATAATTTTTAGTTTTAAAAAGGTACAATGAGAAAATTAAATTTTTCTTAAAGGTTAATACTAACCCTTTTATAAAAGTATTTTAATCTAATTTAACATCCTTTAAGAATTTATATACTTTACTAAGTATATTATCTTATGATATCATCCACATTCATTCTATGTATGGATTATTATAATGATGTATAAATGATATTTTCATGAAAATATTTTCTTTCCCATGGGTTAATTATGTTATATTGAAATGAAGAGTGTTATTATGATATTTTTCACACATTTATACAGTTTTCAGTAAGTAATTGCTTGTACTGGAATTATATATCCCCAAAATACATTGGTAAAATCCATATATTTCATGAGATAATATTAAAGGGAATGGGTAGTGAACCCAATCCAATAAGGGACTATTTACACTATGATATGATAGTATTGGATGTGATCATTGACTAGGCAAATGATTTTGTATGCTTATTTGTATTTAAAAACTTATTTATAATACTTATGATATGAAATCATGTATCAAGATTGATTATTGATGATTCCAATCTCTTATGAATCATCTATTTTGTTATAAAAATTCCTTATTCAAAGATTCTTGATTTACGAACCATGACTTATTTGTTATTATTTTGTAAGTTACGATCATATTCTCATACCATTATACTTAAATTGTTCTCAATTATGACCATTGATTTATATCTCCCATGTTTATCCTTAATTAGAATCCAATCTCATCCTTTCATATGTGTCCATTTCTATTGGTTATAAAGAAAGGTATTAAGTACGATATATCTATGAAATGTACTATGTGAGAAGAATCTTGTAGGATATTTTAAATATTTTTTATAAAATAATTTAATTATGTATCTAGTCTCCAAATATGATAAAACTTTACAGTTCTAGGGTGTGTATTATTGTGATATGTTTTGAACACTCGTCTAAAATGATGTAATATTTATGTATGAAATGATTAGGTCACATCACATTCACAATGGGTACTACTTATTTTAAATTAATATAAATAACCTCCTCCAACTCTAATTACCTTGCACATTTATCATCCACATGTGGTTATAGTTAAAGGGTTTGTGCCACTAAATTTTCCTCCTCTAGACTAAATGTTTTCATTTTTTAGTAGGGATTAACGAGTTCACCTTTAGTGTTCATTAGTTTTTGTTCTAGTAACCATAAAACCACCTATATATTAGAAATTATTATTTAAATCTAAAAATCCTTATACTTTATATTTTTAATTTATTTAAGGGTTGATGGTTAGGACTTATTAAACTAGGGATTTATTTCCACCATAGTAATGTTCTCTTTCTCTACCTCTACCAGTTTATATGAGTCGAACATATTATAGTAATCCATGAAAAAGTTTAGACATATAATTTACAATTTTTAACAACAGAAACTAGTGATAAACACAGCCTATCTATTTACTCATGTCCTCTATTGTATTCAATGTAATCACATAAAAAATATTCCACTATGCCTTAAACATGATTATAAGAAATGAAATAATGACTTTTGGGTCTGACATGGGCATGTATTTTGGTATCAATTCAAATTATATAACAAATATAATTAAATTAATAAAGGCCCAATTTTTTTATGCTCATAACTCACTGTGATTTTGACAATGAAGTTGGGAGCATCAAACCAAAATTTGATACATGCAGTATTGGAACTAGAATAAACCCCTCCAACCATGGAACTATAATATCCAAGGTTAGGACATAATTTTTAGTATTCCCCCTTAAATATGTATTTTTCTATAGTATGCATGATAAGTAATATGATTGAAATGGTTATTTATCTAGACCTACAAATCCAACAAGAACTCCTTCCTCAATAAACACTAAATATCTGACTGAGGATATTATCAAAATTATATTCTATACATTTATGGTGTTTATAATTGTTTTACTACTTTATATTAATATTAAGATTTTATAAGAATATGAAATCTTATACCATGAAGGTATTTTCTTATTTAGTGATAAAAATATAAAAATATGCAACATAGAAATAAACAATTATTGGATACATATTTTATAATTGTTATGAAATATAGACTAAGAACCTACCTCCCAATTAAAGAGCGCTCATCACAAGTAGAAGAGTACCCCACCATTGGATGTCTCTGCCCAATAATAAATTTAAATTTGAATAAGTCTATGTTTCTCAGCTTAAAATCAGGCTAAAAACAAATATTTCTTGACCCACCTGTATGTATAGTATGGTGATGGGAAGAAAATTTATTTACCCATTCCTGATATTCAGTTTTCTCAACAAAAAATTTGTGTCATAAATTTTGTGATCTAACATGTGAAATAACCCTACTGGGTTAGTTTCTAATTTTCTTATCTTTTTTATTCAACTATAGAAGCCTAAAAAATAAAAATTTCCCTCAGAGTCAATTCAACGTTGAATGTGCTCCCTTTTCAGTCATATTTACGAGACTATGATGATAATAAAATGTATAAATCCTATAATTTAAAGAAAATATGAAGAAATAGTTATTGTATCATAGAAACTTAGATTTAGATATGAGTTATATCCCATCATTTTCCAATTAGTGTATTTCCCATTATGAATCCCCTTTTTATTAATAGCGTAATAAATCCTTAAATTATTAAATGGTTATTGTTTATAAGAGAGGTTGGTTATATTTTTTCATATGATACTTCCCCTATCTAACGAATACATTACTTAAACATAATTAAATTAGGTTATAACATCACTGAGATAAAAATGGAAATCAATTTCTATAGTCCCCATGATGGTCCCAAACCCCAGGAGAGTGACACCAAATTATCAAATTTTATAGATATTCTCCAAGGAAATAGAGTCCCTACATGAGTTAAAACATTACTAAATTGATGGGTATCTATTTTAAATAATACCATGAAACACTTGTTTAGATTATTTGTAGATTAAGTGTGGCCCACTAATCCTAAGGTATTTAAATGGCCAGGTCTCTTTCCTTACTATCTAGATCTCTTCCACAAATGACCAATATTTTCTCAATTCTAGCCTAACATTTTCTATTAGAAAATAATTTTTTTATTAGTGAAGGTACTTCTACCATTTGTTGAACTTATTCCCTACCTATTTGATTCTCTCTTACTGGTGATTAAAATCTATATATTATTAGTTATTGGGTATGTTTTTTGATTTTTGGTCTTCTTACTTCCCCAATTTACTTTAGAATCTCGACTCTCTCCAAACTTCTAGGTTTTTTATCCTTACAATAAGGTTGTTTATTCCATTAAGAACTCAATTTTTCAATATAAAATAAATCTAAATATTGATTCATGCCGATTTTTGACAACAACTATAACTGCATCATCTAATACAATAATGGAATAGTAATGTATATCCATGAATTCTTAGACATCATGATCATGAATACAATGAAAATTATTATAGGATATATATTTGATAAAAAAATAGTATGGTAACCACCTATTTAACTATTTTAAGTAGTTATATTGTAAGTCAACTTTATACAGTGAATATGAATTTCAGGTAACCTCATAATAAATTCTGTCACCAATATTTTATATAGAAATGTAATTAAATATGAAATCACATTTCATATCACCCTAACATTATTAAAGATGACTATAATCAAATAATTTATATATGGTAGGAGGATGAATTTAGTATTATTCTCAAGTAGTTCATTGTCTATTAGAAATTCATTAACAATGGTTGGACCTTGGTAATAATATATTGGAATTACCTGAATTGATATTAGTGAAAATAGTAAGATTATAAAATTCATAATGGTTGAAATTATTTATGATTTATCCCTATAGTATCTAGATTTTCCTCTTAATATAGAATGGTTTTCTTACCCTATAAATTCTCTATAATTTGAATTATTTTATTTACAAAAACTAGTTCCGCTAGATTGATGAGAATCTCTTGATAATGATCAAATGTTATGATAAAGGTGTTTTTCTAAAATCCATGGTTATAATTATGCATTAGAAACAACTATATTCTCAAACCCATTAAGATAAAGTTAAAAGGTTATGAAAGGGTTCATTCATTATAGTGGTTTGTGAATCATGATATAGTTTTCATGAAAAAGGTAAGAGTATTCCCCTCATTACTCCAAGTGGATGGTGGAGTAAAAAATTCATCATACAAGATCTGAAAATTGTGAATCACTCTAATTTTGATGATGTCCTGTAGGATTATGATAAAATATATAGTTGGTAAAAAGTATCAATTTTCATGATTCAATTTATCTATAAGTTTGGGATGATATCACATAGAATATATTTGTATGACAAGGAGACTCAAATGACCTCTTAAATAATAGATTTATTCTACTCCACCTCAAATTTATTGCAACTGTGGTTAACCTAGAATACCCATGTCTAGACAAACATGAAACCCAAGCATAAATACCATCTCAAATAAAATAAATATAAATAATCTGTAATTTATTGTTGAAGAATATGTGTATAACTTTGGGATTCTTGATTTGGAACTTAAGATCTATCATCCACCATTATGGGATAATACTAATGGATATACCTAAGAATATTCTTGTCATGTATGGCATAGTGGATGTTAATAGAATGCTTTTATCATGAAAAACTAGCGTTGGTGTTGAACCAGTTGTTCAATTGATTTTGATTGAGTGTTTTCATTGTGACATTATTGATAAGGAAATATCCATACAAGGGAAAATAGTTATATAATGGTTATTTCCTGAGACTGAATACAAGATGAGTTTTTAAGGCTCTGTGATACAGGAAATCTATATCATGTTGATCATGATCATCCACATAAGAAATCGATTCCCAATACTCATGTACAAACTCAATAGAAGTATGAGTGGAATCAGAATCCATTAGTAATAAAAAAGGAATGGGAAAAAATAAAAACATAATATTCTGAAAATTTTGACAATGTCATGTAATCCATGTTACCTTTTTGGGGTTCACCCTTTATGTAAGTCTTATATATATTGGGAAAACCATATATTTGGATAAAAAGAAAGTCATATATCTTATATAGTGAGGAATATATGAATCATGTAATGAAAAGGTTATATAAAATGAGTGATAATTTCTATCTTCATCATGATAATCTAAGGAACCATCCAAAGGAGTGATACTCCTCTACTTATATACATAAAAATATACCTCACAAACCAGTTTCATGAAATCATAATAAATTGAATTAAATCCATATATTTTTCTATATAATTTGATTATTTTAATTAAAAATAGATTCAAATCTAGGTGGGTAATTGGAATATAACCAATAAATGTGGTTTATACCCAAAAAAATATTATTTGGTTTGTATTAAATCCATATAATGAAAATAGTATAGTAAAAAAGGGTCTAAGGCAATGAAAACTAATGGTAGGTCAATGATACAAATAGTTTTAGTGAGCTAGTCCATAAAGGATCATATATGGTTTTGGACATGGATGATATAGGTAACATGAGGCCATGGAAAACTAGGATTTCTAAACCTAATAGACTAGAGTAGACACACCTAAGTGAGGGGTAAATCTGATGTGATATTGTTTTTTATCAAATACCAATTTTACCTTTTATTTTTTATGCCATTTGGCCTTTGAAACTATGATATTGGTAATGAAAAAATTGATCTTCCATTTTTTAACTTATTATATACCCATATGTAATCTAGATATAGTATTAATTTATGGAAGATTTGTTTTACAAGGTTTGATCCCTCTGAGGAATCCTACACCTTATTGTGATTTTAATGTTTAAGTAAAATATTTTCTACAAGTAATTTTATCATCAAATATTAGTGTTTTTTCTAGGAACCATCCTGAAACCATGAACAAAATATTACACAAGGGTGATATTTTACTATATAAAATAAGTGAATATATATTGAATCTCACAAGTTATTCAAACTGGCATTTCACCCATTCTATTTTATACTTCCTTCCCGTTGAGTATTTGATTTAACTTCGCGTGTTTTGAAAAGAAAAAACACTCCATTTAAGTATATTATATAACATAATGTTTCTTATTTAATATTTTATGATTTTCAGTTTTATAAAATAGTTAAATTAAATAATGATAAACAAAAGGACGAATGAAATACTGATGGAACTGATTTATGAAAATTAGATGATCTAAAATAATTTTATAATACATAAATTTTAATTTTTTAATGTAAATAACTAAATAAGTGCTAAACCAACAATTTGATAAATATTGAATATTGCAATTTCTAATAGAATATGAATAGTGAGAAGATTCTCATACCATTGGAACCAAACCGATGATTTCTGGAACACAATCATTGAAGGAATTCCAAAAAATAGAGATTTATATCATGGGTGAAAACATAAAAAAAATAGTATAAAATACTTTGAGAATTATGAAATTTTCTGATCATACTGAAACTTCAAAATCTATTTTTATTGAGCACTTCAATTTAGTGTGATTTTGTTTCATTGTGATTTTTTTAAGAGCTACTGGTGTGTCATTTTTTTTAAATATTTTTTTATATTAGTTGTATTTATTTCCCCATGCTACCAGATAGGTAAAAATGATAAACCAAGATACTGGTTAATAAGTAGAGTTTTTTGACATACTAGTTAATAAGTAGAATAAACTAGGATACAGGTTAACAATAGCGAGTTGAGCTTCTGACTTTTATGATGTGGCTAACTTTTTATAGCTTTATAGTTGAGGATAACTGATACTATCTCTATAGTTCCACCTACCAATCTATTATAAAAGTGAGATTATAATACCCTTGTTTATCAGTTTTATTATAAAATATATTTAATATTTTAGTTTATTATAATACAATTTATTTTATGATTACACTAAGCATGATAATGATAACCAGAAATTTAAAATATTGATACATTAACTTTTTTACTTTGATTTTATTTTGGGATTACATTAGTAGTTCAAAATACCAATAGACTTAATTTTGGATAATTTTATTTTCATATTTCTAATAAATTTTACTTATATGAGGTTGATAATCTATAGTTTTTTGAACAACAATTCCCCCCTCTTATAGTATCTTTCCATACATTGATAAATTCTAAATCCTACACTTTCTTCTTTGAATTTGATCAATAAATGTAATCCAGGTATGTAACTACACCCACAAATTTATCTGAGTTTTCTTCTCAAACTATAGGGTCATAAACTATCTTATTTTATTGAATAAAAAACACATAGCTTTAATTATATTTCATTTTAACTCTTCCTAGTTCTTTTTTAGTTTTTTTTTGAAAATTCACAATTTATAATCCAATGAATTAGATTTCCATCATATAATCTGTATACATGTGAAATTGGTACTTCCCACTACTAATTCAAGAAACATAACCATAGGATGTTACTCAATGAATATCTAAGGAATAACATAGCTTCTTAGAATATTTATTGGATATATATAAACTAAAACCCTTTGGTATGTTCTTTCTCACAATATACATATCCTTTTAGGTATTTTAATTCTCTTATTTTATTTTCTATCTGGCCGGTAGAATAGTTTTGAGCACCCATAATTTAAATATAGTAGATGTTTTTATTGGTTTAATTTTGGAAACACCTTCTTATTCTTTGAGAGATAACTTCTTCTCACCCAGTTTCTTCTTTTCCTTCAAGAGACCAATTGGTTCTCTCATAACACTGACTTAGCACACACATTTACAAAACTCCATTCTTTTATCTTTTATCTCTTTGATACTCACAAAAGTACATGAGACCACTTTTTATGGGGTATTATTGCATTAATATAAATGAAAAAAAATCTAAGTAATTTATGTAATCTAGAAAAACTTATACATAAAACACACCCCCTTTTTATATTCTCCTACAATATCCATATCATTCTTACTTTAAAGGACCGTGTAGTGTATCCTTTTCTCATTAACTTTTTCACCAAATGTTTTATAAAAATATACCTCCTTTTTCATATTTTATATATTTATCCCCCATTTAAACATTAATTTAGTATTTTTATACAATTTCTTTAGGTCTTATTCTTTTCAAAATATACTCATCATAATTGAAAATAAATATTATTTACATATATATATAATACACACAAAAAATTAGGACATAGGATGTCTTAGCTCACGGCATGAGATATTCCTTTAAAACTCGTAAAAACTTGATCTTGAGACTATACAATCATGAAAATTATTTTAATATCCTTTATCTTTTTTACTGAGTAAGAATCAAAAATATTTTCTGTTTTTAGTTACTTTTAAGCATAACATTTTCATCGTTAGATTTAATATCCACAATATAATTATTCTCAAAACCCATAATTTCTTTCGTCATTCATATTACTATACATAGAATTTGTGATAAACATTCTCATTCACATAGCTTGAATCATATATTATTTTGGTATATTTAAATCATAGAAGCAAAATTGTTGAATCTTTACACTTTTCATTTCCATATTTAATCAATTCTAGAAGATTCTCATTTGAGGCTAGAAAAATTCCTAGAATTCCATATCATATAGCTTTAAACTTCTTTTAATCAGTAATTAAGGTCAAATTATAACTCACTCATTAAACTTGGATCATAATGATTTGAACTCTAATAGACAAACTATACATTGAATCAACTTCATCGTCATTATTCTTGAAAACCAATGATGTTTTTTTCTTTATCCTTGAAGCTCATTATCTTAATCTTCTTCAAACTAATGATTGAGTCATGTATAATAATATATTTATTATTTTTATCTAACACTCTAATATTTAATAAAATATATATATTTAAAATAAATTTAATTTCATTGAAAGCTTGTGTCACATCTAACACCATGTTTAAATAAACCACAACATACTATTAATATGATTATTCAAACATGACTGTTATAACCTAGATATTAATCCTAGTGGTATGAATATGAAAAATAAAAATTTTAAATTAATTATAAATGCTTTTTATAAGAAAAATATATTAATAAAAAAGTACTAGAGTTTATTTAATGTATTCATATGCTTAAAAAATACATTTTTCATAATAAATGATTTTTATTGTTTTTATGAAAAATAATAAAATTAATATTTATACGAATATTATAAAACTTATTTAAAAAATAAAGTAAAATTTTTAAGTCAAAAAATATAAATTACATTGGAGTAATGTTTTGATAAATTTTTGAAAAGATTATTTTTTCAACAAATAGTTAAAAGTAATTATTTTTTTAAAAAAATGACTTTCGTTTGAAGCATTTACAAGTTAAATTTTGTTATAATATGGTTTTATAAGTATAATTAGTTAAAATATATTATTATTAATTTAATTTTCTTCATTGGATTCAATTTAATGTTCAATTGTTATATAAAAACGTTTTATAATTTTGTAATCTTTTTCTTTAGAAAACTGTTTTTTTGTCACGACTAGAGGATATATTTTAAATTAAATTATAACAATTATGTGAATTTGTTTTTATAAAATGAATTATAAATGTTTAATAATAATAATTAATATTATTTAATTATTTTAAATTTATTTTTTTATCATAATTAATAATAAAAAATAAATACTAATTACAGTGGTTATGATTAAAACGGGGGTTTGTGTGTTGCATGTGTTTGTGTTAAAATTAATTTTACAAACACATTGCTTTTTATTTAATAATTTTTGTTTAATATTCATAATAATTTGGATCAAATTATATAATATGGCTAATTTCCATTTTAGTATTAATGTACTAATTGCCTAGGTAAAAAACAACTAGTTACCGTGGTGAAAACTAAAATAGTAAAACTAAGTAAACATAGAGGTTATGAGAATAAAATGATTAATTTTTTTCATTTCTAGTTTTTATGTGTGTATAGATCCTATAATATATAAAATATATTATTTATCAGTTTTATATGTCCTTTTTCTATAGATTGACTTTCCATTATAGAAAAGTTGTTGATATTTACAAAGATGCCACACTTTCTCACTCATAAAAGGGAACATTCCATCCGCTTTTATTCACACTTAAAAATAATTTGTGTCTCACTTTTATTACTATTGAATAAATGGAATATACACCACTTGATCCATTTTTGTGGTGTATATAATACCCATTAATGAATTTTATGATTATTATTATGAAAATTATGGGATATATTATCAATCTAAGTTTCTTTATTTCATGATTGTTATTATTCAAATGTTACTAAATTCGTAAGGGTTTTACCATTAAAATATCATTGTTTATTAGAATTGTTTATGAATAAGTTTATGATTATTAAATATTATAAAATATCTCTCAATAAACTCATGAATTTTATTATACTATAGTTATTTATTGATAATACATGTTTACTTTAATTTTCTTCTATTTTTGTACTCAAGAGTCCAAAATTACATTTTAAGGGAAAACAAACTTGATAGGATTATTATTATGAAAATTATGGGATATATTATCAATCTAAGTTTCTTTATTTCATGATTATTATTATTCAAATGTTAATAAATTGGTACGGGTTTTACCATTACAATCTCATTGTTTATTAGAATTGTTTATGAATAAGTTTATGATTATTAAATGTTATAAAATATCTCTCAATAAACTCATGAAATTTATTATACTATAGTTATTTATTTATAATACATTTTAACTTTTATTTTCTTCTATTTATGTACTCAAGTGTCCAAAATAACATTTTAAGGGAAAACAAACTTTATTTATCTCTTCGGGGAGAACCATTTTTCTCACTTTTTCATGTTTCATAAAAATGTTTTAAAATAAATTTTTAATATTATATAATGATTTTTAAATCCATTTTTTAAACCTTGTTTAACTTTTAAAAAAATGGTTTAAAAGGAATTAGATTGTCATTTTCCGAAAGAGGGAGTATTAAATTTTTACTGAAAATTTTAAAGTAAACTTTTCTTAACATGTACGTCCTGAATAGTATTTCACACCATTATGAACACTAAATGATTTAATTATTCCTTTAAAATTAGAAATGTTTATTTTTATATAATATATTTTATTTAATATTTTTTAAATGATTAGATTTTAAAATGTGATTTTAAAAGTGGAAAGGGTATTTTCATTAGGAATGTTTTTAATGATCTTTTAATAGTATTTTTATTCTTTAATTAAAACCCTTGATTATACTTATGATCTACTATTAATATGATCTAATGATATCATCCTAAATATTTCTTCATATGGGTTATGATTATGATGAAAATATCATTATGTAATCATGTTCTTTTCCTTGAGTGATTCCATGTTGAAATATTTATGAAGCATTCATCTTTTCCATTGGTTAAGTTATGATGAGATTTTTATGAAATCAATTTATTATTAATGGTCATAGTTGATTAGAGTTTTATGATCTTTTGTAACACATATAAATTATTTTAATTATATGAAGGTTGGGCCTAGAACTATATAGCCCTCCAATGCACTGGGTAATGGTGGAGATCTCCTGAGATAAAAATGTCTATAATAGGGATTGAACTCAGTTCAGTAAGGGAATCTATCCACTATGATAATATTGGGAGTGAACCATGACTAATACAATGGTTTGATGAGTTTACCCATTCCACTATTATGGTCTTGGAAATGATCTTGACTATAGAGGAAATGATTTTCTATATTTTGTCTATTCCATAAATCTGAGTCTTATTCTTATATTATTCTCTCAAGAATCATTTTCTTTGATTAATTTATTATTCATGTCTTATGAACTACCAATATTTATCCCATGACTCAATTTTGTGATATCTAGTAGGTATCATAGAAATTTTTTGTTATCCTTTATAAACTAGGATGAGAAAACTTTAGTGAGAACACAATGGATAATTCAATGTATAAAAAATGATCATGAATTTGTGATGGAGAGAGTGAGTGGTTTCCCAGAAATTACATCACATTCTAGATAATACAAGTGTATGTAGATATGGAACAATTTTACATGTGGTTAAGTACTCTAAAAAGGATGCATTGTTCTTATACTCGATCATCACATGGTGTATGAAAATGGACCTTGTTTTACACCTACTTTGACACTCCCAGGGGATATGTTTTGGAAGCTCAAAAACTCATTAATAAAATTCCAAAAGTATTTTAATATATAATGACCATGAATGACTTATGTTAAACCTAATGGGGCTTATATTGATAAAATTATCATGATTTAGACATCTTATAAATTATTTTTTATAATTATGTGGTTTCCCTCTTTTATTATTATTGCTCAAACTGTGATTTATGGTTTTAGTCAATGGATAGAACCTAGAGGAATCATGGTAATGATAAATATGAAATAAAATGTAATAATAATCCTCTAGAGAAACCAAATGTTATGGGATATGGGATAAAAAATCTACTTCCTATACTCACAAAACATTCTCAAGCTATAGATTATTCTAAGAATAAAAATGGGAAAAGGAGAGAATAATATTTCATTGGGTCATTTATGAGGAAACATTTTCCTTCTTTCACTGGGTCTTTTGATCCACTAGTTGTTGAGAAATATATTAGTAATAATGAAAATTTATTTTCCATTCAACAGTGTCTGGAGAATAAAAAAATCACTTTGTATGTCTATCATTTGGAAGGTGAAGTAGATCAATGATAGTCTGTTATCAAGAATACAATATAATAAGAAGCAATTGATACCATAGATTGGGATGAGTTTAACATCTTATGTTTAAACAAGTAATTTTCTCGTATTATTTGAAGAAAAATTGAGAATTAATTCCATAATCTAATGTTGAGGAATGAAAAATTTGTTGGAACCTGTGATACAAATTTTACTAGGATTTTGAGGTACGCTTATGACATTATCACCCAACCTAAAAGTATATACAATCTATTAATTAGGGGATTAAAATAAAGTCTTTGAATTAAATTATACATAAGTTAATTCAGTAACTATTAATAAGTCATTTGATTTGTTATTAAGGTGTAAATATATATTTGAGTTACCCATAAATCTCATAGTTTATATAATAAAAGAAATATGAAATTCAATGAAAATTCGAAAAACCATGGAGGGAAGAAGATGAGCATTTCTTCATGCGAGAAGTGTAGATAGAAACATAAAGGAAATTTTCTTAATGGTACTATTAATATTTTTAAGTGTATAAAGGAATATAATAAATATACTATATATTAAATTAATTGGGGAAAAGTTTTCTAATGATGCTAATAGAGACAAAGATCCACAGAATGAACCACCCACACTCTATTGTTTCAAATGCAATGAGTATCAACATTATGCTTAACATTACTCAAATATAAAGTTTAATTACAATGGTTGATGTTAGAAACCTATTAGGTTTAGAGAAAAATTGAAATCTCATGCGATCACTATTTTTGATGAGGGTTATGATAATTTTGTGGTGAAAGGTACATTTAACATAGACTCGAGAACTAATAATGTTTTATTTGAATCTATATCTAGTAACTATTTAATATCTGAAGCATTTTATATGGGTATCAACACACACACTTAGAGATTATATGTTGAATTATCAGTGAATATACCTAGTGGTATGATTATATCAAATCATGTTTATAATTCTTCTCTAGTTGATGTTTGTGGGAATGTGCTTCCTATAAATCTCATTACTCTTCCTCTAGTTGCATTCAATGTTATCTTAGGCATGAATAAAAGTTATGTATATAAATCCCACATAAAGTTTTGATGAATGGAAGTAACATTTCCTATTCCAAAAAAAAAATTATCACAGTATATATCACTGTGATGATAAATATGAACATCCAATGGAAATCACATCCATTATATGAGTATTGATTCCTTTTCAAAAGGGGTGTTTATCTCAGATGGTTGGGGATAAACTAAACATTGATTATATACCTATTGTGCAATTTTATTTTCATATATTTCTATAATATATTCCCCATATTCCACCTAATCATGAAGTTTAGTTCTCAATAGAACACATACCTGGTGCCACACCTATTTTAATGTCTCCATATAAAATGGCCTCAATTGAGTTCTAAGAATTTAAGAATCAACTATATGAGAATATTTCTAAGGGATTAATTCAAAAATTTGTGTGTCGCATAGGGTTAAACCTGTTCATTTTTTAATTAGAAATATGGACCATGCTACTATGAATTTATTGTCAAGAACTGTACAAGATCAAAATCAATAACTACTATCCTCTACCCTGTATTGATGATTTGTTTGATCAATTTGGTGGAGTTCATAACTTTTAAAATATTTAATTTCTTTATAGATATCAAAAATTGAGGTCAAGAAGGATGATTTACCTAAAAATTCATTCCATATATGGTATGGATATTAGGAATATGTAGTGATGCTATTTGGTATTACCAATTCCCCTTCTATCATTATGGATTTAATGAATATAGTCTTTATATATTACATTGATTAGTTTGTAGTAGTATTTATAGACAACATTATTATATATTTAATGAGGAAATAAGAGCATGAAGATAACCTAATGATTGTATTGAAGACACTAAGTAAAGAAAAACTATATACAAAATTTACAAATTGTCAATTTTAGATACAAAATGATTCATTTTTGGGTCATATAATCTTAGGAGAAGGTAGATTTTTAGACCCACCAAAGACCAATATTATTGATGTTAGATCATTACAACGATTATTACTTAGATCCAAAGTCTCATTGGTTTGGATGGATATTATTGATTTTTTTTGGAGAATTTATCAAGAATATGTAATCCCCTCACTAATTTAACTCACAATGGAGTCATGGTCATTTGGAATAATGAATGTGAGTAAAATTTCAAGGAAATGAAGAGAAGGTTAGTTAGTGCACCTATTCTTGCATTACCCTAAATTAGATAAGGTGATTTAATCTATAGTGATGCATTGAATAAAGGATTGCGATACATACTCATAATAAGTGATATGATGATATCTTATGCCTCAGTATAATTTATGTCTCATGATAAAATTACCTAACTCGTTATTTGAAGTTAGCTATGGTATTCTTTGTATTAAAAATATAGGGGCATTATATTTATAGAGAAATGTGTGATATATAAACTAATAATAAATGTTTAAAGTATATATTAACATATAAAGATTTGAATATGTGTGAGAGAATATGGATGGCTTTAATGAAATATTATAACTAATCAATTCATTACCACCCTATGAAAGCAAACAATGTGGTTGATGATTTGTGTCGAAAGTATTATGCTAGATTATCTATGATGAGGATAAAAAAAAATTGGATCTAAAAATGTTGGATTTGAAAATATTATAGGGAGGGGATAAATATTATATTTCTCAAATGAGTGTCAATCCATATATCCAAGTTAAGATGAAAGAGGAATAGAAATAAGTGGTAATGCTATATAAGAAGTATATAATTATTTTCATGTTTATGATTCATTATGATGGAATGAAAAGTTTTAAGAATAGGTTATTTGTTTCATATATACTATATTTTAAGGATCTATTAGATGAGGCCCATAGTTATTCATTGTCTATTCATCATGTAAGTATGAATATGTATAGAGATATGTAAGAGTTTTTCTTATGGAACAACGTGAAGAGAGATATTACAGAGTTTGTATCATGATGCTTTGTATGATAGAATGTTAGTGGTGAGAGAAAAAATTATAAGGGTATTTTACAAACATTACCTATACAAAAATAAAAACGGGAAAAATCACTTTAGACATTTTCTTTAGACTTCCAAAACATATAAAGTCCATGATGTTATTTATGTTTTTGTCTGTTACCTTACAATATTAGAACACCTCATTGCTATCAAAGAATATTTCTATCTTGATTATTTTTCCAAGATATACATCAATTAAGTGGTAAGGTTACATGGAGTACCATATTCTATAATATATGATTGGGAACCAAGGTTTACCTTGATGTTCTTGAAAAGTCTTTATCAATCTCCTGATACACAGTTGAGTTTTAACATAATTTATCGTCATAAGATAGATGTTGTGTATGATAAAACCATAAAATACCTAGAGGATATTCTATGATCTTGTTATTTGGATTTCAAAGTTAGTTAGGATCAATACCCTCCTCAAATCGATCATTATTATAATATCACTTTTACTCAAGCATTCAGACGACTCCCTATGAAACCCTCAATAGAAAGAAGTGTATAACTCCAATGTTTTAGGCTAAAGTTGGAGAAAGAAATCTATTGAGACATGAGATAGATAAGTAAATGGAAGAAAAAGATATATATATTCAACAACGCATATAGATGGATAAGGGGTGATAAAAACATTATGTTGAAAATCATCAGCATGATATAAATATTAATGTTATTGAGAAGGTTTTTCGAGTATTTTCTCCAAGGAATAATTTTATGAGATTCAAGAATAAAGGAAAGATGAGACCTAAGTACATTTAATCCTTTTATATTCTTTATTGATTAGGAAATATTTATTATCAAATGGTGATTCCACTAAATATCTCTCAAGTCCATGAACTGTTCCATGTATATCTCCTAGGGAAATACATACATGGTCCTTCACATATACAAAAATTAGAGGTCTTATTATTGGATCCTGGTCTTTACTATAAATAATAATATATGTATATTCTGTATCATATAGAGAAAGTTATATGCCGTATGACCACTCACTTGGTCAACGTTTTGTAGTGAAACCACAGATTTGAGGATACTATACTAAAATATGAAGATATGATGAGGTATATGTATCCTCAATTGTTTGTATCAGAATGAAAATTTTTATGGATAATTTATTTTTAAGTAGGGTAGAATTTTACACATTAAGATATTATGAAATTTATATTTTTTTTCAAATAAATTAAATATATATTTTTTCAAATAAATTTAATTTCATGAATATCTTCTATTATATGCAACAACGAGTTTAAATGAACCACAATATACTACTACTATGATTATTATATAAAAATGACCATTATAATCTAGTTGTTAAACATGTATGTTTGAATATAAAAAATCACTTTTTTTATTTAGTATAAATGTTTTATATAAATAAAATATACTGATAAATAAGTACTTAACTTTTAGAAAAGACTTTATATACTTCAAAAATACATTTTTTCCTAAAAAATGATAATTTTTTTATTTTTATGAAAAATTAATAAACACAAAATTTTCAAATTTTATAAAATTTATTTGAAAAAATGGAATAAAATTTTTAAGTAAAAATTTTAAAATTATCGTAGAGAGAATTTTTGAGAATATTCTGAGAAGATTATTTTTTTTATAAATAGTGAAAATAGTAATTTTTATTTAAAAATATATTTTTATTTTAATTTTTTACATCTTAAATTTTGTTTAAATATGGTTCTAAAAGTAAAATTTGACCAATTATATTATTATTAATCAATTTTAGTCAATTTAAATCAGTTTTAAATTCAATTTTCATATTAAAACTTTTTATATTCATAAAAACATTTTCTTTTGAAAGCCTCATTTTCATTGTTTGTGGGTTTAATTTTAAAATAAATTAAAAATGTTATGTGAATTGAATTTTATTAAATATTTTCCAAATTTTTAATAATGATAATTTACCTTAGTTAATAATTTCAAATTAAGTTTTGGTTCTAATGAATAGTGAAAATAATGAAAATTAATTACTGCATTCATGGTTAAAATGGGGTTTGGAACGTTGCATGAGTTGATGTTAAAATTAATTTTCCAACTACATAAGATTTTTATTTGATTAATTTGATCAAATATCTTTAATTTATGTTACCAAATTATCTAATAAGTTTGATTTTATCTTTAGTATTTATGGATAGGTTTTGAAGGCCAAAAAAACTAGTTACTATGGTGAAAACTTAAATGGTAAAAGTAAGTAAACTTATATGTTAGGGGAATAAAATGTTTAAAAATATGTATTTTTTATTTTTGGTGGGTTTTATAGACCCTATATTAACTGAAACCTATTAATTATCAAATTTTTAGGCACTTGTCTTGAGATTTACTTCCCATTATTGAATTTTTTTGGGTATTTACAAAATTCCACTCCTTCTCACTTATAAAAAGGTACCTCCTGTTATCATTTAATCACACTTAAAAATCCTATTGTTTAAACCACTAAAATAATAAATCAATTATTTAATTCCTTAACCACATCATATATGCCTTAGTTTTATTATAAAACCTTCCTAGTAAAGCTTTTGGTGAAAACCTAAAGAGGTTTTTCGGAGAAGAGGTATCATTATTAACTATGTGTTTTTGTTTAATTTCTTCTTACTACTCCCTCAAATATTCTTAAAAATGATAAAAATATAACACTAGTATATTCCATATACTTATATGTTATTATATTAATGGATAACCTATATCCATCTCATGTTCTATTAAATTTGTAACGAAACTATCAAACTTACGTATGGTTGGATACC
This sequence comes from Viscum album, assembly GCA_963277665.1. Lineage (NCBI taxonomy): Eukaryota > Viridiplantae > Streptophyta > Magnoliopsida > Santalales > Viscaceae > Viscum > Viscum album. The sequence continues at coordinate 279,038,906 of OY728119.1, read as the reverse complement.
TCCTCGCAAACCGATGTAATTTGTTTTCCATTACTAGGTCTCACAGATGGAGATAATTCTATATATATATATATATATATTAAATTTATGACATAATTATAATTTATGAATTATAATGTCACATCTACCTTCTTACCTTCCTATTTTTTGGAAAATGATGACATTGATCAATCTTATGTGTGGACTACATCCTCTTTGAAACAATGTGATATGTTTTTCTTTAAATTTTGACATGTACGTAAATAAGGATGTAATTTATAAAAATATATGATTTAAATGATATAATAATTATTATAGAAGTTGAATTACTCTATACATTTCTTTCATTTTATCCATTAAAAAATCGTAAATAGCATTAATACATACATAGGACCTACCATCCCCTTGAATGATGTAATTCGTTTTTCTATCTATAAATTTTATCGATATATATATATAATTAATATATATTATAATTGTAATATTATTAAAATTATTTAGATAATGTAACCATAATCAATGTAAAAGGATCAAAACTATAGAACCAAAACATACATGAAAAAACAAAGCGGTTATCACACGGAATAATGATTTTAATAAAGAATTATTAATAACCATGTGGTAAAATGTTATAAGTAGATACGATATGGTATGATATATCTGATTATTATTTTTTAACATATTTATAATAAATATTTATTTATTTTATAGAAGGTTCTACTACAAATTAAGGAACAAAGACTTGAGGTAATAGATTTTCATCCCAATTTTATTTTTGTGGGACACATTCCTTATACACCACTTGATCATTTTTTATGGTGAATATACAAACCCGGAATGTGTTTTATATTTATTTTTATAAAAATTATATGATATAAATATCTATACAAGGTTATTTATTTCACGTGGCTTACGGTTCAAAAGTTACCAAAGTGGTAAGGGTTTTACGATTATAATATCACCACTAATAGAGAGTTTTTATGATTAAGTTTTTAATGTTAATATTTCATGATATATCACACAATAAAATCATTAATTTTATTATAATTTGGATATTTATTTAGATGATAGTTTTTCCTTTCATTTTCCTCTCTTTATGTATTCAAGATTCCAAAAAATGTTTTTACAGAAAAATAAATTTATTTCTCACTTCAGTAGAAAGCCCTTTATCTTCTTTGTCCAAGTTTTATAAAACTGTTTTCAATATTTATTTACTAATATAAAATGAATTTTAAATCCATTTTTAACCATTTTATAAATTTTTTAAAAATGGTTTAAAACTATTATTCTTTTCGTCTTCCAAATGAGGTATTTTTTACTTTTTAAGAAAAATACTAAAGGAATAATTATGTTAATGTGCATGGTATGAATGATATTACCCAATATCATTACCTATAAATGATTTAAAGATTAATTTATATGATTATGAGGTTATTTTAAGATAATATTTTTTATTTAATATGTGAAAAAAAATCACACTTTAAAACGTGATTTTCAAAGTGGAAATGGTATTTTATTAAGGAATATTTTTATAAATATTTTAATCATATATATATATTAATTAATGATAATAACCCTTGATTCTTGTTTTGATCTATAAAATATATGATCCAATGATATCATTCTCATTATTTTTATAGATGGTTTATTGTTATGATAAAAGGATGATTATTAAACACATTTCTTTTCCATAGGTTTTTACATAATGAAATGTTCATGAAACTTACTTATTTTTCATGGGTTATATTATGATGAATGGTTTCTGTAACCCATTGAATTTATATATGTTACAATATGATGAATGTTTTATGAAATTTTGTGACACATCTGTATTATTTTCATTATGGGATGGTTGGGTTTGGAATTATATATACCTATAATACATTGGGTAATGATGGATATATCATGAGATAAATAGTGTTGTAATGGGGAGTGAACCCAGTTCAGTAAGGGGATTTATCCACTAAGACTGTCTAGGGATTGAACACTGACTACTATGATTGTTTATGGTGTGAAACCATTCTTCTATGAAGCTCATATAAAGAAACCTTGACTACTGGTAAAATTGTTTTTTATGTATATGTGTATGCCAAAAATCCAAGTCTTTTTCCTATGTTAAGCTCTCATGGATCATGTTCATTGATTCATTTATGAATAATGTATTATGACTTTAAAATATTTATGATAGGACTTGATTTTTGGTTCTATGATATGTTCGGTATGATTTTAAAATGTTGTTCTCATATTCCAATACACTTATGCTCATGTTATGTTGACATCTCACCTGTTTACCCATACAAAGAATCTATCCCCACACATTCATAAGTTTCCTTTCCCCAGGATCTGAAGAATGTTATTGTGTATGAAAAAGTCAAATAGGGGTGGTATTAATGAGGAAAGTTGTGTGAGATGATTTATTTTTCTTATGAATGAGTTGTCCATGTATCCATGCTTCCAAAGGCACTAGACCGATACAATTATGGCATGGATCACTATGTTGTGAAATGTGTATTCATCTAATAATATTTAATATCTATGTATAAAATGTGTGGGTCACTATAGTTTAGATCACTTAAGAACATATCTACAATAATTATAATGGATTTTCTATTTAGAATATTAATTTTTCTAAACTTTAATTATCAATCTTTATATTCGTAGAATTTTTCTAATTTTGTCATGAATCATATGAAAACATTAATGGATTATACAAAGATCAAAATTACTCAAATAGAGTTTCAAATAATATATATATAAGACATAATGAATCATTCATAGTGTAACACCCCTGTATTTTATAATATATATTTTTTAATTAAATACTATTTTTAATAGCATTATCTACACATGAAAAATACCGATTTTACAAATATTTTCACTTTTATGAAATTTCCATCATACCAGAATGATTTAAATGTTTTTGAAACATCATTTCTATAAATTATATGTATTTATAAATTAAAATAAACTATTTTAAAAAATATAATGTTGAATTTATGAAACCCATCTTTAACATTATGAAACTTTATTAATATTTATTGTAATAAAGAAGTATTATTGGTTCATTATTTATAATTATCCACAATGTAGAATTATAAAATGGATTACTCTGAAATAAAAATAGTTATTATTTTTTATTAATAAACTAATTAATGTCACGTAAAATAACAACATCAAAAATTTTATCCTAAACATTATTTTTACACTTAAAAATTCTATTTTCCGAAAAATGATGTTTACACATCATGTGTCATAATATTCAAATTTATTTTTATCACCCTAGAGAATTTTTATTTGAAAAAATGGACTTCAAATTTGGAATGGATTGTTCTAAATTATTTAATAAGTCTTATTTTGTTTTTATTCTTTAAAATTAAATTAGTTAGGTAAATCATAGTTACCACGGTAGAAACCAAAAATGGTAAGAGTGAAAAATCATGGAGTAAAAGACTTAAAAACATGTGTTAAAATGTATGGTTAAGGATTAATCAATCTTAACCCTTCCCCCTTATCTATTATATTCCATTATTTTACCCATGTAAACATTGAATAATGATGTTAGCTTTTTTATTATTACAAACAATTCCACTCTTCTCCCTTATAAATGGTGTAATTACCACCCCATTTCTCCTCACACATCAAGACTCTTAGATTTTACCGAAATCTACACAAATAACTCCCCAATACCCCATTAAATTTCCTACAAGTCATGGCCTACTCATAATACAACCTCTCATTTCCTTAATCCAATTTTCAAAGCAGCTCTTCCAATGAGTAAGGAAAACTTCTCAATAACTCATTTTTTATTTATTTTCTATTAATTATTTTTCAACCAACTAGAAATATTATATATCCTTTTTGAAATATGTTCATAAATATAATATGTATAATGAAATGTTATTATATTTTAGTGATAACAATTTTCTACCTTTCTTCCAACCATTCAAAAAATAAAAATATCTATTATGCCACATATGGACTACCACCTCCATAAGGGATGTGATCTGTTTTACATAAACAACTTACATGGATTGATTATTGGGGATATCGAATGAATAAATAGATCATTTGGATGTTTATTAAGATTAATAAAATATGAAATAATTTCTACCATATTTACATTATAAGGAAAATTACAATAATGACCGTGTGTACATGCGAACTACTGACTCCATGAACCAACATATTTCATTTTTTCATCTAGTGTTTTATCCATTATCCAAATATACTAAAATATGATTCAACCCCTTATTAACACCTAAAATATATGATTATAGTTCATTAAAAATTATATTATTTGAAATTAATCAATTTCTTAAAGATACTCACCCATTAATTATAACATGTTCTTATTTTGGTTGGTTTAACATCCTACGTGAACAATGAAATAAATATATATCATGGATGAATATGTAAAATTAAATAATGGTATTAAATAAAAAAATTATAAAACAATATTTTATTTAAGGTCTTTTAAAGATTATATTAAAAATTAATTCATGACTAATATACCAACTTTTTCTCATAAAAATTTATAAATAACAAGCTCGTCGGAAATTCCATCTTCACAAATATTAACTAGAATTATGATGTAATTAAATTTGATATTTATAAATAATTATAAAGAAAATGTAATAGTACTATATGTATTATTATAATGAATATATATTTTTAAATGGAGAGGAAGAAACATCGATACTTTAAGGCTTCTATAAAATAGTCAAAATTGTTAACATATGATGATAAAAATAAAGTATATATAACAAATAATTGTCTAATAAATTATTATAATTAAATATAAAAAGGTTAATACATATAAATATGTTTCTAAAATAAATTGTTAAGAAATTAATATTTTTTATACATAAAGCTATAGTGCGTTTGATTAAATAGGAATAAATGGAAAGGGTGTTTATAAACTCAATATACTTTCATTAAGTTATAACAAATCTTCTTGAACATAATTATTATATATTAGATAAATATTACCCTATGATTTTATTATGATTTATTCAATCTATTATTTTCTTTATATTCTCATTTATCTCTTATAAATCACATTTAATATGATTATATTTTTGAAAACATGTTGTTGGTTAGGGGTTTTCATGAATCAAATTATTTTCTTGAGTCATAATTATTTCACTTTGACTATGGTTTTAGAAGATAGTTCTATTCCATTATATGATGATAATGGAATTATTTATCTACTTATTTTATAATTTCATGCATTAATTAAACTAATTCTTTAAAAAAAATTATTACGTCAAGAATAATTCTCATTCTCTCCAAATGAGTTCATTCTCTTCCATATCCATATTCACTCTTACTATCAGTGATCCCCTTTATTATTTTTGAAATCCAAATATATTTTATTTATGGAAGTATTTAAATTTCTCTATAAATCTTTTAAAAAGAAATTATTATCTCTCTCTTTATATTGTGGGTTTTAATAAAGGTATTTTTAAAACATTAAAAAAAATTCCTATTAAAATTCCTATTTTTATTTTCCACACAACATTTACTCTAGAAAAGGTTTATGTTTATTTTCAAGGATTAATATTTTTATTTCATTTGAAGAGGTATTTTAAAAACATCATGTCACCATCTTTAAAATTATTTTCTAATGTGATTAATAATTTATTCTTTTTCAAAAATGTTGACAACCATTTTCTAAATACGCTTTTTTGTTTCTATTCTATTTTTATATTTAAAATATTAACTCCAATAGAGTTATTTTTTATAAATAACTTTTAAAATGACATGATGAAATATTCCATTTTTCTTATTGAACTTATGGTATGAACCTATATACTTATGATATCACATTATATGAAACTATATGGAATTTTTATTCCAATAGGTTTTCATGATATGTTGAATGATTGATATCTTATGGTACACATATGTTTGGATGATGATGGGTAGGGTCCTATAACATCTTCCAATGCGTTGGATAAGGTTATAAAAATCATGAGATACTAATTCCCCATAGGTTTTGTGAATACTACGTTACTAATGGGATATAGGTTTCTGATACCTAAGTCACTAATGGGTCATAGGATTGTGACACCTAAGTCACAAATAGGTTGTAAGAATATGATTCCTAAGCTTCTAATAAGCTACATTTTTTTGAAATGGAAGACACTAATGGGAGAGAGGTTTGTGAAACTTAATTATTTAATGGGCTATAAAATTGTGATGCCTAAGACATTATATAATTTTTCCATGTGATTATGTTAGTACCGAATTTCGTTTTTATGATATTTTTAAGAGAATGTTATATTTACATGCCATATGCATATGATTATGCTTCATGGATAATATTTTGTTATCACATATTTCAGTAAATTTTTTCCATGGAATATGTTTGTTCATTTTAGATTACATGTCCTTATATAACTTCCTTCAAAAAACTCTTATTTTTACATAATATTTTTTATAAAAATTTTATCCCATACTCAGGTTTTATTACATGTTTATAATATTAAACTTGTTTTCGGGTGGATATGTTCACTCTTATTGAGTTTTTAAGATCACCCATTTATTTTTTTTAAATTATATATGTTATTAAGATGAGTAAAACTTATGAGAAGTGTATAAGGTATTCTAGTGTGACTCAATTTTTGAGAAATTTTCACAAGTATTGTTAAATAAGTTTATTATATATCTAGTTCTCAAAGGCCCTAAACATTCATTCCTTAGGATTATGTTCTTATTACGAGATGTAATGTTTAACTTATGGAAATTATGTAAAATAAATACATGATTTTCTTTGGTGTAACACCCTGAGAAAAATTTAAAGTAAAATTAATTATTTACTAATTTTATTGACATAATAAAAAAGTTTTATTATTTTAACAATTTAAATATGTTTTGAAACAAAATATAAAATATTTCAAGAAATCATATTTTAGGATAAATACTTCAATATATATATATATATATAATTTTTAATAGTAAAAACACTTAATTGATTATTTGGGGACTAACAAATCAATATTATACATTATGAAATAAGTAGTATTGTATTATTCTTATAATTTTATTTCATATTATAATTTTTATTATGAAAATAAAAATTAAAAAAATAATAATTATGAAAATATAATTAATTTATTAAGGAAATGTATTATAATTATTACAATTTTGAAACATAAAAATTATTTTTCTTATAATATTTTTAGTTATTATAAAATTATGAATCTTAATGTCTAAAAAACTAATAAATGAAATCATAATATTATACATTACATGTATATATATAAATTAATTTTTGTTAAATTATCTTTATATGAAATTTGAAAAGAAATAAAGTTATATCGATATCTATATAAAGGGATGAAACAAAATAAATTAAATTATTACATGAACTATGACTATAATATTATATGTGATTATTTTTAATATTTATCTTTATATATAATTTATATATATAAATGGTGAAAGAAAATTAAAAAAACAAAGAATTAAAAAAAATGAGGAATCGAGATTACATATTGGGGGAACGAGAATCGTGAGCCACTCTGAGGGGATCTTAGTCAAACACTAGTTCAGATTTGATAGTAATCGAGAATGAGAGGTCGTGAGGGAGAGAATGAACATGTGAAGCATGTTTCTTCCTCAAAATTTCAATTGTAGATGCTGAATCGGGCTGAAAGGTGCATAGTTGAATCCATTTATAGAAATGAATCCGAGCATGAGTCGAGCCAAGGTCTGAGTCATTTAGGGATTTAATTTTCAGATGTGAGGTCAAATTGGGCGAAGACAAGAGGTTTTAAATTCTAGATCTGAACCGCAAATGAGATTCCAGCTCATCATCTTCATCCACATCATCTATGTTTGCAGATCTGTTCAAGATAAGTTTTTCTTCAATTACAGGTGTCAAAATATTAATGAGATCTCTTACCAGTGACCTCCTTGTCATTCTTCATCCACTTTAAGCATTCTTCACCAATGTCTGGTCCTATTGATGTACTAATTTTTTCAACTAAATTTATCTTTGACTTGGATTTTCCCTCAAATTTCAATGTTTAAAACAACATTGATTTGTATTCTTTAATTTTTTGTATCATTTTGTCAATAATTCATGTTGTTTTCTTCCTCAATCTTTATTTGTTGTCAATATAAAACAATTTTTATGTTTAATGCATGGATATATTATCAATAGTTTCGATCAATTTGGATTATTTTAATCCATTGTCTATAATCAATTTGTTGTCCATATTTTTTATATCTTATTTTGTGGATAAAAGATCCAAACAAAAGACAAATTTCATTTATTAATAATTATACTATACACTACATTTTCCATGGAAATTGTTTTAAACTTCTATATATATATACCGGTTTCATTTAATTCAAAATCCAGTTGCATCTTCCATTTTCTAATACTTATATTTTATTAAACATTTCCATACAAGAATGATATCAAATCCACATTCTTTGTCTATTTCTAGCATCTAATTAAATTTGAATATGTCCATTTGGTTGTTGGATATTTTTTCTTAGTGTATATTTAAGTGAGGTAGGATAGCATGGAAGGTAGTTCATTGAGTTTTTATTGAGAAAGGCAGAGGGACATAGCCCTGGCCTTCTATTTTTTATGTTCTTACCACTTCTAGAAACATGATAGATGAGGAAAAATTGTCCATTGTGACGAAAAATATGTGTTCTTAAAATTATTTTGGTAAGGGATTTTTTTTTAATCTTTAAAGTACTAAAAATACTATTTTCTTCAGAGAAAAAGTACATTTTTTAAAAACACTATGGTTTCTGGTTTTTCCTATGGTTTCTGGTTTGGTGTAAGGAATTTCATTTCCTTCAATTTTGTTTAATATTCTAGTGTTATGGTTTTTTAAACAAATTTTATTTTACAAAGATGAACATATATATGCGCACACACACACACAAACACACATATATGTATTTACCAATAATAAAATATGTTTTGTAGTATTGAAAATTTTGATACATTTTTATAAAGCTACTACTATGAATTTTTTAGAAAATCTAATTAATTAAATTTTTTATTTTATTTTGAAAATTCAAATTATTTCAAAAGAATCATCTTATAGAATTACATATATGTTTTAATTTTATTTCATTTAATTAAATTTTATTTAAACATTAATTTATTTTGGTTATTATGTGATATATGTATATATACTTGTAAAATCTTCAAGTGTATAACCATTTTAAATAAATTTTGATCAACCAGATATTAAGTATGAAATTACAAATTAATAATATCATAAATTCATCGTGTAATATGCATGTCATGCACATATTAGGATTTTGGTCATATCGATGATTTTTCATGGCACTTTATACATGAATACTGATATTTATGGGTACATACATATAGGCTTAATCATTGAATAAAAGTTACAAAAATACAGATCTTTTATCGAATTAAGAATGATATTTGTAGTATGTGAATGCTAATTGAACATAAATTTATTTTTTAATTAATATTAGAATTTATAAATAAAATTTAACATGTTTATTCCATGTATGATTATATATATATATATATTCAATGATAAAACTCCAATGAAAATTATATATATGTAAAGCAAGCTAAAAACGGTTTTATAAAAACCAGTACTTGAACTTTGTAAATACGATAGGGAATTAGAAAGTAAATCCATCACTCAAGTGGGTAGGCCCAAGATAGCCTTCAAAGTTTTAAGTGGCCTAATATGTTTTGTTTTAAAATATTACTTAATATTTTCAACTAAATCACTGGATTAGTTTGAAATCATTTTAAAAGTATAATTATTTTTCAAATAATTTTAGTATTTTGTAAAAGTTATTGTACAAATTAATTTCTAATTGAATTTTTCAAATGTAATATCCAAGGGATATTTTTAATGGAATTTATCAAAAGTTTAGAAAAAATATTATTGGGAAATTGAATGTTCACCCTTTGTTTAAAAAATGATTTTCCAAGGTATCTTAAAAGTTATAACTCACATGTAACCACTTTTGGAGTTAGCATGTGAGGAAGAATATTAGGCATCTGTATACTATTTTTTCAACTCTTATAAATGTTAGGTGTTGTCGAATCCTCCATAACCTAGACCGGTAAATGGTCATAGTTTGTGTAATCTGGTGTGTAATTGTTTACTTTATTATATACGAAAAAACTGACACATAAGTTTTTGAGAACCGAGTCTAGAAGAGTGGGCTCAGGGGAGTTATATTGGTTCACCATAGTTGGTTTTAATGCCTATGTGTAATGAATATATTATTAGAACCAAACCCAAGAGTGTGGTTCTGGGGAACCACAATAGGTACCAAATCCATTATAGTAAAAAAGGTAGGTTTTTAGCACCAAACCCTGAAAGGGTAGTTTTGGATCACCACACACGGTATCAGAGCAGGGTTAAATAATTTTTTAGGAATATTATATTTATTTTGGTGTTTATTATTAGATAAATTTAAGTAAAACCATAGGTATATTCTTAAGTATAGGATAACATATTGAAATTTTGGTAAATTATTGATGGTGTTGTTTTACTAGCTATGAAATACATGTATATATATTAAAATATGATACCGGATCTAGAACAAATATACCTTGGGTTAGCAACCCAGAAATGGTCATATTGGGCATTAACTCAATCACTACTCAATGAATGAAAAACTAGCCTAAATTTACACCTATTTTATCACTACAATGGATCTCTAAAAACCATTATAAATGTTTTAAAATGAATTTTTGAATGTAATACATAAATTGTTAGGTCAAAAAACCTATTAGGAATATAACCATGAACAACCTTAGTTAAACTGAAGAAGTTATATGTTGACACAATTATATTATAGTTTTACCAAAAGTATCATTGGTTGAAATTAAGTTTTAATTGGATAATTAATCATAATATTGATATTTAAAATTCATATGATCATTTAATTTAATTTTATTTGATCTTATGATATTCATTTTGGTTTTCATATTTGGTAGGAGACAGGATCTTGAAAATGAAATTTTTAATGGTTTGTCTCTATAAATTCCTATAAACAACTCGGGAAACATTTTTAGTATAATTATTTTTGATAAAACAAATATTAATATACTCCTATTATGATGGAAATGATTATTCTACTAGAATATATGATTATGAAGTAGATATATTAGTAGAAAATGTATTAAGTTTCTCATAGATCATTTAGCTTCTTTCATCAGTGAATGATAATTTAAATTATGAAGAAAGAAACTTATTTAAGACAGAAAAATGTGATGGACTAGTATTTTAGAATAATTTTTTATTTAAATAAATACCATGTTTAATTCTCCCTCTACACGTAACAAGGAACAAAATACATTCCACAAAATATTTTATTAATATCAATACAACTATTTTAATGTTATCATTGAATTGGGAATTATAATCAAAGGTAACCACATTATGATTTATATATATATATATATATATATAAATAAAGGTCATTTTTTATACCAATTTACAGATAAAATTCAATTAGTATAGTTAAATTACTGATAAGATAATTTTAATATTAAAACTTTATTTTCCTAAAAACTGCCTTTTGAGGCACTATGTATTTGTATTTTATGAAACGAAATATATTATAGTTTAATGGTTATAAAATATATTTTTACATTAATTATAGATCAACCCAAATTAAATTATTATTTTTTAAGAAATATGTATAAGAATAGTTCATATCTCAAAATACACTTTTTCATTAAAAATAATGTTCATTATATTTCTTATTTAGATATAAAAGTTAAATTACCAAATTTTAGAATTTTATTTTATAAAATTAAATATATTTCTCAATTAAACATTTCCAAAAATATTTTAAGTTTAATTTTTGATATTTTTTTGAAATGGTTGAATTTTGGTTTGAATAATAAAATATACTGATTCTGAAAAAAAATCACTTTTATCACATTTTCATTTTACAAATATGTTTTGAAGGTTTATTATATGTTTCTTATATAGTGATATATATTTAAGAATAAAAATAAATCATATAAAATGTATTAAATTTTTAATTTATAAAACTTATGATTAAAATTTTGGAACTTATGTAATATTTACTTAAGAAAACCTATTTTGGGTTGTTCATTTTAATTAAGTATCCAGAAGGTGGAATTATGTTTTTAATTTGTTTTAAAAACATATAAATCTAATTTGGTATATAATAAACCAATTCATTTTAGGTAAATCAATAATATTGATAATTGTTTCTTAAAAGGAGCCATCAACACCACACTTCTCCTCAAACATTAATCCTCATATATTTAGATGAAATTTTTAAAAATTACTCCGTATAATTATGATTCACCTTATAATGGTTTTTGTCTTCTCAAAATTACACCTCTCAAATCTTTAATACAATTTTCAAAGTGTCTCTTCCAAGGAGTGTGATAATATTCTCATTGAGTAATTTTTCATTTATTTTCATTTCATTATTATTCTAAATCCTATTAATATAATATATATATATATATATTTGTTATTAAATAATTATCATATTCATACTAGAATTTATATTTTATTTTTTTGTGATAACTATTTTCTACCTTCCTCCCAGACATTCAAAAAAACAGAAATATCGCTTGAGTTATGTACAGATTACCGCCTCCCTAAGCGGCATGATCTATTTTCCATAACTACCTTAAATGAATGTTTCAAAGGTGGTATTTAATTATTAAATACTATGCATAATATATTATTAATATAATAAAAATATAAACTAATTCTTACCTTCTTTATGCTCTATGGAAAATGAGAACGATGCATGGGTGTACGTGCAGACTAGCACCTCCATGAAGCAACTTATTTTATTTTTCATCTAGAATTTAATTCGTTATAAAACTATCCTAAAATATGATTCAACACCTTAAAAAATATAAATAATATCATTATACTTCTATAATAATTATATTATTCAGAAAGAGTCACATTCTTAATCATACTCACCCATTGATTATAGCAAGTTATTGTTTGGGATGATTTAACTTTCAATGTGAAAAATGATATAAATTTCCTTCATGGATTTATATGTATAATTAAATAGTTATATTATTATAAATAAATTATTAGATAATATTTTATTTAGGGTTTTGACAATTTTATAGTAATATCTAGCTCATTATTAATATACAAACTTTTTTTATAAACATTTACCAAAAAAATATAATCGATGATTCTACCTTTATGAATCATGGCTAAAATTATATTGGAATTAAAATAGATATTTATAGAAAATTATAAATAATATATTCCAATACCATGGATAAAATTGGAATTTTAAACTTTTTATAACTGAATGAGAATCAACATGAACAATTTAAGGAAAACACAAAATAATCAAAATTAATAACACCAGATGATGAAAACAACCCTTCAATAAATAAAAAATGTATAATAAATTATTATAATTAAATATTATTAAATGAAAATAAATATGAATAAGGTTATAAATATAATTATTAATGGATTCATGTTTTTTATAAAGGAAGTTAGAGTGCATTCAATTAATCATGAATAACAGGTAAGGGTGTTTTTTTAACTCCATATCCTTTCACTGAGTTATAAGGATTATTCTATAAATTTATTTCTATAAACTGGGTACATCAAACCTTATGGTTTTATTATTATTAAATAACTATTTAATTTTATAGTTATTTATAATTATCTCTTATAAAAATCATTTAATATGATTGTAATTTCAAATGTATGATGTTGACAAGGGGTTTTCTTAATTTAACTTATTTTATTGAGTCAAAATTATTATTCTAAGAAAATTATTATATAAAATAGACCTATTATACAATATGTTGATATTATAATTAATTTCATCATTATTTTAAAGGAAATTACATTTTTGAATCACTTTCATTATGAAATTTAATGGTGTCAAGTATAATTACAATTGTCTATAAATGATCTCTTTCTCTTCTATATCTATATACATTGTTCCTACAAATGTTTTACATTATTATTTTCAAAATAAAAATATGTTTATATCTTGTAATATTAAAATTTATATTTACTTATTTTCAAATGAAATATTGAACACTATATTGATGATGTGGGTTTCAATAATTTTTTTAAAAACATTAAAAAGGGTTCCCAAATAATGTTTGTGTTTTAATTTTTCACTTCAAATTTCATAGGAAAAAGTTATGGGTTTTTTAAGGAACCATTGTTTATAATTATTTCAAAGTAATGATTTAAAAACAAATAAGGTTACCTTTTGGAAAAATATTTTTTTAATGCGATTGACAATTTATTATTTTATGACGATGTTAATAAATGTTTTCTAAAGAAAATTTAATGGTTCACTTTGTTTTATATATATATAAGATCAAACTACAAAAAAGATAGGTTTTATGAATCACCTTCAAAATTTCTTGATGAAATGATACTTTTTAGTGAATAAACTTTTTGAATGAACTAGTCGACTTTTTATATCAATTTAAGTGATACAATAGTGATACTACCTCCATCACCAGAATAAATTTTAAGGGAAATTGGGATACAAAACAATTTCACAAAACCAAAAGAATGTTGAACCCCATATGAGATAACCAAACCATTTTTGGCTAATTTAAAAAGATGAAATGGTTTAACATCTATAAACTCTATTCGATATAGGAAACCTTCATGTCTGGATTTTATTTGATGAGGTCCTCAAAGTTGTTAGACATCTTTTTCTTGGTGTATACATGTCCCTCAAATATTTTTTCCCTGATTTTAATGCATATATCAAAATATAATTCTTTTTATCAATCCAAGAAGCCTTTTCATTATTAGGATCGAATCGGAATTGTCTTTCAAACATTCTGTGGGTATCCTCTTTTGAGACACTGATCCAGAAGGTATCCTCAAGAATATATTCATTATAACGAAGGATAATATCTTAGAAATTTTCTATATCAACTTCCTCCTTGTCACCTCCCTTCATAATGATTCCAATTTATTCAATCTTTGGATTGGAATGATTTCCATGTCATCATGAGTTCTAACAACCTCATCACCGAGAGGAGTTATTAGATCCTTTTACAATTTAAGCCATTTGTACTTACTTTATTTGTGTGGTGAGAAAATATTACCACCATTTTTGGAATGGACCTTTTCAATATCCATTTCATTTAGAGTAACCATATAAATAAATAATTTATTCATAAAGAAAGAACTTTTACAATATGATCTTGTAACTGGAGGATAGGGTACATTTCTGTAATCCTTATATTTTTGTGATCTCCTCACTTTATTTATGAAATTGTCTAAATAAAAAGGTACTTTTTTCCATTCTTTTTTGATAATTAAAGATACTCTTATACTAGTTCCATTTCATTACTCTCAGTAGACCAAGTATCAGAGTCATAATTATTCTCAGCTTCTTTATCATATAACCTACCTCATAAAAGATTATTCCCTTAAATGCCTAAATCATAACAATTTCTTAATTTGATTGGAGTATTCTATTAATAATACAACACCAAAAAACTATACTAAATTTATATTCCACTTATAGTCTTGTGGGAAAGCTTACTAGACTGGAACATGTCAAGATTCAAGTCATAGACCTTGTACAGACCTTCAGTTTCTCTTACATTACCATCTTGAAAGATTATTCTTCAAAAATTAGAGAATTACTTAAAACTTTTGGGTCTATTATCTGTCTAGTTTTTTCCCTAAATCATTGTCTAAAGGTGTATTTGAATCACTATGTACACATAATAATCTTGATAAACATCATTTTGATCGTTACTCTTAAGAGGATAACCCAATGAAATCATGATATCATTCCCATCAATATCCAACATGTGCATCAAGGGAGCCTATTTCATTGGATTAAATTCATGAAGTAGGATGACACTATGAAGACATATTAGAGATGAATTCCCTTAGAGGTAGAAGGAGGATATGTAGTATGTCCAAGACTCATAAATTATCAAATTTTTGTGTTAGATCTTAATCCAAATGAAATCTAGTTAGGGTTTAGATATTTCAACCTCAACATAGATTCAAGGTTTTATGGGATGTAAATCCAATTGGGTCATGAGATCCATAATCAATAAGTGAACAACAATATTACCTAGCATTAGAAAAATGGAGGGATTTCAGAAATATGGCGTAAATCCTGGAAGAAAAACCCAAATGGATATAATCTAAAGGTCATGATTCAAGTGAATATAAAAGGACCAATTGATGATAATGAGAAAATAATTATAATAGAACATGAGTTTCTGGACCATGCAATAGAAATATATTCATTAAATAAAAAATTAATCATTATTTCCAATGAGCTAATCAATCTAACCACTGTAAGAAAAGAAACCCCTACTAAGAATTGAATATTCTATCAACTATATACACCAAAGAAATCAACCATCTAAAAAAGCTACCATGGTGAGGTTCTGAAGGGAAGATGCTTATGAAAACATTACAAGATCTGAAGCGAAGGGGATCCAATGAAAAAATAGGAAACTTTTGGGATAACATGATACTAGGGAGAGTGAAGAGAGACCTCAGATTAGTAAAGGGGGAAAGTGATGGGGGTAGTAAGAGTACATGAAAAGATTCCATTTAACCTCCCTTAGGGTGGGGAGGGTCCAAATTCTTGGCCACATCGGTAGAACCCTAGAGATGCCCGAAGGGGAACCCGAACTCCCAGCTACCTCCCTCCCATGTTCTGAAAAATGGTCTTCAAATAAAAAGACTCCAATGGTAGAGTATACCATTTATCTTTTCTATATCAATTATCCATTTTCATTACTACTTTAAAACACTAATTATAATGGTAAAATAATCACCATTGATTATAGTTCGCAACAGTCAAAATGAACAATAGATATATTGACTTATATTTATATTTGATCAATAGTTATATAATGGTCAAATACCAATAATCACAATTCCCTTTACAGCATATAAATTACTCTGAATTATTTCAATCAGTATTCATGACAATTTCAATTGAGTTCATATTTTTTTTATTGGTTTATTAATATTTTTTATTTCTATAGTTTAGGTAGTGGGGGAAATGATCATAACCGATCAGGGTGATCCATATTTTTATATTTTAGATTTGTTATTTTATATTTTTCATCCAATTGTAATTTTTTTGAATTTTAATTGATTTTATAGATATCTAATTTAATTACCATTACTAACGGTATAACATTTTTTTGGTTTCATTATATTTTTTATATGTATAATATAATATATTATAACCCACATTTTCTTTGGAAACAAATATAATTTAAAAAGGCTTGATTGTTACATGAATTATATCCAAACAATTTTTTTAATAAAAATATATTTAGGGTTGAATGAGAACCCAACATACAAGACTATGGATATAATAAAAAAATTAAAAATTTAATAATTTACTGCATACAATTTCATTTTTTTTAAAACAACGGACAAAATGGGCCTAAGAACTACCCAAATCGTATGTTCCCAAAATCCCTACACATAGGATATAAATCATTTTATATAAATTGGAGTGAAATCACTGATGAACACATATCATCCATGGAAACTACATCACTGTTATAGTACCATCTCCGTTGGAATAGACACAAATTTTCTTACTAAAATGTCAGTGGTCAACAACAAAAACCACCACTATAGTCTAATTGCTGAAAAACCATCCTTAAATCAAACCAATAACTCATAACACCAATAAAATAAAAAATCATGAATCCAATTAATTATTCTGCATCAACATTAAATTAAAAACATCTTAAAGGAAATAAGGAATACCAAAACACCAAACTCAACGGTTCACCACCAGAACCACATCAGAATCCATTCGAAGTATTTTTCTATCAAAAAAGTCAAAACTACATCATCCTATCCTAGAACCTATAATGTAATTTAATCCATGGGAAGTCATCACGATAATTAAGGCATGTCTCTACCACTATAGAAAAATATCCTAGAATAAAAACTACTAGAAAGTACCATAAAAGTATATGAGGAAAGAATTATTGAGATAAAAACACAAACAAGACTTTTAGATATAGGAAATGTTGACAATATAACCCACCATCGAGGAATTATGGGTGAAAAAGAAATTAGAATCAAATAAAATAAATTGGAATAAGAAATTGTAAGAAATTAAAAAAGTATGCAGGCACATGAAAATAAAAACAACTTAAATATTCTACTTTTACAATCCCAAACCACTAAATCACCTTCATGTTTGAACATATATGGGATTTCATGTAGAGGGTAATTAAATAAGTGGTGATGAGAATATAAATATAGTTGGACCATAAAAGTTACCCAAAGACATGTGGATGATAATATGAGAGAATCTAAAAAAACACCATACTTGTCATAGTCTTGAAAAATCAAAATAAACCCATACTTAACCATACTAAGATAAGGTTGGGAATGATGGGTATGGAAAAAAGGAAGTTGAACATGCGGAAAAAAATCCATAAGCCTCAAGATAAACACAACAATTAAAAATTATCTCCCAACTAGAGAAAGGGGAGGGTGAATATAGTATAGAAAATGGAAACTGAAGAAGAAGAAATAGACCCATGATGTGGGGAAATAGACACACAATATTGGTGAAGAAAAGTAGTTCTATTATCACAGAAAGAGAATAAGAAAACTCTAGTGAGAGTGGAAGATTATAATAGAACTAGGATATTAATGTTATATAAAGTTTTATCTATTAATTATTCTTTACATAATACCTAAAAACAAATAAACCATATAAATTTTCTAAACTCATCATTACCAAATTGAAATCCCAAAAATAATGAAAACCTAGATCAAATGTTCTCTCCGAAAATGAACAAAACATTTATCCAAAAATTATTAAATATAAAATATGACCTAAAATAATTTTTATTATCTTCCAAACCCGAAAAAGACTAATATTTTACATAAAATACTCGAATCTCTATGAGAAATAAACTACAATAAAATAATATATAATTCTAAAAATTAAACCAATATGTATCCCACAAATAATTTAAAAATATTTGATATAAAATAACATACTAGCCAATAATTATCTATATATTCATTAATCATGTATACTTCCCAAAATCACAATAGAATCTTTCTAAAATGACATTAATCACATTTCCAAAAAATGATTTATAAATCATCAAAGTCATCTACACCACCCAACTTATATTACTAAAATCAAATAATTTTTTCCCCAAATAACCATAATTATCTCTACATAAAATCACATACCAACCCTAAATAAAATCTATACTTAAATCATGTATTCTTCCCATAACCCAATTAAAACCTCTCAAAATATCATTACCGCTTTGAAATCTAGTCACATAAGGTCTAAAAATGGTATTTAGGGATTTGAATTTATTATAAAACATAAACTTATTAACCCATAATGGTATTCACAACTCTAAAATTAAACTAAACTAAAAATATGCTGAAACATAACATTATTTAATCCCTTATCTAATATAATATTAAAAAACATGTACACAAAATTAACATAACTAAATAATTTATTACAATTATTACATCACATACATACCCAAGATCTTTTAGGATTAGAGTTTTAGATAATTAATAAACTCCATTACATACAAAAAGATATATTTTAAAAATAATTGGATAATTTTTTACTAGATAAAACTCTTTAAATGATTCAATTTAAATTTTCAAATCTAAAATAACACAACTGTAAATTTACTTTATAATCATCCCTACTCAACCTTACTTACGGAAACAAATCATTTCAAAACAAGTAATTAAAATAAAAAAGGATATTAAGAGGTATAAATGAAATAAAAAATCCCATTAGGCCATTGAAATAATTGAAAATACCTCAAAAAGTGTCTCCGATATATAAAAACCTTGATATCCTAAAATAAAAAATAATAATTTCAAAAATAAAATCAAATTATTTTATAAAATGTTTCCCTAAAAAAAAATAAAAATGAATAAAATAAATTGGTAGTAAATTAAGGTTTCATGAAAAAAAATATTAGATGAAAAATATTTTCCTTGAAAAAAACAAGTTTAAAATTTTATAAGATTATAAAAATTTCCTTAAATCATGAAATTGTCTAATATTCCCATGAAATATAAATATTTCTTTTAAACCAACTAAAAATTTATATAGAATCCATAAAGGCATCTTTGGACATTATATTCAGCACACATTCAAGTAACAATTTTAATGGAATATATTATAACAAGTTATTTCCAATAACTAGTAATGCAACCAAATTCATCCAATTATTTCTGACGTCAGTTCTCCAAATAATAAATCATCGCTCAATAAATGGGAATGTGGGCTGTATCACAGGCCTTTCCACCTTCATATACACTGTTCAAAAACTATAATATGAACAAAACACATTATATTTCACTGAATTATGAATGGAATTAACAAAAAAACTATTTTATATTCTATAATAAAAAATATTTATTTATACATATAAAAAAATTATTTTATAGGAATACGTAGAGTAGTTACCTATTGAGAGGAAAATGAATGTGAAAAACTGAAGATTTTTAATGATAAATAATAATATTGTAACGTTAATTATTATAAAAAATTATAAAGAGTCAACAAACAAGCATAAATTTTTTCAAGGTAATTTTTTGATAGAAAACCACTAACAATAATGATAAAGTATTATTCAAAACCAATAAAATAGAAAATGTGAAGTGGATTCATAAGTCCCGTTATTTTAATATAAAATATATAAAAAATGGTTCATGTTTGAGTGAATAAATCAAAAAAATGAATAAATGAATAGTATAAAATATGTCTTAATTTATGTAATTTGAGACTAGAAAACCATTACCTCAAGTACCAACTTTCCTTTTACATCTTCTATCCTTCTAAATAATAAAATTATATGAAATATTCTCTTGATTCAGAAACTTTTGAAGATTTTTTGTTTTATAATTCCAAAATGGTTTTGGTATAATATTAATGATCAAAAATCCATTTACAATGGTTCCACAAGCCTCATAACTATTAATTTATAAGTTATATACCATTCGAAAAGCTAAGGAAATTAATAGGCCCTGTAATAGTTATCGTTTAGAGAATCTTCTTCAATAATCATATTTTTTAGGATAAATTGGATATGCTTGTCTACTTTTAATTTAATTTTCATGATATATATTTTTTTATTACAGAATTATAATCATTGAATTAATTGAATATTAATATTATATACAATCATGAAATAAATTACTCATAAATGTTGTTTGTTTTTGAAAACACCATTGTTCACTTATGTAGTGAAAACCCACCACCACGATAAATGTTTGTCAAACAAGTTTAATGGATGCGAAAACTAAATTAATATATGATTTTTGTAAAAATATTTAATTATAATTAATCTATTTTATGTGAAATTATAATGTACTAATTATTTTATTGAAATAATTAATAGTATAATTGAAATGAAAATATAACTTTTTATAAACCCCATATTTTAATATAGTAACAACTTAGGAAAAAAGAGTTCAATGAAGTGTAATAAGGGATCTATAAATATTTAAAGATAAAAAAATTCAAATACCAGATAATAGAATCAGGTATGTAATATAATAAAAGGTTTAAAATATTTTTAAGGGAATGAATAATGAAAGAGAATATAGAAATGGACATAAAAACCATTACCATTCTCTTCGAACATCCTACATATTAATTTTAAAGCTTCTAGAGAAATGAATTTTGGAAATAAAAAATCATTATGAATGTTTCATGGGAATCGTGGAGAGGTATTTGGGTATAATATAAATAAAAAAATAAACATTATATTTTTTTTAATGGTTATAAAGATTCACCTTTTGTAGAAAAAAATTGATGGAATTTTTATAGAAATTTTATATTAAGATTCATGAATGTAAGTTCAAAATTTAAGTGGCTTTTAAATTGAATATAAATTATATGATAGAAAAAAAATAATTCTCACTTAACTCAAGATTTTTTATAAATTTATAAATCATTTTTAACATGAGATATCATTTATGTTTAATTTTTTTGGTTGTTCTCATAATTTGATATTAAAATATGAAAATAACTATAAAATTCCTAAAAAGTATTTATATAACTAATTATCATTCATAATTATCTATAAAATTTGTGAATAATACAAATTAATCTAACAATTTTCACTCTAAATATCTTTAAAACAAATATTTTTTTAATTTTCCCCTGCATTCATAAACACACCATCAACATTATGTAAGAATTTTGGATAATTATCCTTTTATTTAAAATATAAAAATCAATGAAATAAATATAATTTATTATTCATAATTATTATCATATAAAAACATTTATAAAATTATTTATTCAAATTTATGTCATGATAACATTTTTAAGATAATTATTTTAACTTTTATTAGCTTGCACAAACACTAGGAACGAATTTAGATAATTAACATTTTATATAAATTTAAAATAAATAAATATTCATATTATTTTTTATTCATAATATATATTATTAAATTATAGAATACTCTTTTACCCTCTGATACTATCTCAAATGAACTATATTTGACCATTTCAATGATAAGCAAGCCTTGCGTCAGAAACAAAAAATGTTTGCATATTTATCATGATAAAACAATTTATTTATATTAATTGGATAATACACATATGTTATTTTTATTATATTTTACATTAATAAATTTTCTACAGATTTCATAAATTTTTAATTTATATTTATTTCTTGATGGTTTCATAAATGTTGTAGTATATGTAAATTTTTTTTTACAATTCAATAAAAAATAACTTTAGAAAAATACTAAAACATCACACTAAGATAATTTCAATGTGCTGAAACCAAAATTAATGCTTTACTTAAAAAAGTAAAAATTAAATATTTATTAATTTAAATTTTAAATATTTTAATTTAATATATAGGAAAATAATTTATATAGAACAAAAACTATTTTTTCAAAATGAGAACATATTCTTAGTTCATATCATGGTACATTTTTATAATATTATCATAATAACTAATATAAATTTGTATTCACATAATTAAAATGAATACACATTTATAACATATCTTATAATCAAATAATTCTTTATATCATTCAAAATAACAAAATATATTTTCATTTAAATAATTTTTATATAATTTGTAGTAAAGACATAAATTTTACATTTTATAATGATAATATAATTAATATTATAATATCTTTAGGGACATGAACTAAATACGTATACTTTTTAAAATATGTATCTCCTATATAGAAATATATTTATAAGATGGGTAAAATTGATATATTACTGAAAATACCTAGTTTTCCATACTACAAAATTGTTTCTTGATCCCAACAGTTGGTGGAAACCTTCAGATTAATGAAAATATTGGTTATTCTTTAAGGGAAATTAATCACTACCCATGAAGACTAAAATCATGAAATACATGGTACGATTATTTTATGATTATCTTATTGCATCTTGTTGATTAATCTTCAGGTCGATCTTGTATTGGTTTTTTAAATTTATTTCACTACTTATATTCATAAAGATCTCCCAAAAATCTATTAGAGGTATCAGAACAAGTTTTGATAATGAATCAAGAAGTTTGAATCTGTATGTGAAAAAAAATTGGTAGTTTTTTCAGAACCACAATCATGGTCATGAGATTATTACATGGTTTTTGATGTTATAAAAATTTTACATGGTCCAATGATCATCAATCCATAATGTGATAATATTTAGAGTAGAAATGACATATTTTAAGTGAACATTTTATGGTTTTCGTAACTATAAAACATAATATTGTTTTCAAAATCACAATAAAATGGTTAGATAGCCACTACATCATGGTTAGAGACATCATGATTAACAACCATGTCATGTTGGATATTAATAATTCATCATTTTGGGTGAGAACATAGATCTAAAATGGAACGTGGATATAAATTATTTAATGGAACCTTTGATGTTTATAGTGTCTGAAATAGTTTTTATACTTCCACTATTCTATAGTGGAAGTCCATCATCTTTAAAAAAAATTATTATTCTAAAAAACAATCTTCACTAGCCCAGGTCTGAATCTGTATGACTTTGGACCATATCAAAAGTGGTTTTCATTATTATATTTAAATAATGGTAATATATCTCATGTTAAATAAACGATTTTCTAATTTATTTATAAAATTTTTATTTACATATTTATGAATATAATTTTTTTATATTATCAGTTTTGTAGGATTTAGTTTAAATTATTTAAACTATTTCTTATTGATTTTCATACCATGGATATAAGAGTTACATAATAGGTTTTAAAACATATGATTTAGTTATCTTCTACACTAAATTCAATTTTAATTTGGGTTTTATGTTGAAATTTATAATTTGATTAAAAATTATACATATTAGGTATTATAATTATAGTTAAATTGAAGTATATTTTGACTATTTAACCACGGGTTGGATAACATTAGGTTTGACTGCTCACTAGACTAAGATATGACACTATAATTAGGTTTCTATGGAAAGAATGATACCCATTCAACAGAGAAAAGTAAATTATAAAAAATATATCTCAAGATTAACCTTGTATGAAACCAAAATCATTTATATCGAAAGAAAATATATTTTATACCAATAAACATAGACCACCAAGATAACTTCTTCATTCAAGTGCTTGATGATGATCCCTCATAGGTATCTAAAGAAATTCCTCCACTATGGTGCTTTCATGAGATGTCTTAAATAACCCGATTCTCCATCAAGATTCTTCTTCTCTCTATGCGATTCTAGTATCTCTCATAATAAGGGATAAATAATAAGACAGATTTGGGTATAAGGGATATGTTGGTAAATTTTGAGCACATGAACCACTTAAATCAATGCCACTACCTTCTTTAAATAACCTTTTATGAATCTCCTTATGTACGCATGCATTTATTAAAATATTTATGGATTTTTTATTCAACACCATTATTTTAAAAACATTTGTAACCCTTGAACATCCTCTATGTGTTTTATATTATTAAATATAATAGTGAAAAATAATTTATATCAAAATGAAATTTAATAATAATATTTAATATTCATCTACCTTATAATTGTAAAATAGCACATGAATCTAGCAATACTATTATATAATTTATGATTTCCTCATGTAAAAACATATGACTAGAAAAGGAAGAGTTGTATTATATTTCAATATCAAACTAAACAATGTTACCATGCATAAAATATTCCATTATATATTATTACAAATAATATCCTAATATTATGTCTTATAATATAGGATAGCATGTATTATATACCTATTTATATTTTAGGCATATCACTATTAATATACCACTTATACCAAGGAATCATAGACTTTGTGCTATTTTATTTAATATTTTATCATATATAATAATTTATAAAACCATATTTAAGACTTGTTTTGGATATCTTTGAAAACTCTTTTGGAAATTTGTCATCAAATTTATCATGTATCATATACTTTCTAATACCTTGATAATATTTATAAAAAACTCATTTTGGATAAACTCTACAAAACATTTAGATATTCTCTACATGTTTCTTAAAACTATATCCCCATTCAGTCAACAATATACTGTGACCCCATGAAATCTTATAGAGTTGACAATAAATATGAATTCTCAAATCCATAAATTTATGCAAGGATCATCCTATGGGAAATCATTAAAGAAACTAAATCTACTAATTGATCAAGTTTGATCTCTATCAAACACATATATCTATATACTAATTTCTACAATATATATCATTTATAAGTGACACAAACATTTTGTGGGGTGTGGAAAAAAGAAATTATATTTTTACTAGTGCAGCAGAGTGGCTAACTATGGCCGTCTCTCTTGATAAGCCTTCTCTGTGTAGTTCACCTACTTATTCTATTTCACCTAGACTATTTTTTTTTGTTTTTTTACTATCAAATGAAAATAATGAAAATGTTTTTTGGTTTTTTATTAGTTAAAAATATAAACTATCCTGAAATGTAAATAGAATTAGTTGATGATGAAAGAACCTAGTTTTCGGGTTCATTCTTGGATTCAATAATTTTTATACTTTATAAGTTTGATTCTAGTTTGATAACTCGAACATGAAATCTCATTTTTGAATCACTATTATTTTCCAGAATAGAAATAGATTGAGTCACATGTAATTGGGTAATGTCACCCAATCGAGGACATTCACCACACCCAAGCATACTACTCAAGTCTATCACAAATTTAGAATAAATTTTAAGGGAAATCAACAACACCTTGACCTCCTACTGGGCCAAGTCTCCGGTTTGGCCTCTCATTTACATGAGTATGAGATAAAAATGGTGGATGAATGAGGATAGAGAGTGATAAATAAGAATAAATAATTTATAATGATTTTTAAAATAACAGTAATAATATTATTAATTAATAATATTATTAATATTATTAAGAAAATTGTTTTTTGAAAATAAGAGAGAAAGAAATTAAAATAATTTCAAATTAAGATTTAGATATTACAAGTAATAATTTTAATAATATTAATAACAATAATAATTGTTTTTAGTTATTAATATTATTATAGAAGAAATTAAATTGTGGAAACCAAAATAAAAATGCATCTTTGTAATGAAAACATAAAGAATTACAATTTATATTAAAACTAAAACACATCTAAATGAAAATAAAAAAAAGAAGAATAAATGAGGGGGGAGGCGAGTATGAGCAGCGTCTTATTCCCTAGTGGGATCCATCCTTGTTTGTGGGTGTTGAGTTGATGATTTGGGAAGAAGGTGAGGGCCTCCTTTTATTGGAAGAATTCTACCTCTAAAAATTTGTGCATTTTTTGGACCACTAAATGTCCAATTAATTTATAGAAACATTTATCATCAATATTGGATTTTTTATAGAATAAAGTGGCCCATGTTCCACAAGAAAAGAAGGATCAAAGAGGCCTGAAGTAGTGTAGACCGAGGGAATACCTTTAGATCAATTTAAACCCTTTGGGTTTCAAAGAGATAACCTTATGGAGGATGAGAGGGTTAGGGCCCAAAACATTTAAGTAAGTATGGTGGTTTTTGACATGATTTCCCTCTCTCCAAGTGTGCATCACTTTGGTATTGCTCTCGAGTATAACCCTGCACTTTCTGATAGTGTAAATGATCGACCATGGAGAGGGGATGTGAGCCAAAAACGTATCATACAAGATTTTGATTCGGTTTCAACTTTGGATAACTCAATGTTCTTTTGATGGCACAGATTAATACCCTGGAGAAGATACATGGCCTCTTCTTGAAGGGAAGAACCTTGGCCAAGGTGAGAGGAGAAAGAAATTATCTCATACCCCTTATTGTCTTAGACCATGCCTCCACCGCGAAGGACCCCCGGGCAGTAGGAACCTTCATATTTTAGTTTGAGACCCATAGGGGGTGGATCTATTGGACCCAGTGGTCACTAACGATGATTGATTCTAGATAGGTTTCATGGGAGTTCCTTTCATGAAAATGAAGAGATGGTTCTTCCCGCCATTTTTTGAAAATACGATCCAAATCCAGCAGATGGTTTTTGGTCATGATGATGATGGTTATACTAGATGTGGATACCCCATCATTCCATCCTTATTTCATGATTTTATAATACTCCATAACCCTATATTCCATATGGTGGTATGTGCATCCCTCTCTGGACCTCTGTCACCTGAGCTGTGGAACTGCCTCTTCCAAAACGATTCATCAGCCATGCTGGGGACACCAAGGGCTATTAATTATCTTAGGGAACTCCAAATAGCATATTCCCATTAACCCTAGAAGAATAAGTGGTCAATAGTTTCTTATTTTGTGATTTTTTTAGTAGTTGCACTGGGAAATTGGAGGAATCCTACAACATTTGATGCTGTCATCTGTAAGGATTTCTTATAAATGAACTAATTTCTCCAATTTGTAAAGACAAAAGACACATAAAATCAGGAGGACCTGCAATAAAGGTTCAAACGACTCAAGGGATTAAGGTTGGTAGAATTTTATGCTTTAAAAATTATGTCTCAAGGAGGAGGATTGTCTCCTAAGTACAACATATGATATCAAAAAGTGTAATGAAATTATCTCCTTCAAAGTAGAAACACCCACTTCTCCAAAACTCAACGTAAGGTCTTGAAAAAATTGTTCATAATTAATGATTTATGAACCCTATTGTATATTTTTATTTACTTTTTTACTTTTGTTTTACTTTTTTGAAAATTATGATTAGATAAAACCTCACATCCATCACCTAAACCCATACGATCAGAAGATTGTTGGTTTGGAAAATGTTGATTTTTTGTTCTCCAAAATCAGAACCCATTTTTCACTTTTTTAAAATATTTTTGTCATTTTTTCATTTTTTTTAATTCAAGAGGGTAAAACAGTGTATTATATGAATGATTCCACACCCTTTTACAATTATCCCAATAATACCCCCACACTTCTTACTTACAATGTATATCATCCCATCGATCATGATTCCCTTTACCCCCACACATCATCTTTAAAATATCCTTAAAATACTAAGAGGAGGGGTGGAATTGTTAAAAGTGGATTGAAACATGGACAATACCTATAGATATCATTCATGTTCTCTATGGGATAAAATATGGATTAATGTAAAGGTATTATTTTAAGTAAAATAATCTTTTTAAAGGATGCATTAATTGTTTTAAATGTGTTTTTTCATAGTCATAGGTTATAAAGTTTCAATACAAGTTCTAGTTAGTTACATGTCTCAATATCACTCAATAAATATGCTCAAAAATAAATAAGAAGTACTTGGCCTAGAAATACTCTCAAAAATGATACATATGATTTGTAAAAATCACTCAATACATGATTAAAAATAACAGAGTAAAGATAAATCTTGGTATGATCCCCCAAGTAAAGCATAATTTAAGTGTGGGAATTTAATTTTTTCTTTAAATATCAAAACATGTTGTGGGAAAAAATTTAGAGAGTTTAAAAAATAAAACACTAAAAGTGGACTCCCTTTTTCAATGAAACATACTCCTTCCCCTTCACTGTATGGGGATTCCTTCTACCATTATAAATCTATAAAAGAAAAAAAAACTCAATTAATCATAAGGATCATGTAATTTTAGCTCAAAAAATATAGAGGGGTGGGAAAATTCTATACTACATATAAGAAATGAAATTTACTTCTAAATTACTAGAAAAAAAGTAAAGATAAATCTTTTTATGATCCTCCAAGTGGGCCCAGAATTTTGACTGCCTCTAGAGGGAAGTACATGATGTTATCCAAAGTCTAATGGAAGATGAAGCTTCTTTGATTTATACCACCACATGTGGCTTTTCCTAGCTTGTACTTCATCCTTCTAGGCGAGTAATGATCCATGGATAGAGTAAACCATATTCTTCACCTTCACAATGAGGTATAGCTTTCATGATGGGGGTATAATAATGTATGGACCATATTATTCCTTAGTTGCTACATGTGAAACCTTCTTCTCTTAGAGTGCTATCTTTATGAGGGTTGTATAAAGAGAATCCTATTGTCTGATTTCCTTAGCCTCAACTACTTGGATATAATGATGGGGATCCTTCAATGCATGTTCATTGAATTCAGTGATTTCCATGTGTTCCTCAACATGTGCATGTCCACTGTATTCTTATTTTTCCTCTAAGACATAACATAGAATGCATGATTCTCTATAATCAAAACCACAAGTAGTGATGTAGAATTTAGATTCAATAAAATGGAGGATATAGAGTCAAATAATGGTTCAAATCCCTGAGCCGGTTCTGCTTCAATCTATGCCACAATGGTATGTACATCTTCGATTAGAATCTCTGAGGATAGAGGTAGGTAGTCAGGCTCCGCCATCTTGACATCAAATTCTACCACTTGGGTGGTTTCTTCCTTTAGTGGTTCTATCTCTTCTTCTTTTTATTGTATGGGGTGATCTGGTAGTTCCTCACATTTAATAAAGAATTAATCCCATCTCTGTTGATCACCAACTTGTATATCCACAAGTAAGTCTTTGTCCCCTTCCTCCTTAGGTTCTTTAATTTCAAAGACAAGTTGTGAAATTTCTTCCACCACGTTTTCAGGTTCTTCCTCAAGCTCAGGGTTTTGTTTCTCTATTAATGAAAGAACAAAATTATATTCTCTTTTGTATTTTCTCATTAGTTGTTCAATGATCTCTCTATGTTCTTTTACCTAAGTTCTAATAAAATAATCTTCTTTTTCTTGTTTTTGATGAACTTGTGATTAATTTTTCCATACAAAATATTCAGATTTAGAATACATCATGAATGTTTTTTAGTTTTTTTAGAAGTAGTTAAATTTACCTAAGATGTGAAAATAGAAAAAATAAATTAAATGATGATTAGATCCCTAAAAATGGATCCATTTTTTACACATGCCTGTCATAGGGCATGAAAAAATCAATTATATTTTTCTTAGTGCAGCACAGTTACTGACCAGGGTCATCTCTCTGGAGGAGCCTTCTCATTGTAATTCACATACTTCATCTATATTACCTAGACTATCCATTTTTGTTTTTTTATAATATAATTAAAACAATTAAAATGTTTTTGGGTTTTTTATTATTTAAAAATATAATTTATCATGCAATGTAAACTGAATGAGTTGTTGATGAAAGAACTTGGTTTGGGGATTCAGTCAGGGATTCAATCATTATTATCCTTTATAAGTTTGATTCTAGATTGACAACTCAAACATGAAATCTCATGTTTGAACCACTATTATTTTCCAGAATAGAAATATATTGAGTTTCATGTCATTGGGGACCGTCACCCAATCAAGGATATTCGTCATGCCCAAGAATAATACCCATATCCATCACAAATTTAGAATAACTTTTAAGGGAAATTCAAGAACAGCTTGACCTCCCACTAGGCCAAGTCTCGGGTTTGGCCTCTCCTTTTCAAGAGTAGGAGATCACAATGTTGGATGAATGAGGATATAGAGAGAGACGAGAGAATAAATAATTTATAATGACTATTAAAATAATAATAATAATTAATTAATTAATAATATTATTATTATTATTAAGAAAATAGTTTCTAAAAAAGGATAGAGAAAGAAAGGAAAATAATTTTAAATTATGATTGAGATATTTTAAATAATAATTATAAAAATATTATTAATAATAGTATTTATTAATTATTATTGTAATTATAATTATAGAAGAAATTAAATGGTGTAAACCAAAATAAAAATGCACAGATGTATTGAAAAAAAATGAAAATTACAATTTAAAGTAAAACTAAAAAAATTAAAATGAAAATAAAATAAAAAGAAAAAATGGGGGAGGAAGAGAGGATAAGCATTGGAATGTACCCTAGTTAGATCCTTCTATGGTTGTGGGTGTCGAGATGATGATTTGAGAAGGAGGGGAGAGCCTCCTTTTATATGAAAAAATTTTCCTTTGAAACCTTGCACATTGTTGGGCCATTAAATGCCCGATTCATGGATATACACCCTCAATAAAGTTTTTCATAAATGTGTTGGTTGTTCACCCTCAAATTTTGAACTCATTTGGCCACTAGAAGTACGAGTTATGATTTTTTCAATGGAGATTTATTTTTCTGGATGAAGGTTCAAGGAAGATTTCTCCAAAAGTATAAAATACAATGGAAACTCTTTTGATATAAAAACTACCTCAAATTAATTAAAGAAATAAACCTATGTGTTATTATTATATTCCAGGTATAATCAAATCAATTTAAGGTGTTTAGGATTAGATATGGTTCCATTTTAAATATGGGGTCCACGCTGTCTGTATGGAAAAATCTTTAACTTCATTATTTTTTTAGGCATCTAGATGCCCAAATCAGCTCCTAGTCCAGAATAAAAAATTGAAAAAATTAAAATAAGGATTATAGAAAAAAGAATCACTAAATTTGGCATTAAACATTAAATAAATTACCAAAATACCCTTCACGTAAAAATCTGTCAAAAATCCAGAATTAAGCACTTTTCACAATTCAGACCATTTTCGTTCTATAATTCAAAATTACCAACTATTTTTATAAAATAATTAAATAAATAGGTTTTATCATTGAAAAAAATTAATAAATACTAATTATTTGATAAAAAATTTGCACATAAATTTACTTTGTCAATATGTTAGAATTTTAATATAATAAATTTATCCCATATATGCAGTATCCATTAAAAACAGTGTATGTCAATATCATACATTCTCAATTCTATTTGTATAAACTGATCAGGTTGATCAATACATCCCATGTCATTCAACCTTATGGATTATCTTATCATATGGTTCTTATCTAATATATAGGAACACCACATTTATTATATAGTCATGGACATAAACATCCTCATTCTATCTCAAACGAGGGGTCGAGTCTCATACTCATATTATAAGAGGATAAATCTCATCTTGTTTAAGATTTAACTAATGACATGATCAAAAATGAACCCAAACACACATTAATTAGAAACAAATTACGGATCACATGATAAATATTCCATATTTTGACAACTCACATGCAAGGTATCTCACTAAAATAATGTAAGAGGAAAAACCTATATAAAACAATCACCCTATTATAGTAAATGTATAATGTATGAAATTTCATGTGGTATACATTGGGGATTATCCAAATCATAAAACTATTTTATGACTCATGCATATATTTTATATCTTTTAATAAAATCCTTCCTACATTAACCTTGCCACTTAATCAAAAACTATGCTTCTCAATGGTGAACATCAGATAGAGATAAACTAAATTCATACTTTGAGAGGTACATTATCATTTCACATCATGAGTATATGAATCCAATATAAAATAATGATAAAATGAAGATGACCTTTTGTATAATGTGATACATTTTATTTCCTAAAACGCCTTTATAAATTTTAACAAAACCATACATAAACACCGATCTAATCATATCATATATAATATACCACCAGATTATCCTTATATTTGTATCACTTATAGTGTTTTTTTTAAAATATACAATAAAGTGAAATTTTGGTTGTGTTTTTTGATTAGATTGAATAGGGGGAATCCAAATGAGTTTATAAAGTAATTA
The DNA here is from genome assembly GCA_963277665.1 of Viscum album. Classification (NCBI taxonomy): domain Eukaryota; kingdom Viridiplantae; phylum Streptophyta; class Magnoliopsida; order Santalales; family Viscaceae; genus Viscum; species Viscum album. The sequence goes on along the minus strand of OY728119.1, from coordinate 279,005,895 downwards.
ATATGGAATAAGTTGTTTTGAAATCATTTAGAGGAGTACTATATTTAGATTAAAGGATTTATCATGACACCCTAGATCAAACTATTACATGAGCTCACTGAAAAATTAGAAAGGGTGAATCATAAGGGAAATCCTAGAAAGTGTAAACTTTATAATTTTTCATTATAAGAGGATTAGTAGTCATATGGTGTAAAATATTGTCTTTTTGGGACCTGGATAAGGAAAAGGAGTTGCTTACAAATATTGGATTCAGGGGGAGGTTCAAACCATGTTTTGATCTTATGAATATTTATAGAATTTGGATTAAATGTTTTGTCACACCAAATAATATAATGTCATACCATGATGCTAAAATAAGTATTATTGAAAAATAGAAAATTCCCTATTATATATGACTCTATGGGGATTTTGTAAGATTCAAAAACCAGTTTGTAAAATGATATTCACTATCATTTCATGGAAAGTAATTAATGGTATAGTGATAGTTTTAGAAAAGGTGTGAAGGAAGCTCAGATGAGTTTTAGTGGTTCTATAGTTTCAGTGTCTGTTCTATAAAGAGGGAGGTTAATGATGCAGGAATAATTTCATTGTTCATTTCTAGGGGAGGTTTGCATCATGAAGTAGAGGGTCACACCATGACCAGTTCATTCATATATCTATGCCTCAATCTAAGGAAGAATTCAATATAATATATGAATATGATTTTATGGATTTTTTTTACATAATGTAAATATATAGTAATTCATTCGAGGAAATTATATTTTTCTATATTGGATGATTTAATTTGTACAGTGTGAAAATTAGGGACTTTAATTACCCTTATTAAAAAAAATTCTTCAAAAGGGAACCTTATTATTTATTTTCATACAAATAGAGTATGGATGTTTTCATATAAAATAAGGGAAGATATATCTTCCTAAAATGGAAGAAATAATTTTTATGAAATGAAGGAAAAAACAATGTATCATGAAATAAAATACAAAATAGGGGAGAATAATTCATTCTATAGAAGTTCCTAAAAAACATTTTATATGAGGTTATTCTATGAAATGTGCTATAAATTAAAGATAAGAAGAAAATCTAGATAAATTATGGAAAAAAGATATCACTAGGGGTTGTTTTAAGTTAAGAAATAAGAATTATAGAGAAAAATTCATTCCAATTAATTTCTAGGAAAACACAAAATAAGGGGTAGGACCATTCCAAGCACTATAAATCAAAGGTATTAAGTACTTTCAATAGATCATGTTATTGGACGGTTTTTGAATTTCATCTTGTAAATGAAAAATCTCTATGTTACTAAGGCTATAGTCTTGGAGGGTCATTGAGGCACCACAAACATATACCTTCAAGTCCGGTGCTAAAAACACTTTTCACTTAATTTTTATAACTTAAACATTACATCTCATAATAATCTTACAATTTCATGAATGTAAGGTTCAATGTCTTTGAGGAATAGCTTCAAACACACTCTTTTTACAACACTTGTTAATATTTATCCATAATTGAGCTACATTAATCTCCCTTATATACTTATCATAATCTATACTCATTTTTATAACCTGGGGAATGAAAATATAATAAATGGGTGAGCTCAAACACATAGTAAGGGAAATAAATTCATGAAGGGTAAGATCATATGAATATAAGAAAACTTGATTAGGAGACAAATATATTATTAAAAGAACATAGAATAATAATAGTTGTCCAAAAGTCATGATAGTGGAGTATGTAATATGATATGAGAAAACATTAACTATTAAATAAGAGCGTGAGATAATCATTGAAACATGGAATAAGGGAATGCTGTAAAAATTTCATAGAATCAAAAATATGTGGAAACAATATAAAACATGTCATCACAATTATAAGTCAAGGAACACTACCATGAAAACATAACAAAGCATACTCAAGCTCACTGCCCATGCACTATACATGATATCTCATGAGATGAAAATATTATCCAATTCATTGGAGTTCTATCATGGAAATTCATTTCTATTCACTATATATACATGTATAAGTATTCATTAAGAGGAAAATAAAATGTAATGTCCCAAATCTGAATGCCAACAAAGGGTGCCCCATAACCAGTTGGTCACATGACCTCATGTGCATTTCCCCAAATACTAGAGGTTGACGACTAGCAAAGAGGGTTAAGGTGTAATAATATGGAAAATATTCTCTCATTGGAAGTGTATAAAAACTGGAAAAAATAGTAAACAATAACAAAAATAGTAATACCTTTCATCAGCAAAAAAATTGAAGAATGTTAGAAATAAAACAACTAGAGCATATATATTAGTGATCCAGGTCACATGTGTCTAGGAAATCATCAAACAAGGTAAGAATGCTAGAAATACAATATAGAAATCAAAGTAAAAAAAAGTAAACTCCAACAACACTATATACCCTATCATGGTCACATGCTCTCTATCTCCACCAGCATTCAAGTACCTGGTGAAGAATGGATTTTTCCCTTATATATATCTATAATAATATAATATTTTTGGGTCCAAAAGCATGACCCAAACATGATGTGAGATGAATCCTAGTAGTAAACCACCAAAAGACCAATGTCTAACTGTTAGTGAATATATATAGAAAGTAATATGATGAAGTGAATAAATAAACTAGGAAGTAATTGAAAGTAAACAATCCTATAGTTTTCAATTATATTCATTTTCATTTACTTTTCATCATTTAAATCATGAAATTTCAATATCTAGCCGACTCTATATATCCCCTGCATAATAGTAACAAAACAGATGTCTTAGAAGTCCTTCTAAACAATCAAGTATGACCGAGTCTGCGCTTGTTCTATGTCTTGGAAGACTCATCATAATCAATCATTCATTCATAAATAACCCTCTAGGAATGATCTAATGGTCTAACACCTTTGTTCTAACATAGCACTAATCATTTAAAAACGACCACCTAGGCAGCTCTCATTGTAAATAACCCTTTGTCAACATGGCATCAGTAAATTATAAACGACCTCCTAGGTAGCTCTCATGGTCAATACCCATGTGTAAACATAGAATAAAAAAATCATAAACCACCACCTGGGTTTGTCCCCCATCCAATACCCCTGATTCAATATCTACATGAAGTATTCCACAGTACTATGTAAATAAACTAGGAAACCCTCGCAGTTATCATGGTCTAACGCTCTCGGGATCCATTAAAAATATAATGCAAAAATCATATCAAAGTAGTACATGTAATCTATAACTACTACATGGAGAAAAATTCACTAAGTATACTACATGAATTTCATATAATCAATCAACTCCATCCTAAACAACCAAGGCATGGAAAACAAGGTATTCCAAACATGCATTCTAGACCGAATGACCATAAACAATCAATAAAGGAAAAATGCACCCATGGGGTGTCTCGTAAAGAAGGTATCTAACCTTACGCCTAAGAAACAACCCCGTAACAATCATTCAAACCATTTAAGAGAAAAATCAGGGTTAAATTCCAAATCAAGAAATACCCCAAACATGGGTATGTAGCACTTTTAGCACATATAATCCGATGATGAACACCCAAAGGTACAAACCACATACCATGAAGTCTCATGATCGGTATCCTTGAATTTCGTCCCTTGAATCTACCTTGATTGGTGTATATCTACAAAAAGATAAAAAAACTCCCAGCCTAGAATAACCCATGAGATAAAAGGAATCAGAAAGAAAGGCTTTAGGGGCTTAGAGAAATCACTGGTAGGATTTCAATGCACCTGGGGACATCTTAATCAGAGCTCAGGCGGAGAATCTAAAGGGGTTCGAAGTTCGTTGTCCCTTAAATCACACTCCTATATGAACCACTTCCAGAAGAAGGGGTTTCTGAGGAAGAGACGTGACCCCACTCGAATTTATCAAATAAAAATAAAACTGCATTGTGTGTTCATTTAAGGTACACACCGTGTAGTAGCCTTAAGTGGCCCCTAATATAAGCTGTTTTCTAGGTCATCACACAACCATGTAATCGGCCTTCACACTACTATTATACGGTTGTATGCGGTAACTGGGTACATTTCATATACTCATAAGTACACTACGTGTACTTAAAAAAACCCTATTTCATCCTTTTACAAATAAAACTCAAAATCAAGATTCATACCTGAAATGAAGATTCAGGTTATTACAAACATCCCCCCTTAAATAACTTCATCCCTAAATTTCCCTTTCAAGGGTGGTGAAGAATAAACTGTGGCCAACTCCAGCCATTGCGATCATACATCGACCTCCCTCTCCCAATTCTCATCCTGCACTCATCTATGTTGTCATAACTCCTGTACTAGAGGATCAATATAGCCATGAAGAACCTTCATTCTGTAATCCACAATCCAAATAAGGTGCTCCTTGAAGGATGCATCCACCTCCAACTCAACCTCCACAGGTTGAAAAACAGGAGACGGGTCTGAAAAGAAACACCATAGCTAGGAAATATGAAAGACATTTTGCATAGCCTGGTACCTCTAAGGTAACTAAAACTGATTGGAAACTTGAATAACTCTCTTAAAAACCTCAAATTGACTAACATATCTTAGTGAAATCTTCCCCTATCTCCTAATACTCTAGTGTACCAACCTTGATGTTACACATAAGAAAACATGATCTCCAACCTCAAACTCCAGAGGTTATCTCTATCGATCAACATAAGATTTCTGCCGATACTGTGTAGTAGTTATCCTCTTCTGAATCAACTCCACCTACTCAGTGGTCTCCTGGAAAAGATGAGGTCCTGGCATAGCTGCCTCTCCTACCTCCAGCAAACATAGGGGTGATCAGCCTGGCCTACTGTAAAAATCCCCATAAGGTTCCATATTATTTATTTCCAAAAAACGATTATTGTAGGATAACTCCACCAAGGGTATGTGTCTCTCCCAATAGCCCCTAAAATATAGGACTCATTCACAAATCATGTGGACCAAAACCTGAATTGTGCACTTGGACTGGCCATCTATCTGGGGATTATAAGCTGCACTTACAAGTACCTATGTACCCTAAGCTCTATTTAGTATCATCCAGACATGAGAAGTAAACTGGGATCCCCTTTTTAAAATGATAAAGTACATAACCCCATGAAAAATTAAAATCTATTGGATTTACAACGTTTTAAGCTCATCCAAACCAAAGTTTTTCTTGATCAAAAGGAAATGTGCACCCATCATGGGTCTATCTACAGAAACCAATAAAACATTAATCCCTCGTGGTGACCTTGGTAAACCTGTCATGAAATCCATTGTGATATCAGTCCATTTCCACTTGAAAAATGGGTAATTTCAATAAAATCACTACCGGTCATTGATGCACCACCTTCACCAGATGACAGGTAGAACATCTCATAACAAAACCATCTACATCCCTCTTCATACATGGACACCAATAATGACGATGTAGATCTTGATACGTCTTGATGAAACTAGGATGAACTGACCATACAGAGGAATGAAAATCTCACAACAGATCCTCTTATATGTCTTTTGACACCCATACACACCCATGAAAATGAAAAACCTTATCATCAATTATGGTCCACCAAGGAGTAGGGTCATACCATTACACGTTCTCCAGTAGGACTAGGTGTTCGGAATCTAATAGCTACCTCATTCATACTTGATCCAGCAGAGTATAGGTAAAAACTATAGAAAAAATATTCATCATCCCCTATCTGTCATGAACCCCCAAATGCATCGTAGAGAATAGACCCATAAGCTTCCACTGACTGCTGGCCTTATAAACTGACTCTATCTGATTACTCCTGCTCAACGCATCTGCCATTTCATTGCCTTTCCAGGCTTTTATGAAAGATCGAAGTCAAAAGATTGAAGGTACTCAACCAACCTTATCTATCTCTAACTCAAATCTCATTGAGAAAAGATATACTTGAGGATTTTTTGGTCATTGTATACCATAAAATGATCTCCCAGAAGACAAAGTCTCCAACAACGTAAAACATGCACATATATAGGTAACTTGAGATCATTTATTGGGTAATTACTCTCATGTGGCCTCATATACTGTGACCCATATAAAACGTCTCCTCCCCCTGCATAATCACTACTCATAGCCTGGTACCTAATGAATCATAGTAAACTTTCTGACTATTGCCCAAATCTAGCAGAATCTGGATCGGTTCTAATGTCATTCTCACTTTTAGCTCCAAAAAGGATGAATCACAAGAATCTGTCCACAAGTACTTCACACTATTCATAGTCACAACTATCAGTTGTGATCCTAAGTATGAAAATTCCTCTATAAAGTGTCTATAGTAACCAGTCATCCCTAGAAAACTTCGTACCTCAAAGACATTTTGTGGCTGCTGCTAGGAAACTACTTCTCTAACCTTCTCTAGGTCTACTGTTACTCTTTTTTCTGAGATAATGTGACCCAAGAAGTTAATCAGATCTATCCAAAAGTGGAATTTTGTGAGATTAGTATATTACTGATGCTTTTTCAATGTAATAAATATGATCTCATGATGGGGTGGCATGGTCATGTCGAGTGTGAGAGTACACCAAGATATCATCCATGAAGACTACCACAAACAAATCCATGTAATGATGAAACACTCAGTTCATCAGTGCCATGAAAACTTCTGGTACATTCGTGAGACTGAACGACATAACCAAATACTTGTATAGACCATACATACTTTGAAAGGTAGTAAGAGGTATATCTGATGGTCTAAAACACAACCGATGATAATCGGATATCAATTCAATCTTCGAGAACACCCGGAATCCTTGAATATGATCAAAGATACCATCAATCCTCAGAAAGGGATATCGGTTCTTGACTTTCAAATGGTTCAGCATTCAATAATCCACACACAGTATAAGGGTACAACCTGCTTTCTTCACAAAAAGGACCAGTGAACCCCAAAGAGAAGTATTTGCTCGAATGAAGCCCTTTTCCTACAACTCCTCCAACTGCTTCTAGAGCTCCTGTAACTCTGGTGTAGTCATCCTATAATGAGAAATAGAAACCAGTGACAATCCTGGAATAAGCTCAATAGATATATCTATCTCTCTCTCCAGAGGTAAACCTGAAATTTCCTCTAGAAAAAATCTCTTAAATTATCGAAACCTAGAGGAATGTCCATCTATGAAGATCCCAGGTCATCCATATTTAAACTAGAAATCTGGGCTGTAATTCCTCCCAACCCATGATGGTTGGGTCCAGCTCTACTTTCCAGGACATCCCATTTCCCCTTGTGTAGAAAAAACTTTCCCTCTGGTGATGTGAAACTCACCATTTAATGATAGGAGTCAACAAATCCTTGAAAGGTGACCAACTAGTCCATTTCGAGAATGACATCGAAGTCTGTCATCTCTAATACATAAAGGTCCCAAATGAAGTGACACTCACCAACCACAAGGGGAACTCCTTGCACTGGCATATACTAGCTTCCCTAACCACAAACAGAGTGTCTAATGTCATTAAATCATCATAATTAAATATGTAGAGCCCAAAGCTCTCCACAACGGCCACAAATATGAAACTATGGGAAGCCCCTATATCAAAAAGATAAGAAGATAAAACTGAGGAAACTAGAATCATACCTCTAACTATAGAGGTTTCGAGATCCCGCTCTTGCTGGGTCTGTTCCATCATAAATGTATAACCTATACTACAACCCTAAAAACATGCCTGACTACCCTGAGAGTATCCACATTCTTTTCAATAAAAACTTATCATCTAGATACCACAGTCATGACCACCCTATCAACATGACTGTCCTGAAGAAATATAGTTCCCTATATGAGGATAAAATGTTGGTCCTACCCCAAAATGTGGAGTCATAACATATCCCCTATCACTAACTAGTGGGGATAAAAACCGAAAAAACATTGAAGAAGACCCATCTTTCTGTAATATCAGCACTCAACTTGGTCTCTCAAGAACTATGACCTCATGTTCCCACTCTTCCCGCATTGGTAAAACCTTACCTGGCGACCTGAAGATACATTCGTACTACTATAATCACCATGAAAAGGCTCCATGCAGTGTTTCCTACAATCAAATTAAGGATTACTAGCCCATGATGCTAAACCACCCAAGCTCACAGCTTCCAACTCCCTCAGATTGCACTAAGTAATCAGTGTATGATTTACTATATCAGTCACTAATGTCAGCCTAAAAAAAATTCACCTCTGATCAGATATCATACCTGAGAACATCCTTAAATAGCCTAACCAAAGATAACATATTAAATCCCAAAATAGGTGAGAAGTACAAAATCTATGCAAAATGATAAGAATAATCCATCACGAAAAGAGATCCCTTTTCCAAGTTCATGAACTACCAGGCTCGGTCTACCCTCAACATCTCGAGGTAGAAGTAATCATTAATGTCCTCTGAAATTATTCCCAAGCCATATCCCGATGACGTTATGGATGTGAGATAACTTCCCACTGTCTCTTGGTAGAATCACATAACATGTACATTGTGAGCTTCACCCTCCTCTCTGGAGGCGTCTCTAGATGATCGAAGATAGAAATCATGGCCTCTAACCATGACTCTACAGACTATGGTCCTCCATCCCCTAAAAAAGTTGGAGGATGCTACAGCTGGAACACATACATCAACTCTTCCAAAGTTTGGGAAGGATTTTGTGCTCCCGGAAAAGTCTTCACCATCATCATAAAGACTTCACAGAACTATGTATTAGAACCTACGTTTAGTATAACAGTTGGTTCCCATATTGTCATGACAAGAGGATATGATGGTAGTACATGATCTACCATTTTGGGTGTCTGATAATTTCCTTGGACATGACATAAAATTGGAGGATTTCTTTGTGGAATTACTTGGGAAGGTCAAGTGCACACCTCAGTTAAGGATTATCAGAGGCTGCAACTTAGAAATGAAAAAAGAAAACAGGAGAAAGAAAACATTCATGCTTTACAAAAGTGGGTTACACGGTGTCTGGAACACTACAAAACATGTTCTTTTAATCCTTAACTTGGGAGGGTATATTTTCCAACCTGGTCATGTAATACCCCATACACATGGCACGTTCTTCCATAGACACAACATGTACTTGAATATTCCCTTCAACAGAGGTACATCTACCCGGCTAGAACTACACGGTTCTACTGGTGTAACTGTACTCGGCATGTTCACCCTAGACACAGTGTGTACCATGTAGGTTCCATCCACCCATGTCGTTAGTCACACAACTGAATACACGGTCATTTACTAAACATCATGTATAAATGAGACATGATGTGTACAAACTAAGTTTCATCAACCCGTGTCATTAGTCACACGACCAGACACATGGCCATTATAACATGATGTGTACTCCCAATACACTCTGTATTCTACAAAACGTCTATCCACCCCATGTCTCCTATCACACAATCAGTCACACAGTCACCAACTATATGGAATGTACATATAGTACATGATGTGTTCTTAAGAAAAGTCTATTCTTCCAGAACAGAAGAACACATGGCATGTGTGTTGGTGCCAAAATGTGTGCATAGGAAAAATACATAAAAAGATAACATATCTCTAAATGGATTCTTGGTGATGCACCTTTATGAATCCCTTCAGCACTGTGGCCAGTGTGAATCCCTTCAGCACCATGACCAATGCAAAGATGTGGCCCCTTTGCGACTACTATAGAGTAAAGATGTGGAAGACTCTATGGTTACAACGAAATTGATGGAAGGTTTCACACCAAATAGGGAACAATATTTCCTCTATGATCTCTTAGAAATTGAAAGAAGCCTTTATGAGTACCATGGAGGGAATGAAGGAGGCCTATGTGCCGTAGAGGGTATCATGGTCGACTCTACGCTTACGAAACACTTGACGTAATTTGCCTCCGATGGGAAAGTGCAAGTGGTTTTGCAATGCGATGTCAGATCTTTTCACTGCCTTTCACCTATAAATACACGGATTCCCCTAGAACCAAAGTGGGGATACCATGAAAATTCACTTTCTATACTCTAAAATTTTGTATCACCCTATGATCTACTAAGTGTTTAGAAAAATGATATCTTCATGGTATTTGAGCATTAAAAAATACCTTTCCCTTATCTCAAATACAACCCCTATAAAAGACGGTATTCCCTTCGTGAGACCCATGGTCCATCTCAAATGAAGGATATATCTAAGGGAACATGGGTCTTCACAATGCACTCATTCTTCATGATGTACCTTCCATACACAAGTGGACCCCATGCTAATGCAGGATCAATGTTCTTTGTGAAGTATATCCCTTTGTAGAGCCGTGCTTTGCAAGGCACCTCTGCTCTGCATAGTCCTACTCCACTAAAGAACTTTAATTTCTTGAAGCACCATTTATATGAATGTATACCCCATTCCTATGCTAGGCCACTCTACATTTCCAAGCATACCCCTTCGTAGAGTGTCTCCACTTTGTGGAGCACCAGAGCTTCTCAAGGTCCCTTCTTGTGAACCCTTATATTTCACAAAACCTTCTCCCATATGACCCACTAGGTTTGTATGAAGTGAATTCAAGGTACCTTGTGCGATGCTTCATATTGTGTTGATTTGCCTCATGCTTCTTTGCACAGGCATGTAACATGACCCCTCAATGGATCACTCTACAACCCCACCTCCACATGACATTATTGGTGCCTTCCATTAACCATGGGTTAGATTACAACATTAATGTACGTCCTAGGGGTGAGGAGAAAAACCTCATCATCCGAGCTGTAGGATGTTAAACTGCCAAACATCATCGTCCTCAACAAATGACATTAAACTATAGCATCATCCCATGAAATATATAGGGATTGCCCCACCTCAAAAATTTTCCATGCCTAATAGTCTCCAAAGTATTGAGATCTTCCCCACATATAATGATATCCTTCATTCATGGAACTACATCTAACCATATATAAGGGAAACCATATTGGTGTTATCCCCTAGCCATTCTTGCAAGAGGTAGTATCCTTGCTCTTCCACTCTTCTCCCCTGCGCAAAGTATAGAGGAGAGATGGGAACTGGGACCTCTAATAACCCATCCATATCCCTTGGGGATTTATTACCATTATACCTACATCCTGCATTTAGTCCCAATATCCATCCCTCTGGGCTACTAACCACGTGTAAGTCCCGCTCTATTCCTCGTAGACCCACCTTTCACAATGTGATTGTCAGGTCATTTTTGAGTCTTTTTTCTCACACTGAGCATGACTCACATGGGCTTAGAGTAAGCAAAAACCATGGTATCCTCACTGGGCTTCCTTTGTATGTAAGCCTCATGTCCCACCAATGAATGAACTACGTAGATTTTGATCCTTTCACTTTCCAAAAAAGGTACGTTGGAAGCCTCTCTAAGGTTCAAGCCCATCACCAATCAATCCCAACCACTTCATTTCGGTTCACCCTCATCCTACATAATGTTAAACTTTATTCCCCCCTTTCATCCCACATGACATTAAATTGTATTCTCCTTAACTATATGGGTTTTGATCCCTTTCTCCTAGGAAGGGTACATAAGAAGTCACCCTAAGGTTCAGACCCATTCATTGGTAAACTCTAGTGTCCCCTTTGCTGGGACCCACATCATTGGTCTTCAATTTAGCCACATCACCCAAACTCTTAGACTGCTAACTAAGCATATTCCCAAGCATGTCATCGGGTCACTGTCCTTTTCTTACACCTCGATTCTATGCTTTCATTCCTGAACTATGTGGAATTTGATTTCCCACCATAAGGATAGGTAGGAAGCTTCCATGTGGTTTCATCCCGTCACTCATGTCTCATCCAGGTCTCTCACTTGAACCCTTTTCATTTTGGGAAGTTCATGCCCCAACCTTGAATGTCTACTTCCTTCGGGTCTCATCCATGTGTCCATTCTCACGAGCTACCTCCTCAAGTGTCCCATTGCCCCTCTGAACTATGTGGACATTGATTCCTTTCCACAGGGATACGTAGGAATCCTCTCTAGGGTATAATCCCAACATCATAACCATCTTCACATAAGTTCCATCCCATTCCTCTCATCCACTTCACTGAACCATCCATCATCCATCCTAATTCTTACCTAGGCCGCCACATCTCGATGATATTATGCCATTTACCCGATCACGGATCCTTGTGGAACCCAGGTATCTAACTATGCATAATCCCCACAATATCCATAACCATTTAGCAAAGAGTGTGCCTCTTGTGATGGACCACTATCCATGCATAAGCCCCAACATGTCTCCAGGTCTTTGTCCTTTGTGTACACTTTGATTCCATGTCTCACCCTTTGAACCACATGGGTTTTTGATACCTATCATCTACACATGGTATGTATGAACCCACCTAGAGTTTCAATCCCATCCAATAGTAAACCTTGGTGTCCACTTCCTGGGGTGCACTTTCCCTGATCTACCCTTAGGGGTGTCCAGATCAGCCTTTATGGTGCAACATCCTCCCTTTAAGGGATACACCACCCTAGATCTGTCCTCATTGGGCATTCTGATCCACCTATTTAGTAATCCTTTTAGGAAATCCCTCAAAGGGATGTAACCATCTCATCTATTCCCATCATTGTTCTGATCAGTCTGATCGATCTTCGCTAGATGTTAAACTCATGACATACACCATGTCAGTCATGGGAATATAAGGAAAACCTCAGGGACATGCCTATGGAATATAATTCCTTGCACTGGATGTGGGATTTTATATGCTTATGTGCCTTCACAAATCCCTATCATAAGGTGTAGAAACCTAGACACAACAGTGTTTTAGAATCCAAACATGGCAGGGATGTCCTACATTACTACTCCCCTGATCGAAGTTTGCTGCCCTAACATGACCCCTTGGAATTTCATAACAGAAGCAGTGTAATTAATTGGAATCCATGATGATATGGAACTTGGGAAGGGTTTCATGAGAAATGACTTAATATTTAAGGGAGACCTATACTAGGAAACATGTTTTGAAGAGTAATCCATAGGAAGAGAAACTAACATCCCATCATCGTGTTTCAATCAAGTAGAATACCTACCTGAATAAGTTAAAGATTCCTCCCACCTTTGGAAATAGGGAATGCGTGGAAACAGAATAATGCATCCTCATAGAAATATTCACGCCCCAATGAAAGCATTGGAAATAAAAAAGGTGATCCCAACATGAAATTATTCTCTTTAATGTGGAGAATAGTAGTGTTCGAGATTTCAGTGGATAAGCGTGTCACCGGATCTAGATATCTAATGCCAGGTCCCACAAAAAAGTTTTGTTCCTACTGTTAATCTCCCTAGAGATTAGGGAAGTTGAATGTTGGGCATCCTAGTCTGTGATGTTGTCAGCATGGGTCCTTCTTACCATTCATGGGAGTTGGAACGATGCTGGAGCAATGGATGTCGCTATCCTCTTTGTGCTAATGATTGACTCTTCCTGCTTTGAAAGACCCAAGCTTCAATGTCAGGAAACGGATCAACACCTAGCCACCGATGCAGGGGTCAGGGAAACACCAACGAGGAAACCCCATACAACTCAATCCCTTATATGATGACCTCCACATCCATATCATTTGGATGCCTACGCACAATCTCACCATCAGAAATCTTTTAGAAGAGGGTGATCAATGACCTCGTTCGACGGTTTGAGAAAGAAGGTACTATCCCAACATGAGATATGAATAGATAGGATATAGAGCCTTCTACACCTCGTTATCACCGTTATCCCCAAGGGTTGTGTAGGTATCCACTACTCCCCACTCCTACCTATAATCATTTTGCGAGCATCTCCCTAGAATGATTTGATAGCACGCTCCCTTAAGCTAATGAGGTGAGGGAAGGTCAGGCTAGCCCAACTACGATCCCATCCCAAGGGCCACCAAGGAGGGCCCCGATTAGGTCACGTAAATGCCACCAACTGGTCCCACATGCTAGGGAGCAGGTGAGTTATACACCTACACCATCGGCCCCAGTCCGGTTAACCCTATACCAACATTGGGTTCAAGCTGAGGAAGGTGCCCACCAGGGGGCATCATCATCAATGGCTATAGTGGCCCATGCCACTGTCGACGCACTCTATCAGTTCCCTGCTTATACTGAACATGGTCACTTATATTCCCGACCCATATCGAGACCCCAACTGCCCCATGGGCAGGTTGATACAACTCTCTTGGTCGCCGACACAAGTAGTGTCCGTCGCGGGCCGACCCACAACAACGAAATACAATATATAGGCCCTCCCTGTACCACCCCCAATGGTATCATAGGTTCTCCCCACTCCCAATATCATCATGGCGGTCCTCCCCATGCCACCATCAGTCTGAGCGAAGGCCCTCCTTACTGCACTAACATCCCGCACATAGGTTTCTTTCGCACCCATGATGTCAGGTATGGAGCCTTTACACCTATAATACGTCACCAATGTAAATATCCTCCTCACCCAGTCATCCATTTTTATGGGGTTCTTCCCCATGTTCTTGTAAAAACTGAAGAAGGTCTTAATTTTTATTGATATCAGAGAAGTAGAGGTCTACCTCACTTCATTGGAATCCAATGCAGAGTTCTTCTTTGTGTTTAGTTTGACTATTATGAAGGCCCCCTTGTATTGTCACTAATATGGGAAACTAACATGGAATTACTTCCCATGCTACACCAGCTGTAGAAGAATTCCTACCTACTCCAATACTTCCTGCAGAGATTCCCCCTATGTGCCAACTAGTGTAAATGGAGGCCCTCCCCATGTTCCTCTTGACATTTTTCTTGGGGATCCTTGCACCCTGACTCATCCCGGAGGAAGTCCTCTCCGCTCTAGTATCAATCTGGCTAGAGGTACGTCTCATATAAAAAAACTACCCTATCCTGAAGAACTATTCCAGGGTAGGAGGGTGGGTCACTTCTGCAAAAGGAAGAATACAGAGATGTTTCATACTATGATTCAACCCTTATACTTTTAATACTATGAGGTGGAGTTCGATTTGATAATGGAACCCTCACCTCAATCCTCTATGTCAGGGGCCAGGGAAGGAACAATTCATATAAGCCTCAACCTTCTAGAAAGAGAGGCCTATTAGATGCCTACCTCCCATCTGAAGATATATCCACGAGGAGGAATCTTTTTTCTCTTTCTAGGGCCTAGTCATGCAATCCTCCCTATCATCAACGAGATCATTCTATATCTCAACTAGAGATCACAGAGACTTGATCTGGGGACCAATAGAGGATTAGAAATAGAATTTTTCCACTATCAGTAACAACAACCCCTTCGTGGGAAGCTATGGTCGCTAGCCCATCTTACTGAGATGTGGTCGCATAGTCATTGTATTCTTTAGAATACAGCCCAAGATGTGGTGGCTTGTTAGCCCGATATCCATATTCTCCACTAAACAGTCCACCATCTCAATGGTCTTATTCAATGTCGTTATGGGTCCCTCAGCCACCCCAGTAAATGAATAGAGAAACCAAGGTCTGGATCTCTAGTATGAGCCGAGGAGCTTGCGAGACATCCTTGTAGCAGACCATTTCCCTGAGATGTTCTTTCCAGTTGCAACCACGAACTTCAGTTCACAGGAATCAATTACCCATGGGGAAGTCACCTACTTTTTCCAAACCCTCTGGGAGATGAACTTCCATATCCATCATCAGCAGGTGTCTTACCCCACAATTTAGGAACACGTTGAGTATATTTTCTATCAATTCAGTATGGTTGACTTGGTCTCATTCCTTGTGGCCCAACACCCTCAGTCACCCGGTCTCCATCAAAACCTCCAGTAATGATGCATTTAGAGCATCAAAGTGATCCTCATAATTATTAAGAAGGATTTCCCCATGTTCATACCCATGGTTGGGGGCAGTAGGCATCCCTTCATATCATCTCTATCCAGTGCCATCCTAACCTTCCATGCGATATTGAGGATATGACATTAGGTACAATGGTATCTAATATGGACAACCTGTCAAATTGAGAGAATGAGCTAGAAATACTTGAATATAACTTACCCCAATGGGGTGATAGAACTATTAGATCCTTTGGGAAGGGTTACTAATCAGTAGATAAATTTACGATGCCTTACTCCACCTTCTGAGTCATTAGCCCTCATTCAGAATCCAAATAAGGTAAAAGAGAATCTTAAGGCCATCAAACTTGTTCACTAGTCTGGATTAGTGTTGAAGATGGAAGATGACCCCAGAAAAGGCTGTGTTACATCAACAACTTGTGGAACATAAAATGATGGTTCGTGAACTTCTCTATGAACATTCTATGGAACTGTGACCAAACTACTATAATCATCGACCGAGGTAGTAGGGGAACTCACACCATCCCCTCAACAAATTGCCTTTGGGTGACCTTGACCATCCTTCCCATATAGATAGGATAGAGGCTAGAGTTTATGGAAAGAGGGTGCGATATTCATCACCTAATCTACCAAATATTCATTATAACCCTCCTTAGGACCCAACTCAGGTTCCCCCAGACGCTCTATAGTTCGTTCCCCCAATGGACCCACAATTCATCCCACCAACTGCTCCATGAGATATAGGGCCTGCGTATCATTTGAAAACATGGAAATGAACTGGTGGTTAGGGATCCACATAATGACAGGAATCCCTTCCTAAATGATCTAATGGCAGCACTCATTTCCTGCCTTGAGGCTTTGGTAACCTGACAGGTGTAATGTATTCCTGACAATAGTCCAGATCTGGTATGGGTGGATGATATGCTATAACCCCTTAGATTCAGAAATCCTACCTTTTCCCCCTTTAATGAGACGGGAGATCCACTACAGCATCTGGACAACTTCATCTCTAGGTGTGGACCCATGCTAGGAACTCCAACACATAATGAGGTAGCCAAAATCCAGTGTTTCATACAAACATTGGAAGGGCCCACATTTTTCTGTTACAGCGGGCTACCCATTGGGTTAGTAGCTAGCTAGGAGGATCTTTTTAGATAGTTTGTTTACCAGTTCAGTTGTACCACATAGAAGACAAGTATTGCATACATATTCAACTGCAATTAGAAACCGGACAAGTGTGTCATAGAATTTGTTGTCAGGTGGAAAGGCCTCTACTCCTCCCATGATATGCCACTGACTCGGGAACAACTATTGTCAATGTGTGTGGGGAATGTTAATACCGAACTACTCCCATGTCTTATCACTCAGAACATCTTTGGGTGATTTTGTGATTTCTATGACAAAACCCAACGTCTAGAGAAAGCCTTATAGTAGTCCAAGCAGCATGTCCATTACATCATATAGTTCCAACTAGAAGAGCCGCTATTTCGAATCACACCATGATAGTACAAATAGTGGCCCCCATGAAGCTAGATTTATTACTAGTGGAACCACCTCCATAGCCTTGCCAAGGCCTAATACCTTAGGAGAAGTCTCAGGACCTTCAACACCCACCTTAGAATCAGAGGGATCCCCCACTTAATGCACCACCACCACCTAGGACAGATAGTTAGGTTCCACCGTCCTGACAAGCTGCTCCACCCTTCATTAGGGTCAGGATCCTAGACCACCTTCTTGGATAGAATGAACCACAACTACTCATTTAAAGATGCCTAGGTCCTCAGTTTTATCTGATGTTCCTTGTACAAGAGAATTCTATAGTTTTTGAAAGAGATATGTCGTGGGCGCCCTCAAATGATTAGTGATTTTGGGGTACTTAGGTGCAGCAGAGTGGCTGACCAAGGTCGTCTCTCAAAAGAGGAAGTAGATTTAAAACAACTTTTTAAAGGTATTATAAAAATAAAATAAAATAGAATAAAAAAACTACCTGAAAGGATGGTGGTTGTTTATAGTTTATGAATCTAGAAGAAATTTTCTGGAAGAAGATTGTATTTTTTTTTTTAGTTTTGAAATGAAGTTCGATTAAAATGACAGAAAAAAAAGA
Organism: Viscum album; assembly: GCA_963277665.1. Classification (NCBI taxonomy): domain Eukaryota; kingdom Viridiplantae; phylum Streptophyta; class Magnoliopsida; order Santalales; family Viscaceae; genus Viscum; species Viscum album. Next base: position 278,988,047 of record OY728119.1, on the reverse strand, counting down.
TGTTTTTTTAGAAAATATTTTAAAAGGAACAATCCATATAACTCTAAATATTAATTAACTTATTAATAATTATCATTTAAATCAATATCCACTTAATTATGATCCCCAAATTTGTTATCCCCTGAACCCTACGAGAGTTAACTTTACCACAAAGATGAATTTACGTAAACCCTAGGCTAGCTTCAGAACACGCAATCGCAGCACCCTGCTTTGATTGTTGTTCTAAGGTTAGCTTATGGTCAGTGGTTAATTAGATAACATATCCATTCTGGAAATGAGGATGAATTATGTTTAGTTATTATATTTGAACTCTACAAATTTACCCCGTATGGTCTTGCATTATCGATTAAGATCGCGCTCTCACAATTTACACAATTCCCGACCTCACGTGTTTTGTGTTAATTGTTCAATTGCTTCCTTAGTTTCTTAAAATTTAAAAAAACAATTCATGGATCATATTAAGTGGATTAAATTACCTCAATGATTCAAAATAATTAAATGAAGAAGGATATAGGTTGATCGATTGCTAAAAAGAACTACTCTTCCATGGGCGTTGTAGTCATCGTGAAGACGTTTTGCATAAGCAAAGGATTGAAAGGGTCGAACCCAATCATGTATCCACTCTTGATTCCAACCCAATTAAGAAGATTAATATAAGAATAAAAGGGAATAACACATAAGATTATTTGAAGAAAAACTCAAGAAATAAACATGAAATAAAAGATATACAATGAAGAGGTGGGAGAGGAGAGCCTTTTTGGAAGAGAGGTTTGCACAAAGGCTTACTTCATACAAGAGTTGTGAGGGGATCCCAAGAGACAAACTTTCGGACACTCCTTCCCAAAGCCTCGACCAAGCGTCCCAAATAGTTAAAACCCCCTTTAAATAGAGTTTGTGAGGGCTAGGGTTACATAACTTTTTAAGTGTGAAATGAAAAACTCGGCCAAATATTTTATTCCAAGTTGCACCGCCTAGTTTACCTCCAAAGCAGTGCATTGACCGGCCTTCCAGAATTATTATGTTTTCCAAATCATGTCCCCGAGGTTTCCTCAAATATTTGGCTCAATCCAAGACCGGATGGAGAATATATGGCCCAAATACAGAACCCATGTCCATTCTGCCGAGTCCAGCCCACCATTTTCTGAATGGCCCATTTAATACATCCAAATGAACATATTAGATCTAGTATCCTGAATTAAAGTTGTATCAAATTAAGTTAGGAACCCTATTACAAAATTTAAAATTCAAATAATAAATATAGAAATATTTATCTTCGAAATACTACAGTACACTAGAAAGGGTAAAATTGGAATTTTCACCAAATTTTCAAGTGAATGATCAAATCCCAAATATTTTATAAATAAACATATTTAACACAATTTAAGGAAATTATATCATTTATTATCAATAAAATATTCAACAAAACAGTGTTTTATCAACTCGCCCACACTTACACTTTTACACTCCTGGGCAAAACCTTATGTCAAGTAAACATCAATATCAAATCAAAACCAATTTTAAAACACATATCATTGGGATCCATCAATTCCGCACCAAGAATTGAAAGATATCATGCCACATAGAAAACCTTATTTCAAGTTCCCTATTAATACCATTCAATATATTTCCACTTCATTTATCCTCTCATGAAAAAAACACTTACCTTGCTTGAATTTACTCTCATCACTCAAATATCAATTTTTTTTGCAATTTCTTTCTCATCCAAACTCATACAAGGGTCACCATAGTCTTGATAAATTCCTACATCTCCCCCCGATATGAGTCAAGTACATATTTTTATCATGACGACCTTTCAGGGTTGTTCTGTGGCTTTCGGTTGGTAGGATTTATAGGTGAAAAATTCTGAGGCTGAATAAGGAGGGCTTGACTCTTTTTGAAGAAAAATTGAATTAATCTAATTTTCACTTAAATATGGTCATCGCCTCAATCCCCATAGTATCAATTCAGATCAATCATCATGAAAAGTCATGAAAATTTTACACCATTCATCATTTCAGCATAAAAAATGTCAATCTTCTCAAACATGGTTTTCTTGAAAGCTCCAGATAGGCACAAATTTCCACCTCAATTAGATGCTCTAGAAAAGGCACAGCTTCACATTTCATGAAAGCTCTTGAAAAGGCATAGCTTTCAATATAATGACTTTCTTCATAAGAAAACACATCTCTTATGAATTTAATTTTCCACCCAAAGTATCATAGAATTTGGTAGCACAACACAACATAGCTTCCCCCACACTTAAGCTCAACTAGATTATGAAATTTCACTTCAAGAGTTGGTTGGATAGGGAAAATTGGCTTGTAATGTGGCTAACCTAACAGGCTATGCATGTCTTATCAGGGATAAAAAGATTAAATGTTCAAGGTAGGACATTATAAAAAAGGATTCATTGAAGTATGTGCTTTAATACCAAACAAATGGCTCAATCATTTAAACATAAGTACCTAAAACCCTCATGTTTTGATAGGAATAAATCAAATTCTGGTTCAATCATGCATGGTTCGGTTCTCTCAAGTAGTGAGGTGAATGTAAAGAATATGAAAACAATGGTTCAGAATCCTCACAGGAAAGTGATTTCAAATATAAAGATAGGGAGATGTGGCATGGGATTCAAAATTCAGTGTACTTTTCATGAAATTACTAAATATTTGAACATGAAACAAAGTCATTTCAGCATTCATTTAAGCTCAGTTTATTGGGATAAATTGTTTAACCGATTGATATGCATTTCAAAATTATGATGAGAATCATTTGAGCTAAAAAATTTCAAAAACACAAAGAAAATTGAATAATAAAAACACAAAATTTAAAAAACACAAATTTTTTTTTGTCTTTTTTAAACAGGAAAACAATTGAAATTGCTAAACTAAAAGGTTCCCTCCCCCACACATAAAATATTGTATTGTCCTCAATGTGAACCCATGAGATGATATATACACATGAAATAGAGAATTTTTAAATAGGAAAAATAATATAAAAGTGAAAGGGTTAGGAACAGCCTAATGTGCTCAAGTGATGATGGGGTCATGTAGTGTGATAAAATCCACTGCATTGGTAGGAAGTCCCTCAATGTATCTCTTCAAACGTTTCCCATTGACTGTAAATCTCCTTCCAGTTTCCTCTTGTGTGATCTCCACTGCACCATAAGGAAAAACATTAGATACAATATAAAGACCTAACCATCTCGAACGCAACTTACCAGGCATCAGCTTCAGTCGTGAACTATAGAGAAGGACTTTCTCTCCAACATGAAACTCCCTTTGTTAGATCATTCTATCATGAGTTGATTTTGATATTTCTTTGTAGAACCTTGAGTTCTCATATTAAGACAATCTAATCTCCTCAAGCTCTTGAATTTGCAGCTTCCTTTGGATTCAAGCTTGGGCCAAATCCATGTTGCATTTCTTTATAGCCTAACAAGCCCGATGCTCAACTTCCACAGGAAGATGACAAGCTTTCCCAAAAACAATCCGAAATTGGGACATACCAATGGGTTTCTTTTATGCTATCCTATAATCCCACAATGCATCGTCCAAGTGCTTGCTCCAATCTTTCCTATTTGGCTGCACAGTTTTCTCCAAGATTTGTTTCAACTCACGATTTGAAACCTCATCCTGGCCAATTGTTTGGGGGTGGTATGGTGTTGATGTTTTGTGTGTCACCCCATACTTTCGAAGGAGGGAAGCAAAATTCCTATTGCAAAAGTTTGTCCCTTGGTCACTAATGATAGCCTTTGTTACTCCAAACCTACAGAAAATTTGAGCCTTGACAAAATCCACTACAACATGAGAATCGTCAGTCCTGGTGGCCTTAGCCTCCACCCATTTACTCACATAATCAACATCAACCAAAATATAAAAAATCCAAATGAACTAGGAAAAGGACCCATAAAGTCAATTCCCCATACATCAAAAATCTCACAGAATAGTATGGGTTGTTGGGGCATCTCATGTCTCCTAGAAATATTCCCAGTGTGTTTGCAACGAGAGCATGACTTACAAAACACATGGGAATCATGGAACAAGCTAGGCCAATATAATCCAGAGTCAAAACCTTCCTAGCTGTCTGTTGGGTTCCAAAGTGTCCACCACAAGCAAGTGTATGACAGAAATGAAAAATAGACACAAACTCATGATCGGGAACACACCTCTTAATGACTTGGTCACTACACATGCGCCATCGGTAAGGATCATCCCACACATAATACCTAGACTCACTTTTTAATTTTTGGACTTGATGCTTCTTCAAATTTGCTGGGATTTCAGAGGAAACAATGTAATTAACTAAATCATCATAACAAGGATGTGTACCTGAGATGTTATAGAGATGTTCATCGGGGAAAGTGTCCTGAAGTGGTACCTGGTCCATGGTGTCATCCTCTAGTGTGTGAGTAAGCCTACTCATGTGGTATTCCACCAAATTCTCTGATCCCTTCTTGTCCTTTATCTCAAGGTCAAACTCTTGAAGAAGGATCATCCAACTGATAAGTCATGGCTTTGCATCTAGCTTCTTTAGGAGGTACCTCAAAGCTACATGTTCTGAAAAAACAACTACTTTAGAGCCCAATAAATATGAACGGAATTTATCTAAAGAAAATATGACATAAAGAAACTCATTTTCCATGGTTGTGTAGTTTTATTGGGCTGAATCCAGTGTCCTGGATGCATAGGCGATCACATGTGAACGTCCTTCCACCCTCTGAGATAAGACAGCTCCAACCGCGAAGTTGGAGGCGTCACACATAAGCTCAAATGGAAGGTCCCACCCCGGGGGCTGTATGATTGGTGGAGTGGTAAGACACTTCTTCATCTCATAAAATGATACCCTGCATGAATCATCAAAATTGAATTCAATATCTTTTTGAAGAAATCAAGATAAGGGTAGAGAGATCTTACAAAAATCTCTGATGAAGCGTCGATAAAATCCAGCATGTCCAAGGAATGATCGAACATCATGCACACATGTAGGATATGGGAGGGATGAAATAATGTCTACCTTAGATTTATCAACTTCAATGCCATGTTTTGAGACTATATGACCTATGAAAATTCCCTTTTCGACCATGAAATGACATTTTTCAAAATTTAAGACCAGATTCTTCTCAATACAATGATGCAACACATCACCCAAACTAGAGAGACATTCATCAAATGAGGACCCATAAACTATAAAATCATCTATAAATACCTCCATTCATGTCTCAATTAAATCTGAGAAAATACTCACTATGCATCTATGGAAGGTACCTGGGGAATTGCAAAGTCCAAATGGCATCCTTCGATAAGAAAAGGTACCGAATGGGTAGGTGAATGTAATCTTCTCCTGGTCCTGTAGTGCAATGTGAACCTGAAAATAGCCAGAAAAGCCATCCTAGAAACAATAGTGTGTCTTCCAAGTTAGTCTCTCAAGCATCTGATCAATAAATGGGAGGGGGAAATGGTCTTTGCGAGTGGAATGATTTAGTTTCCTATAATCAATACACACACGCCAACTATTTTGTACCCTCATTGGAACTAATTCATCTTTCTCATTTTTAACAACAGTAACAACAGCTTTCATAGGTACAACCTGGACAGGGCTAACCCATTATGAGTCAAAAATAGGGTAAATTATACCTGCCTCGAGCAATTTTTCAACCACTTTTTTAACAACCTCCAGAAGGGTTGGATTGAGTCTCATTTATGGTTGCCTCACCGGTTTAGCCCCATCCTCCAAGAGAATCATATGCATGAAAATTGATGGGCTAATACCTAATATGTCTTCCAATGTCCAACCAATTGACCTAATGTTATCTCTCAAAAGATTCAAAAGTTTTTCTTTATGTTCAAAAGAGAGATTGTTAGCAATGATAACAGGTAATCTATCACCACTCAGCAGGTATGCATATTTATGATTTGGGGGAAATGGATTGAGTTCCAATGTAGGGGTGATGTATAGATGGAGAAATTGATGCAACGGACATATCTTCACAATGAACATCAGTATCAGAATAAAAATCATCACAATTAGAAAATAATTCATCAAATCCATCAGCGTACTCAACAACCATGTCATAATTAGAGTTCACATGATCAAAATCAGAATAAGATTCCATTTCAAAATCAAATCGTAGAGAGTCTTGTTCATTAAAAATGGGTGTGGAAGTACTCTTAGAAATAAAACTAGAACCAATACTAATAATCTCCCTAAGAATAGGACAATCCAATTACATGGTGTTTTTACTTAGTGGTTCAAAATGGGAGATAACAAAAGCAGAATGGTCCTCTGAGGGGTACTTCATGGATTCCATGACATTAAATACCACAACTTCATCTCCAAACTCCATGGAAAGTGTACCGTCATTGACATTTATGGTAGTTTTTGCAGTTTTGAGGAAGGGCCTACCTAATATAATGGGGGAATGAGAAATTACCTGATCATCCTCCATGTTAAGCACATATAAATCTGCTGGAAAGATCATGTCTCTTACTCGGAAAAGTACATCCTCAAGAACTCCCGATGGATATGTTGTAGCTCTATTTTATAACTACACCACTACTCTTGTTGGCTTCAACTCACCAACCTGTAAAGAAGAGAATACAGAGTGAGGCATCACATTTATTGAAGCTCCTAAATCACAAAGAGAATCAAATAAGTGTAACTCCCCTATGGGTCATGGGATGGTGAATGTCCTGGGATCCTTGCACTTTGTTGGCATTGCTAGAGTTGGTGTAATGAGTGTTGAGACATTCCTTCCAAGGTTGATCCTCTAATTTCCCTTGAGCCCTCTTCTATTGGTACAAAGTTATTTTAAGAATTTTTCATACCTTGGAATTTCATTAATGGATTCAAGTAGAGGAATGTTGATCTCCACATGCTTGAATGTATCCAAAACCTCCTTTCGCATTGCTTCTTCAGCCATATTCTTTGTTTGAACAACCCTGTTGGGAAAAGGAAGGGGTTTAGAAGGAACATAATCAATATTTTTCTTACCTTTATCTTTCTCCTTGGATTTCTCATCAGATAGTTTTGAATGCGGCTTCTCCGGAGTTGAGTTGAATCCCAGTGGAATGGTAGGTATAGATGTATTGTTCATTTTCTTCCCACTTCTCAATGTGATGGCACTGACATTCCGCTTTGGATTTAGAGTGGGTTGGGAAGGTAGATTTCCAAAATTATTACTCACAAGTTCATGGGGGGTGGTGGCAATCTGGCTCATTTCAGTATTCAACTTCCTCAGCTCTAAACTTTGACTCTTCATCTCATTCTGTTGATTAAGAACAATTTGCTTCAAAAGATAATCAGTATTAGAATCTACCTTTGGTGGATGATTCCCTTGTTGCTGACTTGTTGATGTTTGAGCTTCAAATCTCCTTTGGGGTTGTTGGAAACCCTGTTGGTAAGGTGGAGGCTGCTGGAAGTTTGGTTGAAAAGGGGGCCTTTGTTTTTGTCCAGAGCCATACCTCATGTCCGGTTGATCATTCCACCCTTGGTTGTATGTTGGAGAAAATGAATCAAACTTTTTTTGGGGATATGGTTGTTGTTGCTGCTGAAATGGTCTCCCTGGGAATACTACTGTGCAATCCTCTGTCTCTTGTAGTTGTGGGAAACAGTCAGTTGGGTGGCTTGTCTCAGTGCAAATGCCACAAGGCCTTGAAGGAGGGGGTAGAGATGTCTTTTGTTCCAAAGCAATTTTCCTCACCATTGTTGTCAATTATTCTAACTTGGTATCAATCAAATGACTCTCAAGAGAAGATTGAATTACCTGATGTACTCCCCTGATATGTGGTGTACCTCAATCACTAAATTATTGGGAGTTTTGGGCCATCTTGTCGATCAATGCACGTGCGGCTACTTGTGTCTGGTCCACCAATTCTCCTCCAGCTGCAGCATCCACCATGCTCCTCTCCAGGTCTGTGAGTCCTTCGTAGAAGTATTGGATGAGGATTTTCTCACTGATTTGGTGATGCGGACAGCTTGCGCACAACTTCTTGAATCTCTCCCAATACTCATACATTGACTCCCCTTGTGCTTGCTTGATCCCCGAGATCTCCTTACGAATGGAAGTGGTCCTTGATGCTGGTAAAAATCTCTGCATGAAAAGACGTTTCAAATCATTCCAACATGTTACATCTTCAGGTTGTAAATAGTACATCCAATCCTTTGCAGCTCCATCAAGTGAGAATGAGAATTCTCTTAATTTAATTTGATCTTCAGAAACATTTCTTGGTTTTATGGTTGAGCAAACCACATTAAATTTCTTAAGGTTTTTGTTGGGATCCTCACCGGATAAGCCATGAAACATTGGAAGAAGGTGAATTAATCCAGATTTTAACTCGAAGTCTGATTCGAGATTCGGGTATGCAATACAATTTGGTTGATAGTTAATATCAGGTGTAACCAATTATTGAATGGTTCTATTAAGTTCATTTCCATTATTTCCTGCCATTAGTTCCTCTTTTATATTTGAAATTGAATCGCTTCTAATTTCTATGTTTCTAGAATAGATAAATTCACAAACTGGTTGAATATTGAAACTTCCCGTAGACTGAGAATGTCTGATTTAAGCCCTAAGGCTACGTTCAATCTAAGGGTCAAGATCTAAGAGATCTTCGGGATTAGTTCGTTTCATAAATAAAATAAAAATTTAATGAAAGTGAGTGGACCATAGTAAAAAAAATGAGAAGTTGAGTTGATGGTCCAAAAAGAAAATAAGAGTATGAAAAAAAAATGAAAACTTCAGAAAAGGTAAATATGAAAGAGAGAGGTGAAGAAAATAATAAAATGAAAAATAAAAGAAATAACTCTAAATGGTTGAATAAAGTACATGCCTCCCCAGCAACGATGCCAATTTTAAAGGGCACTGTCGTTGGCGCCCTCAAATGATTAGTGATTTTGGGGTACTTAGGTGCTGCAGAGTGGCTGACCAAGGTCGGCTCTCAAAGGAGGAAGTAGATTTAAAAAAAAATTAAAGGTATTATAAAAATAAAATAAAAGAGAATAAAAAAACTACCTGAAAGGATGGGGGTTGGTTATAGTTTATTAATCTAGAAGAAGTATTCTGGAAGAATATTGTATTTTTTTTGTTTTTAGTTTTGAAATGAAGTTTGATTACAATGACAAAACAAAAAGATGTTTTTTTAGAAAATATTTTAAAATGCGTAATCGATCTAACTCTAACTCTTCATTAAATTATTAATCATTATCATTTAAATCAATACCCACTTAATTATTATCCCCTAATTTGTTATCCCTCTAACCCTACGAGAGTTAACTTAACCACAAAGATGAAATTACTTAAACCCTAGGCTAGCTTCAGAACACGCAATCGCCGCACCCTGCTTTGATTATTGTTCTAAGGATAAATTATGGTCAGTGGTTAATTAGAGAACATATCCATTCTGGAAATGAGGATGAATTGTGTTTAGGGATTATATTTTAACTCTACAAATTTATCCTGTATGGTCTTGCATTATCGATTAAGATCGTGCTCTCACAATTTACACAATTCCCGACCTCGCGTGTTTTGTGTTAATTGTTCAATTTCTTGCTTAGTTTATTACAATTTAAAAACACAATTCATGGATCATATTAAGTAGATTATAGTAGCTCAATTATTCAAAATAATTAAATGAAGAAGGATAGAGGTCGATCGATTACTAAAAATAACTACTCTTCTATGGGCGGTGTAGTCATCGTGAAGACGTTTTGCATAAGCAAAGGATTGAAAGGGTCAAACCCAATATTTTCTCCACTCTTGATTCCAACCCAATTAAGAAGATTAATAGAAGAAGAAAAGGGAAGAACGCATAAGATTATTTGAAGAAAAACTCAAGAAACAAAGATGAAATAAAAGAAATACAAAGAAGAGGTGGGAGAGGAGAGCCTTTTTGGAAGAGAGGTTTCCACAAAGGCTTACTTATTCCAATAGTTTTGAGGGGCTCCCAAGAGACACCCTTTCGGACACGCCTTCCCAAAGCCTCGTCCAAGCCTCCCAATGAGTTAAAACCCCCTTTAAATAGATTTTTTGAGGGCTAGGGTTTCATAACTTTTTAAGTGTGAAATGAAACAATCGGACAAATATTTTATTCCATGTTGCACCACCTATTTGACCTCCAAAACGCATGAATTGACCGGCCTTCCAGAAGTATTATTTATTCCCAATCCTTTCCCCGATCTTTCCTCAAAATTGGGGCTCGATCCAAGCCCGGATGAAGAAGATATGGCCCAATGATAGAACCCATGTCCATTCTGCCAAGTCCAGCCCACCATTGCTTCAATGGCCAATTTAATACATCCAAATTCACTTATTGGCTCTAGTGTCCTTAATCAAAGTTGTATGAAATTAAGTTATAAACACTACTACAAAATTTAACATTCAAATAATAAATATAATAATATTTATCTTCGAAATACAACAGTGCACTATAAAGGGTAAAACTGGAATTGTCACCAAATTTTCAAATGAATGATCAAATCCCAAATATTTTATAGATAAACATATTTAACAAAAAGTGAGGAAATTATATAATTTATTATCAATAAAATATTCAACAAAATAGTGTTTTATCAGTTGTCGGAATGCAGGAGGCCTGAAGAGGAGTTTCTTACTGATCGCCCCAATTATTGCCCCTATCACCAGATCTTAGGGAACACCCTCAAACAATTATATGTGTTTAAAGGATGGCTCCAAGACAAGGTCAATAAAAACATAGTTAGGTTAGGTACAACCGTGGAACATGTGTCATTCATATTCATACAACCTGACAACGACATTAACAGTGAAGGTGAGTGGTAGTGGGTTCCTGATTACAGGTTCGAAAAATCTGATGATTGAATGGCCCGTAAGGCGGTCGCCCATTGTCATGGTATTGTCCATGAATGTTTGAACAAACACAAGCCTTCATAAGTTGTTGTGTTACCCACAACCACTACTTATAACTCAACATATTAGTCTTCCTCTCCCGGGGAGGGCAATCATTGGTGACACAAGAAAATGAAAAGCCCCCCCCCCCCAATGCCATCGTCATATCATAATCTCAGCGATTTTATGCCCCCAGAGATGGAAAATGCCCCCAAAATCTATCCAGTGATGGAGGATTCTTTATGTTACAACAAAGGCTATGATTCAGTTACTACTGTGGAGCTGGTAATCCCCTTCATGTTTCCCAATGACAAAGTGTTCCAGAAGGATCCACCCAACATCCCCAGCTGGTGCCAGCATTAATGGAGTCACGATTATATGAGTCACCAAGATTTATTGGTCAGTGATTCCAGCCAAGTTTTTCATGCCACCAAAACTAGAAAACATTCCCAGTGTAGAGATGAGCATGCACAACCTTCTCATCTTGTTTCATTAGATCTGCATCCACCACTGTTTGTACTACTCGAAAAGGTAGAACCATCGTGATCATTCTATGATAAGAAATGTTCTATTATTGATCAAACCAAATAACTTTCCCCTCAACCGGTAGTAGCTCCACATGATTCAACTAGTATACAACAAGACAATCCCAACACTATCCAAAACCCTCTATTTCAACCAGTAGTTCCTGTCTTACCTTCTACCATAGAACGAACTTCTGTCAGCCAAAGTTCACACATGGTACAGAATTATGATATTATTAAGCAACATGACAGCATTCCTGTGAATCTATCTATCCTAAAGGCTCTTAACCTATCAGCATACATGATTGAAGAACTTTCCATACCTTTAAGAAGACCCCTCTAGTTTGAGACAAAGGTAGTAGATGTAGAAGCCTCCCATACTGAGGCAGTCGAGAATGAAGAATATCCATCCATGATCTCTTTTTCTGGAGAACATGATGGTTCTACAATATAGGGGAATATACTTACACTGTACATCACAGTACATTTCAACGACATGGAGGTTCATCGTTTTCGTGTCGACATAGACTCTAGGATTAACCTTATCCTGACCCATACACTTCAAAATATGGGGTTTTCTTATGATGATCTAAGTCCCTCTGACCTGGTGATTCAAGGTAATGAAAGGATAGAACAGACACTAGTTGAAAAGATCCACCTGAAGACCCAGTTCGGTGGACTAGTTGCCAGCACTGATTTCATGGTTGTCTCATAAGACACCACATACAATGCATTGATGGGTATGCCATGGCTCCACCTACATACAACGGTCCCTTCTTCATATCACTAATTCATTAACTACTCCCATAATGATCGATTGAGCATAATAAAAGGTTATGTGCCTCCCTTTTCCTCTTGTGAATCCCATTACCTATATTCCAACAACTAAAAGAGAAAGGACAAGTAGATTCAGGAAAATGAGGTTGAACACGCTACGGCTGTGACTGACATGTGGATAGACTTGAATGATGCCTAAATTTTCTTGATCCACCTATTGTAGGCCCCGACCCTAGACATAGTGATATGTTTTTCAGTATCTATAACAAGGAGGAAGAACATTACCAAGTCTAAGGGATGCCAAAAGATCACCTCATATTCTTATATAAATCAGTCTTGGGTGATCCCAGAACCCCCTACTCCCATAAGGTATCGGGATGTCCACCCCATTGAAACAACAATATGTCATACTTGATTTTTTTATCTGGGATAGAATAAAGTAACTCAAGACAATGTTATATTATTGCTTTGATATCATCAAATGTGTCCACATGGGTCAAAGGCTAGATGGGATCAGGTCGATATCTTTCATCACTATGGTTTCGGCAGTACAAGAGCTGCCCGATGCGGTTTCCACCACCACTCAGGCTGGCATCAGGGTCCGGTCAGGATCAGTCAACTTGGAAGATTCACCTCCCCCTGATTATCCCTCCTCAGTGAATGAATAAGAGTGTTTGGATGATTATCCGCTCATATTCAAAAAAGGTGTCTCCACAATGAACAATGAATTGGTACAGGGGAACCTTGGAAACAAGACGTATTCGAAACCAACATTGATCAACACAGTCTTTTCCATTGAAGAGAAAAAATGATAATTGGATTTACTAAATCATAATTTTGATGTATTCTCTTAGAGTTATGTTGAGATTCCAGGTATAGATCATCAGGTCTCCGTCCACCGCCTCGGTCTTCTAGAAAATCATAGCAGGTTCAAAAAACCTCTATGAAAGATGCACCCTTATCACGGTGCCATGGTCGAGGCTAATGTTGATAAGCTCATCTATTCCAGATTCTTCAAGGAATTCTAGTGCCCTAGATGGTTATAAAACATTGTACCATTCAGGAATAAGAACATAAAGATCAGCGCCTGCATAAAATTCTGGGATCTCAACCGTTACTGCCCAAAGGATGACTTTCCCCTTACAATGATGGAATTTTTGATTGATTCCACTGCTGGGTTATAAGCTATATCCATCATGTATAGGTATAGTAGATATAATCATATCTAAATGGACCCCAAGGATGAATGTTATACCACATTCAGAGCACCACCAGGTACTTTCTACTACCAAGAAATTCCTTACAGTCTATAGAATGTAGGTTCCACCTATGAGCATTTCATGAATCACATATTTAATCCAATCCTCACTACATTGATGGAATTATAGGTTGATGATCTGGTGGTCAAATTTCTCCAGTGCTAGGATCATCTCAAATATCTCTAGAAAGTGTTCAGCTTCCTCCGATCCTGCCATCTGATGATGAACCCCATGAAGTGTGCCTTTGCGGTCAAATTTAGAAACTTTCTCAGATTCGTTGTCAGATATAGAAGAATTGCAATTAACCCATAGAAGATCGTACACCAGTCAGATGTGTTCTCTGAGAAACATTCAAGAGCTCTGAGGCTTTCAAGGACACTTAGCCTATATACGCCGATTCATCACAAATCTAGATGAAAAGTGTAATCCCTTTTCCTATCTCATGAAGAAAGGTGTTGATTACCAGTGGGATGAGGCATTTTAGACTGCTTTTGAGGAAATCAAATAGTACCTATTATAGCCTTCGATCCTCAGGCCAACCATTTCTGGAAATTTGTTGGTCCTCTATGTGACCACTTTGGAATGATATCTAAATGACCTTATATCCTATAAGAACAGTTATGGGATGGATAATATTTTATACTATCTCACCTACATTCTTGATCTATTTGTTGATCATGTCAAATTTGATGTTTATTTTTAACTAGAATTTCTCCAGTATAGCAGCAACAATTGGTCATCTCTTGATAGTGCCTTAGATCATTAATTTAAAAAGAGGGGTTTTATTATGAAAGTATAAGGGGAATGATGTTTTGTAAAACTTGGGGGTTTGATTATTGAATATGAAAATAGAAAATGAAATCAATAAAAAAAATAGAAATTAACAGAAATAATTAAGCATGATTAACCGGGGGTACTCTCATGATGTCCATCCTTCATTACTTCATGATATAGGGTTACGATATTTTAATCCCTGGTTTGTAACACCTATAATCAGAATATTACTGAGTGTTTACTAGGACATCTCCTAGGGTTCAATCAGAAACAGACAATGATTCACCGAACACCGTCGATGATTGGGTGATTTGTGTTCGACTTCATAACCGAAACTCACCAAGGAAACACATGAAGAACTCAATGTGCTTTCAAGGTTTTTATGTTATTTCTTTATGATATCCTGACATAAATTTACATGGCCTTGAAAGTGAATTTCTGAGTTCAATTTACCAATATGAACCAAACAAACACCGCAATTGAATGAGGTAAAAAAAAGGGATGAAAATAGTATGAAACATCACATGAAAGGGTACCCAAACACGATCATTTGTGTTTGAGTATAACATACCAGTATATAAATAAATTAAATTAAATTATAGGATTAATAAAAACAACATAAAACATGGAATCAAAACGACCATTCAAAATAATAAAATCATGAAGCTCGGGATAACATCACGTTCCTCCATGGGTGATCACTAGGGTTTTAAAAACCCATGGTAAATAAAGAAGAGAAATATCTTGAGGTAGAACATCCCATATCCTCCATAACATTAAATATTTGTGGGAGTAATCGTTTGGGACACCAAAATGGAATCACCTTTCCTCTGGTTTGAACTCCCAAATGTGTTACCATATGTGCCAATTTATAGGCAAAGTGGGAAGTGGTTTTGGGAACCTGGATTTCATGAATTCTCTAGTTACATGTTTTTGGCTACTCATACAGTCATAAATACGTTTTAAAAAAACAATAAAGTTTTTTACAGACATATTTTCTACCTCCATGTCAAATTTGGAGGCCGTATATGGAATATAATAAGATATATTTCTAAAATACAGAGGCAATGTTTTGACCCCATGAAAATCCACTTTAGTGGACATATCAGTCAGTATGGGCCTTTTAATGGACGAATTGGGATTCTGTTTCTTTATATGAAATGTTTACCATTAAATTCCAGACCATAAAAAAATAATTTCATCCCATTTGAATTTACAGTTTAGAAGAATCATTCTTTTTAGTCCACTGGTGTTCTTGGATCAGGTGCAGATTGGCCCATTTTTCTTGGACTTCATTATGGGTCCTCCAAATCACCTCCACCTACAATATAATTATAAAAAAAGGTAACATTTCCATTTTTAATAGTGTTAAAAAAAATATTTGAATAAAAATGGAGTCAAATTTGTTTTAATACTTGAAATTTTCAATGAAAAACCAGTTTAATACTTTGGAATAAGGGTGAAATAAAGTAGTAAATCGTGATACAATTAATGATACTTGATAAAAAGACTTGATATTAATATATCAAGAAGAGATGACTTGCACTGGTATTCGTAGTATAGAAATTGCAACATTACTTTCATCACCATGAGATACTGATAGTGTCCCGAGTTGATCCACGGAAGTACATTCTTAACCGCCCCATGTTGACGGGCTATCTAGCTCAGTGGGCAGTAATCCTCCAATAATTCAACATCATGCTTTCCCCTATAAGTCTATCAAGGGACAAGAATTGACTTACATTCATTCCACCCATCCAACTCTCGTGGTCGAGTCTCTGGATATTAATTTTTTGGATGAGACAATCCTCTTTGTAGATCAATCCTTTCAGTGTTGGAAGATTCATTTTGATGGTACATCCCAAATCCCTACCAGTAGAACACTCAATGATCCCAGAATCAATAGAGTGGGTCTTGGTATTGTCTTCATTGCACTAGCGCAAGCTGTTCTACCATATTCATTTCTGTTGTCAAATGGTTGTACCAACAACGAGGAAGAGTACATGTATCTCATCACTGGTCTTGAGATGGCCCTCGAGATCTACATTTCCCATGTGCATGTGAAAGTGGAATCTGAATGAGTCATCAATAAAATAAATAGTGGCTACATCATCAATAAGCTGGAGCTCATACCGCTGTTAGAACATACCCTCTAGCTGATGGTTCGGTTCCCAACTCGGCCAGAAGTTACACATGTCCCTCGTTCACATAACGGTTGAGACGACACCTTATCCATATTGTCCACATCTCATGAAGAGACTAATCATAATGATTTTATTATCCATGTGGAACATCATAGAGTCATATCTCTCGTTACACTAGATGATGATGATAGCACACATGTAAGTCACATTACCATTGGTGCCTCCACATCAGGACCCCTAGGTTCCCCTATTATAGTGTCAAAGTGAATCCGGACAGGAGTACCCCTTTATTGAGTATATCCATCATGGTAATCTACCTATAGATCATGTATAGCATGAATTAATCTGACAGCGTGCATTGAGTTCCACCCTTCAGAGTGGTCCTAGTCTTGAGCGGATCCTATATAGGCATAAGTTTGATGGAATTTTACTTTGTTGCATTCAAGGAGGTGATATTTTTCAATTCATACAGGAAGCTCATGTTGGTTCCTCTGGGGATCATCATACAGGGCCGAAACATCCTCATGAGGTTCAGAGATTGGTATATTTGTTTCCCTCCATGATCTGTGACAGTATCGAGTTTTCCAAGTGGTTCCATACATGTCAAATCCAAGATAATTTTGTGCATCAGATTCCAGAACCTCTCTACACTACCAAGTAATCTTGGCCATTTTCATCCTTGGTTCTCAATGTCATGGGACCGTATCCATTGGTGATGGCATTCCAGTTCAGGTTCATCCTGACAGATATGGATTTCTTCTCCAAGTGGGAAAAGGCAGTTATGCTCAAGGAATTCAAGGCTTGATCTATTGTTGAATTTGTGAGCTCCAATATCATATACGGATTTGGAGTCCCTCATGCCCTCCTCACTGATAACGACACTAACTTATAGGTAGCCGAACTGAAGATGTTTTATTCCAAGTACAACATCTATTATTTTTATACCTCCCTCTATCATGATCAAGAAAATGGGTAGATCAAGGCCTTTAACAAAACCCTCTCTAACATTTTGCAGAAGATGGTTAGTTAGAACAAGAAGAGTTGGCTGGATAAACTCTCCAACGCTCTCTGCACCTATTGAATGACGACTCATAATTCCACTCTGGTGACCCCATATTCCCTAGTGTATATAACATAGGGAGTCCTTCCCATCAAGATTCATTTTCCTTCGTTATGCATAGTTTTCTATGATCAACATACACTAGATAAGGTAGCTGAAATCCATCTAGATGAACTAGAAGAACTCAACAAGAACAAGAATTGTGCCTTGTAGAATTTGGATAGGCATCATAATAAGATATCCAGAGCTATAAATAATAAATGTTTCCTCCGCTCTTTCTTATAAGGTGGCCTGGGGTTAGTCCTAAGATAATAAATGATACCTAGTAGGAAACCACCCAAACTGGGGCCCAAATGGGATGGAACTTGCATCATTCACAAGGGTTAACCCAATGGCGTGTACTACATAGTTACCATGGATGGTGAGTGTATAAATTCTCCCACCAATGCCAAATTCCTCAAGAATTACTTTTCCTGAGTAAGCACCCGCCCCGCATGACGTTAAAATACTTTATTGTCCTACATAACGTTAAACTATGAGTGGAAGATATACCATTATGGTCCAAACTCTATGACCTTAAGCTAATATCTATAGCAGCCTCTCCATATGATTTTAACCTATACAACAACTCAAGAACTACGAATTACTTGATTCCCATCCTAATGGGATACATAGGAATGCTCTGATGCTTCGTATTCAAGACTATCCTCCCAAATCCTTCTCTTTGACTACCCCTGGGTATACTTCTCTTGGAGGATTTCATACAATGTAGTTTATAGTTATTTGGTACTCATTAATGCTTGGTTTACGATGGTCCCACAATGTTCCCCTTCATTTTTCTATACTCCCACATCCTCACTGCATGACGTTAAACTGCATGGCACTTTCAGAACTATGTATGGCTTCATTCATGCCCTTGTAGGATAAATTGGAACACCTAGATATTTTGTCCATGGGCCATGATCTAAACTTCAAGATCCCCCCTTGGGTCCGTCCCCTTGTCCCAAATGCTTCTCAGAACACAAGGTGTGTTGCATGCCCTGTTTTACTTCATTCACGTCAGTTTTATCATGAACACACCATGTATCACCCTCCATAGACATCTCCACCTATTTCATCCTTACCGCATGACGTTAAACTACATGGGCATATTCAGGCTTCATGTTTCCCCTTAATTTGGGTCTCCATCAAAATTCACATCTGAAAGGACCCTCGAACAGTATGGATCCTCAAACTTATGGATTGCCTACCATTTTAGGCCAACGTCATGGAGGGTCTTGAACAACACTTTGATACACGTCTTTCATTTTGGCTATGTTCAGTAGCTGATGCCCATTTTTTTCCCAATTTATGTCACATAATATGGATGTTGTGTTTCAAAAATAGTCAACTAAAATCCTCCATCATTATCACCACCGCTATATGTCCCAAATATTCGGTGCAGTGATTAGTTTTGTTCGGCTATCCCTTCGAACATTAGTGTTCCAGAACTAGAAATATTGGTCAGGTTGGGATCAACCCTACTCAGTCTCTTTCATTCAATGTCATACCATTATATGATGGGGATAACTTAATCCCATTCCTTATTTCCCACACAGATCATTATTCATGTGGGATTAGGAGATTTGGTAAGGAAATACTGGCATAAAGGGTCACATAATCATGGACCGAGCCCTATGACATTAAAATAATATCCTCATCTTTATCACTATGTTATGTTAAACAATCTGATCCTTCTAGGCTAAATTATGTAAAACTAATCAGCATTAGTCTAGAATGATGATAAACTGCAATCAGGCTAGGACATTTCGTCTGTGGCCCAGCCTCAGGTCCCTCGACCTTTCCAGACCCCTTTCCTATGTTCTAACTTAGAATTATGCAATGTGATATGGACTCTATGTCCTTGATCACATTGGGCTATTTTTTCGCGCCACACACATCCCCTTGATACACCCCTCCTTCATTCATCATTTGTGTTGCCATACATTAAACTGTTGTGGTACCACCATGCTTTACGTGTCCCATCATTAGGATTATATCATCTTTCACATGTGAAAGGACCCCCGAATGACATGGATTCTAGGAAGTAGTGTTATCCTACCATCTCAGGCCAACGTCCTTGAGGATTTTTAACGAAACATTGACACAAGTCCCATGTTGTAAGTATGGTCAGCTTTCGATGGTCAATTGTTTGTTCCTTTTCCAGACCACACAAGAGGGATACCGTGTTGTGAACATGGTCAACAATTATCTTCAATTTTTATTGTCATTATTTGGTCCCCCAAATGACATGCATAGTGATTTACCCTTTCAACCTATTGATCCCACACACATGGCAAATAACTGGGCATCCACGGTCTGAGATCTATGACTATAAACTGAGATCTAACACATCATTGACACATGACGTTAAACTGCACGACATCTCTAGAACTAAATACACCTATATTCCCATATTTATGGGATATTTTGGAATTCCCAGACATTTCATCCTTGGGTACAGCCTGGGTTCATCTATTCTTTCTCTCAGACATTTGTCTTGAGTTATTTCCATGAATTATGAATGGTTTGTCATATGTGGTCTTATATCCTCATTCACATATGGTTATTCACCATTCCATACACATTACTCTTTAAGATAACCCCTCTTATCTTCATCCTTACTACATAACGTTAAATTGCATTCCACTTCAGAACTACATGTGGCTTGATTCCCATTCTTATGAAGTACATAGTAAAGCCCAGACATTTTTTCATCGGGTCCAGCCCTGTTTCACATAAGCCTTCTCTTCTGTTCGGTCACTTGGACTCGTTCGTCAAAGGGGGGTGGGGTATGTGGTATGATGTAGACTCCTTTCTTCCTCACTCACGTTGGGTTTGTAATAGCCACACCATGTACCTCCCCACTTTAGAGCTCTCCATCCCCCTATCCTCTACCCATCTTCTCAAGCCGTCTACTCTCAAATAGGGCCCCTCGACCCTCTTTGGAAATTCAACAATGTGACCTAGAGCACTATACTTTAGAACCTAGAGTTTTGTGTTCTACCTGGACAAGTTTCCATTAGTTTATATGCTTCTCATTTCCCATTATGTGGGATTTCATCATCTTTCACATTCAAAAGGATCCCCGAATGACATGGATTCTAGTCCTTAATGCTCTCCTACTATATTGGGGAGTGTCCCCAAGGATTTCAAATGAAAATTTGACATGAGTCCTGCATTGCAAATATGGTCAGGAGTCTATTCTCTTTTCTTTATTCCCATTTCTGGTCACATGATATGGATGTTTTGATTTGAACATTGTTAAAAATTATCCCTCATCGTTACACCACCCATATAAAACGATAAATATTAGTTGCATAGTTCATATATTTTTCCACTTCATCAGGTCCAAGTAAAATTTTGACACTCTTGGTGTTATCCCTCAGTGCTTGTTTGCATGTTAAGAAGAAGAATCCATGGTGTGGTGTCATTCGAGGCTCCACACCATTTCCCCTTTCTCTGCATTCCACATGTTGCAAGGATATTATCCACCCTTGTTTCCCACATCAATTATGGCTCACATGGGCTTAGGGATTTATTCAGGGATTACACCTTATTTTAAGAGTGTCACTTTTTTCGGTTTGAGACCTATTACCAAAAACTAGGATCTTCCATCATCCTTATCACATGCTGTTAAACTACATAAATATTTCCATAACTACGTACATCTTGATTCCCATCCCTATGGGATACGTAAGAATGACTAAATTTTTTTAGGTCCATATTAGGCTCCACTAATTATCTCTTCAGTTCAGACTTTTGGCCCTAACTCTTATAGGATTGTGTAGTGTGGCGTATACGGTCTTATGTCCTCAATCACACCAGGTTTTCAATAGCCGCACCACATACTGTCCCTTTATGAGATAGTCTCTCCGGCCCCCATCCTTGTCGCATGATGTTAAACTGCACGATATCTTTCAGAACTACATATGGATTGATTCTCATCCTCATGGGAAACATAAGAATTCCCAAAATTGTTTTCTTTAGGTCCAAACCCATATCGTCTAATGATTTATTACCCCTTGGCCAGAGGTTCCTTACCGCACTATCGTGACACGTAAAATTGATAATGATTTTAATGTTGATTTGTATTCTAGTGTAGACCCTAGGGTGTCTCTCAAGGAGAATTCATGGGTTTAGAGTGCTCATTTTTAATAATATGTACTAAAAGAGGGGTCGTTTTGAAACAGTTTTAAGAAATTGACTTGATTTAAAGAGTTTGATAATTGATAAATAAAAAAGGTGTTTTAGAATTAGGAGATAAAGAGATAATTTCAAGCTCTCTACACATATTGGTGAGTTCATCATTCTGAAAAATACAAATGGTTTAATGGAATCCTTTGGTTGAGAGTTGTAAAGATATCAACTTCCCTCTTTCTTATTAAACGATTTTCAAAGAACCACCCCTTGACACAAAAACCTTGTTCTCAAGGTCAGGGTATCAAGAATAGAGAATAAAGGTTACCAATGAATAATAAAATCAAATTAATGTGTGAGATAAATAGGACTCTTGTCTTGTCCAATCGGAACATCCCCATATTCCCACTTGAAATCTCAACTCAATCGGTGTTGAAATAAAACGTGTTTCAATTAATTTTAACAATATAAATGGAATCAGAGGAGAATCGTGGTAAGATAAAAAATAAGTGAAATATTTATCCCAAAAATTACACAAAACCAGTAGACGAACAAGTGCTGGAACTCCCTCCCAAGTGTGTGTAGCTCCCTCGAAATGATTGTACACTGTTTAGCTCGACATCGAGAGGAGGAAGCTCAGGAAGAACTTCACCTTCATCATTGATCCCCCTATGAGGATATGGTCCTCTATAACTCCTTGTATAATTATAGGACTCATTTTGGTCTCCAAAATACCATAGCTTAGCTTCCTGGCAGAACTTGCAAATGAGGAGCCCAATCTTCCATTATATAGGCAAAGTGGAAGGTGGTTTTGGGAACACAAATTGTGTAAAACCACTTGGACCATAGTTTTAAACCACATTACAGTAGAATATCACTTTTTAAAAAACTAGAAACATTCCTATCAACCTCTTTACTATCTCCAAAAACAATTTGGCACCATTTTGGCTACTACATATTGAGATATTGATAAAATACAGAACACAACTTTTGACTTTTTACAGATTTGATTATTTGGACAGATCTATTCGGATGGGAATTTTAGAGGCCTAATGAGGCTTAGGTTCTTTCATATTAAATGTAGCCCATTAAATGTTTGACCAGGAAAAAAATTTCTGCCCATTTAGATTCACATTTTAGTAGACATATCTGGTTGAGTCCACTGGTGTGCATGGATCATGCGCAGTTTGGACCATTTTTCATGGACATCATCACAGGCCCTCTAAATCACCTCCACCATCAATGACATTATAAAATAAAGGTATCATTTACCTTTTTAAAATTAATAAATACAAATAAATTTAATCAAACATGATGTGAAATTTGTTATTATTTTTATAATTTTTAATACACAACTAGTTTTGCACATTTGTGTAAGGGTGAAAATGAAACAGTGAGTCTTTGTGCGATCACACCCCCACACCTGAACATTTGCACTCCTGGGAAAAGTCATAATTCCAAAAAATATGAATGTAGATATTTCTAAATTTATAAATATTTAACATTCAATGAAAATTTAATTCCTGATAGAAATTTGATCGAAGAAAAAATCACACCGAGGAGTTATTTTTTGTGATAATTGAAAAAGATGTATCAAAAATTGTATCTAAATGAAATTACAAGAGATTCATGATAAAAATCCATGAAAATAATTCAAAAATTAATCATGTCCCTAATTCTCCACATGTGTGTGTGATAACCATTTCATGATATTCTTTCAACTTTCTATTGAGTAAATATCTGTTATTTCAATAATTTTATACTTACAAAATCCTTTCAACCAAACTTGTACCACATACTTTGCAATTAAATTTCAAGACCCACTCACTTAATCATTCCTAGAACTCAAATCATAAGCTTATGACATAGATATCCTCATATGATTTACATTTCATCACTCCCCTCATTTATTATATTTTTTTCAAAATATTCACTGGGAACAAATCTCACACTCTTCTCCCAACCCTTGTTTGATCTCCTCACAACACTAATTGTAATAGTTATAACAAGATCAAAGGTTGAGGAAGGGTGGTTCTTGACCTTCTCAAAATACAAACCTTTATTTTTTTGAGGCCTTACAACAATAAAATAACAAGTACACATGCATAGGTCAATCTTGTACAGTAATGAAATAGACCGGAAAAGGAACGAACGTATGGGAAAATGATTTTGGAAAGTAGAGAAAAATAAACCCAACTTATATTTACCTTAAATTAAGTAATAAATTTTCAGACATCATGGTTGGGTGAAGAAAATGTTTAGAAAGATTAAGTGACACAATTTTCGGTTAAACTATTCACAAAAGTGAAACATTCTTTTCAAAGGTTTTAAAATGATACAACCATTTATATCATCGAAAAAAGAACTAAATTTCAAAACAAAGTCCAACCACAATATTGAATTCTTGCTGAAATGTACATTTCATTTGATTTGTTTTGAATGTTAAAGCAACATGAAATATATACATTCAATATGCATTTTAAATAACTTCCATGATTAAATGAGCATCATTTTCCATGATAATGTGGGAATAAAAAAGATTAATATTCCAGTACAAAGTTGAGTGGGAGGGAAAGGGGGAATATAAGAGTACTATTCAGCAAGCTAAAAAAGAAAAGGAAGAAATATGATGAAAATTCCTAAATAACCCAGTAATATACCCATCCCCCCACACCTAGAGTTTGTAGTGTCCTCACGATAATAAAATAGAATGTGGTAAGTAAGGATAAAACCTGTTGGGTGTTATTCGTAGACTGCTCCATGAACATGGAGTTCCCCTATCGGGGACTCTGGAAGGGATTCATGGAAGTGCTTCAACTTCTTCCCATTTAAAGTGAAGGTTTCCTTGGTTTCTTTATTTAGAACCTGGAAAACACCAAACGGAGAGACATTAGTAATAGTGTATGGTCCAAACCAGTTGGAATGATGCTTACCTGGATGCAACTTCAGCCTTGCATTATAGAGGTGGACCTTCTTCCCAATGTAGAACTGACAATGAAGGATTAGAGGGTCGTGTGAAACCTTGGTTTTGTCATTATATGTCATGGAGTTCTCATATGCATCTCTTCTCATTTCCTCCAGCTCCTAAATCTGTAAATTACTCAATGAACCTTCACTAGAAAGGTTAGAATTGAATTTTTTTAATGGCTCAATAGGCCTTGTGATAAATCTCAATAGGGGTGAAAAATATTTCCAAACACTAGCCAATAGGGTGAAATTCAAATGGGAGTTTTGAAACAAGTACAGTAGGCCCATAATTAATCATCAATTCGAAGACTCAAATATTTTATATTGGGTTGAACCGTTTTTCCCAGAATTTGTTTTACGTCTCTATTTGAAACCTCATCTTGACTATTGCTTTGTGGGTGATATTTAGTAGACAATCGATGCCTAACCCCATACTGACACAAAAGTGATTGCATTGTTCAGTTGCAGAAATGAGAACCATGGTCACTAATGATAAACCTAGGTAATCCAAACCTAAAAAAGATCTGATTTCTCAAAAATTCCACAACTATTTTGGAATCATTTGTTCTTGTGGATCGTTCCTATACCCCGTTTTGACACAGAATCGACCACTTGAAGAATTTACAAGATTCCAAAGGAATTGGGAATAGACCCATAAAGGCAATGCACCAAAAAAAAAATTTCATGAAAGAGAAATGGTCATTGTGAAATTTTATTTCTTTTACAGACATTCCCCATTCATTGTAAATGAAGACAAGATTTGAAAAAATCATGGGTATCTTGAAAAAGTGTCGGCCTAAAGAGACCAGAATCAAGGACCATGTGAGGTGTATGTTGGGGACCAAAGTGTCATCCACAAGCAAGAGTGTGGAAGAATCAAAGGACATAATGAAACTCGCTACCGGGAACAAAAATACTAAGCACTTGATCACTACAAGTGCACCAAAGGTATGGGTCATCCAAAATGTACCAACAGGACACATGTTTGAGATGGTTGGAATGGTTTTTAATGAAATTAGTGGTAATTAAATATTCTACCAAATAATTTACAATTTTATCATACCAAAGGATAACATCTTGCACTCCGTACACCTGCTCATTGGGAAACATATCATTAAGAGGAATACAGGGGGATGTGTCAATGTCTGAGGATGGAGGAATCCAACTGATATGGTCGTCCACCACATTCTCTGCTCTTTTTTTATCTCTAATTTGTAGATTGAATTCATAAAGGAGGAGAATCCAACGAATGAGAAGTTGTTTGGCTTCAAGTTTCTTAAAGAGATACCGAAGGGTGGCTTGGTTTGAGAACACAATGACTTTGGACCCCAAAAGATTTGACCTGAATTTTTCCAAGGAAAACACAATGGAAAATAATTCTTTCCTAGTTGTGGTGTAGTTTTCATGGGCACAGTCTAGTGTATATGAGGCATAGGAAATGACATGTGTGTAGGTCATAAGCACAATAGAAGCACGTTGGTGGGTGTACCCAACTTTTATTTTTGCGTTAACAATGATCTATCTGAGATCTGTCATGATAATAAAATACCAGATATTTGGAATAGAATGAAGAACGAAAAATAAAAGTGGGGAGTCCCAGAACCATAGATAGAATCGTCTTATGTTGTTTATAATTAATTTAATTAATTCACAATAATTACCTAGATGGAATTATGTATTCTTTGATGTTTCCTAACACGATCCAATGTGATCAGTTGTTGCATCATAGAATCTGAGTGTAGGATTCCTCTAGCGGTGATCCACACCTGCTCCACTTATCTCTAGACATCACCATAGGGATTTCAGGGTGCTAATGTGGAAGAGCCTTCACTTGCAATGTCAGCCTGCGATCGCCTTGATCCAGTGGAGGAGGATCTCTCTCTCCTCGCATGAGAGTGTTCTTGGAAGAAAAATATTCTCTATTTTATTGAGAGATTACTCTAAATCCATTGTGCACAACCAAAAAAGGGCATGGAAAATGAGAAATATATAATTTGTAATTTTAATTACATAGAATAATTAAATGAATTAATTTCACATAATCATTTATTCATTTCATTTTATTCTTAGTATTACCCCTTGTCTAATAATAATATTTGACTATTATTATTACCTGACATGTGCCTAGTGAATTACACCTAATATTATTTAAATAAATAAATAATATTATTTCTCATAAATTCCCCGAAAAAAGAAACAGAATTTATATTTAATATATATGGTGTGTACTTTTGCTTTTCCATTTTTCTTTATTTCTTGCACCACATTTATTATACCTTGAATAATGGCTATATATTTCTAAAATAAATATCATTACATTATTCGCTAATAAATATATTATTTAACTCACAATATATTTTATCGAATAACTAGTGTCAAAATATATGCAACCAAGAATCCTTAAATAAATATTAAACCACAATCGAAAATAATCTTTAATCAACTTGTTAAATTCATATTTAACTGAGATACTTAGACACACTTAGTGTGTGACCCTCAGGCCACTTTCTTAATGGTATTAGGCGTAGCCTACCTAAAGTCCAAGGATAATGTCTAGAAACACGCCAAGTCACCCATGGAGAAAAAATTTAACACTACAATGACGTGTTACTTCTTAAAA
The DNA here is from genome assembly GCA_963277665.1 of Viscum album. NCBI lineage: Eukaryota > Viridiplantae > Streptophyta > Magnoliopsida > Santalales > Viscaceae > Viscum > Viscum album. The sequence continues at coordinate 278,960,879 of OY728119.1, read as the reverse complement.
ATTCTTACCATGTAATATAATCCCTTTATCTCGATATCTTGAATAAAGAGAGTTGCATGCTAGTGCCATCAACACATGAGCTCGATTATTTTTTCTTTGACTTCCCAGAATTGAACTTACCCATTCCTCACCATAGACATTGATTTATTTAGGCTATATCAATTCCATCAATGGTCTTGAGATATCTACTTCTGTTATGGAACATAAGGGACAAATAATTTCTCGCATTATCTATTAATGTAGTATCACTAGTGATGCACTGAATGTATCCTACCTCACAGCAAATAGTGTGTCATCATAGTTTTCCTCAATACATCTAAGTGCACGAGTAGTAATACCCATTAATAATAATATTAATGTTTAAGGACCAATAAACACGTCCGTAGGTTGGAACATCCAATGAAACTAAAAAAATGTGAATTTCCTAATGGCAGGTCTCATTCTCATAATATCCTCTTGGATATTACCAAGGGCGCAGACCATGAGAAGGTGCCTCAAAGTTTTATGATTCCTTACCCTTAATGACCTTTATTAGTTTTGTCCGTCAAATAACATCATCTAACCATAGAACATATATTCAAGAATAATGTTATGGCACTTCCGGGTTCTCATCATAGTAGGGATTTTCTATGACCGTTTAATGAAAGAGCTATCATTTGGACATTATCAAATGAATTATCACATAGAAGAACAATTAAGATGTGATAAGGTATCTATTAATGAATAAAATACAAATTAGTTGGTTCTAGGCCACCAATTCCAACAGACTCCAACTTGGACTAGAGCCAACTGCTAAAATTTTTTGACCTACTATCTTTGACACAATATTCATGCTTCTGGTAAGATAGGCCTTTAGTCATGGGGTCTTCCATGTTCTCTTCCATGGACACTCTACTCACTGCAACATCACCCCTTTTATAGAAATCCATCAAGAGGTGATACTTCCAGAGTATGTGCTTTGTCCGTTGATGTGACATTGTTTCTTTTGAAAGATGCACTGTTGTAGTATTATCACTATATAATGTAATAGGATATTTACTGATTGGAACAAATCAAGCTCTTGGACAAAGCTACAAATCCAGACGGCTTCCTTGGATGCATCAGAAACTTCTATATATTCAGAATCCACTATAGAATTGGCGAAAATTGGTTGCTTTAGACTCTTCCATCTCACAACTCCTACAATGAGACAGAAAACATATCCAAATTGCAACTTTAGATTTCTCTGGTCTATCTGAAAACCAACATCAAGAAACCCTTTGATGACAAGCTACTCATCTCCTCCATACACGAGTAACATATCCTCAGTTCTTCTAAAATACTAAAGGATAGTCTTTACAGTAGTTCAATGTTGTTCTCCTTGATCTCCTTGATATTTTCCAACCATACTCAGTGCATAGGATACATCAAGACGAGTACATAACATGGAATACATTATGGATCCTATAGCCAGAGTGAATGGGATCTTACTCATTTTATCTTTCTCTTTTTGGGTTTGAGAACACATTTTCTTAGAAAGATATAATCCACGTGACACTAGAACCAATCCCCTCTAATATTGTTCCATACAAAATCTTTTTAGTATCATGTCAATTTATGTACCCTGACTTAGTCAAAGAAGCATCTTAGATCTATCACGAATGATCTTGATCCCTAAAATGTAGGCTGCTTCACCCGAATCCTTCATGGAGAAACACTTGTTCAACCAGTCCTTAACTGACTGTAAGACTGGTACATTGTTTCCAATAAGAAATATGTTAACAACATATACTACAATAATAATGACTAATTCCCATTAAACCGCCTATAAACACATGGCTTGCATTCATTATTAATGAAACCAAATTCCTTTATGGCTTCATCGAATCAAATGTTCTAAGACCTGTATGCTTTCTATAATCCATAAATGGATTTCTGCAACTTTGAAACCCATTTGGCTTCACTTGGTGTCACAAACCCTTCTAATTGTGTCATATAGGAATCTTCCTGAAGGTTCCTGTTAAGGAATTCTGTTTTGATATCTATTTTTCAAATCTCGTAGTCATGGTAAGCTTCTATGGAAAGTATGATTCTAATGAATATAAAAATGGAAACTAGTGACAAGGTTTCATCACAGTCAATTCATTGACACTGTATAAATCCTTTCACCATTATCCTTGATTTATAGGTTCTAACTTGACCTTACATGTCATGTTTTATCTTGAATACTCATTTTCATTCAAAAATCATTACATCATCTAGCTCATCAAACAGAACCCGTACTTGGTTCTGATATATGGAATCCATCTTAGATTAAATAGATTCTAGCAATCATGGAGCTTCTGAGTTTTGTGCTACTTCCTTGTAGGAGATAGGTTCATCATTGTCCAAAAATAATGATTCACCATTCTCGGTGACTAGGAAACCAAATATCTCTAGTTCTCTTACCTCTCTTGAGCTCCTACTTAATACTTGTGTTTCTGGAACCTCTTCCACGAGGACCTATGGAAATTTTTCCTATACTAACTCATCTGTATCTTGAGAAAAAACATCTTTGAAGTCAATGTTGCTCTCACTATTCTTTTTGGGATGTGCTCCCTCTCAAGAAAGATTAAATGTATGAAGACAATCACTTTCTTGACTAATGGGTTATATGGATAATATCCTTTTTCCCCTAGGGATATCCCATAAAGATACAATTCATGCCCTAGGGTGCTAGTTTGTTTCTTGATAAGGCCTTAACAAATGCCTTGCATCCCCATACACGTGTGTGAGACAAAATGAGCTTCTTTCAATTCAATAACTTAGAGGGAATTCCATTTGACACCTTAGTTGGTAATCAATTTAATGTGTATGTTGTAGTCTGTAATGCATATCCCCAAAAGGATAATGGAAGATCTGCATGACTCATCAATAACCTCACCATGTTTAACAAGGTGTGGTTCCTCCTTTCATTAACACCATTCAACTGTAGTGTATAAGAAGGAGGGAGCTGATATAGAATCCCATACTCTCATAGAAGATCGATGAACTCTTGGTTCATATATTGTTTACCTCAATCCGATCGAAGCTTCTTTATCTTCTTACCAAGTTGATTTTCTACTTCATTCTTGAATTCCTTACATTTCTGTAAGTATTCTAGCTTATACCTCATTAAGTAAACATATACATATCTACTCAAATCATTAGTAAAAGTAATGAAGTAAGAATATAAAACTATAGATTCTACTGGAAATGGTCTACAGACATCTATGTGAACCAATCCTAGAAGTTCTGTGGCTCTCTCACTCTGCCCACCAAAAGACGAATTAGTCATTTTTCCTTATAAACAAGCATGACATCTATCAAGTGGTTTTATCTCAATAGACTCTAAATATCCATATTGGCAGATCTTTGTCAAGAACTTCTCATTTACATGACTGAGATAGTGATTCCACATCTGGGTGATGTATGAGTCATGTGATCTTGTTTTGTTATCAATTGATAACACTTGGGTTTCATAATTTAACACATACAAATCATTATTTAAATGCATCACACTATAACATACATTGAGATTATAAAAAAAGAAACCCTTATTTCCAAACTTGAAAATAAATCCATCCATATACAAACATGATATAGAAATTATGTTTTTGGTTACACTAGTTAGATAATAATAGTTATGTAAAACCAAATTCACCCCATTTGACAATGAGAGGTGGTAATCTCCAATGGAAAACACAATCAGCCTCACACCATTGGCAGCTCAAAGGTCTACCTTTACTCTAGAAATTGTTCTAAATCTCCATGGTTCCTATATTTGAATATAGATATGAGACTCACAAGCTGTATCTAATACCCAATGTGTAGAAATGGAAAGATTACACTCAATAACAAATGCATCTTTCGCATCCCCAAACTTTTGGGTGCAATTTCTCTTCTAGTGGCCTGAATTTCCACATGAAAAACATACTGCCTCTCATTCCTTACCATGCCTATAGATCTTCTCCAACATGGAGGTATGATGCTTGGGAGATTCAGTCCATTTATAAATCCATGCCCCCATTGCCTTTTCCATCCTTTTCTTATTCACCATAAGGACTAAGGGTTTGTCACAAACCATGTGCTTATCTACCTGGACTATTTAGTTCAAAAGTTTCAATATACTCTTCTAATTGTTTCTAATGATACAGTTGACAATAAAGCTAGAGAAGGTCTTGGGCAGTGATGATAGGATGAGATCTATACACAACTCATCTAGGAACATAATCCCTAAGATGTCCTGGCATTCAATGTAGTTAATAATCTTGACTATTTGAGGCCCAACTATCATAGACTCTCCAGGATTAGTTTAAGAAAAGCGTTGGAGATATCATATCTCTCCTATCTCACCTTCTCTTGTTAGATATCCTTAAGGTGAGACATCATGCTATACACGTCTATGTTTTCATGTTGCTTCAAGAGCACATTAGACATGGTTGATAGCATGAAACATTGGTTATTTTTGGCATCATCCATATGTTTCATGTGGAGAGATAGTTCCTCATCAATGGCCTCTTTTCTAGGTGTAACTGGAATAGTATCCTCCAACACGTACAATTTCTTCTTATGGCAATGGATGACACGTAAATGCCTATGCCATTCTTTGACATTGGTCATGGTGAGAATGTTTTCCTTATCGAGTATGGTTCACAATGTTATGTTTGAAGTCATTTTTCTTTCCATTTCTATAATTTATGATATGAAAAGGTTTATTACTTTATTATGATAAAAATGAGACAAATAAATAAATTAATACTTATTACTCTTCCACTGTTTTATCAATATCCAATCTCCCTCACCATTGACTTCAGAATATTTTGTTGCCAGAATATTCTAGTGGCAAGGATCCATATTTCCCTTAACATTACCCCAACTATGGTTGACCAGAAACGTGAAAAGTTTTAGGTAGGCATTCAAAATTCCAACTGCATTAACTCGAAGATCCTTGATTCGCTGAGAGGACTTCCTATTCCTGAAATCCTTTTATTTTGGATTTTCTCAAGCTTTGCCTCTTGGTCACACCAAGTCCTGCTGTAGCAGTCATCCCTCGATGCAAACCAAGTCAAGTCAACCAAATAACTTGAATTATAATTCCCTGATAATTAAAATCACCCCAACTAGGGTTGGTCATGAACATTAAGCTATGGTTCGATTCTAACAAAGATTATGGAAGGATATAAAGACTTCATATTTTCTTTGAGGGATTTTATCCATATACATACATTTCCATTTAATTATCTTTGATTACATGCTTATTAATATTATGTGGGATATACTTAAGTGATTAACCATGTCTAAGATAATATTTTACGCATAATCCAGTCTTATTTTAGTTCCTTCTTGCATGATTGTTTAATTCATTAATTGTGTGATTGTGACAACACACACAAAATAAATAATCCATGAAACTGATAGAAATAAAATAAATGGTATGATCATGAGACTGTCTTGTTGGTTAGTTTTCTAGTGGTTGATAGAATAACCAAAAACCTATGGGAGAAGCACCTTGAGCATTTTTGGTTCGTGTTTACAACTTTCCACTTGTCCACCTTTGTATCTCCTTGGATTGGTTTCACCTTGGGTCCTAACTTGAACAGACCCCACTGGCTTGGGAGCTCCATCCATTACATATGATTTTATCTCACATGTAGGTGAGGATTAAAATGAGGTTTTATATAAAACACACCATGGGCACGAAAGTCCTACATATTAATGAGAAGAAGGCTCGCAGGCCAAAAAAATTAATTTAAATAAATATATTACAAGAAACCATTCACATACAAAGGTCTTGGTATAGCTCATGATCATACATGCCTGCAATGATATTTAAGAATAAATAAAAGTAGAATTAAATTATTTAATTGTTCTTGTTTAAGATAAATCATGCTCGAATCAATTTATTAACAATAATTAATCAATTATTTTATCTTAAACCCTTTTTTTGAATTTCCTTGAGATTAAAATCCATCATAATTTTAAACAAATAAATTCAATTAAAATTATCTTTTTATGTAACTTGTACCTTGGAGGCAACCCGATGAATTCCCATTCATAACTACCTAATGAGTAGAAATGAACATTATGCAGATATTAAATTAAACACACACACACACATATATATATATATATATAACCCCTATCACGTTTTGTCCCTCAGCATTATGCCTACACTATGGTATACATCTCAAGGGTTTGTATAATATAATAATAAATTTTAAAAAATCTACGTAATTTGGATGATCACACGGTGTGTATTTCCAACTACACATCATGTACTTTTTTTCACCGTCTATATGAAGTACATGACCCGGGAGAATGCATGTAGATGTACTTCAGAAATTTTTTCAGAGTACACGACATGTTTAGTGGGTCACACACCGTGTCGTATCTGCGTTATACGGTTTCTTGTCGGGCATGCCATGTACGAGGTACATGATATAACCCTAACCTGAAGGGACTAGACGTTGTGTTCATTAGACCACACGACATGTAATCTAGAAACTGTGTTCCACCTATTCTGGGTCAACACACAATGTCATTTAAGACATATAAATACTCCAACAGATGACCTGATTTGGAGGACTAGTCTGATGCATTGAACCTAGACTACATGGTCTATACTTCCGAATACATGTCGTGTATTCTGGTGTTGTAAGGCCAGGAATGTTTGGCACCTTCAGATGAGATCCTCTATTTTACTTTAACCAAGATTAAAAGATATATTCATTTCTATAAGGTGAAAACGAAACAAGATAGGAGGAAATGATATCAAGATTTTGATTTAAATAATAATTAACCTGAATTGAAATAACTAAATTATTAAATGAGTAAATCACCAATGAGAAACAAAATAATTATAATCAACGATATGACCCTTCTGATACCACTTTTAGGTCCTGGGCACAATAGGAGCACATTGGTGGGTGTACCCAACTTTGGTTTTATTGTTAACAATTATCAATATGAGATCCTTCATGATAATAAAATACCAGATCTTCAAAATAGAACATACAATGAATAAAAGAGGCTATTCTTAGAACCATAGATAGGATCATCATATGTTGGTTATAATTAATTTAATTAATTTAAAATAATTACCTTGATGTAATTCTTTCTTCTTTGATGTTTCTTGTCATGATCTGATATGATTTATCATTTCATCATAGAATCCCAGTGTAGGATTCCTCTAGCGGTGATCCACATGTGATCCATGTATCTCTAGATGTCACATATGGGATTTTTGGGTGCAAGAATTGATGATCCTTCACTTGCGATGTCTGCCTTCGATCACCATATTCCGGTGGGGGAGTATATATATATCTCTCTCTCGTATAATGATAGCATTCTTGGAAGAAAAGGATTATATCTTATCTTTAGAGATTTCTCTATATCCGTTGTGCACAACCACAATAATTTTATAGGCTAATGAGAAATATATAATTGGGATTTTTAATTACACAGAATAATAAAATGAATTAATTAACCAAAATCATTTATTCATTTCATTTAATTCTTAGTAATACCACATGTTTAATAATAATAGTTGAATATTATTATTACCTGACATGTGCTCAATGAATTAAACCTAATATTGTTTAATTAAATAAATAATATTATTTCTCATAAATTCTCAGAAAAAAATACATGGCTTGTAATTTAGTTTTTCAATTTTTCTTTATTTCCTCCAACACATTTATTAGACCTAGAATAAGGGATATTTATTACTAAAATAAATATCACTACATTAATCACTAATAAATATATTATTTCACCAATAATATATTCTCTTGAATAACTAGTGTCAAAATAAATGTGATCAAGCATCCTTAAATAATTATTAAACCATAATTGGGAATAATCATTATTCAACTTGTTAAATTAATATTTAACTTCGATACTTGGACACACTTTGTGTGTGATCCTCTAGGGCTCTTTATCAGAGGAATTAGGCAGATCCTGCCTAAATTATATGGTTAGCATCTTTCAACACACCAAGGCATGCATAGAGAAAAAATTTAATGCTGCAATGATGTGTTACCTCCTAAGAATGCTTACCGTGTAATATAAACCCTTTGGCTCCATATCTCGAATCAAGAGGGTTGCATGCTAGTGTCATCAACCCATATTCTCGATTATTCTTTCTTTGACTTTCTGGAATTGACCATTCCCATTCCTGACCATGGCCATGGATTTATTTAGGCTATATCAATTTCATCAAAGGCCCTGAGATATCTACTTCTATTATGAAACATAAGGGAGAAATCCTTTCTCGGATTATTTATTAATGCAGTATCACTCATGACACACCCAACTTATCCTACCTCATTGGGAACAGTGTGTCATTACAATTTTCATCAATACATATAAGTGGGTGAGTTGTAATAACCATTAATAAAATCTTAAATTCTAAGGACCAATACACACATCCTAAGATAGGAACATCCAATGAGACTATAAAATGTGGATTCCCTAATGGTGGGTCACATTCTCATAATATCCTCCATGATATTACCAAGGGCGCACACCATGAGAAGGTGCCTCAATGTTATATGAGTCCTCACCCCTAATGGCCTGTATTATTTGTGTCTCTCAAATAACATCATCCGACCATAGAATATATATTCAAGAACAGTGTTATGGAACTTATGGGTTCTTATCGTAGGAGGGATCCACTAAGACCCTTTAATGAAACAGTTATCCTTAGGAAATTATCACCTTCATTTTCACATAGAAGAATAATTAATATGTGATAAGGTATTTATTAATGAATAAAGTACAATTTAGTTGGTTCTAGGCCACCAACTCCAAAAATGTGGAGCCCGATCGACCCTTTGTGACAAGACTACCCCAACTGCATAGTTAGAGGCATCACACATGAGATCAAACAGTAAATCCAACCGAGGTGGTTGGATTATTAGGGGTGATGTGAGATTCCATTTTAAATTATTAAAATATTTCTCACATTTTTATCAAAAACAAATTATTTTTCTTTTTGGAGTAACCGAGAGAGTGTGAGTGCAATCTTACTAAAGTCACGTATGAAATGACAGTAAAATCCAGCATGACCTTGTAAAGGCCGCACACCTCGTACATTTTTGTGGAATGGTAAGGAATAAATGACATTAAATTTTGATTTTTCTACTCGGATACCATCTCTATAAATGGCATTCCCCAAAACTTTACCTTTTCACACTATAAAATGACATTTATCATAATTTTAAAAAAGATTCTTTTCAATACAAAGATGTAGGAATAAACCCATACTACTTAAACATTCATTAAAAGAGGATCCATAAGCAGTGAAATCATCAATTAATACTTCCACTAAATTATATAGGTAATTAGAAAAAATACTAACCATGCATCATTGGAAAGTACTCGGAGCATTGGACAGACCAAATAGAATCCTCTTATATGAAAATGTGCCAATGGGACAGGTGAAGGTAGTCTTTTCTAGGTCATCAGGGACAATATGGATCTAAATGTATCTAAAATACCCATCAAGGAAATAGTAGTGGGACTTACCCTCTAGACTCTCTAGCATTTGGTCAATGAAAGGAAAAAGGGAAATGGTTTTTTCTAACATGTTGGTTTAGTCGACGATAGTCTATGTAGACACACCAACTATTCTGCACATGAGATGGAACCAATTCATTATTTTCATTTTTAATTACTATAAGGCTAGTTGTTTTGGGAACAACTTGAATGTGACTGACCCATTGGCTGTCATAGATGGGGTAAATGATTCTAGCAGCCAGAAATTTTGTTACCTCTGTTTTCACAACTTCTAAGAAGTTTGGGTTTAGTCGAAGTTGTGACTCCCTCACAAGGTTTTCCTGAACATTTAATAAAATATGATGTGTGAAAATTGATGGGTTAATACTAGGAATATCATAAATTTTCCATATCAAAGCTTGTTTATACTCCCAAAAAGTTCAAGCAGTCACAATTCATGCTCATGAGGAAGTGAACTAGAAATGATGATGAGTATCTTGTTTCCATTCCCAAGATATGTATATTTTAAATTTTGAGGAAATTGTGTTAGTTCCAATTCAGGTGGATTTTTGACTTATGGAAGTGTGTGTGAAAGTGAGAGGACACTTATCTCATCTAACTGCTCAACGGTATCATCCTCAACAGAGAAACAATCTCTTATAAGTTAGCAGTATCATCAATGGTCATTCGATCCTCAATGTCCATGAAATTATCAATTAATAAAAATTGATGACACTTTTCTAGAAAACTACAACAATCAATTAATGATTCATTACCAAGAAATTCAATCAAGTATTAAAACCTAGAAATGGGTTTAGGGGAATGAAAAGATGTATTTTAAGAAGATGGGAGTACATCAATTGAATTTACTGAGAGAGAGGAATGTTCTTCTAAGGGGTGATTATCACCACCAAATTCCATAGAAAATGAACCATTATGGACATTAATTATGGTTTTGGTAGTTTTCTAGAAGGGTATCCCAAATAAAATCGATGCATGTCCATTCATCCTATCATCCTTCATTTTAAGCACATAATAGTCATTAGGAAAAATTAATATTTTAACCCCCATAGAAACATCCTCTAACACATGAGATAGGTGTGCGTTACTTTGGTTAGCCAGTTGAACAAAAATTCTAGGGGGCTTCAATTCCCCAACTAGAAATGTTGAGTAAATGGAATGAGGCATCACATTTATAGAAGCACCTAAATCAAGGATAGAATTAGAAAACTAATACTCCCCTATGGTGCATGGAATTGAGAATTTTCCAAGATCATTTCACATGGTGGGAATTGATTGATCTATCAATTCTGTAACATTCTTTCCAAAGCTCACCATCTCATCACCTCAAAGTCACCTTCAATGTGTACACATCTTGGTTAGAAACTTGGTGTATTCTGGAATTTGCATCACGACATCATTCAACGGGATGTTAACATGCACTTTTTTAAAATTTTCCATTATTTCCATAACAATTTTAGATTCCTATTGTTTTTAGGTTGGGCAGTCCTTTGGGGAAATTGATAAGTAATTGTTGGGATATAAGACTCATTGATATACACACTCTTCCCTTTGGATGGACTTCTTTAAAGATAAATATTTTATTCTCATGGATCATTTTTAGAAATGGTTGGGATAGTGGTTCCCTTAGGAGGGTATCACTCTATTGGAGGGGTCATTTGTCATTGATGATGAGTTACACTACTAAGGGTTATGGCACTAACACTTCCTTTATCCCTAGGGTTAACTACTGGTTGAGAGGGTAGTTTACCTGACCCATGAATTTGAATTCCCCCCACCAAGTTACCTAGACGGCCTAATTGGTTTTTTAGGTCTTGTATGGAATCTTTGGTGGTTTTTTGGAATTGGAGACTGTCAACAACCATTTGTTTCATCATATCTTCTAGTCTAGGCTTAGGTTTGGGAGGGGGTGGTTGGAAAGGCCTTTGATGTGGTTGAGTATTTCTAGGTAGATGTGGTGGATAAGTACTTTAACCCTGTTTGTTCCATCATTATTGAAATTGGTTTGAATACCCCCTTTCCTATAGTCTTGGTTATCTTTTCACCCAGGACTGGATGGGTATTATGGTTCTTTCATAAAGGGTTGGTTTTAGAAGCGACCTAGAAATATTTCCTCAAAACTCTCAGATGTTTCTCTCAATAAGGGGAACTAGTCAGAATAATGCGTGTTAGAAGAAAATATTCCCCAATGGATGGGAGGAGTATATTGAGATTTCCCTTAGGAAAGAGGGTATTGTCGAAGAAGGGTTCTTACCTCTTTGGACTTTGTGTCTTCCTTCTTCTCAAATTTGGTACTTTTCACCTCATGGAAACCTCTAATGGGTACACTGGACCTTGTACCAAATTTCTATGTTTTTTGTGCCATGTTCTCAATCAAGGTTCTCGCAGAAATTCGGGACATATCCACTATTGCACAACCTGTAGCCTCATTAATCATGTTACAATAAATTGGATTTAAACCATCATAAAAATGATGTATTAGAAGTTGATTGCTTATTTGGTGGCATGGAGAACTTAAAATAATATTTTAAAAATTTTCCAATATTAATGAAGTGTTTCCCCTTGATATTGTCTTATCCCACAAATTTCATTCCTTGTTGTTGTTGTTCGAGAGGCTGGGAAATATTTTTCAAGGAAATGGCATTTAATGTCTATCCAGCCTCTTATTGGTGAATTAACATAGTTCAACCAATCTTTCACAGTGTAATCTAATGAAAATAGAAATTCCATAAACTTTACTTGTTCCTCATCCAAATTTGTAGGTTTTAATGTTGAACAAACTGTATGAAATAATTTTATGTGCTTGTGTGGATCCTCTCCATGAAGTCCATGGAATCTTGGTAATAGATGAATTAAACCAGATTTTAGTTCAAAATTGGGTTCCTCTCCTTATAATTGAATATTTGTGGGTTGGATATCAATGTTAGGTGTGGTTAGTTATTTTAGTGTTATATTGTTTTCATCCATGTTATTCATGCTAATTTTAGTTTTAATGTGGGTTCTTGAAGAAGAAGAATAATAAGAATCAAGATAAGTGTTGATGTTTTGTGCGTCCTCCTTCAAAGGTTCCACTTGTGTATCTCGAGGTTTCTGATGTAGTATTCTCTCTGTTTTGGGTTTGAATGGTTGTAAGTATCCTAGATTATAATGTTTCATACATAGAACCTATGCAAGAAATAAATTAGAACACTACAAAAATGTAATGGTACATGATAAAACAAACAAACATTCACAAAATTTACAAAAAATATATCAAAAACATGCACTAAAAGAAAAAGCGCCCCCTAACAAAAGAAACAAAATTTAACCATACCATCATGAAACGTCAAATTGATTATGATTTTAAGGTTGATTTTTGTTCTAGGGATACCCTAGGTTATCTCTCAAAGAGAATTAAAGGGTTTAGAGTGTGCATTTTTAATAAAAAGTACTAAAAGAGGGGTGGTATTAAAACAGTTTAAATAAAATGACTTGATTTAAAGAGTTTAATAGTTGACAAATAAAAGTGTTGTTTTTTGAATTATTAGGTAAATAGATCATTTAAAGTTCACTGCACATCTTGGAGAGTTCATTATTCTAAAAAATACACATAGTTTAATGGAATCATTTGGTTAAGGGTTTTCAAGATCTCAACTTCCCTCATGCCTCTTAAATAATGCTCAAAGAACCACCCCTTGAAAAAAAAATCATGTTTTCAAGGATTGGGTATCAAGAATAGAGAATAAAGGCTAAAAAATCATACTTAAATATTATGTATGTGTGAGATAAATATGACTCTTGTCTTGTCCAATTGGAACATCTCAATATTCCCACATGAAATCTGTAATGTCCCGGTTCTAGGTGCCACTCAACGGGTGCCCCAAACCCGGTTCGCCATGTGACCTCAAGCGCATTTCCCCAAATGCCAGAGGCTACCGACTAGCTACGAGGGCCTAGGTCTGATAGTGGGGAAACTATGCCCTCATTTGTCGAAGTTTAGCACAGCGGAGTATAAATTAAAACATACAACACACAGCAGAAGAAGTAAACCATACACATATGAAATAAACAACAGTAGTGGATATAACCAACAGTATATATAAAATGATGCAACATGTCTCAAGTTCTATGAAAATAGCCAGAACATGTTATACATCAGTATAGTACATCAAAATGCATAGTATAGAAAAACAAAGAAAATAGCTGGCAGCGGCATCGTGAGCCTAGGCTCGGTCCCATGCCCTCCTACTCCACAGTAACAGTCATGTACCTGTATAGGGACTCTTTCCCCTATCCACACCTATAGAAACATAATCTGTTTGGAAAAAAGGCATGACCCAAACAGGGTGTGAGAAATATATCTCAGTAGGCACCCACCAAAGGCCCGTGCCCAACTGCGTGTAAGCATGCAACAACAGTGTGTAGTAGTAAAATGCAATAAAGTAAGAAGTACTCAAAAGTAACTAATTACCAGTTATATTTCCATTTTATTATTCATTTAATCCATATAATTAAAAATACCACCCAGTGAATATTCTAAATAACTAGCTAAATGTCCACATACATGTAAACTCCCACCCTCGGGTAAAGAGAACCCAACACAAGAATTTTCCCACAGGCACACGGATATTGCCCACAGGTGTAAATAGTGTCGGCCACAGGCACAAAATCATCTACCCACAGTCATGGAATAAGTTTCCCAAAGGCTAGGTAGTACAATGCCCACAGGCTACTCACAACACTTCCCTCAGGCTAACAGGAAATCGGGCCATTCCCAACATGTAAAAATGTAGTAAACAATCAATTTATCTTGAGGCAATTCTACAATTACTACTTAAAAGGCATACCCTCGGGTATCCTAGCCAAACTGCTAAATAGTGGAATACACCCCCCGGGTGGTTCCGGATCCATGAAATGATCCCAAATAGAATTTTAATAACATAATTAAATACCTAATCAATTATAGGTGTTTAATATAGTAACGGCCTCAGCCACATGACACCCCAACACGGGTTCGTGGCACAAAACGCACAAAACACATGGCAGTTGGAAAAACAAACACCAATACACCTACCTTATATGCCAACGAGCGGTATACCCAAACATTGACTCCAGAAACGCCCAAGAATAGTGTAGATCTGACGAAGAACAAAACTCGCTTAACCTGAATAAACTCCTATTAGGAGAAGAATTGGTAAGAAGCATTCAAGGAGATAGAAGCCCGTACCCATGCGGTTCCAATGAGATTGTTCGAGGTGGAAACCGATGAACACTCAGCAGATATTCAAGGGTTAGACCTCATCCTTTGGCTCCAAAATGGATCAAATACCTCATCTGCCAAGTTAGGAGGCTACTGCCTGTTTTAAGCCAAAAAAACAAAGTACACGGCACGTACCTCCAAGTAAACAGTGTGTAATCCCTTCATTTAACTGTTCCTCTGGCGGCACCACCACACTGTTCATCTGTCGACATGATTACACGGCATGTACTTCTAAGTACACGGCGTGTACTGTCGCCCAACTGGCGGCTTCTCCATCGCCTTACTGTTTTGGCCTGCCGACTGACTACACAGCGTGTAAAGTACCACTACACGGCGTGTAGTCAGTTCCTACACCCTTTGTCGCTGCAAAGGCTACAAGCCCCGTGTACTCATCCCCACATGGCCCATGGTACACGACATGTGGAAAAAGTACACGACGTGTAGTTCCGAATTTTAGTATTTTCCCCATTTTCCATATTTTCTTAAAAAAACATAAGGAAAAGAGAAAAGAAGAAGCTCGAACCTCAAAGATAAGAACCGGGTTCTTACAAACTTCTCCCCTTATAGCAAATCGTCCACAAATTTCCCTTCCAAGGGTGGATAAGATATAGTCTTGAACAACTCCAGCCACTGAGCACATACGTCGGCCTCCCGCTCCCAGGTCTCGTCCCACACTCGGCCATGCTCCCATAGCATCCATATGAGAGGAACTGACCAGACTTGGAGAACCTTCGTGCACTTATCAATAATACGGATCAGATGCTCCTCAAAGGAAGAATCTGACTCCAGATCAACCTCCTCGGGCTGAAAGATGTGAGATGGGTCTGAATGATAGCGACGCAACTGAGATACGTGGAGGACGCCGTGCATGGATTGATACCGTTGTAGTAACCACAACCGATAAGAAACCGGACCGACTCTCTCCAGAATCTCAAATGGACCCACAAACTGCGGTGAAAGTTTACCCTGTCTCATGATCCGCTTGTGTTCGAGCCTTGGCGAAACACGTAGAGAAACCTGATCCCAGACCACGAAATCCAAAGGACATCTGCGTTGATTAGCATAAGATTTATGTCAAGACTGTGCGGTTTCCATCCGCTTATGAATCAACTAGACCTACTCAGATGTCTCCTGCACGAGCTGTGGCCCCAGTAAAGCTGCCTCACCTAACTCTAACCAGCACAAGGGTGATCAGCATGGCCTACCATATAAAGCCTCATATGGTTCCATCTCAATAGTATCTTGGAAACTATTGTTATAGGCAAACTCAACTAAGGGTATATGATTCTCCCAATAGCCCCCAAATTCAAGGCTGCATGCACGCAGCATGTCCTCTAACACCTGTATCATATGCTCCGACTGGACATCTGTCTGAGGGTGGAAAGCTATGCTCAGAAGCACCTGTGTACCCAATGCCCTCTGAAAACTCTTCCAGAAACGAGATGTAAAGTGGGTGTCCCTATCTGAAATGATAGAACAAGTGACCCTTGAAGACGTAAGATCTCTCGAATATACAGCATCCCGAGCTCATCTCCACCAAAGGTCTCCTTAATCGGCATGAAGTGAGCTACATTCGTGAGTCTGTCCACAACAACCCACACGACATCATTTCCATGAGGTGACCTCGGCAATCCAGTCACGAAATCCATCACGACATCATCCCATTTCCACTCGGGAATGGGAAACTGTTGTAACAGCCCAGCTGGTCTCTAATGTTCCGCCTTCACCTGCTGATAGGTGGAACACCTCATAACAAAACCATCTATCTCTCTCTTCATACCCATCCACCAGTACTGATGCCTCAAGTCACGGTACATCTTGGTAACCCCAGGATGAACTGTCCAAGATGATGCATGAAACTCCCACATCAGGCCCTCGCGTATATCCCTCGAAACCCATACTCATCCATGGAAATGTAGGACCTCATCATCGCCTACCTTCCGACTAGGAGAAGGGTCCCCACTCGCCACCGACTCCCGTAGAACTAGGCCTTCTGAATTCGATAGCTGCCTCATCCTCACTCTGTACAGGAGGGTATAATTCACAGCTAAAGATGAAAGATAAGATTTCCCCTGACTGTCGTGCACCTCCAGATGCATCTTAGGGAGTAAGGCCATGAGCTGCCACTAACCACTGGTCTCCTGCACCGCCTGTATCTGAGTCTTCTTGCTCAGTGCATCATCTACTGCATTACCCTTACCAAGTGTATAGGCAAGCTCCAAATCGAAGGACTGTAGGTACTCGACCCACCTCCTCTGCCTCAGATTCAGGTTGCGCTGAGTAAAGATACTCTTGAGGCTTTTCTGGTCGGTGAAAACCACAAAAAGTTCTCCCAAAATATAATGTCTTCAACAATGCAACACATGCATAACTCCAGCCAACTCGAGATCATGCGTCGGGTAATTCCTCTCGTGCGACCTCAACTGTTGAGACCCGTACACAACAACTCGTTCGCCCTGCATCAACACTGCTCCCAGCCCAATACCTGATGCATCACAGTACACTGTATAGCTCTTCACCTGCTCTGGGAGTATCAGGATCAGTGCTGAAGTGAGCCTTCCCTTCATGTCCTGAAAAGCTATCTCGCAAGCTTCTGACCAAATAAACTTCACACCTTTCTTAGTAAAACCCGTCAACGGTGATTCAAAGAGGGATAAGTCCTGTATAAAGTGTCTGTAGTAACCATCCAGCCCTAAGAAACTCCGTATATCAAAAATGTTCTTAGACTGCTCCCATGAAACTACTTCCCTCAACTTCTCTGGGTCTACTGCAACTCCTGCCTCAAAGATGATATGACCCAGGAAGTGAATCTGGTCCATCCCAAATTGGCACTTTGAGAGCTTAGCATATAGCCGATGCTCTCTCTGTGTACTGAATATGTTCTCAATATGGGTGGCATGGTCATGTCGAGTGTGAGAGTACACCAAGATTTCATCCATGAATACTACCACAAAAGAATGAAGATACGGATGGAACACACGATTCATCAGATCCAGGAAAACTGATGGCGCGTTCGTGAGTCTGAACGGCATAACCAAGTACTCGTATAGAATATACCTGATCCTGAAAGTTGTGAGAGGTATATCGGATGGTCTAATATGCAGCTGATGATATCTCGACCTCATGTCAATATTCGAGAACACTTGTGCTCCATTAATATGATAAAAAAGATCATCTATCATCGGTAAGGGATATCGGTTCAAAACCATCAACTGGTTCAACTTCCGATAATCCACGCAATGTATGAGGGTACCGTCTGCCTTTTTTGCAAAAAGGACCGGTGAACCCTAAGGAGAAGTACTGGGTCAGATAAATCCCTTAACATGAAACTTCTCTAACTCCCCCTTGAGCTCCTCTAGCTCAGGTGTAGCCATCCTATAAGGATGAATGGACACCGGTGTTGCCCCTGGCACAATCTCGATAGATAAATCCACCTCACGCACCGGAGTTAGACCCAAAAAGACGTCGGGGAAGACATACCTGAAATGATCAACCGCTGGAGGGAAATCCGTCTGACAAGTCCCCTTGTCATCTAGATATAAGCTCACAATCTGGGTTATGACTCCACCTCACCCATGATACTCTGGTCCAGCTCAACTCACCTGAACCTCCCATTCACCCTTGTATAGAAACACTTTTCCCTCTGGTGTCGTGAAACTCACCCTGCGACGATATCTGTCTACGAAGGCTCGAAAGGAAACCAACCAGTTCATACCAAGAATGACGTTATAAGCTTTCATCTCTAAGACATAGAGGTCCTAAGGAAAGTGACACCCACCAACCTCAAGGGGGAACTCCTTGCACTGACACACACCGGCCATTCTAGTTCCCATGGAAGTGTCTAGCATCATGATATCAGAAGAAGTAGAAACACAGAGCCCAAGGCTCTCCGAAATGGGTACAGATATAAAACTATGTATAGCACCCATATCGAAAATTACCGAAGGTAAGACCGAAGCTACTAAAGTAGTACCTCTAACTGTAGAAGGTCCGAGATCCTGCTCATGTTGGGTCTGTTGCACTGCATAAGCCTGCCCAGTGCTACGACCCTGCGACACAGCCTGACTACCCAAAGTTGTCCCGCCGTACTACCTCTGAGATCCTGGTGCCTGGATACCGAGGCCACGACCACTATCTTTGCCTGTACGCCCTGACTTATTCCAATTCTTGGACTGGTAAAAAACCATTGGTCCTGGTCCCGCATGTGGAGTCTGCACAGAACCTCTCTTACTAGACACTACTGGAAGCTCCCTATAAAAGCACTGCAGATGACCCATCATGCCGCAAGCTCGGCACTCCACTGGGTCTCATGGACACTACTGTCTCATGTGCCACTCTCTGCCACACTGGTAGCACACAACCTGGCCACCTGAGGCATTATTCTCACTAGTACTTCCGCCCTGAGAGAATTCCATATGTATGTTCCTCTTTCCTGTAGAAATAGTACTAGTAACTGGTGCTGAACCGCCCTGGCCCACACCACATGATTCTCGAAGGCTCCTCTCTTTGATCAGTGTCTGGTTCACAATAGCATGTATAGTAGGCAACCTAAAAACATTCACTAGTACTTGGATGTCATAATGAAGACCATCCTCAAAATGTCTGGCTCTCAACATCTAATCACCCACCAGCACGGGTGCAAAGCGCTGAAGCTCGGTGAAAAGAGAAGAATAGTCCATCACTGACATAGTGCCCTACTGCAGATTCATGAACTCTCGATCTCTATCTGCTCTCAGTGTCTCTGGGAAGAAAAAGTCATAGAAGACTTCCTGAAAATCTTCCCACGTCATGTCTGTGTGATGCTCTGACTTGGTGGTAACATCCTACCACCTCTTGGCGGAATCATGCAACAGGTAAGTCGCGAGCTTGACCCTCCGCCCGGGAGGTGTCTCCAGATGCTCAAAAATAGTATGTATCGATCCTATCCAAGACTCTATATCCTATGGTCCACCATCCCTTGAAAACGTACATTGATGCTACTGCTGGAAGATACGTGTCAGCTCGGCCATCGATGTGGCAGCCTGCAGTGCTCCCTGAAAGGTCTGCATGAACCGCATAAATCCCGCACGGAACTGCACCTCCGCACCTATGTCTGGTATAGCAGCTGGTGCCGCATCTGCGTCTACTGCAGGATCAACTGGTAGCCCATGGCCCACCATCTCTGGAGTATAGTCGTTTCTGCTCTCCTGGAGAACAATGTGCGGTCGTCTAGGCGGCATGACACTACATGGTCAAAGGCACGCCTTAGATTCAAGATTTATCAACGACTAAAAACGAAGGAATCACAAAGGGAACAAAAGGAAGAAGGCATTTTAAAATTTTCAAAACAAGAATACATGGCGATTATACTATCTACATGGCATGTAATTGAATTCCCTTCCCCTGCCCGGGTCCTTACACACGGCTAAGCCACACGACATCCGTTCAAAAAAAAACTACACGGTGTGTATTATATCTAAATGGAGTGTATGGTGTTATTTTCCAACTGCCTGTGTCGTTTGGGACATGGATGACTACTCGGCTTGAAACTACATGGCGTGTTTCACCCGCACATGGTGTGTAAACCACCCCGTTTCCCTAGCCACACGACTAAGTCCAGACGATCTATCCTCAGACAAGACTAAACAGTGTATCCAAAAGGTACACGGTGTGTTCTAGGAATGGAGACATCGACCCTTGTTGTTAGTTACACGGCCGAGTCCCCAGGTCACACTACACGGCGTGTGCATCATTGAACCAACGTGTTCTATAATGGAGTTCACCAACCCGTGTTGTTAGTTACACAACCAGACTCCGGTTCAACACTACACGGTGTGTACATTGTGTACACGGCGTGTTTTACCCAAGCTCTTCCCTTCCCCATGTCATCGCCAACACGGTTTATGACACGGGAAGAGACTACACGGCGTGTACGCAGGGTACATGGCGTGTACTCAAAAAGATCCTTTTTCATCCCGAACAGAAGGTCATACACGGCGTGTATAAAGTAACTACATGGTGTGTATACTGGGTTTCTGGATAGTATGCCTCAGAAACTTCCCCAGAACCCAGAAAATACTAAAAACCAACACCTACGTGTCAAATTCTGATCTGTGAGGGCCCATACTCCCCACGAATCAAAGTTTTACATCTTATCTGGGTTGTAATAAAATAACCAGTCAATGAGATACCAAATTCCGGTCAATAAGGGCACATACTCCCCAGAGACCAATGTTTGGAGTTCATTCTATAAACATGCCACACAAGAAAATACCCTATCACAAGGAAGGTATTCATCAAAACAACTATCACATCAGCATGCTTTTCTTGCACAACAACTATCACAACAACATGCAATTTCTAATGCATCTAGATGGAATGGAAACTATGCATGGAATGTGATATCTAGAATGTGCCTATATGATGCATGAAATGGCATACCCTCATCTCACCTGGTTGCAACTAAATAGAACCCATAGGTAAATTATAAATAGCACAATCTCAAGTGTGTCACCCAACGGTGAAAACAAATCAACTGTAAATTGAAAAATCAAAAAGAATTGCAAAAATACGAGGTAAATTGGCTTTTCCCTGTACACGGGATAGCGCCGCTCGGGCATAGTTTATTACCAACTACTGCTCATCCTATCCCTGACTATGGATCCAAATAGTAAGTCAAAGAAAAGAATCACCCTCTGATACCACTTTGTAACATCCTGGTTCCGGGTGCCACTCAATGGGTGCCCCGAACCCGGTTCTCCACGTGACCTCAAGCGCATTTCCCCAAATGCCAGAGGCTACCGACTAGCAGCGAGGGCCCAGATCTAATAGTGGGAAAACTATGCCCTAATTTTTTAAAGTGTAGCGCAGCGGAATATAAATTAAAACATACAACATATAGCGGAAGAAGTAAACCATACACAACTGAAATAAACAACAATAGTTGATATAACCAACAGTATATAGAAAATGATGCAACATGTCTCAAGATCTAAGAAAACAGCCAGAACATGTTATACATCAGTACAGAACAACAAAAAAGTAGAGTACAGCAAAACAAAGCAAATAGCTGGCAGTATAATCGTGATCCTAGGCTTGGTCCCATGCCCTCCTACTCCATAGGAATAGTCAAGTTCCTATATAGGGACTCTTTCCCCTATCCAAACCTGTAGAAACATAATCTGTTTGGGCTAAAAACCAGGACCCAAACCGGGTGTGTGAAATATATCTTAGTAGGCAGCCACCAAAGACCCATTCCCAACTGCTTGTAAGCATGAAAAAACATTGTGCAGTAGTAAAATGCAATAAAGTAAGAATTACTCAAAAGTAACTAATTACCAGTTATATTTCCATTTTATTATACATTTAATCTATTAATTTAAAATACCACTATAGTGAATATTCTAAATAACCAGCTAAATGTCCACAGATACGTAAACTCCCACCCTCGGGTAAAGATAAACCAACATATGAATTTTCCCACAGGCACACAGATATTGCCCATAGGCGTAAATAGTGTCGCCCACAGGCACAGAATCATCTGTCCACAGGCACGAAAGAAGTTGCCCACAGGCTAGGTAGTACAATTCCCACAGGCTAATCACAACACTGCACTCAGGCTAACAAGTAACCAAGCCATGCCAAACATGTAAAAATGTAGTAAGCAAGAAATTCCTCTCGAGGCAATTCTACAATTACTACTTAAAAGTCAAACCCTCGGGTATCTTGGACAAATGGCTAAACAGTGGAACACACCCTTGGGGTGGTTCCAGATACAAGAAACGATCCCAACCATAATTTTAATAACATAATTAAATACCTAATCAATTCTAGGTTCATAATATAGCAACACCCTCATCCACACAACACCCCAACATGGGTTCGTGCCACAAAAATGCACAAAACACATGGCAGTTGGAAAAACAAACACCAAGCCACCTACCTTATATGCCAACGAGTGGTATACCCAAACGTCGACTCCAGAAATGCCAAAGAACGGCATTGATCTGACAAAGAATAAAACACTCTTAACCTCAAATAACTTCTATTAGGAGAAGAATTGGTAAGAAGCAGTCAAGGAGATATAATCCCTTACCCATGCGGTTCCAACGAGATTGTCCGAGGCGGAAACCGATTCCAGACGAACACTCAGTGGATCTTCAAAGGTTAGGCCTCCTACTTTGGCTCCAAAATGGCTCAAATGCCTCCTCTTCCAAATGAGTAGGCTACTGCCTGTTTGAAGAGGAAAAAACAAAGTACACAGCGTGTACTTCTAAGTACACAGTGTGTACTCCCTTCATTTAACTGTTCCTCTAGCGGCACCGCCACACTGTTCATCTGTCGTCATGAGTACACGACATATACTTCCAAGTACACAGCATGTACTATCGTCCAGTTGGTGGCTGCTCCGGTTCCTTACTGTTTTGGCCTATTGACTGACTACACAGCGTGTAATGTACCATTACACAACATGTAGTCAATTCCTACACCCTTTGTCGCCGCAAAGGCTACATGCCCCGTGTACTCATCCCCACACAGCCTAAGGTACACGGAATGTGGAAAAAGTACATGGCGTGTAGTTCCAAAATTTAGGATTTTCCCCCATTTTCCATATTTTCTTAAAAACACTTGAGGAAAGAGAAAAGAAGAATCCCATACCTCAAAGATAAGAACTGAATTCTTATAAAATCTCAACCTAATCGGAGTTGAAATAAAAAAAATTTCACTAAATTTTAACAATAGATATGAAATCAGAGGAGTATACTTTCAGGATAAGAAATGAGTGAAATATTTATCACACAAATTACACAAAAACAGTAGAAGAAAAGGTGCTAGAACTCCCTCTCAAGTGTGTGTAGCTCCCTCCAAATGACCATCCACCGTTTTGATCGACATTAGGAGGAGGAGGAAGCTCGGGTGGAAATTCGCCTTCATCCTGAATAACCCTATGAGAATAGGGTCCTCCAAACCTCCTTGGATGATGAGAGGACTCCTTTGCGTCTTCTAAATACTAGATATTTTCCTCCTAGACTAACTTTCAATTGAGGAGCCCAAGCTTCCATTTTATAGGCAAAGTGGAAGGTGGTTTTGGGCACACATATTGTGTAAAACCAGTTGGCCAATAGTTTTCAACCACTTGAATGTCAAATAACGCTTTGGAAAAAACTAGAAACATTCATTCCCACCTATTGAATTTCTTCACAAAAAGTTTGGCACCATTTTGGCCACTATATCTTGATATATTGATTAAATACAGAACACCACATTTGACTTAGTACAGATTTTATTATTTGGACAGATCCATTCATATGGGAATTTTAGAGGCATAATGAGGCTTCAGTTCAATCATATGAGATGTATCCCATTAAATTTGGACCCTCCCAAAAAATGGAATCACATTTGGATTCACGGTTTAGTATAAATATGCAATTGAGTCTACTAGAGTGCATGGTTCATGGGTAGTTTGGTCCATTTTTCTTGATCATCATCATGGGCCCTCCAAATCACCTCCAACATCAATGACTTTATCAAAAAAAAGTATCATTTCCATTTTTAAAATTAATAAATACTAAATAATTGAATCAAACATGAAGTTCAATTTTTTATTATTTTTATAATTTTCAATACAAAACTAGTTTAGCACTGTCGTGTAAGGGTGAAAATTAAATAGTGAGTCGTAGTGAGATTAGTCCCCCCCCCTCTAGGGTTTCACACAATGTGATGTAGACTTATATCCTCATTAGCATCATATATGTTTTATCTCCCCTTGCACACTCCATTTAGAACCTCTTTCTTCTATGGATGTCTAAGACATGGGATGTTAAACTATACTCTCGGTCCCACATGACTTTAAACTATTACGTCTTTATTGTACAATGTTAGAATGTGTGGGCTGGTCCTGTCATACAACCCTAAACCATGATGATAGAGTCCTGGATACAGGAAGAAAAATGAAACTGCATTGTGGAATCCTAACTCAACGGGACATAATGTTTGGTATCGTTTCTCAACCATGCCATTTGTTAAGGCCTATATATGGCTTGATTCCCACAGTGATGCCCAGATTCTCCATCCAGAGGTCATTTCTTAAGAAAAACACACATCCACTCTAAAGAAATAACATGATCCATCGAACTCTTCTTCTTTTAGTGCATGGTATAGACTTTCATGATAGTTATTCCACTGGAATTGGTAACCTATAATTATATATTCCATAACTACATATGGATTGATTCCCATTCTCATGGGATATATAGGAATGCCTAGATTTCTAGTCTTCGGGTCCCGCCCTAGGTACTAAAAATCATTCATTCGTCCACACACATGATGTTAAAATGTATACCCTAGTCCAAGAATCATGACTTTAAACTGTGTGTGGGTTTTCATCAGGAATGTGTTGTAATATGGGAGGCCTCTTTGGTCCTCATCCACATCGGGTTTTTCTACTTCACCTCCCTACGCACATTCCATTAAACCAATTCCCCTTTCAATGGTCGACTCATTGACCTTAATTTAGGAATTTTCATCCAGATGACCCTTTTCTTTTGAATGGTATTTCAATACCTCTATCTAAAATGTCTCATTGGTGTAGTGAAATGCACAATGGAGTAGAGACCAATGTGTTGGATTTCACATGGAAATTCACTTGTTTCATGTCCACATTTCATGAGACCTTTATTTGGATCTGCATACTCTTCTAGGTCTAATGGGACCCCCTTTACAGCCTATTATCATGCAACATTGTCTAACCTATTGTCTTGGGAAAATTCCCTAGAATAACTTAGATGAAATTTTGCGACAGGTCCTGTCCTTCAAAAATGTTTAGCAGTCGGCCATCATTTGTCTGTCCCCACACTAGGATAAAGCGAAACAGATGCTGTGTTTCGAACATGTTCAATGGTTATACTCTATTGTCATGCCACCATCATTGCAATCTAGTTCTCGGGAGCCATGACTCACATCTCTCCACTTCCTTATTTTTAGGTGTATTTCCAACACAATCAGTTTTAACCCTATGCACATCTATGTGTATTAAGTAGGAAGGTATGTATTATTGGGACGTCATTCACCTAACATCCCATTTCCCCTAATGTGTGCCTCCCTATACTAGGAAAATCCCATGACAACTCTTTGTTTCCCACATCGAGCACAACTCACGTTGGATTAGTGTTTTTGGTAGGATGTGTACTGGTGCAGTCGTACTACACATGCCTTTCATCTAACATGATGTTAAAATACACTCTTAGAACTACGTATGCATTGAGTCCCATCCACATGGGATATATAGGATTTCCTAATAACTTTCCCTCGGGTACAATGCTGTGTTAGGTCACCTCTGGTCTATGGTCTAAAGGATCCCACTGGGAACACGCGGCATTGTGTGGACTCTTACAGTCCTCATTCACATTGGGATATGAACCACATCATTCATTTCCTTTCTAAGCAGACATGTCCTTGATGCATGACTTTAAACTATGACCCTTCCTTGAACATGTCCAGGATGCCCCATGATAATTCTGGGATACGTCATCTTCCACACTAGAGAGGATTCCACATACCAGTGTGGGTCTCTGACCATGCTATATTCAAGAACTACGTATGGATTAATTCTAGGCCTAGTAGGATATGAAGTGATATCTAGATGTCTATTTCCGAGATCTAGGAACGTGCTTGTAAAACCTCTAATACAGACATCATGGCCTCATCCCCCCTTTTTTTGGAACCATTCATTGCCTCTATCTTCACCGTATAACGTTAAATCTATGTATATCATCCTCATCAGCATAACATAAAATTTTGGTCCACTCAAGGTACTCACTAGAGTGATCCTTTTATTAGATGAGTACAATCCTTGATCATACCGATCCGCTCACTTAATGAATTTTCATTATAGTGGCATAATTTCAAGAGTGTTGGACTCTTTTCAAACAACCCATCACCCCTCCCTCTATGCTGGGTGTACCCTTTATTTGGATCCTCATCCTCTATCATTCTTGAAGGAACCCCCAAAAAGTATGGATGCTCAACCTATGGATTTCCAACTATCCTGGATTAACGTTATAGAAGAGTAATGGATGAAATTTTGAGTCAGGCCATGTGTTTTGAACATGGTCAACGGTCGATGCTCATTTTTTATCCCCATTCCAGGCTAACATAATAGGGATACTGTGTTTCGAACATAGTCAATAGTTCTCCTTTGTTTTCATTCAAACCCTACAATGTTCTGAATATTGGGTATCATGATTTAAAATTTAAACTACACTCTATTCAAATTTATTATAATGCCCTTGGCATTACCCCACTCATGCACTATAGAATGTTGGAAAAGTAGAAATTTGACTACTCTGAGAAATTCATTCTACAGTTAGGCATACCTCTTTCTACCTGAAAATCTAGATCGGTTGTTCAGAACCTGAATGCCCAGAGCCAAGTTGGCACTCTTATATTCAAATGAAATAACGATGAGGTCATCCCTTGTTTCTCACATCACGAATGAAACACATGAGCATAGGGATTAAATGATGGATATTTCATGAATGTGATGGAAATTCAGAAAACCAAAACAAATAACGCAACTCATGCATGCCACCAACATAAAAAAGAAAAGTTTGAAAGTAGGTTTGTGTAACGACCCAAACATTCATTAATGTAAATCCTTCTTGATCTAATTAAAAGAATCTTTATGTAAAAATTTTATATAAAATGTCATCTTTTTAGTTATATGTTAAGAATGGTGATCGTTTCTAATACAGTCGTTTAACAGTGATCACATGATTAGTATAAATATAGGGTTTTAATAAACCCAATTTACTTAGACAAAGGAGGTAATGGACTCATCCAGTAGAATTGCTTCATATGAATCCCATTTATCGGAGCATGGAAAAGAGGTTGAATCATTGGGATTCGCTCTTGACCAAGCCCAAGATAATCTTCACGATGTCAAACTCGAGCGGGACCGCCTACGAGAGAAGTGGAAGTTGATAGAGATCACCACGCGTGCAATGTTATCCGAGCCACCCCAAGAGTCTGTCACCAACGCACACCTTACCCTTAGGTCTTATGCGGATGTTTTAATGGGTTATTTAATAAATCCCTAGTACTATGGTTATGTACATTATTTTTTTATATAATAATGAATATACTTTCATTTTATTATTGTTACCCGGTAAATAGTTTTTAGGGAAAAAATAGTATTTTTAGTTAGTGTTCAACTAAGAAAGCTATTTTGATGAATTAATGGATTTTTTAATTAAATAAAATTTTAATAAAATATTATTATTATTAAAATAACTTTTATTAAATATAAATGATCGTATAATTTTATGAATGCAATTGTAATTTTTATTAAGGTTTGAAAGCATTTTTTGTTAAAACCCACGAATTTTCGATAAATGTCGGTTTTTAATTTTAAAAGTGAAAATTAAAATAATTAAAAAAAATGTTTAGATAAAATTAATATTATTTATGGAATCAGGAGGTCGAATTTATCCTGTGGTGAATTTTTCATAATTTTCTGAGACAGTGAAATTTTTGGTGAAAAATTAAATACCGTTTAAATATATAATGTGTTTTATGACATCATAATGACCCAATTGTGATGTAATAAAAGACTATAAGCCTTATTATAGGCCAATATATGTTTTACCATTAATATAATGTGATTTTGTGTTTTTTTTTACTTATTTTACAAAGCATTAATGGTCCCTTCATGACTTATTAAACATCTTGCCTTTTTAAATTGATTTCCTTGGGAGTGTGACTCACCTCCACATAAGCAACCCCATTATTTTACGAATTTCAGACTTTGAGATTATAAAATATTGTTTTACAATTTCCTTTTCCAAAAACCATGATAAAAAACCATGACATGGTTTGTGTTTTAGATTAGTTTAATTTGAGGTTTCCAAACCTAAATAATAATGAATTCCCTCACCTTTCCTATATAAACCCACTCAAGCTCCCACTTCCTCCTCACCCAAATCTATTTGATTTAGTCCAAAATATTCCCTCACATCTCAAGAATCCTCCCAAGGTGCCCCAAGCTCCCAAGAATCCTCTCTCAAGACTCTCTCAAGCCTTTGAAAGCACACTTCCAAGTAAGGGTTTTTTTCCTTTCTGATTTTTGTCCAATTTTCTTTAAATTGATACGCCATTTTAATTTAAATTATAAATGTTGGGGTATGGTCTCTCACCTCCCCATACTTCACTATTTATTTTTGAATTATTAGAGACCCCTTTCACTCTCAATAAATGCCTCCCATATACTCCTGTTACTATGACGAAATTCCGTGAGGGATTTCTCTCTCTTCTATTACATCCAAGTAATCATTTTGTATTATAAATCAAAATTCCATTACAATTTTGGGAAATGTATCTATATGACCCCCCTTAATGTCCATTTTATTTACATGTGATTAGATACCCCTTTCTCTCTCATCAACCATTTTTATGAATTCTTACGTCACGCCTTTACGCTTCCAAAATTTCACCAATTTTCCAAGCCAATGTCATTGTGTAGTGAATACCATGCCCATTTCTCTATCAAGGGTATTCAACATTATTCACATTTAATTATTGATTATAAAGTTCCATGTATGAATTCCACATTCCATTATCATTGAATAAATGATGATGTTTTATGAATCCATTTTATTTGATCCATGTGGCACACTTATGCATGAAATAAAAGGCTTAAGAAGGGTGCACCCTTATAGTGCTCCAATGCATTGGGTAAAGTATAGTATCAAGATATGTCATGAGAAATGGGTGTTGAATCATGATAATTCATGTGGAATGAGGTTTTACTCATGCTTCATGTGCAATAAGGATTTACTCAGGCTCCGTGTGCAATGATCCTTGGCTCATGCTAATTCCATGTTATGTGTCATTTCGATATTTCCGTGTTATGATAGTCATTCTTAATCATGAATTTATGTTTATGATTCTATTGTGATTTATTTATATTCCAATTTCCTAACATGTATTTTATTCCTCAGGTTATTCCATGATTATTCCCTTACTAAGATTTATAGCTCACCATTTTCTTATGCATG
Source organism: Viscum album (assembly GCA_963277665.1). Lineage (NCBI taxonomy): Eukaryota > Viridiplantae > Streptophyta > Magnoliopsida > Santalales > Viscaceae > Viscum > Viscum album. The sequence continues at coordinate 278,931,089 of OY728119.1, read as the reverse complement.
TCCTCAGGTTATCCCATGGAATGTTAAGTACGAGGGAAAGTAGTGGTCATGTAAAGGAAGTTTTCAATAAAAATGTTGTATTTCATGTTTTTAGTTGTTATGTAATGATCCTAATCCCCAAAACACTGGACCTCTCGATCTTCTATGTTGTATCAAATGAAGTGTATGTAATGAATTATGTTTAATTCTACAATAAAAGATCAGGGTTGTCATAGTTTATGAGTTCACTCAAATTACAACACTGAAGGATTGGACCCTCCCATAGATGGATTGAACTCTTCAATGAAGCAGCCCAGCTTTTCCACTCTCTAGCTTATAGCATCCAGGATCCGCTATTGCCTATTGATCTCCTGCTCCACCTCGATGGCAATAGGGAATTGTTCATCATGCTTGATCATGGCCTGATCCTTGTCACCTAGGATAATTACCATATCTTTAGAGGCTCTCCTCATCATTTCTTAAGCCTCTGGTAGTTGTGCCTTTAGTTTCGATATGAGCCCCGATTATGTGTCAAGGAAAGTGGAATACTCATTATCCAATGCCCTCAACCGTTAGATCTCATGACCATCCTTCTTGAGTCTCTTAATGTTTACAAAATTCCTCCACTTCCATCTCACACTGAGGCTGTAGTCATACTCCCATATTTTATCTTCCATGATGTCTTGAATGAGCATCTGAGGACGCTGGGCACCCAATCCTCCAGTGCACAGTTCGTGCAACTAGGAACAAAGCCACCCCATCTGGTTTATCCATAGTGCTTATGGGGTCTCCCTAATGAAATGCTTAGTCATCTTCTTTGACCGACAATAGACAACCTTGCTATCCTCTTCATCAGAAGATGTATCATCACGATCCTCGAGGAAAGTAGGTTCATATGTAGGGAAAACTTCTAGTAACCCATCAAAAGGATATTCCTCCAGTGTTTGATTGGGTAGGTCATATCTCTTGTCATCTGATTGATCTCTGTCATTGTATTCCACCTCGATGATTTTAGGTTCCGTCCAATTGAGAGTCCCAACTATAATCGGGAGCACTGTGGCTTGGTCAGTATGGGTGTCCGCTTCCATGACCATCAGTGTTCCCCAGGTAAATGTAGTGCTAGGGGTCCCATCTACCATATCTAGTACATCCCACACCATTTGAAGAACTATACATATAAAAATACGTAGACATCAGTTGGTCTTATTCAATGGATAACCATTACAAATTCTATAAAGAAGACTTACAGATATCAAATAGATGGTCTTTCCCCTGAGATATTGACACACGAATCCCATGGTGTGGCACTCCATATACGTTTGGGAAATATGAAGACTCCAAGAGAACCACCATGGGTGTCACATCCCTTCTTGATGCGGTAATTTCTATTGTCAAAAGTGTAGATCCTGAAGCTGTATCTAATGTTGTGCAAGAGTGGGTTTTTCATATGAGGCCCTCCTGCAAATGTCAAATATTAGTTGAGAAGGCCTAAGTGAACTGAATGAGGACCATAGTAAAATGGGTTCGAGTTTACCTCAATATCCTCCACAAACTCTTCCAACTCTAAGTTTGCGAGTCCACATTACTCTAAATGGATCCCTCTTCTAGCATCTTCCCCACAAGAGGAATCTTCTGATTCTTCAAGCAGGGGGAATCGCTCCCTCAATTCAATGATAGACAATTGTATATGCACTGTTTGATTGAGAAGTACTTACACTCGATTATTCATTGGATGCAGAATACCCCGAGAGTGAATGATGTCCTTCAGCTCGACGATTTATTTCTCCATTTCTACCTCAGATACCAAAAATTCAACCTGGGTATGACCAATCCATGATAGATTCATACTAAGATGATTTAGATGGTTTGGCATCTTGGAAGGATTGAGTAATTTCCTATTAACATCCCAGATGTCCCAAGCCTCCAGTAATATAACATCCTTAGGCATATCTATATTTCATAGAAACATCCCTAGAGCTTGAGTGGATATCCTATAGAACCCCTTGAGTGGAATCCCTTGTTGATGAATTTCATCCTCTAGGACCGCCAGGTCTGCTGACTCCACCTGCCACTCAATTAGTTCAAGACTCACCGCTACTATAGCCCCACCACCACAAGATGTTCTTACCACCTTCTGGACCCAACTCGAGGTTGAGGAGGTTCCTCATCACTAGCATAGATGGGCCACCACTTCGACATCTCCACTAGGTATGTTTCATCACAACACTTGGCATACTCTTTCACTATCCCAAAGACAGCTGTGGGAAGAGGAATATCATTCCACATATTCCCATCCTCTCGTGTGAACATTATCCACCTCGGTTTGATCACCCATGGATCGTCCTCATGAAGTACTCCCAAGTAGACCCATGTGGTCAGCCTCTGCAAGCACCAGAACTAACTCGCAAAGTGGTGCGGGGTGTACGGATCACAAAGAGGCTCACAGTAAACCCACACCACGAGGAGATAAGACTGATGCTCCTTAGTTCCATGGTTTTCATCATTAAAACCACCTATTGGAAATGGGATGGGTGGAATTTGAATTCATATGCCTTCCAGACTCGGTTCATCACTAGCCGTGGGGTCTGATTGGTCGGGAAACTCCCCACTGCATATAGAATAACTGGTTTGAAATTTGACCCTAGAGGGGAAATGGGGTTCATGTATTCATAGGCTCCCATATGCACTAATATACATCCATACAAAATATGGAGTGTCCCATACACCCTATGTGGCTTCTTACCATCACAGATATGACACAATACTGTGTACAGTTTATCCAACACCAGGATCCCCAGATTGATCCATTCCCCTATCGCCAACATGGATGCCATGATAAACATTCTCGGTCATACTGCTATATTTTTTTCTCTTGATGGCAGCATCCAGTAACAAATGAGCACCGAGATAAACATAGCTAACCTAACCACTAGTTGTTTCTCAGTGCTGACACTAAACCCCCATGTCTTCCACTAGCTATCCTCCGAGTGTCGCCAATATGTGTGATATTTTCTATGTTGTACCCCCTTCGGGAAACATGGAGGCCTCACAGGAAACATCCCATCTAAAGGGGAATTTAGGAACCACCTAGACCAAAACAGAAAGTAGATATCCCTCATCTACTTATTATCCTCTCCTAGTACCAGGTCTATGAATATCGTTTCTTACAACGGTATCTGCTCCTGGTCCTCCCATGTATTCACGGTGGGTAGGAACTCATCATACATCATTCCCAATATCGGAATCCTCAAGATTTTTTGAAGGTCACAGAGGCTAATACCAACCTCCCTATGGTGAAGATGAAAAGTGTTGGTCCTTGATGAACACCTGCTCAACAACTCTGGCTTCAGTTTCGCCAAATGGTTGACATGGAATTCAGACACACATGCCATCTCATACAGGCCCACTCATCTTAGCTCCACCCCAAACTCCCCACAAGAGGAACATACCCAGTAATCACTTGCCTATTCATCCATGAAATTTCCTCCCTAGCATAAATCCCACTTATCAGTCCACCCTTTATTTGGGTTCCCCATATACACCTTCAAGATGGTGTGGTACTACGAGGGAGATACCTCTGGCTACAACGCCATACCATCAACGTTATCAAAATTATTATACAAGAATTTGAAATTAATAGGTGTATGATCCTCCCATGTATGACCATCAGCAACCCTGAATCACTAGCGTTGACATAGTGTACTCCCAAACCAATAGGATATCTTGTCCCTACTGGCTTTAGGAATGAGAACATCATCCCTCAGGGCAAATCCATATAAAGGCAATCTTTTACACATAGGGTAGTTCTTATGGCCTTCTCACAATAGATCCAACAGGGATTAATGGTATAAATGGCTCCACACACATTCCCCAATGACTAGGTTATTCACCATCTCTTCCCTTTGGACAGAATCCACAAGGACCCCCATGACATCTTCTTGGTGATCCATTCCACCCAAAAAACATTACAAATTTTTTGTCTTGGATCGTAGTGCTCAATCACAGAGCTCTATTTCAAAGATCATAGATCTATATCACAGAGACATGTCTCAAATGTAACGCCCCGACCCCAGTTACCCAGAGTCGGTGCATTATTGCGTAACATTGGCATGATCACAAAAGATCAAGTCTCGAATGACCGATTAGTTTAGTAGCCTTGGAAACACTAAGTAAATTCATAAATGTTAAATTACATCATAAAGTGAAAAACTAAAATAACAAAGTCTCCATAGTCCACACTCATATCCTCTTCTGACTATCCCTTCAGGTCATTCATAAAATAATTCTTCACATCCTAGAAAATATTAAAACATTGAAAGGGGTGAGCTCATATGCTCAGTAAGGATAACAATTTTGCAGAAGCTTTCATAAAAATACATTAACATTTAAGGAAATGTATAACTAAAAAAAGTATTTTTAAACTTTAACTTCAGCATGATATGGGAAAAATAAAATTAAATAATGCAATTTACTTACTCACATGGATATTCTACTAATCGAATAATCCCAGGGAATATCAATAACCACATTCATAATGATGGAATGCATAATGCCATACTATCATAACCACGTAGTCAAGGGCTCCTGCTAAGACCAAAAATAAGATTTTGTCAAGGCATCATGCCAAGACACTAGTTTGTCTCATGAGACCTCCCGATGCATCGAGGAGCTATAGCGGTCTCCACCCGTCACTTATTAAGTCCAATGCATTCCTCATATGAACAGGTTAAAACATATCATAGACCATAACATAATCGTATCACATAAAACGTACATAAAGAAAACATAACATTTCCACGTTTCAATCACAAGATATCAATACAACACATTCATATAATAAAACCCTTATCAAAACCATTTTCAATACCAAAATAAAAGAATATTAAAACTTGGTATTTATTTTTCATTTCAAAAAAAGTTATGGCTTGTAGAGGAAGCCGAAACTCAAATAATGGTTACGGCGGCAGAGAAGTCATTGTCACCACATACGTACAACAAGAAAAACATTCCTTTTTTCGTTTAGTAAAACGCTTCGTAAAAAAAGATTCCTTTTGAATAAACATAAAAGTCAAAGGGGTTTATACACCGTATAAAAGAAATTTTTGTATAAAACATAATATGCCTCAATGAATGGAGATTGAGACAAATTACCTTACAAAGATCATTTTTTAAAATAAAATAGATATATTATGTGTATTCACAATAAGTAAACATAATGAAATTACAAATACAAGATAGGATATAATAATATCATGACATAATTTGAAAGTAAGAGATTAACCCAAAGAATAGAAATTGGGTTAAGAAGTTCCCTTACCTTGCGTCCTGTCTTGACTCGACCGTTCTTTAACCTCATGAATAATAAAATAGAGTTAATATCTACCTTCTTAAGAACCTTTTTCAAGTTCATTATTCCTTTTATATCACTTATTACCATGTCATGAACATTATGTAATTATTCAAGTTTATAACATTCGTTTTGTCGATCTTAGGTACTTGAGTCAAAAATATACTTCTTATAATTACACTTTGTTCATGTGGTAAAATATCCATTATATCCATAATTATATTCATGATTTATATATCATATACATAATATATATCTAGTATATACATTCATTTATAATATTACATAACATTTAGAGGTAAGAAATGAAATGCACCGTTCATGGAGACGGTAAGTCGTACGTACGCATGAACGCTACTTTAATTTCTATTTAGTATTTAATGGAATGAAGTTATAATTATATAAAGGTATAATATAATTACAGAATAATATAATATATAATTCCATTTAATACATCCTTTATACATCCCACATATGGAATTAACGATTCAAATCACTTTGAGGGGGCGGTAGTCCACACTTCCTAAAATGAAATTATCGCGTTTTCCCATAATGGAAATCATAAAGTATGCCATAAATGAGAAATAAAGAATCATAAGGAAAACATAAACATAATATATATATCATATATGAAAATAGTTTCATCAAAATGGCCACCATTAGAGGTGTTAAAAGAATATTGAACAATCATCGTTTCGTGAGGCAGTATTTCGCCACCCACAGAAATAGTATGTTCTTTAACGATTAGATGAAGGTGTGTGTAAGTGTAAACCAAATACATATCATAACAACATCCTAGTATATTTTATATACTGGTTTTGTTACAAAATAAAGGAATAAAAAGAGGTTATGGGGTTGGAGAAGAAAAATAAAACAAAACAACATTAGAGAAGACATTACCTTAAAATCGGGTAACTCTTTTTGATTTGAGCCAAAGGCTTCCTTGGGAAGACTTATGCCCAAAGTGAGGCTTCTAATAGTAAGGTAGGGATGTTGAGAGAGTATTTGGGCAGAGGTTGGCCGAGCCAAAAGGCTTTGAAGGTGTGAGTAAGGTGGCAGTGGTGGGGGCCTTTTATAAGAGGAGAGAAGGGGCACTCTTGGAAAGATTGCAATGTTACTTTATTATGAAATTCCTTTTCGGATTATAAAGGTCCAAAACTTATATATTTAGAGGATAAGGTGATAAGGGTTCGAAATCCACTCATTCAATTGGTTTTTGACAAGTTTAATTCTTATATTTTACATTATCTTTTCATTTTATTTAAATCATTAATTAATGAGGTAATCGCTGCATCATCATGGTGCCAAAAATAATTTAATTTATTTAATGTCTAAAAATTATAAACAAAATATCATGATGTAGGAAATCCTTTTATATTTCTAATGAATATTTATAGTCAAAAATATGACTTGTATAAGCCCATTTAAAAATTGTTTTAGTAAAACAACTCATGTTTGTGACATTTTTTTTAACATTAAATAAAAAGTTATTTATGTCATTTTCCTACCAAAGTGGCTCCATGGGGTCCCCAAGTTGACCCATGGATTTTCATGGTCGGCCATGACTCATCCAATAGGGTTAGTACAAGTGTAAAAGTATTTTCATATTTTTATAATATCATTTTTACCTTAAATTTCACTAATTACCTTTAATCGTGATTAATTAAACTTAAAAGTTACTATTCACCAAAAATTATTTTCATCCCATTGAACCACATTTTACTTCATAATGACAACCATGTATGTCAGATTTTTGAAAATCAAATCACAGAAGTGGTAATGTTTCATTTAAATGAAAAATCAGTTTTTTAACTACCACTTAGTGGTTTCACTATTCATCAAAAATTGATGTTTTTCAGAACAGTGCCAAAATTTCACCCTAAGCTATAATTGATATTACAAATTCAAAAATGATGTCTATTTTACAAAATTCCAAACATATATGTTGCATTAACTAATTTCATAATTAATTCACTTTGTCATAACAAATAGCGTGTTTTTTAGAAACAATATATATCAAAAGATTGACAATTGTTTATGTCCAATTTTAAAGTGAAATTAATTATAATGAACACCATTGGATATAATGGTAAAAATATATTCTAATTATACTTTAAAACCACTCAATAGTATAATTTATCACTATAATTTATTTTGATTAAAAAAATTGTTTTTATGTATTTTTCACTATTCAGAGAAAATTGGAAGTTCTCAGAAAAATACCAAAAATTCAACATAGGATAATTTCGATATTTAGAATCCAAAAATGAAGTCCATTTTGAAATATAAAATATACATAATTTCAAAAAGTGGGTATTACTATTCATAATAAATATTTTGATTGGTCGCGGTGTGTTAGAATCTCGAACTTGCGTACAATGCAATCTATTGTATTATTGAAAGAGAAGCTTATCGTGGAAGATAGGGGTGTTACATTCTCCCCTCCTTCAATAAAATTGCGTCCTCGCAATTTGAAAATGTTCTTCGAAAATAAAAGGTTGAAAATATAAAATACCTTTGTGGAAAACCCACATCGGAAATAGGGTCAATAAGAATATAACATTAAAAGAAAGAAAGAGAAGTACAAAGGTCACCCGAGATAGCCCATACTAGGATTCTCTGAAAATATGGATATGGAAGAAAAAAAACCAGCATGGTCTGATGGAGAATTGTAGAAAATAGGATTAGGAGAAAGTTAACAATAAGAAAATCACAAAATTGTGATTGGTTAAACGGTCATTGAATCCCCAGTTGGAAAATTTAACCAACAAAGTTTTTGTTTTAAGTTACCTTTTATAAAGTTGGGGAATTTATATAAGATATTTTCAAATAATGTTAGGAAATATACTTACTTGTCGTGTATACTTTCATTCCTTAATAAATTTTTACCACAAACCCATCTTTCACTCCAAATGGTAACAGATCTCAAAAATATTCTATTTATCCTAATTGTATAAGGTTCTAAATATTAACACATACCATTTAGATTAGAAAAACTATTTTGTAATAACCAGGGACTTCATGTAGGCTAGTGGTAGGTAATAAAGGTCTCTCGCACTATGGTTGTGGGTTCGATTCCTGTAGCTTTGTCCGACGTGACGGGTTATGCCCCACCCTGCAGGTTGTCTTTTTCCTAAAACTATTGAATTATAATATTCCAAAAATAATATTCAAAATTTTTTAACCTTAAACAATACTATCCAAAGATCAACTTAATCCATTCCAACCTTTATAGTTTTCCAAAATACCTCCGTCCAGACTTTCTCTAAAGGGTCCTTAAATTCCAAAATCAATTGTAACATTAGATTCCCTAAACAAATTAAAGTTTCTCTTATTGTCACATACTAAAAATATGATTTCCTTCATCATATTAAAACCTTAATGATAACAACAAGTACTGCAGTACAATCCTTATATATATCACATTATTTTTATAACCAGAATATAATCCTTGAGTCCAAAAGCACCAATACATTAATTATTCTGCTTCAACTATAGTAACAGCATAAGATTGTCCTTGATCCCTTGTCCTTTTCTGAGGTAAGTTTCCCTAACTCTTAGGAGATTCATTTGCATAATGCCCCATTTCCCTACAATTGTAGCATTCAACATTGATAGCCTCTTTCTTTCCCTTGCAATCACAAGCCTGGTGACCTTTTTCGCCACATTTATAACAAACTCCCATTCCTTTTAAGAAAGCACCGGGGTGATTCTTCCAACAATTATCACATAATGGAAAATCCTTCATTCCCTTTTTCCCTTTATCTATCTCTTGTTCCACTATTCTCTTCTTCTCTTGCTTTACTTTGTTGTCATAAGACTTAGAAAATTCCTTTTCTGTCTTGATAGCACACGAGACAATATCTTCGTACAATGAGAAGGATTGTGATATTAAAGCTCGATGGAGAAATGGTTTTAACCCATCTAAGAAACGATCAATCTTACTTCTTGGGTTAAGTATATAATCTGTAGCATTCCTCGCTAACCTTGTAAAGATAGCCTCATACTTTGCGACATTCTCATCCTCCTTTTGTCTCAGACTCAGAAATTGCCTTTCCATATCTGCTCGATGGTCACATGGAAAGTATTTTTCTAAGAAAAGATCTTTGAACTCTCTACACTCCATACTTGATACTTCTTCATATTCCTTTGTATTTTGAATGAATGACCACCATTGATCGGCATCTCCAGTGAGGCGGTAAACTGTCATGATAACCTTCTCTCTTTCACTACTCCCCAAGGCGTGGAATATTTTCTCTAAGGAGTTTATCCATTGATCAGCTATTAATGGATTTGTACCCCCATTAAATGTTGGTGGTTGTTGCCTCATGAAGCGGTCTAACATTTATCCTCCACGTTGTGGATCAGGGTGCTCCATACGAGTAAGGTTATTATTCATAACCTGAGTGAGTTGTCCCAGTATGGTAATAAGTTGATCAGCACCCGTTGTATCTCCAAATCCACAATAATTATCTTAATCAGGAGGGAAATCCCTACATAGATTGCGTTCATTGATACGATTTCCATTCCTTCCACTAGGCGCCATTTCTAAACAATGGCATAAACTAGATTAGTTTATGAATCAAAATACATAATTCCATACTTGTAAAATACTTAACATAAATTGAACTATTTATGGATATAATCCATAATCATAATAAATTTTTTCTTTGAGGAAGTATATACTCATAACCCTTCATAGTGGATTGTAAAGAAAACGAGAATTATCCTAAGCATAACCCCCGGGAGTGTCGTAACCAAGAGTGCAGTAAGGCCCGTTGTCATGCACCAGTTCATGTTCGAGTCTAGCTCAAAGTGGTGTTTTTAGGTTTTACCCCTAGGTACATCTGTTCCAGAGCCGCCTCTACCTGCTTGTATCCAGATAGGGATGTATTGCTCGGAAAACTCACAAAATCTCTATAATACCAAAATTCTAGGAGGTTCTTATATACTAATCCTCAAAGTCTATCTTTAGGCTATGCACTCTAATCAGAGTTTATCTAAATCTAGCTTCCAAGGTTAGTACTAAAATTCCTCTGATACCAACTGTAACGCCCTGACCCCAGTTACCCAGAGTCGGTGCATTATTGTGTAACATTGGCATGATCACAAAAGATCATGTCTCGAAAGACCGATTAGTTTAGTAGCCTTGGAAACACTAGATACATTCATAAATGTTACATTACATCATAAAGTGAAAAACTACAATAACAAAGTCTCCATTGTCCAAAATCATATCCTCTTCTGACTATGCCTGGTGGTCATTCATAAAATACTTCTTCACATCCTGGAAAATATTAAAACATTGAATGGGGTGAGCTCAGATGCTCAGTAAGGATAACAATATTGCGGAAGCATTCATAAAAAACATTAACATTTAAGGCAATGTAGAACTAAAACAAAAGCATTTTTAAACTTGAACTTCAGCATGATATGGAAAAAATAAAATTAAATAATGCCATTTACTTACTCAAATGGATATTCTACTAGTCGAATAATCTCATGCAATATTAATAACCACTTTCATAATGATGGAATGCATAATTCCAGACTATCATAACCACGTAGTCAAGGCCTCGTGCCAAGACCACAAATAAGATTTTGTCAAGGACTTGTGCCAAGACACTAGTTTGTCTCATTAGACCTACCGATGCATCGAGGAGCTATAGCGGGCTCCACCCGTCACTTATTAAGTCCAATGCATTCCTCATATGAAAAAGTTTAAACATATCATAAACCATAACATAATCGTATCACATAAAACGTGCATAAAGGAAACATAACATTTCCACGTTTCAATCACAAGATATCACTACAACACATTGATATAATAAAAACCTTATCAAAACCATTTTCAATACCAAAATAAAAGAAAATTAAATCTTTGTATTTATTATTCATTTTAAAAAAAGTTATGGCTTGTAGAGGTAGCCGAAACTCAAATAATGGTTAAGGCGGTGGAGAAGTCATTGTCTCCGCATACGTACGACAAGAAAAACATTCCTATTTGTCTTTTCGTAAAACCCTTCATATAAAAATATTCTTTTTAAATAAAAGTAAAATTAAAAGGGGTTTATACACCGTATAAATGAAATTTGTGTATAAAACAAAATATGCCTCAATGAATAGAGATTGAGACAAAGTACCTTACAAAGATCATTTTTTTAAACAAAATAGATATATTATGTGTATTCACTATAAGTCAACATAATGAAACTACAAATACAAGATAAGATATAATAATATCATGACATAATTTGAAAGTAGGAGATTAACCCAAAGAATAGAAATTGGTTTAAGAAGTTCCCTTACCTTGTGTCCTGTCTTAACTCGACCGTTCTTTAACCTCATGAATAATAAACTAGAGTTAATCTCTACCTTCTTAAGAACATTTTTCTTGTTCATTATTCATTTTATATCACTTATTACCATGTCATGAACATTATGTAACTATTTAAGTTTATAACGGTTGTTTTGTCAATCTTAGGTACTTGAGTAAAAAATAAACTACTTATAATTACACTTTGTTCATGTGGTAAAATATCCATTATATACATAATTTTATCATGATGTATATATCATATACATCATATAAATCCAGTATATACATTTATTTATAATATTACATAACATTTAGAGGTAAGAAATGAAATGCACCGTTCATGGAGACGGTAAGTCGTACGTACGCATGAACGCTACTTTCATTTATATTTCGTATATTATGGATTGAAGTTATAATTATATAAAGTTATAATATAATTACAGTATAATATAATGTATAATACCATTTACTACATCCTTTATATATCTTACATATGGCATTAACGATTCAAATCACTTTGAGGGGGCGGTAGTCCGCACTTCCTTAAATGAAATTATCATGTTTACCCATAATGAAAATCATAAAGTATGTTATAAATGAGAAATAAATAAGAATAAGGAAAACATAAAAATAATATATATATCATATATGAAAACAGTTTCATCAAAATTGCCACCATTAGAGGTGTTAAAAGAATATTGAACAATCATTGTTTCGTGAGGCAGTATTTCGCCACCCACAAAAACAGTATGTTCTTTAACCATTAGACAAAGGTGTGTGTAAGTGTAAAACAAATACTTATCATAACAACATACTAGTATATTTTATATACTGGTGCTGTTACAAAAGAATGGAATAAAAAGAGTTTAAGGTGTTGGAGAAGCAAAATAAAACAAAACAACATTAGAGAAGACATTACCTTAAAATCAAGTAACTCTTTTTTATTTGAGCCAAAGGCTTCCTTGGGAAGACTTATGCCCAAGGTGAGGCCTATAAGAGTAAGGTAGGGATGTTTGGAGAGTATTTGGGAAGAGGTTGGATGAGCCAAAAGGCTTTGATGGTGTGAGTAAGGTAGTAGTGGTGGGGGCCTTTTATAAGAGGAGAGAAGGGGCACTCTTGGAAAGATTGAAATGTTACCTTATTATGAAATTCTTTTTCGGATTCTAAAGGTCCCAAACTTATATATTTCTAGGATAAGGTGATAAGGGTTATAAATATACTCATCCAATAGGTTTTTGACAAGTGTATGTCTTAGATTTTACATTATCTTTTCATTTTATTTAAATCGTTAATTAATGAGGTAATCGCTGCATCATCATGGTGTCAAACATAATTTAATTTATTTAATGTATAAAAATTATAAAAAAATACCATGATGAATAAATCTTTTTATCTTTCTAATGAATATTTATAGTCAAACATATGACTTGTATATCCCCATTTAAAAATATTTTTAGTAAAATAATTCTTCTTTGTGACATTTTTATTTTATCATTAAATAAAAAGTTATTTATGTCATTTTCCTACCAAAGTGGATCCATGGGGTCCCCAAGTTGACCCATGTATTATCTTGGTCGTCCATGACTCATACAATAGGGGTAGGACAAGTTTATAGGTATTTTCATATTTTTATAATATCATATTTACCTTAAATTTCACTAATTGCCTTTAATCGTGATTAATTAAACTTAAAAGTTACTATTCACCAGAAATTATTTTCTTCCCATTGAACCACATTTTACTTCCTAATGACCACCATGTATGTTGGATTTTTTAAAATCAAATCACAGAAGTGGTAATGTTTCATTTAAACGAAAAATCAGTTTTTTAACTACCACTTAGTGGTTTCACTATTCATCAAAAATTGAAGTTTTTCAGAACAATGCCAAAATTTCACCCTAAGCTATAATTGATATTCCGAATTCAAAAATGATGTCTATTTTACAAAATTAGAAACATATATGTTGCATTAATTAATTTCATAATTAATTCCCGATGTCATAACTAATAGCGTGTTTTTAAGAAACAATATATATCAAAAGATTGACAATTGTTTATATCCAATTTTAAAGTGAAATTAATTATAATGAACACCATTGGATAAAATGGTAAAAAAATATATTCTAATTGTACTTTAAAACTGATAAATATTATAATTTATCACTATAAATTATTTTGATTAAAAAAATAGTTTTTATGTATTTTTCACTATTCATAGAAAATTGGATGTTCTCAGAAAAATACCAAAAATTCAACATAGGCTAATTTCGATATTTAGAATCCAAAAATGAAGTCCATTTGGAAATATAAAATATACATAATTTCAAAAAGTGGGTATTAATATTCATAATGACTATTTCGATTGGTCGCGGTGTGTTAGAATCTCCAACTTACGTACAATGCAATCAATTGTATTATTGAAAGAGAGGCATATCGTGGAAGCTCAGGGTGTGACAACAAATATCTGCCACATAACTCACAGACACAACTCACGAAGAACACAACCACAAAGTCTAAAGACTCAATGTGCAATACGGATCAAAGAGGTTGAATTCTCAAAGACCAGTCACGGAGCTTGTGGAGCTTCATGAATAGATATCCCAAGCACAGAAACATAGAGATAAGTAAGGAAAAAATTGGGGTCATCCTCTCCAATTTATAAACAATGACTTCCCAGCTTCGCAGCATGCCTGGCTATGGTGAGCTTCGCAACATTCTCAAACCACAAATTGCCTATCTGCATTTTGACCATACTTTTCAATTTTTCTTTCTGATTTGCCTAAAAATTTGGCGATATACCCTCATAATTTGACCCTTATTTTCTCCTCGACTCCATGTCTGGGGGGGAATTTGTTGGTGCCAAAATTGTTGCGCAGGGAAAATACATAAAGAGCACACCAATGCTAAAGGGGATGCTTTGTGAAGCCCTTCAGTACTACGACCAGCACGAATCCCTTCAACACCACGACCGGCAAAAAGTCATGGTGCCCTCTATGAACACCACATATTGAAGAGGCATACAACTTTGCAGTTATGAAAAAAATGACAAAAGGATTTGTGCTGTAGAGGGAACACGATCGCCTCTGTGATCCCTTGTAAATTGACGTAAGCCCTTATGAGGGCCACAGAGGGAATGAAGGAGGCCTCTGTGCTGCGAAAGGGATGATAGTCGACTCCGTGGGTATGTCAAACTTGAAAAAATACACCTTTGATGTCAAAGTGAAAGAGGATTTGAAATGCACTGTCAGAGATTTAAGCCACATATATCCTATATATATGAGGATTCCCCCAGACCCAAAGGTTATATAACCCTACCTTTCTACTTCCCTTCTCTCAAATTTCAAACCACCATTCTCTCTGTGAATCATTGATAAAAATGAGCTCTTTGAAGTATTTTATCATTGTGAAATACCTTTCTCTTAGCTCAAATACAACCCCTCTTCAAGTAGGGATTCCCTTTGTGTGGACTTTGGTACAACACAAAGAAAGGATATCCTTAATGGAACTAGAGTCTTCAAAAATTACTCATGATTCCTAAAGTATCGTCCATGCACATGTGGACCCCATTCTAATGTAGGATCAATATGATTTGTGAAGTAAATCGGTTCTTAGTGCCATGATTTTCATGGCACCCATGCTCCATGAAGTCCTTCACCATGATAGGACTTTCACATTTCAAATCACCCTTTATATCATGTATACCCCATTCCATGGCTAGGCCAATACACTTAATGAATCATACTACTTTTTAGAGTATCTCCACATTATGGAGCACCAGAGCTTTGCAAGGTCCCTTCTTGTGAACCCTTTGGCTTCACAAACCCTTCTCCCGAACAACCCTCTTGGTTTGTAGAAAATGAATTCAAGTTACTTGGGTGGTTCTTCATATTTTCTTAACATTCATCATGCTTTTTTTCATAAGCACACTAATGAATATTAATTCTTAACATAGACACACTAATGTTATACCCTCAATGGATCACCCCACAGCCCCACATCAACATGACATTGTGGGTGCCTTCCCTTCACCAAGGGTTAGAGTGAACCAGTTATGTAAGTCCTAGGGGTGAGGAGCGAATCCTCATCATCTGAGATGCATGATGTTAAACTACCAAGAATTATCATCCTCATATCATGACGTTTAACTATAACCTCTCCCCATGCAATATACACAGGGTTCCCCACCTTTGACATTTTTCATGACCACTAGTCACCACAGGAGTGAGATCATCCTCATAAGGAATGAGATACACCTTGCATGGAGATACATCTATCCACAAGGAAGGGATCCCATCATGGTGTAATCCCCTACCCTTTCTTGTTAGAGGAAGAATTCGTACACCTCCTATCTTCATTCATGTGTAAAGGCCAAAGGAGAGTTGGGAACATGGACCTCCATTACCACATCTATCTCCCTTTGGGATTTATCGCCATCAGGACTCCATCATGGAGTAAGTCCCAATATTCATCTCGCTGGTATGTTAACCATGTGTAAGCCCCGATCTATTCATCATGGACACACCTTTCATGATGTGATCATCAGGAATTTTTGGTATCTTTTTTCTCACACTGAGCATGACTCACGTGGGCTTAGAGTAAGCACCAACCATGGAATCCTCCCTAGTCCACCTTAGTGTGTAAGCCCCATCTCCCACTAAATACTGAATAATGTGGATTTTTATCCTTTCCCTTTCTAAGAAGGGTACATTGGAAGCCTCGATGAGATTGAAGCCCTTAACCTATCGGTCCTGACCACTTCACGCCGATTCACCTTCTTCCTTCATTACGTTAAATTGTATTCCCCCCTTTCATCCTACATTACGTTAAACTATATGCTCTTGAAATACATGGGTTTTGATCCCTGTCTCCTAGGAAGGTATGTAGGAAGCCTCCCTGAGGTTCAACCCCAAACAATGGTAAAATTATGTGTCCCCTTTACTAGGACCCAGATTTTTGGTCATCCCTTTAGGGAAGTCAGACCAACTCTCGAGTTGCTAACTACGCATAAGCCCCAACATGTTGTGGGGTAACAATCCTTTTCTTACACCACAATTCTATGCTCCCATTCCTGAACTATGTGGACTTTGACTCCCCACCATGGGGTTATGTAGTAGTCATACATAAGGTTCAACACCATCACTCATGTCTCATCCTAGTCTCTCCAATGAACACTTTTCATTTTGGGAAGGTTTTGCCCCAACCCAGAGGGTCTATCTCCTTGAGGTCCCATCAATGCATCCATTCTCATGGGCCACCTCTTCAGGTATCCCATTTTCACTATAAACTATGTAGAATTTGGTTCCATTCCATGGGGATACAAATGAATCCTCTCTAAGTTACAAGCCCTACATCGCCTCCATCTTCACATCGGTTCTATCCCATTCCTCCCATCCACTTCACTCAACCATCCATCATCCATCCCAATTCTTACTCGGACTGCCACATCCCAGTGATATCATTCCATTTACCCCACTGCTGCTCTTTATTGAACCTGAGAAGCTTACCATGAATATGCCCCACAACATCCATAACCATACAACCAAGAGTTTCCCTCTTGTGATGGGTTGTTATCCATGCGTAAACCCGTACATGTCTCTGAGTTGTTTTCCTCTATTCACACCTCTATTCCATGTCTCTCCCTTCTAAATACATGGTTTTTTATCTCTGTTGTCTAAATAGCGTATGTAGGTAACATCCCGGATTTTGAATACAATCCAATGGTAAACCATTGTGTGTGCCTTCATGGGGTGTGCTTTCCCGAATATACCCGTAGGTGTGTCTTGATCAGCCTTCATGGTGTGACATATTCCCTTTACGACACACACCACCCTGGATTCGTCCTCATTGGGTGTTCTGATCCATCCATCTAGTAAACCTTCCAGGTGATCCATTGTTGTGATGTACCCATATGATCCACTCCCATCAGTGTTTCGATCAGTCTGATCCATATCCACTAGACATTGAACTCACGAAATACCCTATGTGAAACATGGGAAGATGAGGAAAACATTAGGGACATTCCTATGGAAAATAATTCCCCACACTCGACGTGGGATTCCTTAGGCTTCCACAACCTCAAGAAGACCTATTGTAAGGGGAATAATTCCAGACACATCAGTATTTCAGCATCCCGAGATGCCAGCGATTTCCAACATGACTACTCCCCTGATTCACTTCCCTGACATGACCCCTTAGCAAGAATATAATTTTTTATTGAAAGCATGACAAGTACAATCCCACCTTAGGGCGTGTGAAAGTGGTGATGGAATAGAACATCACCTTCAATAATAATATTGCAATAATTAGGTAATGAACCCATGATGGCGTACAATATCAACCTTTCCTAAGACATACCTTTGCTAGTAAGAGCATCAACTGCACCACTCCCCTCCCACCATGTGTGATGAATAGATGTGCCTTGAGTAAGGTGGATCCTCCATTTCTTAAAGATATACGTTATCTCCCAAATTACGTTACCCTTTTTTTGTAGCATCCCAACTAGAACTATTGAGTTAGACTCCACTTCGGATATATCAATATTGACGCTCTTTCACATCAACAACCCGGTGTCCATAGCACGAGCCTCAGCTCCTAAATACATTCCTTCATCATAAAAATCACTAAAATCAAGAAGAACCGAGCCCCTACTGTCCATTATCAGGCCTCCCTCTCTCATAAATCCATCCATACAAGATCTATCAACATTCAATTTTAACCCAGAGCGAGGATCATTCTAGCATACCAAACGACCCTACTGCATCACTAAGACTCTATGCATTGAAGCCACAAGAATGATCTTCCTAAAAAACCTGTATCAGTCCCCCCTTTAATAATCGCACCCATCTCCACCACCAGTAGCTTAACATGGATTTGAAGGAAAGTGTGCGGCCATCTAATTCCCTCTCCAACCTTATTCCTCAAATCCCATAGCATCCAACAGACCACCACAAAAACCATCCCTCAAACCTTGAGTTCCACCTCAACCTGTCCACTACCAAGAAACCAGTCTCCCAAAAATATTTGTATGGAAACCCAACACCCTCTGATGTTCATGGATTTCCTCAGGAATCCCTAGATAACTCTTTCCCAATCCCTCATAAAAAACACATTCTCTAGAGATTCATTTTGAGGGTGAGTAGAATAATGGAAACTTGAAACTAATGCAAAACCCTTCTTTTGAATATTGTCCTCCATAGGAATGTCTTGGTTACATATTCACCAAATAAGAAAATTTAGTTTTCCTGGAATTAGTTTGTACCAGATTTTGTTATTCCACTCATCTTCCCTATATCGCACATGCGTCAACTTCATGTAGTGATGTCCACAGAACTACCCTGATTTGGATCCTATGAAAGTGAAATAGTTAGGATCCTCTACTAGGATGATGATCTTGCAAGCCTCCTTCATCTTGGAATTGAGAATATAATTTAGAAAAGAAGGATGTCTGGTGGCCTCAATGAAATTGATGTTTGGCACAAAACTTCATTGGAAAACATGCTCCTCTATTTCCCAATTATCTATCCATAAGTTGATGTCTCCACAACCAACAATCCATCTCAAATGATCCCCTAAGTCCTCCAGATGAGTGATCATGCATCGACCAAGGCTAGACAACCTATTGTTGCTATCATCCCAACTCTTCCAATCATCCTCGTACCTCTTTTTCATGAACTTCTCCCATAAGGAATTTCCATGAACCACCTCCCAGGCCATTATAGTTTGAATGGCCTACTTGGTTTCACCCACATTATGTATCCCAATACCACCCTCCTCTATTTTCTTGGACAACCATTTCCATGAATCTCAATGACACCACCCTGTCTGATTTTCATCCCATAGAAAAGAGTTTAAGATGTTCTCTATCTTGGAGATTGTCCCTTTGGGGGGTTTAATAATGGATAGTAAATTCATAGGGATCATGGTCAAAATATATTTTATCAGCGTTATTATCCCACATAATGATGGAAATTTATTTTTCAATTGAATATCCTCCCTGTGATCCTATTCAAGATGTCATTCAAAAGGGCCTTTTTGACCTTCCATTTGATATTAGAGCACCAAGGTAAATCATTGGTAATTGATGTTTTTTCATGCCCAACCATTCCAGAATATCCCTCCTATGACTCCTAGAATATTTTTTCGATGTAAAAATGATACTTTTCCTGAAATTAACTGGCAGTCCGCTCAACACCCAATAAGTTGTCATGATTTTATTGACCCTATTGAATGTCATGAAAGAAGCAGTGGAACTAAACATAATCCATGAAGATATGGAACTAGAGAAGGGTTTCAAGAACAAAATATTAATATTTAAGTGAGACCCGGACTAGGTAATGAACTATGAGGAGGAATCCACAAAAAGAGAAACTGACATCCCATCATCCCGTTTCGATTAAGGAACAAACGTCCCTAAATAAGCGATGGATGTTGCCTGCCTTTCAAAAGTTGGAATGTGGGGAAATAATGCAGCACGTCCTCACAAATGGATGTGTGCCATGAAAAAAGCATCATAAATAGTGTCTCCATAAAATCATACGCTGGGTTGTGTGGGTTTCTAGACAGTAAACCTCTGAAACTTCTCCATAACCCCCAAAAACCTAAAATTTGTCCATGTAATGAAAAATTATGACCTGTGATAGCCCATAACCCCAATGAATAAAATTTTGGCATCATTTTTCACATCATATCTTGAAATAATTTAATTAAAGTTCCCAAATGATCCAAAAATATCTGATCCAAGAGGTCTCATAACACTTAAGGGGACGAAACTTGGAATCCATACAAAAGAAACATTGTATATACCAATACCCTATCAAAATAACATGTATTCATATCATGGAATATATCACAAAAACATGCATATATAGCACAAAATCTATCACAACTATATGCAATCAGGAATCCACCCTAAATGGCATGAAAAGAATGCATGACATGTGATATAGAGAAAGTTTCTATATGATGCATGAGATAGCATACCCTCATCTCATTAGGATTCAATAGAAATTAAACAACAGTGATATCAATAATAATAGAAAGAAAAAAGTGCATCACCCAATGGTGAAATCAAATCAAATGTAACAATGAAAAACCATATAATTTGCAATATTTGTAGTAACTTGGTTTTTCCTTATACATGAGTTAGATACTCCCGAGCACAACTTATTACCAACTACCTATTTATTCCTATCCCATTCTATAGGCTCCAAATAGTAAGGCAACATAGAAAAAGAAAACCTCCTCAGATACCACTTTGTAACGTTCTGAATCTGGGTGCTACCCAATGGTGACCCGTACTCAGTTGGTTAAATTACCTCAAGAGCATTTCCCCAAATGACAGAGGCTGTCGAATAGTAGTGAGAGTCAAGGTGTAATAATGAGGAAATTATTCATTCATTGACAGAGTATCCACATTGGAAATAATTGTAAAGAATAGTAGAAATAGTAATACCATGTATCAGTGGTAAACAACTGAAGATTGATAGTAATAAACCAATTGGAGAATATATATCAAATATGCATGTCACATGTACCTAAGAAGGAATCAAAAAAAGCAAAATACTTGAAATAAAATATAGAAACCAAATTACAGAAAAACAAGTAAACTCCAATAGCATCACAAGCCTCCTCTGGGTCCCATGCTCTCCAGCTCCAATATAAATCAAGTACCCGATGAAAAAGGGAGATTCCCCTTATCTATAGCTATAATCATATAATCTTTTTGAGTGGAAAATCAGGACCCAAACAGGGTGTGAGATGAATCGTAGTAGGAAACTATCATGAAATAAGTTGGGTCTCCATCTAACTCGGCACCCAACTCGGTCCACGACATGGCCCGAAGAGCATTCCCGATCTGCACGAGCTGGCACAAGTTCCCAAGTGTCAAAATAAAACTTGGGAACGATTTACCCAAATAGATAGACATAAAACAGACAGCAAGAAGAATAATTAAAAACTAAAAATAGACAACCAAATAGGACCTTAATCTATAGTCAAAATTAAAGTATACAATTTGAACCAAAAACCCAAAAGGAATTGCCATAAATGAAAAACTAAAACACTAACTCAAACCTCCAAGAAACATGAGGTGAAACAACCTCAAGATACATTCACCAAACCAACATGAGGACAAAACTAATAACCTGAAACAACAATGATATGCATGATGCCTCAACCTGGAATAAAAAAGAAACAATATCTACATACACCCAAAGGCGTATGTAGGCTGGGAGCCAATAGCCCACTAGGATTCCCCCAAGAAAAAGGTTCCATGCATAATTATAAAATAACAAACACATTTTAAATTTTAATTAAGGAAAATAACTAAATTCTTGAACATTTTTATAGAAAATAGGTTTAAATAAAATAGTTTCAAAAGTAACAACTTAAATTAAACACACACACAAACCCTTGCTTTTAAAATAACCAAAGAATCACACCGATGAGCATAAAGAAACCAAGGAGAACCAAATATGGGAGAGGCCTCATGGGTGTTAGCTAGCCTGGGTCCCCAGATCTTCATGTCTCAGTGAAACATGGATTAGAAACCACAACCCTCAGAAAATGTGGTGTAGAAGCACCAGCCCTAAGAAAACGTGTCTTATAAACCACGACCCTCAGTCATTAATATGGTTAGTTAGTGTTGCAGAATTCAATCCTACTAAGCAAAATAGGGCCAAAGCCACCCCTGAATCACTATCCCACTAGTCTAGTCCACCCTCCTAGATACCCGGGCTTCCTGCTTTGTGCTCAAACAAGTTTTGAGTTCATGTCACATGTCATATTCAGGCACCCAATGAAAAAAAGATAGTTCACATGCCAACAACCACCACTTTCTCTAAAAAACACCATTTTGAAAGAATATGAACACTAAAAAATATTTCAAAACTAAATATTCATTACATACACAACCAATTAAAAACCAATATGTGGTCAAATAAATAACTTCCATGGTCAAAAAACCATTAAAATAATTTAATAAACAATTTCAACAAACATCGCATGTCTTTAAACACTAAAAATCCACTCGAATACTCATTTGAGACAGAACGCATGACTTTAAAACAACATTTCATCCTTAATAACTATTTAATAAAACATTTAAGGTTTTAATAAACAAATTTTGTTGAGTAGAACATGAATTTACATACAAAAAGAACCCAACCCTCTTTCATAACCAAACACACAAAACGCCACATCAAGATCTCAATCTACACTACCGATACCAATTAAAGAAACAGTTTGAGTAGTTTAAACCAAATGTTAACAAACGACACAATAAATCTTTCACTAAAGATACATTTGGTTTCATTTAAAATTCCATTTTAGAACCAAACACATAGTGTAATATTATCAAAACATTATTTGCACCACCAATATCACTTAATTAAACATTTTATAGTTTATAAAAACAGACCCATAAAGCACCACATGGACTTATGTCAAAAACACACCAAAACCCTCCTTTTAGAATCAAACACACACTAACACCATACTAAAATATAATATGAATTCATTACATGATCTAATAATCCAAGTGAACAATTTTTAAAACACTAATAACCATCTCTACATGGGTTTTCATTGAAAATCACACTTATATTGCACAAACACGTTATTAATAAATCAATCCATATGAGATCTCATGAAAATAAAATAAAACAAATTCAAACCATGAGAACTAATTAAATAATATGCTAAATTAATTATATATTCTTGTAAATTTATCAAACAATAATTATAAGCGGAACCACCTACCTCGGTGTCAGAAAACCCCAAATATCAAAGCAAAGCTCCTATCACACACCAAATTCACCGCAATCAAATCAAATAAACTCTAACATCAAAACATCATGACAATTACACAAAAATGGAACCAAAATCATCACAAATGAACCTTAAAAAACATGAAAAACTTACCCAAAATTCTACCAAAAGGAAGAAATGACCATCTAAAGTAAAACACACCTACAATATGGGTTGTAGGAGGCCAACCGAGTAAGATGGGGGGTGTCAGAGTTAATCCGCACTGGAAAATGGATGTCACATAAACAATGTATCTAACCTTACTCCTAAGAGAAACCCCATTAACAATCAATCAAACCCTTATAGGAAAGAATTAGAGTTAAATTACAAATCAATCAATACCCCAAATGTGGGTATGTGGCACTATTAGCACATATAATCCAAATTCAAACAACAAAATGCACAAACCACCTACCTCGATGTATTGTGATCAATATCCTTGAATGTAAGCCCTTGAACCAGATTTAATTAGCATAGATATACAAAATAATTAAAAAAATAACAACCTTGAATAATCCAATAGAGAGAAGGAATCAGAAAGAAAGGCTCTAGGGGTTTTGAGAACTCACCAGTGGTATTCTAAGGCACCCAATGACGTCTCAATCGGAGCTCGGACGGAGACTCAAGAGGGGTTCGATGTTATTTGGACCTTCCGTCGTGATCTTATATGAACCAATGCCAGAAGTAGGTTTTTATGAGGATGATATTTTACCCTGCTTTGATTTATCCAAAAAAACAAAACTATATAGTGTGTTCATTAAATGTACCCGCCTTGTAGTATACTTAACTGGCCCCCGACATAAGTGGTCTTCTAGGTCATCACCCAACCATGTACTCGGAAATTACACGGCTAGTACATGAATGTATGTGGAAATTGGGTATAATGTGTGTACACATAATTACACAACATGTACTAATAAAAACCCCTTTTCTTTCTTTGCCTAAAAAAAACTCGATATCAAGAGCCATACATATCCCGAACCAAATCTGGTCACAGTCAAATCTAGCATCAAAATCATCCCATGGAAAGGCCCAAAGGGTTTTCCATATACCCATATATTGGGACATGTTCTTGGGTATCATAAATATTGGTTTGGTAATGATTTACCCGAGCATGTATACCTAAAACAACCAAAAATAATCAACGAACTGAATCTAAAAATTCATCCCAAACAAGCCTTAAATAAAATTCAGAACTGAATACATGGGTCTAAACATGACACAAGAGGTCCAAATATACATTAAACCAGCATAAAAATAGCCCAAGGAACTCCACACAACAAGGGTTCATCAGTCACGTGTTATCTCCACAACACCACACCATGGAAGGGAACTAACATCCTGAACCAACACCACCCAAGGCCTTACCTTTACCTGTGTCAAAAATGATCAAGCCTACATACACCCAAGGGGTGTATTTTGTGTGTGAGAATAATCCCAATAGTATATCTCTCAAAAAAAATCTATATGGTAAGCATTACGAGATAAAAATCATCCAAGTTTTAATAAACAAAAAATGGTGGCAATAATTTCTAAAGAATGAAACTATTAAAACGTAACTTTTTTCAATAGATTATTTCAAAGAATGAAAACATTTCAATTAAATATGTAAGATATTGAATTTTCACATAAAATATAACACAATCCAATGATAAATATTAAATATTCAATGAGCACTAATCTTGGGAACATCTCAAGGCATTAGTTAGTTTTAGGCCCTATTAACCTCGTATCTCGGTGTAAAGTAACTGAAAAATATTTTTTCTCATGCGCAAGCCAGTAGTTGGGACCATACCCACATCCTAGTGGTCCCAAATAATCTTCATTATAGTTTTCTTAGTGTTCTAAATGTTCAAAGTTTTATGTAAAAGAGGGACCAAACCACTCCAGACCACTAGTGTACTAGTACACGTCCACCCACCTAGATACCCTGGTTTCCCCCTTTGTGATAAAATAATTTCCACATGTTACTAAATTCAATTTTCAAATAAAAAGACCATTTCTGGACATACACCCTCAAAAAAGTAGCTACACATGTTTTCACCATTTATATAACTCAATAAACCATTTAGAATTTCTATAAAACATTTTATAGAATATAACCAAAATTTAAACGGAAAATCCATATAAAAGCGCTATTTGAAAACCAAATGCACTCCAATATCACCCCAAACCAGAATTTTCAGTAGAAAAATATTTTAATAAGTCCCTCCCATGATTTATAAAACAATCTTAAATGGTACAAAATGGACTACACATTTAAAACAACCATTTTCAAACAAAAACGGAACTTAAAAATCAATTGCTTAATAAATTCCACCAAAAATAATTTTCGTATAAATAAGAATGATGGAGGAGTAGGATAAGAATAGAAATAAATCAAGGATAACTCATCTAGTAGTGTCTATATATACAATCACCTATCACAAATGTCAAAGACACTAAATCATTGTGCAAAAGTTCAACCGCACCACCGCCGCACAACAATGGTATTAAATCAAACCAAAAACCACAATATTAGACCCAAAACCCCAATATAAACCCCTAGGTTTGAAGCCCTACTTGCGAGACATTATGAGATTTATGAAAAATGGATGAAACCCTAAGAAAATTGCAGGAGGAAGGAAGGAAACCCACTTCTTTAGAGATTTTGAATAAATCTCCCCAAATACACCAATTCGTGAATCTAAAAGAAGACAAAACTCATATGGAGGTTTAAATAAGGATGAGTATGTCATGTTGAAACTAAAATGGGAAAAAGGAGTAAAAAATTAAGGAGTTATGGAAGAAACAAATTACCATTTCAAATTGGATGATTTGAGAAAGCCTCCAAAATTTTACTATAATCTGTAAAGAATATGAGCTCCAATGATGGATAAACGAACATTGTAGTGAAACTAGGGTTAGTGAAATCGATTTACTTTTGGAGTCACCAAAAAACATTAAAAAACTAAATGATATATGAGAGAAATGAATTATTTTTTTACAACTGGAAATGGGCTCACAGGTTGGCCAAAATACAGAATAAATCACCCAGATACACCTTGATAATGAATTTCTAAGTAGTCCAAATGGATACGATCGTTTCAATATTTTAAGGGAAGACAAGTGGTAAGTGGAATGAGTGAAAAAGTTAAAAAAATTAAGGAGTTATAAAATACAAGAAAAATTATTTTTAAATATGGAAATGGGCTCACAGTTTGGACCAAATCATGAAAACCCACCCTTTCCTCCAAAAAAACATAAGAAACCCCCACAAAAACGAAATAATGGAAAAATACACGAATAATAACTTTAAAATAAGTCAACTATGTCACAATTCTACCCCACAGAAAAACATTCCTTCATTTCAACGTCACCTTAGAGCCTGGTCAGATAAGATAAACAAAAACTACTCTTCAACCCAAGACTTCCGCTCCCGTGACTATTGATCATCAATCCCATGTCACTAGAGGACTTGAACTAGAGGAATAATATTCCTTCAAAGCACTTGTTCTAGGTAGTCCACAATATTCATTGGTCAATCAACCACATACATATCAAGCTATATATCCCACTCATCCCAATTCAGCACATGGGACAGATCTGGGTTGTACTTATTTAATTATGATACATGGAAGAAATAAAGGATAGATTTCAACTGGAAAAAAGAAGATAACCTATTTTTTACCTTTCCAATACTCTCAGTAATTTCATATTGTCCAACCTACCTCTTCATTATCATTCCATTATTTCTTTTTTTTAAAGTAAAAGGCTTTTTATCAACGATGTCCGAGATAAGGGGCCACTTTCAAAAACACCTGATCACCCATGGAAAAATCTAGGTATCAGTGCAACTGATTAGAATATGATTTTTGGAGAATTTGACCTATCAATAAAAACTTCTTGATAAAAATTATCTTATCAAAAGTCTCCTACACAAGACTCGCCCCCAACATTGAGGTCGCACATACCTCATCCCAACATAGGGGTGGGACCAACAAGGCTGACTATAGTGTGCCTCTAAGGGAGCCATTCAAATTCCTTATTGGTAACAATTATTATAAGAAAACTCAAACAATCCAAAATGGTTGTCCTAGGAACCTCTAAAGTCCAAAACACATAAATAGATAATTTCCTCCCTAATATAATTTTACCGCTCTTTCTAACCATCTATTTGAGTATGGTATGGAATGGTAATTTTAATATGATACCACAAGGCCTTATTAAGGCCATCCCAAAACTGAGAAGTGAAATGGTGGTCTCTATCAAAGACAACTACATGTGGAACAACATAAAGCCTTACCACCTCTTGAAGATACAATCAGCCCAACTCATCTACTTTAGTTGTATCCTTGATCAGGATGAAGTGGGATGATTTGGTCGGACGATCAATTACTACCAATGTGGCTTTCTTACCCCAGGGATCATGAGGTAGGACAACAATGAAATCCATGGAGACCTCATACCACTTCCAGGTATGAATGTGTAGAGGCTAGAGAAAACTGAAGGGCCTTTGATTCTATACTTTCACCTAATGACATGTATAGTATCTCAATATGAATTTAGGTATGTCTCGTCTCATACCTGGCCCCCAGAATCTCCAACGCACATCAAAAAATATCATGGTGAAACTAGGATGGAAAACCCATGGATACTAGTCGCTATACTACATCACCACCTTCTGGAGGGATAAAGGCACCACTGAGTGGCCCTTGAAGCACTAGATACCCTTGGAAGATAAAGACTAATCATAAGACATCTCCCACCATGATGAATCTTCTTTGACCACTGAAAAATCTCATCACTGGGATGTTCTCGCTAAATCAACTCTAAGAGAGAAGCATAAAAATGAATTATAACCAAGAATTCACCTCCACTATGCTCTTTGGTATCCACCTACATCAGATCAAATATCCCTATTAGAGTCCACTCATCACTAGAATTATTCAAGGACTTCACTTTTACTTTTCTACTCAAATAATCTGCTACTACATTTCCTTTTCCTAGAGCATAGATAATGTGAAAGTCTAACCCCTACAGGTACTCGATCTAGTGGGACTATCTCAGATTGAGATCTTTCTTCAAGAAGATGTAAATCAATATTTTGGGAGTAGAGTACTTAAAAAACTTCAACCTAGAGAGGTAGAGATTCCATGTATTCAAATCATTTTTGATAACTGATAGATCAAAGTCATGGGGTAGGTTATTCTTTTCGTGTGATCAAAGTTAGTGGGATCCATACACCACCACATGATCTTCTTACATAATCACACACCTGAGACCCATACATGAAGAATCAAAATACCCCACATAGCCCTTTTCAGTTTGTTGAAAGATTAAAACATATACAGTAGTCAACCACCTCTTCAGCTCATCAAAGGATGACAGACATTCTGGTCCAAAAACAAACTTCACCCCCTTTTGGGTGAGCATGGTCATGGGTGAAGAAAGATAAGAGAAATCTCAATGAAAATCAGTTGTAATAACCAGCCAAGCCGAGGAAACATCTGTTCTCAAACACATTCTTTGAATGATCCCATGACATAACAACAATGATATTCTTGGTGTCCACCGAAACCCCCTGATCCAAGATTAAATTCCCTAGAAACATTACATCCTTTATATAGAATGTTCACTTGGACAACTTTGTATAAATGTGATTCTCTCACAAGGTTCCCACCATGATCCAAAAAGGATTCTCATGCTCCTCCTCAGATCCAGATTAAACCAGGATGTCATCCATGAATACCAAAAAAAATAGTCGATATACTGGTGGAACACCCTATTCATGAGTTCCGTAAATACTTCTAGATCATTAGTCAATCCTAAGGGTATGACCAGGTACTCAAAGGGGTTGTACCTGCTTCAGAAGGTTGCCTTCGAGATATCTACCTACCCTGAGTTGGTGGTAACCCGAATGAAAGTCTATTTTATAAAACCACTTTTCCCCCATCAGCTGATCAGAGAAGTCATTTATTTCGAGAAAAGGGTATTTTTTATTGATGGTTACCTTGTTCAGCTTTTGGTAATCCATACAAAACTGGAGGGATCTGTCATCCTTCTTCGCAAATAGAACAGGAGCGACCCAAGGTGAGATTCTCGGGCGAATGAGTACTTAGAATTATAAATCATCCAACTGTATCTTTAATTATCTCGGCTTGGTGGGTGCCATACGATATGAGGGAAGAGATATCATCTGTATTATTGGTGCCAAATTAGTCAAGAACTCCATGTCTTGCTCCAGAGGAAATCCCAAAAAACCAGCTGGGAATTTCTTTGGAAACTCATCCACTACATGAGTATTCAACCTCTAAGATAATGAACTTCATCCTCTAGCATGAGAAATGATAAATGGAATACATTATTCCCCAACTCTGAGAGTGGTGGTCCTGCACAACCTTATTGAGGAACCCAATCCCCAAGGAAAACCTGTGTACTCCCATCAGGTGCTGTGAAACTGACCCGCTACCTATAAATATCGATGTGCACTTAAAAGTGTAATAGAAAATCCATTCCAAGTATCACATCAAATAGATCCATATCTAAGACCAGTACGTCATACTCCATCTCAACCCCTAACACAGAAAGTGCACACGATGGTCACTTGAGACCCTACTCCCTCTTCATTACCAACAGCGTCACCAAATCAATTTAAAAAGACAAAATCTTATTTGTAAACTTCATCATGTTAACAATATGAGTAGAGATATATGAAACAGAATCAACAATATCAAAAAAAAGTTGATATATAATATGCAATCAAGATGGTACGTTGAATTTTCCAGGGCCCTGCATCTGATCCCACTGGTGCCTTCTTTTCCGCATGAAGATAAATAATATCTTCCATATAATGACTGGTCAACTATGGATCTTCCCTAAACTATCATGGCCCAAAAGATGATCTAACCATGGCACAACAATGACCAAACCAAGATCCCCCCTCCTCGACAGCTTTGACCGGGTGGCTACTCCCCTGGAAGCCACATAACATACCCCTCTCTGGAGTGGATGTGTCATCCTGAGAAAATGTTGTAAGTTTCTTATATGTCCACATTTATAATAGGGAATCAGAGGATATGTTCATGCATTTAATATATGCCCTGGACTCCCACACTAGTGGTACATGACAAACCTCGCATCATAAGCCACTGATGAAAACTGTAATGAAGGTTGGCCTGAGCCAACACCTCCCTTCTTCCACTGCTCCTCTCAATTCCATTTCTTCTCAGAAGAACTTCCACTGCCCAATCTGGATACTTTCCGAGAGACAACAACCCTCCCTTTTCGGTCAATATCCACCATGAAATCTCTATCAAACATTTCATCATATGTTTTCATCTTGAATATGATGAACTAGGAATAAATATCTGGCCGCAACCGCCTCTTGAACTTCTAGGCCTTCATCTGATCATTGGAGACCATTTCTAGAGCATATTGTACCAACTCAACAAAACCATTAGAGTAATTCATATATGAAAGAACCCCCTTAAAAAGTTCCATAAACTCTCTAGATTGATCATATGCAAAAACTTGAGGGTAGTAATGGTCATTGAAGATAACCTTGAATTCTTTCCAGATCATCTATTCGTGTTTCCTAGTTTGAAGCACTAATTCCCACCACCTACGGCTGATACCCTATAACAGATAAGAGCCACATTTCACCCTCACCTCTTTCAGTGTGTCTAGTAACTCAAACATGAACTTCATATTTTTGAGACATTCCTCCACTTTCGGGGGTTCTGTGATTCCTCATAAAGTGGAGGCTAGTTCTTTAGGAACTCCTGGGCTTTGTACTTTTTTAGACCATATTCTTCTTCCCTAACTAGAGAAGGGGCCGGAACAAGAGTCTTTCATTTTCCTATAGATTGAATAGCCCAGACTATATCTTCCACCAACCTCTGATCATGAGGTGAAGGAGAAATCTCTCTGGCTTCCTACCATGGGTGCATATGAGCTATTTGGTAAGGCATGTTTCTAAAAAAGGCAATCATCACAAGAGAAAAAATCAATACAAAAGTTTTAAAAAATTGAATCAATAAAATAAAATATAAATAATCCAAACACATTACAATATTAAAATAAACAACTACTTCACCCCACCTGATGTCCACGTGCAGTTTGCAACCGACACGTTTCACTTGGAAGTGAAATCAACCAAATAATTCCAACATCCCATGGTGACTCATGATTTTTCATGAGAGGTGTGGTCCCGACACCAAACTCGTGACCAAAACTCCAAGCTCTAATATTCCTAGCTCTTATCTAGCCCTACTCATCCCAAAATAATTTTATAACCCAAACACATCAACCTCCTTTGAATCCATTTTTTCATGATCTGAATCTGGTCGTCGTCAAAACCATCACCAAACCAAGCAATGGAGAGGCCCTTAGGTATTTCTCTATCCTCATGGGATATAAAAAGTTCCCAAGTATCATAAATATTGGTTTTGGAATGGTATAACCTAGTATAGATGCATAAAACAATAAAAAACAATCAATGAACAGAACTTAAAAATTCATGAAAAAGGAATAAATAAAATTTATAATTGAATACATGGGTCTAAATCTGAAAAAATAGGTCTAAATATACATAATATTAGTAGAAGATGTCACAAGGAACTCCACACGACAATGCCCCATCATGCACGAGCCATCTCTACAACACCACGCCATGGAAGGAAACTAACAACCCGAACCGACACTCTCAATGCCTTGCCTTTACCTATGTTAAACATGATCAAGTCTACTTACACCCAATGAGTATAAGTAGGGTGTGAGCATAATCCCAATAACATATCAACCAAAGGAATATATATGGTAAGTATTAATAGATAAAAAGTATCCATGTTTTAATATACAAGAAGTGGGTGAAATAATTTCTAAATAATGAAGCTTTTAAAAGAAAATAGTTTTAAAGGATGAAAATTTTTAAATAAAACATGTATGCTACAAAATTTTCCATCAAAACACTTGACAAGCCAATGATAAATACAAAATACTCAATGAGAACTATTATTGGGAACATCTCTAGGTACTATTTAGTTTTGGGCCCCATATACCTCATATCTCAGTTTAATGTAACCAAAACAATATATTTTCTCATAAACGAGCCGCTAGTAGGGAAAATTCCCAAAACATAGTGGTCCCCAATTGTCATAATTATAGTTTTTTTAGTGTTATCAATGTACAACTTTATATGTAAAATAGGGACAAAACTACTCTAGATCACTAGCAAACTAGTACACGTCCACCCACCAAGATACCTAAGTTCTCCCCTTTGTTCTAAAATTTTTCCAAATTTTACCGAATGAAATTTTCAAATAAAATCACAATTTCCAGTAATAAACACTCAAAAAAGTATCTATACTTTCTTTAAACCATTTATATAACTCCATAAACCACTAAAAATTTCCATAAAACATTTTCAATGAATATAACCAATATTTGCACATAAAATCCATCTAAAAGCCCTATTTGAAAACAAAATGCACAAAATATCAACCCAAACCCGAATTGGAAACCAGAAAATTATAATAAGACCCTTCCATGAATTATAAAATAACTCCAAATTGTAAAACAAGGAATGCACATTTATAATACCCATTTTCACTCAAAAATGGTACTTTAAAACCTATTTCTTAACAAATTTCACCAAAAATAATATTTGAAGCCAGAAAAATAAAATAAGAGTAGGGTATAAATTGAAATTAATCAAGAATAACTAATCTAGTAGTTCTTACACATGGAATCCCCTACCATAAGTGTCAAAAACATCAAATCCTTGGGCGAAAGTTTAACCACAACACAACTGCACCACAAGGGTGTTAAATCAAAACTTAAACCACAATATTATAATAGGAAATCCTATATCAAACCCTAGGTTTGAGGCCCTAATTTTTGTAAATTAGGAACTTTAAGAAAAATGGAAGAAACCCTAAGCAAATTGGAGGAGGAAGGAAGGACAGCAACTTACTTGAGATATCTTGAATCAATCCCCCCAAATACACCAATAGGTGAATCTCCATACAACCAAAACTAATATAGAGGATAGAATAAGGTTGAGTAGGTTAATTGAGAACTAAAATGGGGGAAACAGTAAAACATGAAGGCTTTATGAAAGAAACAAATTACCTTTTCAAATTTGGATGATTTGAGAAAGTATGACAACTTTTGTCCTAATATACGATGAAAATGATCTCTAAAGAGGGAGAAATAGGGATTGGGGTGCGCCTATGTTTAGGGGTCTTGAGTGATAGGTTTAATAAATGAAAAAAATTAAAAAAATGAATGATATATTAAATAAATGAATTATTTTTTAAACAAGATATGAGGGCATGGGTTAGCCCAAAGTCTGAATAAATTTCCCAAATACACCATGATAATGAATTAATAAGGGGTCCAAATGGATATGGTAGTTTTAATTGGTTAAATTATGCCAGGTGGGAAGTGTAATGGAGGAAAAATGTTCAAAAATTAAGGATTTATAAAAGAAACAATATTTATTTTCAAATATGGAAATGTGCTCACCGTTTGGCCCAAATCATGAAAACCCACAATTTCCTCAAAAAATGCATGGAAAACCCCAACAAATAGGAATAAATGGAAAAAATTAAAAATAACTTTAAAATAATTCATTTATTTGAAAATACCTAAAATAATGATATGGGTTCCTATAGAAACCATACATAAATAATAATAATTATAAAATCCATGAGAATGATGTGGGTTTCATAATATAGACTCATGAAATAACTGAACTATATATCACAGTAATTTTTAGGAGAATAATGAATTAAATTATTTTAGGAATTTTTATATTAAAAAGAAAAATAGGTCTTGAAAAATTATTTTCAATATATAAAAATTCATGAAAAATATTTTTGATGTAATATTTAAAATGAGTTACCTTGGTGATGTTTTGTTAAATGATTAGGGAACATTTGAAGAAGGAAGGAATTTAATATTTTATATTAGACCATAGTTAAACCAAGACTATTTTATATAAAATAATAAATATTTTAAGAATATATTCATGATTAAAAAAATTTATGGTTGTGGAAATGGATAAGAAATAATAAATTTTAAAGTTCCATTAAATCTGGTTTACGTAAAAGATATAATCACAAAGGGAACATAAAACATGTATTATCAACAAAAAATAAAGGTAAAATAAACTAGTAATATATATATAAGGAACATATATAAATTATATAAATGAATTACATGAGAATAATATAGAGTAAAATTTAGAAATATCATGAGAATTCAAAACCCAAATGTAATGAGGGTTGTTCAGAATATCCCTTTTTTGTTTTAAAATACATTTTATGAAACCTATATTTTTTAAAATTCAACTAAAAAATTACTTTGAAAATTTAAAATAATAAATATGTAAATCATATGAGAAAAAACATAATTAGGTTCCCAAATAGTAATGTTGAACATTTTTAGGAAGGGAAAATATGGACACAAGGGAGGAAAAACCATTAAAAATGACTAATATTAATCTTATTAATGTCACAATGTTTTGGAAGAAATTAACCAACAAAAAGGTTTTATTAAATAATTAATTTTATGAAATTATAAAAAAATATTTACTATATATAATAGGTAAATGTTATAATAACGGGACATAGAGAAGACTAACCACGAAAGATAGTTAAAGACCCAAATAGAAATAAAATGATCCAGTAAACCACTTATGACTTTGTTACATTATGAATTGAATACCTCAAAAAGTATAACATTAAATGGACTTGTAAATACCCTATATTTTAATAAATTTATCATAAAAACATTCATGGTGAATGTTTTCTTTATAAAAATGGAATAAGTGGGGAATATAAATCATATCTTAATGAAGCTAAACTGAGATGCAAAAACGCTTACCTTAGGTACTGATTCACTATGTTCCTGAAAAGATATTTATGATTAATAAATTTAAGTTTATTTTATACTATCTTGGGAATCGTTTTCATCTATATTTCACTTTTTTTGGAAAATCTGTTATCTTTTGGTATTCATTTTTTAAATTGTTTTAACTTAAATCATTTACTTGTGGTGCTTCAGTAAATTTCCTTGAAACAACCTTGGTATATTGAATGTTATCAAATATATAGTATAATATGTTCATATTATTTTTAATTAAAGAGTTTTATCTCTTTTATTATTCAATGTTAATTTTTTTTTATAATTTCTTATGTTTTTCCAAAATGGACCCAAATTAAAAAATGCTCCTCAATATGTTCATTTAAATAAGTTATGTTTACTATTAATAACACTTATGTAATGTGTAATATTATATTTATAAAATTTTAATAGTTTCATAAATATAATTTTTTATCCATTACAATTATTTTTCGATATATCATTGTTAGGTGGTAATGGAAAATGAAATATATCATTCCATGGAGGTTAATGTCTGCACCGACAAACAGACGACACTTTCATTTTCTATAGAATATGAGGGGGTTTAAAAATAATATAATTATAATTTTATAATATTATTAATATTATTAATATTTATTTTTTTCATTAAATAACTACTTTGGGCCATCCATGTTGGGTGTTTGTGAAACATAGAACACCCAGTTCATGGAGTCGCCGGTCGACACATACACATAACGACATATTCATTTCTAAAATAGTTTTGGAGGAATAAAAAAATGATATTAATTTTATATAATAAAACAAGAAAATAATAAAAAATATAATTTATCATACATTAATTTTTATAATAGATTTTAGAGGTTTTAAGAAGAATCTAATTAAGAGAGATCGGTAGGAAACATTACCTCTCCCTTTTGATGTTCTACCTTGGGTAGCCACTTAAGGATCCCTATAATGTCCCTTAAAAAAGAGAAATGGGTATAAAATTTGTGTAGAGTGATTTTATGACATAATATGGTAGAGGTTTTGTTGAGGTAAAGAATTATGATGAGTGGATAAATGGTGTGGTGAGGGGTGATATTTATAAGTTAGAGGAGTGACTATTTTGGAAATATAACTTCTTAATATAAGGAGGGGATGTTATTCAAAAGGGATATGGATCCAAATTAGACCATAATGGATTGAGGAGTTCTAAAATCCCTAAAATATCCATTTTCTCACTTGTTTTAAACATATTTTTTTTATTTAATTATTTGATTTTTTTACTTTTATCATTTTTTATTTTTATTTGGTGATTATATTTTCTAATTAATTTACCTAAAATTCCTAAAATATGTGCCTTAAAAAATAAGTTTCACAAAAATATTAAAAAATAAAATAAATATTATGATATACAATTAAAATATATATGAAAAAATATTAACATTAGCATATGAAATGTGTAAAACCCCATTTTTAAAAAAACTATATTTTTAGTCATAAATGTCATGTTTAAGAAACTATTATCAATGTTTTTTTCTTTTAATAGCATTAATTGGCTTATTGTTAACCAAATTTGAGTTATTAGACTTTTAATGAAATATAAAACCTAATTTCACTTTGTGAAAACATAATTGACAGAACCAGATTGACACATATTTTTATTTGAAATTTGTTTTCTTTTTGAACATTTTATACATGAATATTCTAAATTAAACATGTTATATAAAATTTATAGTTATAATTGAAGAGTTAAACGGTTTTTAATAAACTTATATATCTTTTTTATATAAATATAAAGTCATAAAATTCACAGTTTTGGTAAAATCAACTATATTTATCTCTATTCACCAAAAAATAAATCAATTTAGAAAAATCACAAAAATTTATCCAATCCTAATATTACTATTATAAGTCATAAAATAGACTTAATTTGTTCATATTAAATTTAAAAAAGTTTATAATTCTTTTTTTAAATAAATATAAAATAAAATACTGTAAACTTTTTTATATGAAATTTTTTTTAAATTTTTTTGAGTTGTTATTATTATTAATTTTGATCAATTTAAAACTAGAGTAGGGTTAATATATTATTCATATTGAAGAACCACTTAAAATAAAATATTGAACACTGAGATAGGTTGAATTAGTGATCTATGCGATTTTTATATTTATTTTTAAATAACCATCCCCACCTGTTAAAATGTTGTGATGATTTTTATAAGACAACCAAACACACGCCCACACAAGGGAATATAAAGAATTTACAAGGTTCATGTATCAATGTGATAATAAAAGTCCTTTGTGTGATATAGATTCCTCTTGGATCACAATGAGCAAGAGAATCATTATTTGAGTACAACAATCATGGTATAATCGTGAAACAAACTTTTTACCATTTCCTAATAATGATTCTATGCATCCTATAAAAAAGTGTATCAAAAATTTTAGAAAGATAGAATTTTGGGTATCAAAAGTGTATTCAGAAAAATTAACTTCCTCTAAGTTGTTGAGTGTAATGAAATCATCCAATGCCTCTATAATTTCATTTTAATGAGTAAGTATAAATTATTATTCCAACATACATAATAGGAATATGAATTTCACATTATATTCACAATACATGAACACAATTACCAAAAATATTCTACTTCATATTTATTTCTTAAACTTTGGATTACAATATAATTCTTAACGTATTTCACATATCCATAACTTATTTTTTATCACCCATCTACACTCTCCTTGATTCTAAAAATCTATTCTCCCAAATATGAAAAAAAAATCCAATATTCCATCACATAAAAGTTTGAATTTTAAATTTTAAATTCAAATATCATCCTTGAAACACTACCGCAGGATCATATCCATGTTCATATTGACCCTAAAATTCAAATTGGAAGTTAAAATAAGATGGAATGACTACCAAATTCCAAATATGAATCAAATTATTAATTCCTACATGAACTTACCTGATTTAACCTATAAAACATTTTTTTTGGATCGAAGTAATTATGGAATAGCATATTTGTTTTCATCTGTTTTCACTCAACTTACACACATGAATGTGGTGTGTAATATGTGATACAACATAGAGGTTAAGAAACTTATTATGTCACTAAAGATTATCTATATCACCTATATGGTGAGTTGTATTAACTATGACGCAATCCTCCATATTTTTCACGATAACGACATAGGAAACAATCAATGGAATGGAGGTCCTAAATAATTTATAAGTATTGTATTTAATCTTACCTTGTATTATGGCATGAACCTTCACTATGATATATAAATTATATATTTTAAAATTCTAATAAAATAATCCTAGCCTCCTCTACAACATTGACCTCTTTATATGACATAGAGAACTCTAATTGAGTCTCCTCTATGGTGGGGAATATTACTCTGCAGTGTGACGTTATATAGACTATTTTCCATCCAACTTCCAATTTCAGTATCTCCATGGAATTAACATATCCCAACTATATATCTACTGGTTATAACATGGTCATTTATTATGGTGCATAAAATCTTCTTCAATAAAATTATATGGTGTAATACAATTCTTAGAAGCATGTAACTCCCTCTTATGAGTATTCAATCTACTTGCATCATGAACATCATTCATGGTATGTAAACACTTTGAATTAGGGTAAACATAATCTATATTAATTTATAATAAAATTTATGAATTTCCAAAAAAAAGAACATACACAATCATATCCACTTCATTGATTATTTATCCTCACTTATCATGACCATTTAATCACCTCTTGGGATCAACAGTCCACAATTTTGTTTTTTTGGCTAACCTAGGAACATAAATCACACTGAAATTATGAAGAATTAGTAATGAATAACCATCTAATAATTATAAAACATAATGAGAGAAGGTGTTTGAAGAAAAAATACCATGTTCTATATATGAAAATGATCTATATAAAGCTACCTGAACACAAACCTCACAATCTTGAATTGTTACTTCATAATCACATCAACAATTTTATCAAACGGGAAATATTTTCAAATAAAATTGTTAAAATAACTAATCTATGATAAAATAAAATCTTATAAATTTTATTAACTCTATAATAAAATATTATTCCTTTCATGATAAAAGTGACACATATCAATGGATACATACTCCCCATTTGAAAGAATAGAAACATCAACACAAAGGAATGATTTAAGTTGTAAAGTTTATTCCCCTTTGTGAAAAAATATTCATTGAAAAGACAAGGGAGGTGAAAACTAAACCACACATTATCCCTATAAATAATGAGTTTTAATGCTTAACTTTTTCCTAAAACTGCAAAATTCTTCTTTTGATAGTGGATTGGTTAATACATGTAACACCCCAAGATTTTGAAATATGAACATCATGTACAAAAGCATTTATGAAAAAAACACCAAATAAAATAAAATATAACACCTAAATACATTATGATATATTTTCTTTTAAATAAATTTTATCTCCTATATATCTTGTGAGGCACAAAAAATTGGGTTTAAATAAAAAAACACTTCACTAAAATACTATTCACTAAACATGACCTTCAGAAGCTTTCTATTAAGTTGGGAAGTATTCATAGGACTATCTAAATTATTAATATTATATGGATTAAACATGCATAAAATAAATACAGTTTTTATCAATTGATTATATGTAAAATAAGACCCATTTGAAAGAGAAATAAATGTTTTTGGAAAAAAAATATTTTTCTGAAAGGTTATTTAGACTCACATTGCGCACATAATTTAATATTGTTTCAACCATTTTTTTAACATGTTTTTGAAAAAATAATCATAATTGTTTAAATAGAAATATCCAAATTATAATTGTGTAAATGTTTAATAATTTTTTGACAATAATTACTCTTTGATGAATCGTGAAAAAATACAGATTTTTATTGCAAAATGACTTTTTGTTTTAATTATTTATAATGTTAAATTATATTTTTAATTTGATTTAAAGTAAAATTAGATAAATTGTATTAAAAGTTAAATAATTTATGTATTTTTAATAAATTTAATAATTAAATTTTATATAAAAACTATTTTATCATTTAAATGTTTTCCATTGGAAAACATGCTTTCTCATTGCGTCTACAGGTTTAATTTTATATTGAATTCTACCAATT
Source organism: Viscum album (assembly GCA_963277665.1). Classification (NCBI taxonomy): domain Eukaryota; kingdom Viridiplantae; phylum Streptophyta; class Magnoliopsida; order Santalales; family Viscaceae; genus Viscum; species Viscum album. Next base: position 278,890,642 of record OY728119.1, on the reverse strand, counting down.
TTGGGAATTGAATTTAGAAAAATATATTCAATATTTGGAATAAGAATATTTTTTATTATATATTAAGGTCTAAATAATTTTTTACCATTTTTAATATTGGAAAAAGGAGAAAATAGTTCTCAGGGTTAAGTTAAAAATGGGTTTACTGTAGATTAAACTAAAAATATAAGAGATTTAATGACTTAATTATTTTTTAAAATTTAATTTAAAATCCATATTTAGACCTTATTACCTTTTTGGATTTAAAATTACCCATTTTATTGGTTTTTTTACAGAATTAAAACATGGGTTTAATGATTATTTTAAAAAAATGCCAGGTGTGTCCTCTTCCCCACTTATAAAAGACCACCCACTTTGCTCCCCTACTAACACTCCAAAATCCATTTTATTCATACAATCCCAAAATAAATATCTTTCATGCATAAATTACAATATAATTTTTTCCATTATTAAATCCTAAAGGTAATCTACCAATTCATTAGGTTAAACCTAAAAAGGTTTCTCGAAGAAGAGGTAATGTTTTTAACCATCCTCATTCCTTCTATTTCTCTTTATAAATACTTATAATCATTACATAATATTAAAATATAATAACACCAGTATCTGATATATAATGAAATTTTACAATTTTTGTCTAATAACTTAAATATATCTCCATTTAAATCAAATGAAAAATGAAACCGTTAATTGTGTAAATGGAAGACTTCCGCCTTTTCAATTGATGAAGTTAATTTTCTCTCACCACCTTTAAAAGATTGATTTAATAATTGATTTAACTTATTTATATATAATTTATAATATTTTTTTGATTATCTTATCAAATATAAATTCATACTTTCCATTTGGTGAGGGATATGATAATGTCAGTCGTGTGTATTTTGAACTACCGCCTCGCGAAGCGATGTGATTCGTTTTTCACTTATGCATTACATGGGAGGCAATAGAGATGAATGTTAATGAATATATTTTATAATTATTTTATAATAATACTTTTTAAATAATAACATCACATATAACTTCTTACATTCCAATCTATTGTAAAATAATAGCGTCACATGTGCATAAGTGTGGGATACCACCTCCACATAGTGATGTGAAATGTTTTTTATTTCATTTTCACATGGATGTTAATAAAGATTGGTTATAAAAATAAAAATGATATATATAATAGTTATTATACTTTAAATTTTATTTAATATTTTTTTCATTTTTTCCTTCAATCGAGAAAAATGGAAACTACATTCATACGTACGTATGACATATAATCTCCATAAAAATTGTAATTTGTTTTCTAGCTATAACTTTTATAGACTACTATAAATAAATTTAAATTAATATATATTATATTTATATGAAATTTAAAATTGATTATTTTATTTAACCACGATCATATTTGAAGGACCAAATTTATCAAACCAAAACATACAGGAAAAATGAAGCAATTATCACCTAATATATTGAATTTAATAATGAATTATTAACAAAAAAAGAGATAAAACTATAAGTAAATCATATATGATATTTTATATAAAAGAATGATTATGTAATATATGTTTAATAAACATATTGTTATTATACATGAGGTTTTGAAAGATACAAAGGATGTTGAACAAGTGTTAAGGGCTTCTCGTCTCACTTTTACTTTCGTGAGGCATACACCATATTCACCACATATTCCATTGTGTGGTGTATATAATAAAACTTTTCATATTATATATCATTAATATATTTCTATTCATGTATTTAAATTTAATTTAAAGTTATTTCTTTCATGAGCCTTCTGATTCAAAATTTACCACAGTTGTAAGGATTAATTTTATAGTCTAATCTTTATTTGGGATTTCTTTTTTCTAAGTCTCCCTAGAGGAAATTATTTGACATATCTATAAAAAACTATATATTTTCATAATATCTATTTATTAATAAACCTTTTCATGTAATAGTATCATTTTTCTACAGTTTGGTAACTAAAATTATTGAGAAAATAATTTTAAGAAAATATGACTTTATTTCTCTTTTCGGTCGAAAATCCATTTTCATCAATGTTAGTTTTTTCTAAAAATGTTTTCAAAAATGTATTTATCATTTACCAAATGATTTATTTAGTACATGTTTAACCATTTTTATTATTTATGTTTTTTAATGGAATCTTTTTGTTATTTTCAAAACAAGGCCCGTTTGGATTTTATAAAAAATGTGAAATGAATATTTGGTTTTTTTGTGTACAAAATGAACAAAATTTTCCACCATAATGCCAAATTAGTATCTTAAGTATTATTTTACACATTTTTTATGTTAATTTTCATAGATTTTGTTTAATATTTTTTGAACTTTTAGTTTTGTAAATATTTTAAAAGTGAAATGGAAATATTTATCAGAAAACATTTTAATGACATTTTATTGTATTTATATTCATCACCAACATCAAATCGTTATATTAATTTTGATAAACTATGGATATGTTTTATTTATATAGTCTATATTTTTTATTCATGTGTTTTATGATTATTTTTACTAGGGATGTATAGTTTTATTATTGTTCACCATATTACTCTAGATGGTTTATTATTTTGTTTATTGGTTACAGTTAGTATTAAAATTTTTTATTTTAGTATTTCAATATGAATTTTTATTTCTGTATTAAAAATTTTGTGTCATTATTTCAGTATTACTCTGGATGGTTTATGATTTTGTTTATTGATTACGGTAAGTATTAACATTTTTATGTTAGTATTTCATTATGAATTTTTATGTTGATTATGTTTCACCACCTTTATATAAGTAATTAATTGTAATTATTGAGTGGTGGATGAGGCCTAGAATTAAATTTTCCATAGATGCATCAATAAGCATCATGAGAAAAATTAGTTGGGTATTTGACTAATGCCTTTCTAGTTTATGTAAAATGTCTTGGTATGAGGCATTGACGGTAAAAGGTATTGTCATGAGGCCTTGAAGGTATTTTAAGATGTATGGATTTATACTTTTAATCATTATGAATTAATTAACTATTATTACATGAGATTGTGTGATTATTTATAATATCCATGGTTAAGTTTCATACTTATGTTATTCTTTATATGGTATTATTTGACCATAATTTATTCCTTCCATATTATTCTCAAAATTTTGATTAAATGAATATTTTTCTATTATTTACCTTAATATATTGATTATTCCATATTTATTCATAAATTCTATTTATGTGTACCCTTACTAAGAATATGAGCTCACCAATATGTTTTATTTTCCCCAAAAAATACCAGGAAGTGTTCTCTAGTTTATATTTAAGGATATACTAAGGGGAATATTGTAAATCTCAAAGAAAATTCATTGTATATTTTGTGTTTTAAAATGTAATGTGAATTTCAAGTCTGTATCTAATTTACCAAGACTTCTAAAATTTTTGTCCCTTTTGGATATTGTTGCTTGTATATAGTGAAAATGTAATAAGGTAACCACCAGATCTGGGCTACTAGTTTTAGAGTCTCTTATGTTGGTATCATCAAAAGTTTTGTAGAATAATTGGGAACTAAATTAAGGAAAACATATATTAGAAAACATAACCTTATGATAGAATTTGAGGATAAGTATAAAATTTAATTCTAATGTCTTGGAAAGGATGAGATTATACTACTACAAATATGGCCTTTATCAGCACTATAAAAAAGCTTTAACAGTGCTAGAAAAGAGATGTTAATCAAGGTAAAGATGTGGAGGGATTCCCTTTTATCAGCACTCAGAAAAGTGATGATAAAGTCTCCTTTTATCAGTGCTAAAAAATTGCAGAAAAAATGTGTCATTTATCTGCTCTAAAAAAAGTGCTGATAAAAAGGTCCTTTATCAGCAATTTTTTTAGCACTGATAAAGACCCCTTTAATCAGCTATTTTTTTTAACTGGTGATAAAAGTAAAAAAATAAAAAAATTGTGAAAAATAATATATATTGTGGGAGGGGGATATTTTAACATTTCTTGACCCCCCCCCTTTATCAATGCTAGTAAGATCCCCCTCCCTCTCACCCCACATGCTTTCCCTGCCCGTGAAACCCCCTCTCACTTGCCTGCGTACCCTTGCTTCCACCATAACTCAAACCAGTGACCTCCCCCCTTGTGCGCCTGCACTTTTACCACCAATCCATTTGGTTGTTTTATTCATTTAATGATATATCTATTTATATATATTGTTGTATTTATTCTTATATTAATATAGATTTATATTAATAGAAATATATTTAGTTATATTAATACATATATATTTATTCATATATTAATATATATTTTTATATATTTTTATTTATTCATATATTAACATATATTTATCTTTTTATATATAATTATATTTATATTTATTCGTATATTAATATAGATTCTTATTAATATAAACACATTTAGTCATATTATTTTATATATATTTATTCATATATTTATATATATTTATATATATTTTTTATTTATTACTTTTTATCTGTATATTTATTTGTATATTAATATATATTTCATAGATTAGTTTTCAAGAAAGTTATAAAATATGTTTTATGTGTGTTTATAAATAAATAAATACATACATACATATATACAACACACACACACACACCCATTTAGGAATAAATACATATATATGTGTATCTGAAAATACATAGAATGTTAAAATGACCATAACTTCTATTCCAGAAGTTCATTTCAACTCCAAACCAGTTAAATCAATGAAAATTAAACAATCTTCAATATGATATGTGGTATTGGCCTGTAATACATTCAGATTAGAAGTTATAGCTATTTTAATGTTAAAAAATTGGGGTATCCTGACTAAAAACATAGTTTTAGAGGCCTTATGGGCCTTTTATGGCCTAGAAAAATGTGACTAATGGTATTCTTCAATTATTAGTGCATAGATCATGTCGTAGGTTCGATTTTATATGTTGTAGAGCTCAAACGGACACCCGGATCAATAGTTATGGTCGTTTGAAGTTTGATTTACATTTTCAACTTATTGTATATTTTTATTTATTTATTTATTTTTATTTTTTGTGTCTTCAAATTATTATTAATTATTATTAATCGATGATAATTAGCAAATTATTAATTAATAATATTTTTTAAAATATTTTAAAGCTATTTTGAAAAAAAAATTATATATTGAATGTAATATTATATTTATACATAACTAAAACATATTTAAAAATATATATATTATATTTATATCAATATAAATATATATATATAAAACTATATATTATATTTCATGATTTTTTTGGAAATTTATCAACACTAGGAAAAAGTACTAATAAAGCCTCTCATTTATTAGTACTATTAAAAAAATCACTGATAAAGGGGTCTCAATTAACAATGGTAAAAAAGTGCTAAAAGGGGGGCTTTATCAGTACTAAAAAAAGAGTTGATAAAGGGTCACTTTTAACAAATCTTTTTTTAGCACTATTAAAAGTGCCCTTTATCAGCACTTTTTTTAGCACTGATAAAGACCCCCCTTTATCAGCACTTTTTTTAGCGCTGTTAAAGGGTGGTGCTATAGAAACCAATTTTTGTGGTAGTGTTATGTGGTTTTTCCTAGAAATAAAACCATATATGGACACTTCAAGTGGAATTTATTACAATAAAGATGTAACATGGGGTAATAACTCTAAAATGGGAATAATGGTATGGACCTGATCATTACATAGTGAACAAAAATGATCCTTACTTCACACATGGTTCGACACTCACTTGAGATATTATTTGGATAGTTCAAATTTTATATAAAACCTATTATAATGGATTTAAAAATAAATATATCCCAAATGAAACCATGTTTAAGATTGTGAGATTATTATGCATAAATAGCTTAATTTATAGTAAGTGTTTCACTAGTTTTGGGATTATACATTATTTTTCAAAATGTTATGATCTAATATAGTGCATTTCATTTCTTGGAAATAATGGCTAATAGAACTAATGTGAACTATATCAATACACATACTGAGTGTAGGGTCTTATATCTTGATAAATATAATCTTGTTGGAATTGAAGGTACAACTATAAATGATCAAATTATAACCATGTTGGGGATGTAGACTCAAGTTATGAGTAATAAACATTATCATATAGAGAATCCTACTAATCACCATGGGGTGAAACAATGCTAGGACACTTCATGTGTCGAAAACCTATCTCATTCAATTGGTGTAAAATCTATTTTTAGTTAAGCAATGGATAAGATCCATAGAAAAGATATTTATCACTCTCTGAAGTAGTTAAAGGGAGAAGGTTTTCATGGTATTTTATCATCTCTTATGATATATGGATTAGTTTTTTTTATTGATTCAAAATAGTAAGGATGAATAAGAAATATAAAACATGGAATTAAATAATTTTAAAGTACTATTCTTTGAAAAAAAATTCCTCATGAGAAATAATATGATATGGAAAGATTGTTATTAGGAATTATATTCAAAAAAGAGGGAAATGTTTCTAAGTATGAAGCCATCATTATAAGGTTATAATGGCTTACATAAAACTACTTACATAATCCAAATAAGAATATTGACTAATTATTTTATTGGATTAATCCATTCCTTAAAATGGAACTCATGTCCAAAACTTTCTCATCATACAAGAACATAATATCATGTGCAATCAAGATAGAGAAATAATTATCTCAGTGTTATGTATTTAAAGGGAAGCATGAAAAGAATAGAACAATATAGAAAAAATAGATAATGGGAATAAAGTAAAGATAGATTTATACACATGTGATACTTTTGGAATGAAGCACTTTTGTACATTCCAAAAAAGAAATGTAATGTTCTTCAAGTGTGGAAAAAAGGACATCATTCTCATGAATACAAGGGTAAGAGAGAATCCCTCAATGTATATTGATTTAACTATAAGAAGATTGGGAAATATTCTAACTAATTCCCTAATAATTAAGGGAATATACCTCTTATGAATATAAGGGATCAGTGTATTCAAATATTTTGAATGTAACATTAAGTAACAATTTATGTTTTATGGGGAATATAATTTTGATTTAATGACCTTCGTTAAATTTTTTTGGAATATTAATTATGATTGAAGTATTTTTTATGAGTCTAATGTTAAATATATATGGAATACATGATGTTTCACTTTGAGTGCTTTTGAAAAACATGTGCTAATGATTTCGGTTTTGTAAAATATCTAGAGACCGAGGGAATGAATTTTCATTATAATGATCTACAAAATTTTCTTCGGGAATAAATTTTTTTTGGGATATTCATTTCATAGAGTAATAAATGAAGTGGGAATTGATCTAATCATAACCAAATGATAAAAGTTTCCATCTAAAATATAAATATATTAAGTAAGTACATTTCCTTATGTTCATAGCCTAGATTGTAGAAGAATCCCTTAAATTTAGTAAAAGGATCATTAAATGAAAATTTTGTCCTATTACCTTCATTCCCAACATATATTTATGTATTTTTGGTTGTTTCCCCCTATGGGTGAGCAGGGTGTTTTGGATGGGAGGGGTTTGGGGAGTTTTTCATAGAGTCGAGTCCCCGAGCATGTTTTCTTTTCTTGCATGAGTTATACAATATTTTTATGTATTTTTTGTGGTTTAATTTCTCTTTATCATTTAATTGTTTTTCATTTATCTCTATCACTATCTATCAGTCATTGGAAATTAATATTTTTTTGGCGAACACATCTTCACTTTACACCAATTTTCTTCTATTTGGAAACCTGATATATGTTATTCCAAATAATATTTACACATTCCTTGATAACAAATAAATGATATTTTTATTAACTTTTTTTATGATATGGGGAATCTATATGGATATTTTATAATTTAAAATTATTTATTATCATGATAAATATTAAATTCTGATGACAATAATTAATTGGGGGGAGGGGGTTAATGTAACCCCCCCTGATATTTCAAAATAGGAACATCATGTTCGATAGCGAGAACACCACAAAACCCAAATTAGAAGAAAATCCCCAAGGAATTATTATATATTTACTTTTAAATAAATTCAATCTCTTTGAAAACTTTTGATTCATGCAACACTTAGTTTAAAAAAAACACAACAATCTATTAAGTTATTTTTTTTAATGAACATCATAACCTATAAATTATGTTATAATGTATGAATAAGTAAAAATAAATTATATAAATTATATGATTTATGTAACACTCTGAGATTTTATGAAAAATATTCTTTTTAATTTCACTAATGTCTTGTGTTGTACGCTACACCAAAAGGAGCTTGCACAACACGCATCCTTGACTTGCCTTTCATTACACGCAATCGCGACCTTCCTCGATAGCGTGTGTAGTACGCAATAACGAGTTTCACTAAACAACAATATGTTATTAAAATATTATTAAAACTAGCGATTATGAATAGTAATAACCACTTTTTAAAATTTTGTAAATTTTATTTTTCAAAATGGAAATCATTTTTGTATTCGTAATATCGAAATTAGCTTAGGGTGAAATTTTGGTGATTTTCGGATAACTTTCATATTTTAATGAATAGTGAAAATTACAAAATTTTAATTAAAAACAACTTTTTCAATCGAAATAATTAATAGTGATAAATTATTAATTTGAGTGGTTTTAAAGTATATTTAGAATATATTTTTACAATTTAATACAATGATGGTCATTTGATGTAATTTCACATTTAAACCAGACATAAACAAGTGTCAATCTTTTGATAGTTATTATCTTTTAAGAACACGCTATTTGTTTTGACGACGGGAATTAATTTTTAAATTAATTAATGCAACTGATATGTTTTGAATTTGTTAAAATAGAAATCATTTTTGAGTTTATAATATCAAATATAGCTTAGGGCTAATTTTTGGCATTTTTCTGAAAACTTTCAATTTTTGATGAATAGTGAAACCACGAAGTGGTAGTTAAAAGAAAACTGAATTGTTCATAAAACTTAATTTTACCGCTTCTGTGAGTGGAATTTCAAAAATCCGAGAGACACGGTTGATGTCATTAAGTTAAATGTGGTTCAATGAGATGAAAATAATTTTTTGGTGAATAGTAACTTTTTACTTTTTTTTACCACGGTTAAAAGTAAATAGGGTAATTAAGGGTAGAAATGATATTATTATTACCCTAACACATGTACTAATTCTATTGGATAAGTTTAATTCGACCAAAAACAAACTTGGGAATAAAATATGACCATTTAGGCCCACTTGGATTATATTAGGACATTTATTATTAATTTATTTAAAGAAGGGTTCAAAGAGTTAAAATCAACGTTTATTTACTAAAACATTTTTAGTATGGGGTTATACATAAGATAAATTAGACTATAAATATTAATTAAAAAGATAAAAAGATTTCCTCCATAATGGTATTTTATTTGTAATTTTTATACATTAAATAATTTAATTTATTTATGACACAACGATGATGTAGTAATTATCTTATTAATGAAATATTGACATAATCGATGTTATAAATACCCAAATAAATATAATTTTAGACTTTTTATGAATTCCACTAATTTTCTAGGTTAATATGACATGTTAGTATGGATTTAATTAACTTTTTTCGAACTTATCATTCTGTTAAGATTTTCACAAAAATCAATTACTAAATAGTTTCAAAATTGACATAAAATAGTTTTTAAAACAAATATTATATTATTAATTGTTTTTTTCCCTAAAAATCTAAGGATCGGCCAAATGACTTAGATAAGGTTATATATATTAATAATAAACAATTTGGGGTTCTTTTGGATTCTAATAGTAAGATTATTAACCTTATAGTATAAGAACACAAGAAGACACGGAAAAAGTAAAATTATTTAACTTAATGTTAAATCTAAATGATAAGGTTAAAATAGGAACCTAAACTTGTCTAAATTCTATTGGATGAGAGTATTTCGACCCATACCCACCTTAGATACGAAATAAATCAATTTCGAACTATTTAAAACCGAACTTGAATTTATAATAAAATAATATTTTTAGTTATTCCAAAGGTGCCCCTCTCCTCCCTTATAAAAGGGAACCTCCTCCCTCTCTTCCTCACACAACATTGAAGCATTCAAGCTTGGCCAACCCCTGCCAAATTTCTTCTCCACTTCCCTAGAAAAATACTAGAGGTTCTGGTCTTCCTCAAAGACCAATTGTAGTGCCCTAAGAGGAGGTCTCAAAAAGGCGTTTCAAAGAAGAGGTAATTTCCGTTACCGATTCTTTCACCTTTATTTATTCTTCCACTTCTTCTTCTTAGGTTGTTTCATTATGAAGTAATAACATCAGTATCAATAATATACTGATATGTTATATTAAGTATGAAACAATCCTATTTCACCATCTATCCATCCTACGGAAAACGAAATCACCGCGCGTGCATACATATAGAATACCGTCTCCACGCCGTGGTGTAATCTGTTTTTCCACCAACACCTTACATGGATGGGTATTATGGTGTAATGAATAACTATACATAGTTATTATAACATCATAATTATTCTGATATATTGTATCATCCACTCCAATTCAATTCAATAATTATGGAAATGATATCATCGCTCGTGCGTACGTACGGACTACCGTCTCCATGACGCGATGAGATTCATTCTCCATGTTAACCATTTAAGAATGATTGTAAAGTATATATAGGCAATAATAATGAAATATATGACATTATAAATCTAATTTATTTATTTGTATATATATTTATGTCATCTACTTAATTCCACTCAATTCAATAAGGAAACGAAAACAGCGTTAATGCGTACATACGGCCTACTGTCTCCATGAACGGTGTATTTCTTTCCATTTATCGATACATTATATATATATGTATATTCTTAATATATATTATATATAAATCATGTTTTATATTCTATAGTTAAGTAATAATGATCTAAGTAGTCATATTAATAATTACAAGTTAAATCACGAACGACAAATGAGACGATTTTACCGAAAACGCTACTTTAACATTAATTTACAAAAGAACGGGTAATATAAAGTCATACGTGAACCATATATGATATAATAACAATGAATATGATTCTGTAATAAGTCAATGACATTATTTAAATCATTATACCGGAGGTTCGGACACTTATGAAGCAAATCGGACCTAAGGTAAGGGAAATATCACAATCTCATTTTTATCCGAGATTGTTTATAATTTAGTATTTACTGGGGTGTATTTTATCATCCACATCCATTTTTCCTAAATATGTAATATTATTTCCATTCTCCTACAATTGTTTAAATCTAATTTTACCCTTCGGTGAGTTTTTAGTAAAATATATGAAATGAATCTTTTGTCGTTTCTTTTCGTACGAGGTACTTTTTGAATTTTCTGACAAAAGTACGAGAAGAATGTTTTTTTAACTTATACGGCATGAATGGATTTTTAAAACATTATTTATAAGAAGATTCCTTTACATGTTTTAAAGTTTATTTTAAATCATCTTCTTTTAGTTTAAAATTGTATGACATGTTAAGAAAGGAAAACGGGTTTTAAAGTAGAAAGGATATTTTCCTCAAGAATGGAGTTCAAGTGTCTTATCAAAATTATTTTCCATCTAAGATAATATAGGTTTCTGTTTCTATCCCTATTATTACATTGATTTGATTATGTTGTGATGGAATTATTTTTATGAATTCCCTTATCTTATATGAATCGTTTTATGATTTCATGTTGTTTAAGAATCCCATTTTCATTACATGGGTTATGTAATGATGTATGATTTATGATTTTGTGGAACACATAAGAATGGTATCATTATGAGATGGGTGGGACCTATATATCCCTCCAATGCATTGGGTAAAGATTTTATATCTCATGAGATAGACATTGCTGGAATGTTAGGTTATACCAGTTCAGTGAAACAGGACTGAAACGAGGGTGACTCGATTCAGAAAGGGACTTTTTCCACTAAGATAGTCTTGGAAATGAGTCTTGACTAACAAGAAATGATTCTCTATGATTATGTGTGTATGCCACAAAGTTTCATGTTTTAAGTTATGATTATTGTGATTACATTTCACTGCCATGATTTATCCCATGTTATGAAATTATGATATCTTTTGCAGGTAAAGATTTCCAAAAGTTATGTTCTTATGTATATGATGTGATTGCTATTTCTTTTGTTTACACTTACTGAGCATTTGAGCTCACCATTTTATGTTTTCTTTTCCCCAGGATATAAAGAATGGTTTTAGGTAAAAAAAGGAAGATCTTTATGGGAGATGTTGAAGATCTTTCACCACGCTTAGAATATTATATTCCGAGTTTCCAAAGACACTAAACTATTACGATCCTTGTGTATGTGTTTTTGTTATGTACTAAGTATTCCGCAAAAGTAATGTAATGTCCATGTATTTCAAGCTTCGGGTCTCTACAGTTTGTATCAGAGGAAAGGTTTAGTCAACCTTTGGAAACTAGGATGCAAGAACTTTAGTGAGATCCCTAGAGATATTTCTAAGGTATGTCTAGGGATGTCTCTAAGGTTAAGTATACGTATAGGTTATAGTCCTAGAATTGTGCTAATGATCTTAGAATTTAACTTAAGATGTTAGATATTGAGGGTACTCCCCCTTTATTATGTTGTTTTCCCTAGTATGATTTTTGTCACTCACACTATTCTTTTTGGGTTTTAGACGATGGCTGGAACCTGAAGGAACCGTGTTGATCAATGCAATGGACAATGCAATGATTGTCCTCCTGAACAAACAAATGTTATGGGAGATGGAGTGCAAAATCTTATTGTTATACTTACACAAGCTATGAATCATTCTGGACTTCCAAATGAGCAGAAAAGGGAACAATATTCTATTGAGTCCTTCATGAGGTAACGTCCACCTTCTTTCAGTGGGTCTTCTGATTCCACTTGTTGCTGAACAATGGAACAGTACCACTGAAAAGATATTTTCAGTTCTTCAATGTTCTGAACATGATAAATTCATCTTAGCAGTATATCGTTTGGAAGGTGAAGCTGATCAATGGTGGAATCTTATCAAGAATACGAGTCCAAGAGATGAAATTGAGTCCATGGAATGGGACGAGTTAAATAACTTATTTTTCAATAAGTACTTCCCTTGTATTCTTCGAACAAAGATGGAGAAGGAGTTTCTTGAACTAAAGCAAAAGGATGATGACTCTGTTGGTATATACGAAGAGAATTTTACAATACTTGAAAGGTATGCATCTGGCATTATCATCCAACCTGAAAGTAAAGTTGATCGATTTTTCAGTGGCTTAAAACCAAGTCATCGAAGGGAATTAGCTATAAGAGACTTCAGTAGCTATGAATAAATTGTGCATTGTGCTATGAAGGTAGAAATGGAAGTTGGTGTTATATATCCATCTCATGGTTTTGAAAAGAAACGAAAGATGGAGTTCAAGGAGAAATCTCAGAATAATGGTGAAAAGAAGATGAATGTTTCCTTATGCTCAAAGTGTGGAAAGAAGCATGGTGGAGATTGTCTTAAAGGGACTAGAAAATGTTTTGAGTATGTAAAAGAAGGTCATCGAGCAGCTGAGTGTTGAGGTAATGGAAAAAGGGTTTCTAATGATGTGAATCAAGCAAAGACTACAGAGAACGCACCACCAACACTTCAATGCTTCAAGTGAATGGAAATGGGGCATTATGCTAATAAATTCCCTAATCCAAGGGTTAGTGATGATCAACATGAGCAACCAATTAAGGAAAAGGACAAAGGGAAGTCACATGAGATCACTATTGGCGATGTTGAATATGACAACGATGTGGTGGAATGATTAAGTGTTTATGTAATGGGATTCCAAAATAATGTTGTATATAATATCGTGGAATATTGGAATATTTATGTTTTGTTCTATTGTGGTTTTCAATAATTTTATGGTACAGGTAACCATGAAAAGTGATTGAGACATTTTTGGTAAACAGATGATATGAGCTAATGAAGGGATAAGAAGATAATGAGATGTTTGATTGTATTCATGAGCTCATGATTGATATAAGGACTAAGTGATATCATGGTTTGAGTATATAGAATTTTGAGGATTTTGGTATGTGGAAGGTGTTAACTTTTAACTGCATTCATGTTTTCACTAAGGTTTAATGGGTATTCAAGAGAATACATGATTAAGGACTTTGAATGTTTGGAATGTGACCAACAAAACATATCTTATGATATATGGGGATCAACGATGGTATTAAATCTCTGGTAGTCGTTTTCACTATGTTATGAGAGTGGACTGCAGTATTATGGATAAGCCTAAAGATTGGAATGGATTATGTTGGAAATAAGTTAGTATTGTTTAAGGATATAAGTTTTTTCGATATTATTGATGGGATGTTATATTAATATAGTTTTAGAAAAAGGACAACATGCAGGATGGGCGACAGCTCATCGCTTAGTACAAGGCTGTCGGAATCGAACCCACAACCGAAGTGTGACTGGCCTTTATCGCCTACCACTGACTATATAGAAGTCCCTGTTTAGTAGAAACTAGTTTTATTATATTAAGAAGTATGATATATGATGTATAAGTCCATTTAGGAACCATATATGATTAATCTCACTATAGAATGACTTATGTATATTTAATAACTTTTGTTAACCTTTTGTTTGAGACAGATGGAATGACCCGTCATTCTATCACATGATCTGCTAACACTTCACGAATAACAAATTCAACTTCATTTATTTAAGAGATGAAGTGGAAATTGTTCAAGGCACGAACAACAGTGAGATTGTACCAAAATAAAGTAAGTATTTATTCTAATTCAAATTCTTCAACTTTAGGGAAATGATCTTGAAAACCAAAAATGTTTTCCTAGTGCTCTTAAATCTGATTATTCAGATGGTACCTTAGATCGTCACAAATTTATGGATTTGTGATAAATTGGCTTTTCCATAGCCATGTTCTCTACCACTCTCCATTAGAACATGATGGTTATATTTTTCTTCCATATCCATCTTTTCACCTATGTGGAAACCCAGTGATTAGTTTATTTGGGTAACCATTATGTTTCATACTTTCATTTTTAAAAATTGGTTTTGGTATTGCTTGTTACGATGTGGGTTTCTATCAAAGAAACTTTCAAATAGTAAACCATTTATAACCCCGATGAATTTCGAGGGAGAAATTCATTTTAAGGGGGGTAGAATGTAACACCCTGAGATTTTATGAAAAATATTCTTTTTAATTTCACTAATGTCTTGTGTTGTACACTACACCAAAAGGAGCTTGCACAACACTCATCCTTGACTTTCCTTGCATTACACGCAATCGCGACCTTCCTCGATAGCGTGTGTAGTACGCAATAACGAGTTTCACTAAACAACAATATGCTATTAAAATATTATTAAAACTAGCCATTATGAATAGTAATAACCACTTTTTGAAATTTTGTAAATTTTATTTTTCAAAATGGAATTCATTTTTGGATTTGTAATATCTAAATTAGCTTAGGGTGAAATTTTGGTGATTTTCGGATAACTTTCATATTTTGATGAATAGTGAAAATTACTAAATTTTAATTAAAAACAACTTTTTCAATCGAAATAATTAATAGTGATAAATCACTAATTTGACTGGTTTTAAAGTATATTTAGAATATATTTTTACAATTTAATACAATGACGGTCATTGTATGTAATTTCACATTTAAACCAGACATAAACAAGTGTCAATCTTTTGATAGTTATTATCTTTTAAGAACACGCTATTTGTTTTGACGACGGGAATTAATTTTTAAATTAATTAATGCAACTGATATGTTTTGAATTTGGTAAAATAGAAATCATTTTTTATTTCATAATACCAAATATACCTTAGGCCTAATTTTTGGCATTTTTCTGAAAACTTTCAATTTTTGATGAATAGTGAAACCACTATGTGGTAGTTAAAAGAAAACTGAATTGTTCATAAAACTTAATTTTACCACTTCTGTGAGTGGAATTTCAAAAATCTAAGAGACACGGTTGATTTCAGTAAGTAAAATGTGGTTCAATGAGATGAAAATAATTTTTTGTTGAATAGTAACTTTTTACTTTTTTTTACCACGGTTAAAAGTAATTAGGGTAATTACGGGTATAAATGATATTATTATTACCCTAACACATGTCCTAATTCTATTGGACAAGTGTAATTCGACCAAAAACAAACATAGGAATAAAATATGACATTTAGGACCACTTGGATTAGATTAGGACATTTATTATTAATTTATTTAAAGAAGGGTTAAAAGAGTTAAAATCAAAGTTTATTTACTAAAACATTTTTAGTATGGGGTTATACATAAGATAAATTCGACTATAAATATTAATTATAAATCTAAAACAATTTCCTACATAATGGTATTTTATTTGTAATTTTTAGACATTAAATAATTTAATTTATTTAGGACACAATGATGATGCAGTAATTATCTTATTAATTAAATATTGACGTAATTGATGTTATAAATACCCAAATAAATATAATTTGAGACTTTTTATGAATTACACTAATTTTCTAGGTTAATATGACATGTTATTATGGATTTAATTAACTTTTTTCGAACTTATCATTCTGTTAGGATTTTCACAAAAATCAATTACTAAATAGTATCAAAATTGACATAAAATAGTTTTTAAAACAAATATTATATTATTAATTGTTATTTTATTCCTAAAAATATAAGTTTCGGCAAAATGACTTAGATAAGGTTATAAATATTAATAATAAACAATTTCGGGTTCGTTTGGCTTCTTATAGTATGATTATTAACCTTATAGTATAAGAACACAAGAAGACACGGTAAAAGTAAAATTATCTAACTTAATGTTAAATCTAAATGATAAAGTTAAAATAGGAACCTAAACTTGTCTAAATTCTATTGGATGAGATGATTTCGACCCATCACCACCTTATCCTTGAAATAAATCAATTTTGAGCTATTTAAAACCGAACTTTACTTTATAATAAAATAATATTTTTAGTTATTCCAAAGGTGCCCCTCTCACCCCTTATAAAAGGACACATCCTCCCTCTCTTCCTCACACAACTTTGAAGCCTTCAAGCTCGGCCAAACCCTGAAAAATTCTCTTCTCCACTTCCCTAGCAACATACTAGAGGTTCTGGTCTTCCTCAAAGACCAATTTTAGTACCCTAAGAGGAGGTCTCAAAAAGGCGCTTCAAAGAAGAGGTAATTTCCGTTACCGATTCTTTCACCTTTATTTATTCTTCCACTTCTTCTTATTAGGTTGTTTCATTATGAAGTAATAACATCAGTATAAATCATATACTGATATGTTATTATAAGTATGAAACAATCCTATTTCACCATCTATCCATCCTACGGAAAATGGAATCATTGCGCGTGCGTACGTACGGAATACCGTCTCCACGCCGTGGTGTAATCTGTTTTTCCACCAACACCTTACATGGATGGGTATTATGGTGTAAAGAATAACTATACATGGTTATTATAACATCATAATGATTCTGATATATTGTATCATCCACTCCAATTCAATTCAATAATTATAGAAATGATATCATCGCTCGTGCGTATGTACGGACTACCGTCTCCACGACACGATGAGATTCATTCTCCATGTTAACCATTTTAGGATGATTATAAATTATATATAAGCAATAATAATGAAATATATCACATTATAAATCTACTGGATTTATGTGTATATATATGTATGTCATCTACTTAATTCCACTCAATTCGATAAGGAAACGAAAACAGCGTTCATGCGTACGTACGACCTACTGTCTCCATGAACGGTGTATTTCTTTCCATTTATCAATCCATTATATATATGTATATTCTGAATATATATTATATATAAATCATGTTTTATATTCAATAATTAAGTAATAATAATCTAAGTGATCATATGAATAATTAAAAGTTAAAACACGAACGACAAATGAGAAGATTTTACCCAAAACGCTACTTTAACATGAATTTACAAAAGAACGGGTAATATAAAGTCATAAGTGAACAATATATGATATAATAACAATGAATATGATTCTTTAATAAGTCAATGACATTATTTAAATCATTATACAGGAGGTTCGGACACTTACGAAGCAAATCGGACCTATGGTAAGGGAAATATCACAATCTCATTTTTATCCGAGATTGTTTATAATTTAGTATTTACTGGGGTGTATTTTATCATCCATATCCATGTTTCCTAAATATGTAATATTATTTCCATTATCGTACAATTTTTTAAATCCAATTTTACCCATCAGTGATTTTTTAGTAAAATATATGAAAGGAATCTTTTGTCGTTTTTTTCGTACGAGGTACTTTTTGACTTTTCCGACAAAAGTACGAGAAGAATGTTTTTTTAACTTATACGGCATGAATGTATTTTTAAAACATTATTTCCAAGAAGCTTACTTTACAAGTTTTAAAGTTTATTTTTAATCAACTTCTTTTAGTTTAAAATTGTATGACATGTTAAGAAAGGAGAAAGGGTTTTAAAGTAGAAAGGATATTTTCCTCAAGAATGGAGTTCAAGTGTTTTATCAAAATTATTTTCCATCTAAGATAATATAGGTTTCTGTTTCTATCCCTATTATTAAATTGATTTGATTATGTTGTGATGGAATTATTTTTATGAATTCCCTTATCTTATATGAATCATTTTATGATGTCATGTTGTTTAAGAATCCCATTTTTATTATATGGGTTATGTAATGATGTATGATTTATGATTTTGTGGAACACGTAAGAATGGTATCATTATGAGATGGTTGGGACCTATATCTCCCTCCAATGCATTGGGTAAAGATTTTATATCTCATGAGATAGACATGGCTGGAATGGTAGGTTATACCGGTTCAGTGAAACAGGACTGAAACGAGGGTGACTCGATTCAGAAAGGGAATTTGTCCACTAAGATGGTCTTGGCAATGAGTCTTGACTAAAAAGAAATGATTATCTATTATTATGTGTGTATGACACAAAGTTTCATGTTTTAAGTTATGAGTATTGTGATTACATTTCACTGCCATGATTTATCCCATGTTATGAAATTATGATCTCTTTTACAGGTTAAGATTTCCAAAAGTTATGTGCTTATGTATATGATGTGATTGATATTTCTTTTTTTTACCCTTACTGAGCATTTGAGCTCACCCTTTTATGTTTTCTTTTCCCCAGGTTATAAATAAAGGTTTTAGGTAAAAAAAAGGAAGATATTTATGGGAGATGTTGAAGATCTTTCACCACGATTAGAAGATTATATTCCGAGTTTCCAAAGACACTAAACTATTACGATCCTTGTGTGTTTGTTTTTGTTATGTACTAAGTATTCCGCAAAAGTAATGTAATTTCCATGTACGTCACGCTTCGGGTCTCTACAATTTAAACATGAATGAAATAAATTCCATGGTTATCTATTGATTAAAAATAAAATAAGAATCATTTTGAAGTGGAAGAAATGTTTTATGAGAAAATGTATTTTTCTAAAATTCTATATAGTCACTATTTTCACGCATAATATATAATTAATTTTTAAAATTTTTAAAACATTTAATGGAAAATATAGACATAATTTTTGAAATCCACATGTCCAAAACATCCTTGTTTATTGTTTTGAGAATTTTCAAAAAGTATTAAGGTTTTGATGAATAATGAAAAATACATATTTTTATTAAAAACTGCCTTGCCATTTATATTATTTAAAACATTCAATTATATTTTAAATTAATTTTAAAGTCAAATTATTAAAATTATATTATAGATTTTTCTAATTTAGTTCATTTTTATTGATTTAATATTTAATTCTGATAACAATATTTTCAAAATTTTGAATTTTTCCGTTAAAAACCCGCATTTTCATTGGATCGGCAAGTTTAATTTTTATTTGAATTTTTACACTTTTATTAATTTAATTTGTAAAAATGGATTTTCTATTTGAAATAAAAGTAATTTAAAATTTATAATAAGTTAAAAATAGTTTTTACCATATTTAATATTGAAAATAATAAAAATTAATTACCATGGTTAAGGTAAAAATGGGTTTACCGGGGTGTTAAACTAAAAAGGATAAGGATTAAAATTACCATCCAAATTCTCCAAAACCCATAATTTAGATATATTTAGAAATTATCTCCTATTTTGTTTGAAAATTAACCATTTTAGTGTCTTTTTTAATGATAAAAAAAATTGTAATTGGTTCTTTAAAAAATAATAAATGTGTCCTCTCCCACACTTATAAAATGACACAACCTCTCCTCCGCTATTCACACAACCAAAGACCATTGGATTGGAAAATAATTACCCAAATATATTAATTAAATATCTATCCATATACTATATCCATTGGAAACATTAGAAATATAATCTAGGAAGGATTTAGGTTAAACCTAAAGAGGCTACTCAAAGAAGAGGTAATCTTTTTAATTATCTATTTTCAATTTAGTTTACCATCAAACTCCATAAAATATTTTAATAATATTAAAAAATAAAAGAAATAGTATCTAATATATAATGAGTTTTTTTATTTTAATTTAATTACCTATATCTATCTTTACTTCAATTAAATTGAAAACCAAACCATTGGTCATTTGTGCGACGAACTACAACCTTTCAAATTGATATAGTTTGTTTTCCATCACCAACATTCTAGGATAGATGTAATGATGGATTTAACATATTTATATGATATTTATGATATTTTTATACTTTTTTTAATTACTATATCACTTATAACATATTACTTTCCATTTTTTGATGGATGTGATAATGTTACTCGTGTGGATGACGAACAACTGCTTCGCGAAGCAGTGCGATTCGTTTTTCACTTACTCTTTACATGAAAGGTAGTAAAGATAAAAGATAATAATTTTATCTGATATTAATGATATTACCATACTTATAAGAATATAATATCACATTTAACTTCTTATCTTCCAATCCATTGGAAAACAATAATGTCGCTCGTGTGTACATGTGGGATATCACCTCCACTGAGCAATGTTAACTATTTTTTTACTTTTACATTGATGGTAATGAGGTTTTTTTTAATATATAAATATTATAATCAAAATAACAATTATTATGTTATGGAAAATTAATATTTATTTTACTTTTTTTTCTCCATCGATAAAAAAAGAAACGTCGTTCATGCGTATACACGACCTACCGTCTCAATGAATGATGTAATCTATATTCTATCTCTATATTTTATAGAATACTGTAAATAAATATATAATGAATATATATGATATTTACATCATAGTTATGATTTATGATATTATGTAACCATGATAAAATTAAGAAGACCAAAATTTCCAAACAAAAACATTGATAAAAAATGTAGCAATTTTCACCCAAAAGAGTGAATTTAATAAAGAATTTTGAACAAAAAATGATAAAGGAACATAAAAAATTAGATATGGTTTTAGATACATGAATAAGGTTTTTTAGTGTTTTATTATTAAAAATAAATTTATTATATAATATTTTTAAACACATATGATGTATGTCGAAGAAGTAGTGCATTTGTTTATCTCACTTTTACTTCTATGAGACATATGCCATATTCACTACTTATTACTTGTTTGGTTTATATAATTTCTATTTTGATTTTTTATATCATGAATCTATTTTTATTAATATTATTTAATGTTTAATTTGATTTTATTTCTTTTATGTGGATTTTGATTCAAAAATTACCAAAGTGGTAAGGGTTTATTTTACAATCTAAAAAAAATTGAATATTTCTTTGTTTATGTCTTTTTTAGGGGAATTATTTTATATTTTTGAATTAAAATCAATCTTATTTCTTATAAGATTGTTATTAATGATTTTTTTCAGTTAATATTTCCATTTAATCTCTCCTTGGTACTTAATAAATTCCAAGATGATGTTTTTACTAAAACCATACTTTATTTCTATCTTCAACTGAATATCCTTTTTCATTAAAATTAATATTTTCTTAAAATCTCTTAAATTTTTTTTATCCTTTTTCCAAATGATTTATTAATGAAATTTTTAAATTTTTTGACTCTTTGAAAAATGTTTTAAATGGATATTCATGGAATTTTCAAAACATGTTTCATTTGACTTTTACCAAAAATGTAAAAGAATCTATGTGTTAATGTGTACGAAATGAAAAAACTTTTCCCCTATCATGACCAATTAGTGTTTCAAAGATGATTTTAGAATTTCTTAAAAAGTATTATCAACATATTTTTTAACTTTTAGTTTTAAAAATATTTTCAATGTGAAAAGTTTATTTTCATCAAGAATTTTTTTAATTACATTTTTATTTCATTTCTATTCATCAAAAACATCAAGACTTTATTTTACTTATGATCCACTGGGGATATGTTATATTGAAACCCTCCATATTATTTACCCAGATGGTTTATGCTCAGTTTGACTTGGGATGTACAATTTTATTACCATTCACCACATTATTCTAGATGGTTTATGATTATATTTATTGACTGGGGTAAGCATTAATATTTTATATTTTAGTCCTTCAATGAGAATGTTTATATTGATTTTCTTTAATCCCATTCATATGAGGAATACATTAGGCTTATTAAGTGACAAGTGGGGCATATAATTACATATAACCTTGATGAATTTATAGGTATCATGAGACAAATTTGAAAAGGTATTTTTTTGAGGGATTAACCATTTATATAAGATGTATTTCCATGAGGCCTTGATGGAAACAAGTAATAGAATGGGGCTCTACTAACATATTTAAGATGTCTAACATTATAAATTCCATCATTATGAATTGTGTTATTCATATTATATGTGATTATTTTATTTTTTAAAATATATGCGGTTACATTTAATGATCTAGTGACTATGTATATGAAATTGTTTTATCATCATTTTTTCCTAACATATTACGCTCAGGATATTGTTTGAATGGAATGTGTTTGAGTTATTTTTATTTTGATATTCATTGCACCTTATTTTTTCATAGCTTCCTCTATATTCATACCCTTACTAACCATAAAATATCACCCATCTCTTATGTTTTATTTTCCCTATGATACCTAGAATTGTTTTGTTAATGATATGTAGGGTGACAATGAGGGGAATAATACTAATCTCAAAGGAAATTATTTGGGTATTTTATTTCTTAAAACATACATTGAATTTCAAGTTTGTATCTAGTTTACCCATACTAATAAACTATTTAGTCCTTTGTGATGTTATTTTTTGTATCAAGTTCTAATATTATAATGTAACCACTGCCTCTAGGCTATTGGGGTTGGGTTCACTACAACACATCTGTAATACTCTCCATTGTAGGAACAGGTTCCAATTCTAACTAATGATTCCACACAATATATTTGATAATGTAATATTTAATATCACTGTTATTGGATCTTGAATTCTAAAAAAGATTATTTGAAATACTAATGTCACTCTGATTTTCACATTCCAACAGTATGTGAAACCTCACCTTGACATTGAAATCAACTAACAGAGTTTCATCCACCTAAGTTATGTTGACTAATTAGTGGAATCCACATATTTATCCTAGAAAATATTCAATGTGAATGAATTTAGATTCCTTGAATAAAAAAACACACCTTTATCTAAGATAGAAAGAACTACCAGATGTAGAACTCATATCACCAACATGGCCTTCCTAATCAACATCTTAGTAACCAAACAGATCAAGCTTCCATTTACTGCTATATTTTAAAAAATAGTTATTTGTGCCTTTTATGTTGCTAAGTATTATAT
Source organism: Viscum album (assembly GCA_963277665.1). Taxonomy (NCBI): domain Eukaryota; kingdom Viridiplantae; phylum Streptophyta; class Magnoliopsida; order Santalales; family Viscaceae; genus Viscum; species Viscum album. The sequence goes on along the minus strand of OY728119.1, from coordinate 278,866,930 downwards.
TTTTATTCATAAAATGAGACACTTTTGGTGAAATTTTATATCTCAAACAATGTGTAACAACATGAATTATATTCTTTCTTGAATATATCATGTAATGTAAACATCCAATCAATTTCATGATTTTAGTTAGATCCAATTATTTTTCTAATTAATATCTGGTTCACTTTTTTTCTACTAAAATAGGTGTAGAAATAGGATTAAAATCATACATTCCAAACTTATTAAAAAATTTATTAACATTATTATATTTAGATTAAAAAAATATAATCATTTTATTAGGAAATTTGTAAGCTAAGAATGCATCTCATATCACCAAGCATATACATTTTGAAAATCTTGTTCATTTCTTTAGAAAACTATTTAACAACTTATTTATCCATTCTAGTAAAAATGATATCATCTACATAGATAATAAGAATGTGATATATATCCTTATCACCATTAATGTAGATAATTTTGTCAAATCTTTTTTTTTCTGGATTGAATCTTCATTAATATGGCGTCCAACTTAGAATACCAAGATCCTATGCCCTGATTTAGCCCATGTATGGCCTTTTCGACCAGTAATCACAGTTATTATCTACACCAATAATTTAAACATATACTTTTCCAATATAAAACTAATATTAAAATTCACCACTTTGGATGGATGACTTAAAATCTATTTGATAGATCTTGTATTTTCTGTATGCAGTAATGTAAAGAAAAATTCATATGGTCTAAAAAATTTGAACCAGTTTAAAGGTTTTATTAAAGTAAAATACGTTACCTTGTGGATATCCTTTATACACCAATCATATTTTATTTCTCACCACTTGATATTTTTCTTTCATATTGTTTCAGGAAACCCACAATAATTTTATTCTCTTCATGAATGGGTACCAACTCCCAAGTCCCATTATTTTCAATCAGATCATACTCTTCAATTATAGCTTTAATCCATTATTTATATTTAATTTTTTCTTCCAAATATATTTTTTCAACTTGGGAATACAAATATAAATTTTTTGTTTTCATTAGTCTTAATTTATTGAACCTACTATCTATGATTTCCAATGATATTCCGAACATGAATTTTCCATATCATTCATAAAAGAGTTAAATGATTTTTTATTCAAATCACCTGATTGTGATGAATCTTATTTAACAATAAAAATCCATCAACATTGTTTTATTTATATGAAATTATATAGAACATTTAAATATATTAAAGAAAAGATTCTCATTTTAAACATTCTTCGTAATGAGTAATTTCATTCCTTGATTTTTCCATTACATTAACATCAGTAGAACCAATGATATTTTTACTTTTTTGAAACTAATATAACCTCTTATATTTAGAGTATATACAAGAAATATCCCATTAAATTCTCAATTTTATAACATACCATGATTATCTCATTTTTTCTTGATAATATAAGGATTACTAAACACATAAAGGTACTTCAAACATGGTTATATTTTAGAATAAATCTAATATACGAGAATATATGAGTTTGATCTAAGCATGAAATGGATTGTTGGCCTTTATATTTTTATTCATTTATTTCTAGATAATCTAGTTTTTAATTAGGTTTAGAAGGAACCCTTAATAGGCTTATAAGACCAGAGGATCAAATATTGATTATGGATAAAAACTGTTGCACTAGTAGCTTATCTCTAGAAATAACAAGAAGTATCATGATCATATAGAATTATATTATCCTTCCCCCCCAAAAACATATTCTTTATTTTAGACACAACATTTTTCATGGTTTGAATGGTAAACTGAGTTCATGTTGGATTCTATGCTTCTTAATATTATCTTTAAGCATCACCTATGTATTCTTAGTTCCATTATAGATCATCTTAAAAGAGAAAAACACTCTTTCTCTACAATTCATTGAAAATTGTTAAACATTTGTATGGCGTTTTATTTTTGTTTCATAAAATTAACTCAAGAAATAAAATTATTTCATTAATGAAATTATTAATATACTTATCTCTATTGTTTGATTTCTTCCTCATGGGTTTGAACCATATGAATGAGCACCAATGGTTAAATATATTGAATCAGTACCATCTTGTATAAATATTTAATGATATTTCCCATTTTATATATTGATCACATTTAATCCATATCTCTTTTAAGTAATTTAATATCATGAAAATTGTCTCCTCAAGTGATCAGAGCCATATTATTTTGGACACGATGGCCCAACCTTCGACGCCACAATTCGTTTTCCACTTTCATACTTAGACAACATGAGTTTCTTGCATCACCCGCTTCAAATAAATCATTTTTAGTCCAATTTTCAATTACCATAATTTTTACATCCTTAATATTATGAAAAAATGATCCATCATTTTTAAGACTACTACATTTCCTTTTTCAGAATTTGTGAAACATATTGGAGATTTCTTTGTCAATAGATCAATGAAATGAGAATTTATGGATTTAATCTTTTTTTAATGAAAACTAAACCAATTAAATTTAATAGTTCTATACTTACTAAAGGTACCTGAGATTTATTTACACATTTTTTCACATCCTTCGAGTGTTTTAAACATCCTATCATTTTATATGAGAATATATTGGCAAAGATCCATGAAATTTCATCTTTATATGCTTTATGTGATACTTACAACATTAAGTTCCTCTCATTTACTTTGTTATTATTCTTGAAACTCACTGGTTACATTTTATAGAAATAATAAGCATGATGACTAGGCTCATCCCACTGTCCATATACTTCTTTAGGTATATAAAACTTATTCTATGATTTTTATTATGTGTTCTTAACCTGGTATTGAAAATTCTTTTTTAAGAAGAATGAATCTTTCTCAATCCTTTACTATCATATCATATAATTTTATTATGATTTTTTGATTGACCTAATAAATCATTCACTTATTCTCAATGTACCCACAATACCAACAAAAACCATTGAAAAAATATTTACCTTTAAAGTAACATGTTGTCAATATATTGGTGAATGTATTTCACCTTTATTAAATTTAAAAAATTTTACTCTTTTTTTGATATTTTTGGAAAACTACTAACTCCATGATTTTTAAATCAATCAATTTTCTATATCTATTGTATACCTCAATTGATTTATATTTTTCACTCAAGTAGGAACTCAGAAATTTCCAAATTTTGCAACATCACATGAATTAGTTACAATCTTGTTCTCTATGAAATGTTTATTCTTCATAGAGTTTCACTAATAATTTTATAATTTTTATCATCATTATCGGGTTATTTATGTTTTTATTCTTCAAAATCACACTTCATTGAACATTATCTTACTTTTGAAATAGAATTATTAACATCAGATATGAACTTCTATAAATACTATTTTGTTATGATTAATTTTAATTGTAAATGATCAAAATAATTTTATTTTACCATTAACACTTGTTCCAAGATGATGTTAAGATTAATCTTATAATTAATAAAAATTTTCAATCCTTTAACTTCATCAATGAATATATAAATATATTTTTCAATAATAGATTCATTGTTGTTAAAAACATTTATCATCAATATTCATTTTTTTATCTCCACTTATTTTAAAATATTTGAGAGAAATAATTTTAATTTTATCTTTATAATGAAATCCATAATAATATATTATTATTTAATAATTGTAGAACAAATTTCCTCAATTCAAATATTTTCATCATTCAATTTTACAATGATTAGTTTTTTATCATCATCACCACTAAAGGAAAATTGATCTTCATAATTATTTTCAATATTTCTTCATCTGAAACCTTTTAAAGGAATATTAAAATTATAACTTACTTTACCTATTATCAAGTTTATTGAGATAAGTGACATAAATTCATCAAAATTATCATCTAAATATTCACCAAAATCTGAAAAAAAAGATTCTTTCATAAATGAAATTTTTTATTTAACCGCACTCTCTTTATAGCTTTAAAATAGATTTAAATTTCATCCTTCACCGTCTTATTGATAGAAATGTTTTTTTTAATTTTATAAGAAATTAATATAATATGAAAATAATCATTTAAAATATCAATTGAATGTTTTTATTCCAAAGAAGATACGTTATAATCAAACTTATCTTTTAAGATATGAAAATACTCTTTAATGATATAACAATCTTCCAAAATCACACCATAGTTGTTGATAATGCTAAAACCTAATTAAAATTTATAAAGAAACTACAAATAGATTCATAATCATGTATATAAAGATCATTATACTAAATTTAAAAAAAACTAAAAATTAAATTTATTATCGTCTTCCTTTTCATTATAGAGATTATGATTTTTATTCATAAAATGTTTAATAGATTTGAGTTTTCAACTTACAAAAAGTCAAATTACAAAATAGATGAAATAATGACATTATTTTTAGTACCTTCATTCACCAAATTCCCCTAATATAGTGATTTCATAGAAAAAACATCATCTTTGGGAACAAATCCATCAGTTGTGGCTTCCAATACATCATAACTAATAGATAACATGTTTAGAATAATTTTTCCATTATACATGTGATATTTTTCCCATTAAATATTGTAATACCCTTATTATTCACATAATTTATATTATCCATTATAGATAATATAAATATGTGTCTTCTTAATCAAAATATAAAAATCCAAATAAGTCATCACAAATAAATGGAACATGTTACTCTAATAACACTTATAAAACCACATTGGGAATAAAGAGAGATCCCTAATAGGGGGTTAATTAGGGATCAATACAGTTTTTATATTTCTTTTAAAATATCATTTTACACTTGTTAGAATATTTGTTATGGTTATAACAACACACCCAAATATGGACTAACATAGGGGAAAACAAAAAATTCACAAGGTTCACCTATCAATATTAGAAGGAAAGTCCATAGTGTGATAAGGATTCCTCAAGTATCATAATAACCACTAGAATCATCATATTAGTGAAACAGGAAGTGTATAATCTTGAAACATGCATTTTCTTGTCTCCAAACTATGCTTTGGTACATCCCACACACAAGTGAATCCTATTCTTGGAAGAGATAAATGTTTGGGTAATAAATTAAAATTATTCAACCAAATAAACATATGTTGAGTTATTTAGTTTTTTATATTATTCCACTTGAACTCTAACTGTACATACATAAATAAAAATATATTTGTCTTCAAGCATTAAAAATAATAACATGCTTATTTTATTTTAGTCACATCACATGAACACAACCATTTAATACTCCTTCTTCTCCTTATTTATTTATTCATGTTTGGATGAACACATAATCTTAAATGAATTTAATAATTCTGAATCTTACACTTTTTCCACCTCTCTATATTATTCATTATTTTCAAAAATCGACACACACAAATATTCACAATAGTCTAATATTCAAGCAATTTAGATTTGGAATTAGAAAACCAATTTAGAATCAACTTATTTAATAGAAAACCTTGGATCATATACATATTAACATTGACCATTAAATCCTTGTTGGTAGTTAAAATAGGTTGAAATAACCACCAAATAGTTAATATTGATCTCAGTTAGTTTCCCTACTAGAAATACCCATATTATCCCATTAAAATAACTTCTGAGACATGGTTTATAGAATTATATAATACCCTATTTGTTTTTAGAAGTTTCCACTGAACATCCACACATGACTATAACATGGAATAGGTTTTACTATGGGGAGGTCATAAAATTTATAGTTCCACTAAAACATCATCTTGATCATCTATACGGTGAGGTGTATTCATTATGGTGTAGTCCACTATATTTTTGTTGATTGAATCTTGGAAAAAAAATATTCATCATGGAGGTCCTAAATACTCCAAGGGCTCTGTATTCCAGATTATCATGTATTATGGAATAAACCCACATTTTGGTGTATCTACTAGAGATTTTTTGGTTTCACTGAAATAAATCCATGCTACACTACAACATGTTAAACATTCCACAAAGTGGAGAAATGTTACTTAGTATTATCTTTGGTGTGGACACTTACATTATGGTGTGAGTTCTTAATGGAAAATCCAATTGTACTACCAATTTCAACCTCTCCATAGAATGGACATATATTTTATAATATCTACCAACAAAATGTCATCTACTAACATCATGGGCATCAATTACAGTATAGAAAATATTATTTAATAAAAATCTATAGATAACTAATAGGCTTTAGGGAATGAAACACCTTCTTATTATTCTTATATATAATTGAATCTTGAAATACAGTAATGATACATAAACACATTAAACTATCTTAATCACCAATTAAATTTTCTATGATTTTGATTTTTGTATTGAAAAAATATCAAACAAACTAAATCATAATTTACTAACCAATTATTCAAGATAATGTATCACAATAACTATCTCATCACTTTATAGGATCAACACTTATCACAAATATTTTTTTTATATTTTGATTCATTAAATATATAACAAAAAAAATTAATTTTAGATAAAATACATTTTTATGAATATGATGATGTCATTAATTTTATCAATTCATTATTAAAAAAACTTCTTTTTCTTTAAAATTAAAAATGAAATTTTTTAAAAATAGATGTGATAATTAACTAATTAAATTAATATTTACACAAATACATCATCATAATTATAGTTCCACAGCCCCTAAATTTCTCTTTGTAATATGTAAGCATAATTAAAGCATTGGTAGTAGTCATGGGTGGTAATTCAACTAGCATGTATTTCATGGAAATTTTTGGAAGATTGAACTTATCTCATATATGGTTTTTATAATACTATAATTATTTTTATTTTTCTTGAGTTTGGACCATGGAAAACCCTAGTAAATCCAAATTACTTCTGAGATAAGACAAATGAGCATCATAAGGGAGTATTTTTCTTTCTGAAACCATTTCTTCTTTATTTTTTATTTTATTTGATAATATGGTTACATAACTCTATTCTTTATAATTTAATAACTATATTATAATTGTAAAAAATATTATTTTTATTTTAATATATCAAAATTTCATTATATTTTCGTGTTTTATATGAAACAAACTATTCAATGCATTATATTTTAGGGAATAAATACAATAAAACATTTTTCCAATACATTTCCCCCCATAAATAAATTGTTCCTTCATAATTTTAGTTCTCACTTAATAATAAAAATAACTAAGGGTATATAAAATGAAATCATGACTCGGGATGTAAGTAATAATGAGATAAAAACCATTTTATCTTAGGTAATAATGGGTATAATATCATTTGCCTCATAATAGGCGTGTACTTAAATTTTCAACCTTTTATTCATAAAAGTTTTTATTTCTAAGTCATTTTAGTTATGAAAGACATATATTAAATAGAATAAATTTGAATATAATTTTTCCACCCAAATATTAATAAAAATATTATTGTGATAATATTAAATAAAATCATAATAAATGCTCATATGAATATAAAATATAAATTATAATAAGTCTTCTCCCATGAAACATTTATTTCAAACTATGAAACATTCAGTTCAACTATATCATACTTGGTTCATCCAATAATATTATCTATTTATCCTAGGATATCCATAATAATTTTTCAATTAGATTATGTAACATTAATCGGTATATATTCTATCCAAAAATTCCATTTAATTTCATTAATAATGGTTAATAAAGATAATATGAAAAAAAACAAAGAATAGAACATGTGAGTATATAGATAAATGTGAAGTATTATTCCTACTCATCACGCACTGAGTAAAGATAAAATTAATAGTCAACTACACATTTTCATGGTGATTAGTCCTAGGTATATCTATTCCATATACTTATCTACTATCTAGTATATTGGAAAGGATTTAATTTCTCGGAGAAATCGATACTAAAAACATAACCAAAATTTTAGGATGTCATCTTTCACTTAGATTTATCCATTATAGTTTTCACTAATTTTCATTCATCTAAATTTCTAAAACCAATAAAATATTCCAAATAAATAACTAAAAACTACTTTTATACCAACTGAGGTTCTTGAAACCTATATATTTAAACCCCAAACCAAAAATAATTTCTTTAAATGCATGATTTGATATCAAGTGAGGTGACCATATATGAACATAAATATATTTAAAATCATTTCAATAACATAAAAAGTATATATCCCAATAATCCCTTAACTCCAAGAATGGATGGTTCTTTTTTTAGGAATAGATATGTTATCAATACTTTTTTACATGAATTGTGAACATTTCATAGTATTTGAGCCACATTAAACTCCTTTATAGGATTATCATAAGTTACACACATTTTCATAAACTAGGGAATAGATAAATAATAAAGGGATTCACTCTACCGCTCATAAAAAGAAATTATATTATCAAGCAATAGATTATAATCATATAAGAAAAATATGTAATGGAGAAATATTTTTTTAAAATAACATGACTGAATGGAAATTTAAAACTTTTTATTATATAAAGAAGAGGGTGGTGGAGGAAATATATGAAATAAATAAGGATAAAAGAAATATATTCCAAGGGAATCCCCTTTAATTATGTTATTATAATCAATATATAGGGATAATATACTAAAATATGTAGTAATTGGATTAACATAGTCACCTTTTGAATCAATGTTGACAGCCTCCAAATTCCCCTCACAACAAGTATATAAAATTTGAAATTCCTACTAAATAGGCCTCAATTAATTTCTCTCTAAGAATAATATTTTCCAATGATATAGTATTGGGTATTTTGAATATTTTTGAAAAATGAATGAATAAAATTCGACCAAAGAGAAGGGTTTTTTTATTTGAAATTATTGATACTTGTAGGCATGACAATAGCTCTAGCTTTGATAGTTGGTACTCATACTTAAAAGTTTGAGATTCAAAGAATGACTTATCCTTTGTAATAAATGAAACAAAATCTTCTATGTATGATCCCATGTAGGCATGAACCATCAAATCTGAGTTTTATAACTTTTTATAGAGTATACTATCTCACCCATGATCCTTTATTCTCTAAATAGTATTAGTTTTTATCTCATACATATTGAATTTTTGAACTCGAATCAAGGGGATGTGATACATTCTCGTATAAGGTGATGCTATATGAGACTAAAAGAAATATTATGGTTTTGAATAAATCAGTATTAGGAAGCATTTTTTGATTCAAAAAAAACATTTTTATTTTCTATGTGTAAGCCCCAAATATAGAAATCCCAACCCCCATCAACAAATAAGTGAAGCAGAGATTTCGACATTGTAATGTAAAAAAATTCATTTCGAAACAAGTTGAATCCCATTATTTTAAATAGATGCATCCACAATAAGGGAACCATCCCAAAATCACCAGACCAAAAAATGGAGTTTTATTGGAAGATCATCACATACATGGTTTATGACTATATAATTAGAAATCAATTGGGCATACAAGAATTTTCTAAAGGCAGAACAAGAAAAGGAACCTGAATGAGATAAATTTATAAACCAATAATATGGGACATAAATAATCCATATGTTTCTAATAACATATCTCTAATCACTTTTGGTAAACGTTCATGAAATGAATAAACATATAAGCATCTTATGATTATTTCTTCTATGGAGAATCTAGAGATGAAGAGTGAATATATGACCCAGTTATCAATCCAAAAAAAAATTCACCACTTCCTATGATTTAGTGAAAGTTCTCATAAATCAATTTTGTGTAATTATGAAGTCTATATTAGATATGTGATCCAGTAAGAAGATCAACCTAGAATATAAGAGAATTATAATACTTTTTCCTTTTAAAATTGGACCAAAAATATTTCTTAGATATATAATTCTAATAGTGTTTATTTTAAAAATAGGTAACTGTGTCGCTGATGTTTCTAATATTAATTTCCCCTTCATCAATAGGTCGGTCCATTTTAACATAACTATTCTAGTGACATATCCCTTCCTACTGAGAATCTAAATTAAACTGTAAATTGTTTTTAATATTTCATAAAATTATCATTGTATCCCTAAAAAATGAGTGTACATGCATATGAATTTATAAAAATACACTATCTATGAGGGTGATCCAACCCCCAATAGAATGAAATATATTATCCTAATTAAAAATTGACCTAGATATCCTGTTAAAAATGTATTTAAAATACTGAATTTGAATTCTTTAACTAGAAAATATAGAACCTAGATACTCCACTTAGAAATTTCTCCCACAAATACCAAGTCTCTCCTCAATACTCCAGGAACACTTGATAGTGAAATATAGAGAAATGTATATTTTACATTTGTAACATTGGTAAACATATGAATTCTATTTCTATAAGAAATTTGGATAACCTATAAATTTGGAATGAAATTACAACTACGATTGATAAATAAGGGCATCCAATCCCCAAAGAATAAGTGAGATATTCCTTTAAAATAATAATGACCTCTTAAATGAATAATGAAAATAGTAGAGGTTACATGATTAATATTCTTACTAGGATCATCTTGGTAAATAATGAAGAGACTTTGAGAAAAAATATCTCCTTATCAGATGCTCATAAAATACATGAAAATCTAAATATCATTCCCAATAGGGTGATTATGAACCAAGGTAAGAAGAATAATCTAAATAAATGTTCATAAACCTGTTCATAGAAACCACAGTGCCGAAGTCATTAATGATAAATATCTACTCCATTTTTATAATCCTTTTCAATTATAATATTAATTATGATGTTATAAACAATGACATGTCTATCAAGATCCAAGATCATTTCCAACACAATCCCAATTACACCTTAAATATCTATTCCATTAATAAAACTCTATTTCTCATTATATATATCAAGTCCCAAGTTACATGATAATATTTTGATAAGAATAGCAGCCAGAATTTTGTTTGAAAAGTTACTAAGTATAATCAGATATAACTGTTTGAAGCAATTTTTTTACTAATGTTTAGAAAGAGAATATTTATCATGGCTGAAGTAACTCTAGGAATATGAACACCTTTGAATAGTTATTTAATTGAATTTAGTATTTCACAATTAGCTATATCCCAATAATTCTAAAAATTATAATCTAAGAAACCTTTATGGGACTTGAGTTCTATTATGAATAATCGATTTAATGCCATCCTTGATTTCCTATTCACTTAGGAAAACACCCACAAAACTACTATATTTTATTTTAATAAAACATGAAATTTTATTGAAATAATCACTAAAAAATCCAAGGAGTTATAACCCTCTCTCAACACCTATCTTGAATCTATAAGTAAATGGGATAAATAGGTCATAAGAAATGGTCCAGTGAAATTAACTTCCCTGGAATGAGTGTCATCTTAAAGAGTCGTATTACTAATTCCAATGAATTTTTTCCCTTTAACAATCATAAAAATAATTCATGTTTCAATTCCCCTCCCTCATCCATATGATCTTATAATTTTCATTAACTATATGGTCTTCTTCCAGAAAAACCTCTTCTGAATGATTTTTGTGTGTGTGAAAGAAGGATGTAAATATCATCATTCCATTGATATTAAAAATAAAGTAAAGAAGAATATTTTCCAATTGTAGGGCCACAATTCTAACTTCAAAAGAAGGTTGACTATTTGTTTTTTCATTTTATGATGTATTATTTTAATCGATTAGGTTCATTATAGATTATCTTGAAAGCATGTAGCTATAAAGAAGAATATAAATAGGAGAGGTCCATATCATTAAAATAATTTTTATCAATTTGTCTGTTGGATTAGAAGAATATTTTATTAGTTCACACCAATATTTTTACATTTATAAGTAATATATTTTGATCCAAAAGAGAGTGAAATTGGAGTTTCATATATGTTATAGAGAAATTGGAAATGGAATGAAGATTTAATAATAATATATATGGTATAATCTATCATGTTACTGCCTATTTTATTATTACACCATGTAAAATTGTCTCTAATTAATCACATGTCAATTAAGTTATTTCTTTAAGTAAATACCGGAAATCTACTATAACATCACCTCAGTAAACAACCCCTCCCTTCCTCTCTATATTTTCTATAATTCTATCGAATTCACCCCCAAGAAACCATTCTGTAGACCCAAGACTAAAGGAATATAATGTTTTCATAAGAACATTTCTTTATCATACCATACATTTAACATATATGAGTGTAAGGAAGAATGAAATATGGAAATTGATAACTTGATATTTTTTGTGTTGAGGTGAATCCTCTATGTGATACACATGATCCTGATACTCCCACAAAATCTATATATGATAGTTGAATTGATGGTCATGCTAGTAGTCAGTTAAATCGAGTTTTTGTGAAAATATACAAATGGACTATGATTTATTCTTTAGATCCAATATTACTGTAAGATATATATTTTTTCTTCTAATAACCATGGGAACATATTTATGTTTTCTTATGATTCCAATTACCCATGCTTTCCATACCATAATAGAAATAATGATGAAGCTTAGAGAGGGTATTTTAACCATAATATTGCTTTAGGAAATGAAGATACATTGTATTTGTCGTTATTGTTAGGCCATGTGAACATCTTGACGGGGAGGGTAAAATGAATTATTTTTCCTTTTCCTTGACGGACTTATGGGTTTATACGGGATATCTTCATTAACAAATTCAAGGACACTAATTTAATTGGAATACTTAAATATGTTCTCTAAGAGTTTATTTAAAGAGACCTCCTAAATTACCGAAGTTCCTTCATAGTTTATTGAAAAAGGAAAAGATAGAGGACACAAATTGGGGACCTAACAATGCCCCTGAATGAGATAAGTCATCATATGGTTCCTTTAGAAACAATTTATTATATTCCATTATCAAGGTCACATAGAAGATAGGATGGGATGAATTATATAAATAAAAATCATTATAGAGACCACAATCACCACATAATGTGATTTCTATAACAACCAAAGGAGGGGGATGTGAATCTTTGGAGATTTCAGGAGGCACCAAATAAAAATATATAAAATGGGTTGAAGGATAGTTTAGAAGAGGGGTGGGAAAAGATCCAAAAAATCTAACTATCCCTCCTTGATGACCATGTTCATATATTAATGTGTCTTCTAGAGACATTTTGGTCACACGCCAATATTATATTTCACCATAGGATTGGAATCATTGATAAGGATATGAGGAGGTAGGGGTGCTTCATTCTTCATATTGATTGAAAATGAGTTACCTTGGATATAGAGTGGATAATAAACATCAGGTATATGTATAATAGGATATTTTTCTGTAAGGATGTATCTATGATAGTATAGTTGAAGATCTGACGAGGATGAATGGTATCCAAATAAGTTTAAAAAATCATGGCAATGGAATGTTCCATGTTCAATGTGGATTCATCTGAAAAAAGGAATCACCCAAAATAAAAACTGATACATTTTTGAATTGAAATGTTTTGAAGGATAAAGGTAATATAATGAAGGAAAATCAATAGCATAGCTAATCAGGAGTCCAATAAATTTTGAGCATACATCATCCATTGAAAGACAATTAATCTTTTCCTATTATAGGGGCACCCCTCCCTATCCCATGCATGGAAGAATTAGATTTTGAGAGTGGATGTGCACACAAAAATGATTATTGGTTCAATAAGAAAATGAAAACAAGACATGAAAGATCCCTTGTGTGAGAAAACTAAAATAATATTAAATGGGGGGGATGATATATTCTAAATTTTTCTATGATAATCCACTAATAAAATTTCATAGAGGCGTCAAGTTCACCATAGGGAAAGGGAGGGGACCAACCATCCATTCACCGACTCATGAACCTTATGATCTAAAGTAACTATAGGAATATTAGGATTAGGAAGACACTGATAGGGAGGAGGATCACTTGAAACCAATGATTTCAATAGCCTAGATAAAGGTTAGGTTAAACAAGGAAGAGAAGGAGAAAAGATACCACTAGAGAGGATATAGCCAACAGAGCACATGGATGGTGGTGATTCAAATGATGATGATGGGAAAGTTATATAATATCACATTATTCAATCATTATTAATGATGTTATAAAGGATGGTATAAGGGAGGACAGACCCAATGGCACCCCCTAATGAAAAAAATTCAGGAAGGATATTTTAAAAATGAGTCAGTTCACAAGGCATATTATTATTCAAAACTAAATCTCCCAAAAAAGTACCTGTATGAGAATATACAGAAGTGATATCATTATTAAGATAATTTATAATACTAAGAGTAATCTATATGTCATGATAACAGAACATGTAATCTCAAATGAACAAATATGAACCATGCCATAATATTGTGAGATAGTCATGGAATCATGGAATAAGGAATTGATATTAGATGTTTATGGGATCATAAATATGTGGAAACCATATAAGACATGAAATAATAAGAGTAAGTCAAGTCTCACTACTAAGAAAATATAACACAACATGTTTAGGCTCACCACCCATGCACCATGCAGTATATCAAGAGACGAAACATTTACCAATGCATTAGAGCATTATCAAAGTTTACCCTTCATATCTATAACATGTACACGAATATGTGTGTTATTATACAAAAAAACCATTTATAAATTATAATTTTTATAATATCCAAGAGAAGGAAGTGGATTCTTTAATATTATTTCATGGAATAACCAAATTATATATCATAAGGATTACCAAGATAATAAGGAATTAAATTATTTTGGATGTTAGTATTTCAAAACTAAACATAATTCATGATCATGATGTTTTAATGTAGAAAAATTCATGAGAAATATTTGAGATGTAATAATATAAATGATCCACTTCAGCAAGGCTTTATGAAATGAGTGAGGGATATTTTGAAGAATGAATGATCTTCTAATCTTCCTTCAGAACAGAACTAAGAAAGGATGGTTTTTGCTAAAGTTATTAGGATTTCAAAAATCTATTCATTTTTAAATTAATTTTATTGAGGTGGTACTTGACCGGAAATAAGAAAGAAGGTTATTTCCATAATTTGGGTTTATTTAAAAGAACAAATCCCAAAGGGAATGTAAAAGTTGTATTATCTCAAAAAATGAATTATAAATTAATCTATGTATATATATAAAGAACACATACATATATATATTAACTATATGATAATAATGTATGTTAAAATAGAGAAAAATAAATAGATCGTGTAACCCAAAATCAATACGATGGGGGTGGGGTGGGGTTCAAAAGAACCCGTTTTATGTTTTAAAATACATTTTTCCAAACACACATTGCTAAAACAGGTAATTAAATTTTATTTTGAAAATGGGTACGGTGATACATGTGTAGCATAGAATCTAAAACATTTTTTGTTCCTAAATAGTAAAAGAGTGAATTTTCATAATTGAAAATATGGACATGGAGTTGAAAAATTCATTACAAAGGACCTGTATTAATCCTCATAATGTCATAGATTTTAATAAGAAGTTATCCAAATAATATGTTTTCATATTAATGAAATAATTGACCAAAATGGGAAAACTATTTATCATATATAATATAGAAATGGATGAATAAGGGAATATATAAAAAATATTCAATAAATATAGCTCAAGACCCAAATAGAAAGAAATTTGAGTAAACAACCGACTTATGACATTGTTATCATTGAAATAAAAAACCTATAAAGGTATAACATGATATAGATATTTAATTAAATTATATTTTTAGAAATTTGTGATTAAAATATATCCAAGGTAAACATTGACATCCCATATAGGGAAACATTGGTGGATTCAGATCATATCTTAGTGAAGTAAAATTGAGATGCAAAAACCCTTACCATAGGTCTTGATTCTCTCTTCCAATAAACATAACAACATTAATGATAAAATTATTCTTATTAAATAGATTATTATGAATAAGTTTTATCTATATTTCACTTTTTAATGTATATTTATTATCATTTTTTATTTATTTATTAAATAGTTCGAAATTATGTTAGTTACTTGAGGTGGTTTGATCAATTTCCCTGAAACATTATTGTTATATTTATTGTTGTAATTTTTTTTGTAAAATAGATTTATAAAATCTATAATTATATTGTTGTATGTACTTTATTATTCCATTATCACAAAAACTTATATTGTTTCTTAAGATTTCACAAAATGGACTTAAATCAAAAAAGGTTCCCTAATATGTTCTTTTGAGGTTATTTTTTTTAATATGAATATTTATTGTTAATATCACTTATAATATGTACACATTTATATTAATAAAATATTAATAGTATTGTAAGTAAAAATTTTATAAATTAAATTCATTTTTTAAATTCATCAATTTTAGTTGGTAATGGAAATCTAAATATGTATGTCCATTAATGCGGTAGTCTTCATATACAGATAGGCAAAACATTAATTTTCCCTAGATTGGGAAGGGGTAGAAAAATTAAATAAGTATAATTTAATAATATTAATAATTTTATAAATTTTATATTTCTTCTTTAAATAATTAATTTGGAAAATACATGTAAGGAATATTTGAAAAATAGAATATATTGTTCAAGGAGTTGGTAGTACGCTAATACCCACGATGACGTCTTCATTTTTTGAAAAGTTTTGGAGGGAAATATAAAAGTGATATTCCATTTTTATAATCAATTTTAATTGTAATGATAATAATAATGTTATTGTAAATTCATGGTTAGAATGTTTTAAGAGTGTAGAAGAAACAAAATAATGTAGAGAGCTTGATTTATAACATTACATCTCCCTCTAGATACTCTCCCATGTGTAAAACCATAGCGATCCTTAGCATGGCCTTTTGGAAAGAACACAACTTATAGGACATGGGTTGAGAGTTAAACATATTATAGGTTAGAGTGTTTTAAGAGATTAAGCTTTAATATTAAATGATAAATCAGTTGGTGAATGAATGTATTTATAAGTGAGGGAATTTATATTTCACTAAATTTAAATTATTAATATAAAGAGAGAACATGTATGTAATGGAAGATGGAGAAAAAGTGGAATATAATGGAGTGATCGATGAGGTATGTTTGAAAATACTAGAACCATTCATTTACACAAATGTTTTAAATAAGTTTTTAAGGATTCAATTCTTATACTTATCACTTCCACTATTTTTTGTTTTTACAGTGGTAATTTTTATCAGACAAAATTTATTTTTCATTCCAGATAATACAATGGAAATTATTACATAATCTTGACCTAATTATTTTAAATATTACAGCAATTTTATCAAACAAAATTCTTTGTTTCAGAAAAATTATTTTTAACATTAGCGTATGTAACATGTAAAAAATCCATTTTTAGAAAAGGTTTGTTTTTAATCATAAATGATATGTTTGGGAAAAAATAATAAATGTAGTTGATTTTAATTACATTAATTGGTTTTTGATTATAAAAAAGAGATTTATTTGAATTTAAATGAATTACAAAACCTAAATTCATCTTGTGAAAACTTAATTAAAAGTAATTTACTGAAAATTGTTTTTATTTGAATATTTTTTCTTAATTATTCATATGTTAAACATTGTTTTCTAAAATTAAAAAAATTAATTAAAGATTATAGTTTTAATTGACAGATTAATGTTATTTTATAAACATATTGTTCTTTATTTTATAATGATAAAGTCATTAAGTTTACTATTTTGGTAAAAAAATGTATTTTTTATTATTCATGTAAAATTTATTATTTCTAAAAAATCCAAAAACAATATACTAAAATAATAATATTATTATAATATTACTTTTTTTGTAAATGTGGTAAAATTAAAATTCAAAAATTTTATAATTTATCATTAAAATAAAAATATAAAAATATAAAGAAAATTATTTTCATATAAAAATATATTTTTGGAAATTATTTTTGTTATTCTTATTCTTATTATTATAAATTATTAATTATATTTCTTTTAATATATTATTCATATAGAAACATATTTAATATTTTTAGTTTAACCAAATAAATCATATAAAAATCCAATTTTAAAAAAATTAATTTTTTAAGAATAAGTTGATCTCATTAATTTTATCAATATACATGTAAATAAACATTATTTTTATTTAATAGTTAAAATGTGATATGTTTAAAATGAATTTTATTAATTTATTATAACATTAAAATTTACATAATTATTCATCCTAATTTCTAGTTATATATACCCTCAATATAATTACATTAGTTATAAGTATGTGGTATGCTCTGGCGGCAGTCGCGGGTGCTGAATCCACTAGCAATGATCTTGTAGAAATATCCATGATCTTAAAATTATCTTGCATACAGTTTTTATCACACTTAAATTATTTTATTTTTTATTTTTAATGGTATATAGAAAACCCTAGTGAATGTACCTTCTTTATAAGATCAAATAAACCAACTTCACAAGGGATACATCCACTACCTGATATGATTTATTTCCTTTTTGTACATAGATATGGT
Source organism: Viscum album (assembly GCA_963277665.1). Taxonomy (NCBI): domain Eukaryota; kingdom Viridiplantae; phylum Streptophyta; class Magnoliopsida; order Santalales; family Viscaceae; genus Viscum; species Viscum album. Next base: position 278,848,574 of record OY728119.1, on the reverse strand, counting down.
AATATGGTCACGTCATTTTATACATATTAATTTAATTGCTAAATTTATAATATTATTACCTATATAAAACTCTATGGCCCAAAATTATAGAAAATAAGAAGCGATAGTTTAAAAAATGTCAAAAATAACCTACTCTCAATAAACTATTCCATGTCTAAGTACCAATTAAAATGATTAGATACATCTCCAAAATTAGAAAGAAAATACACAATGACATTACCCTCCCAAAAAATGTGTAACACCACAATGTTGATCTTCTTACAATATTCCATGTACTCTATCCAAGCTGTGGTGAGCCTCCATGAAGGGTAAGAATACTGAAGCTATATCAAATGAATATTAAAGGATGAGTCTATCTGTATTGACCTAGATCCAATTAATAGTTGATGGATTACAATTTATAGTAATATAACCATTATAAATTTTGAAATAGACTTTACCTCCCAATATATTAATGATAAAGTTCCATTATAAAGATTCTAGTAATCTCAATATTTATTAAACTAACCATATGAACTACTGTTAGAATGTTTCACATCATAGTGGTTCTGTCAGTCAATTGACTCTGATTTTTTGGTAGTATTAAAGTTCCACCAAATTAGGTGAATAAATTCAACAAAAGCTGTAATAAATATATTTTTATGTTTAGAGAATATTTTCTTCACTTTACATTATTCAAATATCACATAAACACTAGAATAAGTGAAATTATCATCTTAAAAAATGTTTGAAATAATGACCCAAATCCCTTTAGCATAAGTGTAGTGAGTGAAAACATGGTAAGAAAATCCTTCCCCAGACCTTCACACACTACACATTGAACAAAAATAAATTCCATAGTTGATAAGGTTTGGGTCCATGAGTATTTTTTGGTAAATGACCCTCCATACAAGAATACAACGAGATGGGTAATATTTTATTTAGTAAAAGGATTATGTTATCAATCCATTTCAGTTGGGCCTCCTATATAGTAATCATGATACAGCCTCTAGGAAAGTGTCCCATATTGAGTAAGAATCAAAACAAGACTATCAACTTTTGGTATAAATTGAGAGGAATAAATGGACTCCATAAATGTTAATGAAATTTGATATAGAGTATGGTATATAATATCATTGATGGTGACATAAATATCATAAAATGTATATTGAGAGCTTTCAAACAATGTAATTCTTATCAAGTTGTCCTTTGATAATTTGAGATTTGAGTTAATCGAAGCAATTTAGTTACTTTTCTTTATAATCTCCATGAAAATTCATTTCATGAAAGGAAAAAATTGAAGAAATAAGATAATTATTTTTCCAAAGATATGCCTATTTATGAATATTTAATTGAAGAATCCATGAGAATAAATAGTTAACATTTTCCAAATAAATTGAGAATTGAGATAATTATTGAAGAGAGATAGAATTTTAATACCCATCCCCCTCCGGTATTGAATTACAAAACATTTTTCATTTTACAATGATATTATTACATTTAAAAATACTTCCACTCTAAATATTTTTCTAGAAACATTGATTTAGACATTTAATTAGAGAGGTAAGACATTTTTAAACAATAGAATATTAAAATCATTTAGGAATGGAAACTGATTTGACAAGATAGATCATCCAATTAAGATAAAGAGACATCCATTTCTCTAAATTGATTTTTTCCTTAACACCATCATAAATATCCCAAAAGAGTTCAACTTTTGGACTAGCCCAAAAGAGTGGGACACCCAAATAAGTAAAATAAAGACTACCCTCACAAATCCCAAACCAGCACCTGAAGTCCATTTTACTTTGACTATTAAAAGTGTAGTTGAATACAATTATGGACTTCTCATAGATTATATAATGATTAGAGAGGTATTCATAATTCGTAAAAATACCTTTCACCTCTTCAATGTTTTACCTTCCTCCCTAAATAAAAATAATTTAATTATCAATATAGAATAAATTAGTAGGTTCTTTTAACCCTCTATGTTATGATATTCACTCTAGACTTCCATGATCTATCAAACCAATAAGAAATATACTTAAATAATGCCCCCAAATGGTAAAAATGACAAAAAAGAGGATCTCCCTATCTAATTCCACATGAAAAAGTATAGTAGCTGTCAGTACTACCATTTGGAAGAATAAATATCTTAGTAGAATTAAATTAAATCAAGATCATATGAATAAAGAGACCACTAAATAGAAATATCTAGAGGACCCCTATCGCAAAATCTCAATAGATGGAATTAGAAGCCTTATTGACATCATGATTAAGATAAATTCTTTGTTCCTTTCTATTCTTCCTCAAAATATTCAAACATTTAGAAGAATACAATTTTTAATTATTCTTCCACGTAGAAATAAATATTTATTAAGAGAAACCACCTGGGTTATGAGTATATAAAGATTGATTTAATGTTATTTTCTCAATTTTTTATAAAGAGAATTTACAAATCTAATACGTCTGAAAGAATCAAGGGGGTCCACAACATTAGTTTTTTAAAATAGAATAAAAAATTGGAAATTTATCTCCTTTGTAATAATACAATTATTGAATAATATTGAAATAATTTTAGTTATTTACACTTAAATTATGTCCCAATATTCTAGAAAGAATAGATTAGTAAAACTATCCAGGTCAGGATAAATAATTAATCTATTACTAAATAAAATATAATAATACTATTTTAAATTATCTTAATTTTATTTTAGTTTAGTGTTTCATTCGAAATAATATATTAATGAATTATGTTCTAAAGGGATGAAAATATAGTGAAATATTAGGGTGTTACAGTTAATGAAAAAAATTTAAATTATATAATTATCACTCTTATTATTTTGATACATTGACACATTTACAGTATATACTCCTTAGATCAGCCCTATTTGGGTGAATCAAGTCAAACTACTATTTCCCTATTTTTCTTTGTTCATCTATTTATATTAATTGTGTGGGATATATTTTTCCTAATAATGGTGGAACAATATATTTGGAAAGAGTTTAAATAAAATGTAGACAAACCCGATCCACCCACCCCCTCTCTAGTTATTTGCATTTCTTAGGACCAATAAGTGGTATCTAAGTTGAAGGTTCCTTAAGGATTTCTCCCCATTTATTTTCCTTGTATAAATATTCAACAATAAGGTAATTCCAATCATTGTTGGAAATAAAATAAACAATAGAATAATATAATTCAACACTATATCTTATCTTTTCTAAGAAAAATCTGATATGTTTCAATAAAAATTATTTAAAACAACATAGTGAACTGATTATTATAAAAAAAGACCATATAGAGTTTGGTTTGATGGTAAAGGTGTCAAAAAATTTGGAAAATCAATATATGATTTTATACACATGAATGTGATGTGGTTTAAATCCCCACATGCCTTGTGAGAAAAACTTCTCAACACTTACAAAGAAGATTCTAAGGTACATGAAGCTGAATTACATGTATTATTTAATAATAATGATAAATTGAGGATACACCCAAATGAGACCATTGGTGCATTATTTGAACGATTTAACATTTGTGTGGAGGTCAAGTGAATAATTGAATAATTTATTGATGTTTTAATAATAAAGAAAAACTTGAGAATATTTCCCCAATGTTTTAATGCATAGGTTTTAGTTCTTATTGAAAGGAGTCCAATGATAGTGAAATTAGAATGTCTTAATAGTAAATTTATTTCATATGAGATGAGGAATAATGAAAATGAGTCCATAGTGAAGTATAGTTTTAAAGATGTGGCATTTCATTTAATAAAAATACTAAATTTTGAAGATGTTCATAATGAAATGGAATTTGAGAGGGGGTGATGTCTTTCCTTTATTAAAAACATAAAAGGTGAAAAGGAAAAAATAAAATTTCAGATTTTGATTTTTTATTTTAGTATGGAATGGTTACAAATCTCATCATAAAGTTCCAAAAAAATATTTAGATGAAAATAAAAATGAATAACCCATTCATGGGTGTGACAGGCAATAAAATTTTGTCGAACAGTTTCTTAAAGAAGAATAATTTTATTTTAAAATAGATTTTAGATCAGAATAAATATAATATTATGAGATTTAGGACTATAAAGACCTCAAAAAATAAATTATCATCACTAGTAAAGACATTCCATAGTTTAGGGACAATGATTTTGAAGATATTGATTTTAAGGGGATATTTTATCTCAAAGTTGATTTAAAAGCTGCTCTTGAATAAAATGATTTCTAGAGGGGAAAAAAATAAAAAACGGATTTTTTAAGACTCCCAACTACACTCACAATAATATGAAGGATAAATATTTAATTTTAAGGATTATATTTAATGTCTTCAATCTAGGAAATAAAAGAAACATATATATGAAATTGTGATCAAGGTTAAAATTACATAACATTCATGGATTATTGATGTCTAGACTAATTTGTTGAATGATTGTGTTAAAATAATTTTATAGCAAGATAATGAAGTCATAGTTATGTAATTAATGATAAATGATTCAAATATTATTTAGATTCTGTATATAACAACATAGAGATCTAGTGTGTGGGATTTCAAATAATATAGAGTGGAACATGGGGAGCTAACATAAAAATTAGATTCTTGACCACCTATACAATAATTCAAAGGTAAAAGAAAACATATTAATGGGATTTATCAGATGAAAAAATCAGTTATGGTTGACATGAAACCACTTGTACCTATACTTGAAGGAAGGTTTAGTTTCATGAAACACAATAGATAAAAAAAGCTATAAATGGAGAAAAAATGCATGTAATAAGGCACCATGAGGAAGAAGTTATAGTTTTTTATAGAACTGAATATAATTTTAGGGTTAAATAGAATCAATGACATATTAGTAAATTTATACACACTCAATATGTTTATAAAAAATACTATTTTTAGTTTTAAGGTAACGTGCAAAAATCTATGAATTCATCATCAAAGGAATAAATAGGTGAATAAAATTGAATCTAAAAAAGTGTAAGTGAGCTACTATAACCACCATCAAGTATTATGAAAATAGATAATAAATTTATTTCCCTAAAATATGAGGATGAATCATTGTATTATGTGGGGTAAAAATTACATTCACAACCAAAGTAAGCGAGCCATTGAACATAGACCAATAAGAAAATGTTTGGGAAGGTTAATTAAAAAAACATTTGAGAAAAATAGATCTTGTTGTGGTATGGTTTCTAGAGAGTGGTTGTACTCCTTAAATAATAGAAAAAAATATCTTATCGCAACCATTAAACATTATAAATATTCTGTCATTTTATTATGAAATGATAAAGGTATAAATATCCATGGCATTGACATATCTCAAATTAGAGGAAAGGGCTTAAGGTGCACTAATGTTTTAGTGGTTAAAGACCGCAATCATAAGTTTCTAATTGTAAACCAATTTTATGATATAGGTCTTTAATTTAATTTCACAAATAATAAATTCATCATTAAAGGAAGGTATAATTCAGTTATGATTCAATTGAAACAAACAAAGGTGAATCTCTACCTCACAAGTGGAGAGTAATATAGGTACATTTTTTTAGGAAGGGAACATGTTGTAGAAAAAATTACTTGGAAACTATACCCAAAGGTGAATATAAGAAATTATGAAAATAATATTGTATTTCAAGGGTATTGGGGAGTTTTTTTCATATTATTTCTGTCTTTTTTGTAAAAGATTTATAATAAATGGCTTTGGAAGATCATTGGAAGTCATCATGTCAATATTTTGGAAACCAAGTAGAATTCAATATATAGTGTATAGGTTTCTTAGAAAAACAAAGATGAGACCTTAAATTAATGTGATGATAAAGTGAGAAGTATAATATGATAACCTAGTGATGAGGTCAAATTAGAAGGATACAATGATGATAATGAAAACATAATGGGTTCAATATCTGAAAAAAGATCATGTATCAAGGTTCAAATCACTAATCAAAATTTTATTTTTGATCAGAAAACTTCATTGAAAACACATAGAATTAATACACTATAAGATGCCTCTCTTTTTTCCCATGTAACAAAAAAACCTTCTCAATATACTATAAAATAAATCAATTGTGTCAATGTAATGCATTAGAATCTTGAATAAATTGAAAAGAATGAAACATAATAAATTATTCTAATGTATGAAAACAAAAATTTCATCGAAACTGAGTTTTTGTTTTGTAATAAACTCAGTTAGGATAGGAAGAAAACTCCAAACATATAAAGACCAGTATACGAGGTTTACTCTTAAATAAAATTCATATATTTGGATATGAAATTTACTCTTTTAACATTATTATAGACTATTCAATTAATATTGGATATATTGGTGGAAAGAATGTTCAATGTGTACCAAATTTATATTAAATGATAATTCAAAAATGTATTCTTCAAAGAAGTGGTTTTCATCAAGAAACTAAATGAATTTATTATAGAAAATTATGATAACAAGATGTGTTTATTAAAGAAGGAACTATATTGGATAAAGCATGAATTGATGTCATGATATTATAAGTTTGATCAATATCTAGTAAATATTTTGGTTTCCAGTGAGGAAATATTGATCAAAATATATACTTCAAGAAACATAATGATCAATGGTTATTAATGATCATATATGTTAGTGACATAATTTTTGGGGGATCATACAAAGCATATTTCATGAAATTTATAGATCATATGATACACGAGTTTGTGATGTCCATGATTTGTGATTTAACCTTCTTCCATAGTTTATAGGTGACTCAATGAAATCACAAAACATTAATTTCTCTATAAAAATATACTTAAGAGTTTCTTAAGAAAATTTTAATAGAGGATTCTAATCCAATAGCAACACAATACGATACCTGGATGGGGTTTTACAAATATGATGATTAAAATGAGGTCAATGTGGTATAATATAAGAAAATAATTGGGAGCCTATTAGACCTAACAATTATATTAACCAAAAATGAATTTTTTATATGTTATGCTACATGATACCAATGTTTTCATAATGAAATCCAAATTCTATAAGTTAAAATAATATTTGTTTTCCAATAACATGGTGTACTTATTTTTATTTTATCATATAAAATTATAAAAATAGTTAGTGAGCTATATAGTTGTAGATTTTGTAGGTTTAACTGATGATCAATATTTTTCATTAGTTACAAAATTTTATGTTTGTTATTTGTATATTTCCTCGATGAGAAGGAAGGACTGAATTTCATTAAGTACTATAGATGTTAAATTCATTATTACAACCCTATCATGAACTTAACTACTATGAATGAAGTAAAAAAAATTAAGGATGTTGGATTTTATGTGAAATCATATATTACAACCGTTTCTGATAATTTTAGTTCTATTCATATTAGATAAAACCATCACCCATAGATAATTCATATTGAGATAAAATATTATTGCATAAAGGATAATTTTGATATGCAAATAGTGTAGTTAGATTATGTGTAGAAAAAATATGAGACATTGGACATAATTATAAAGGAACCACCCAATATTGTTTTTGAGAATCATTATTTGGATTCTGGCATCCAACACTTTACCATCAACTAAATAATATTGGGATTTTACCCTCACCCCCTCATGAGATAAACTATTTATATTAAGGTATGGTGATTATTCGGTATTAAAATTTGGTCTTTATAACCCTCATTTATGAACATAAAGATAGGTACTCAATGGGTTCATTGAAAAGGGGGAGAATTTATTGAAGAAATACTTTTTAGAAGTTATCCCATGGAATAATTTTCAATAATCAATGGCGAAGGTGGATTAGAGTATTATTTCATATTTTTAAAGTGGTAGAAATCCTATAATTATATTTGATAAAGGGTGAGAGTTATTGAAGTATTATTCATGGGGAGTATCTTAGAGGATTGTTTGCTGAAGAGAATAAAAATCATGGATGGGTTTTCATGAGGAAATTTTTATTTTACTCCTTCTTGTCATGAGGATATAAAATCATGTGGTCTTAGAGTTGTTAGTTAATAATTAATGCATTATCTAAAGGAAATCAATTTCAAAATATATTTTTTTAGTTTTAAAAATTTCATTTGAAAATTTGATAGATCAGTTTTGAATGAGTTGGGAGTTTTCAATGAATCCGAAGAGATAGATTGTTAGAAAAAATATTCTGAATTTATTTTAGGGTTTTAATATTAAAAATGCTAAATAATGTTGTTCCTAAATTTTTTAAAAAGTCATGAATATGACATAATGTGTTTTATAAGTATCTGGAGGAGTTTTATTTGTTGGAGAGAAGTTATGCGATGAAACCTTAGTTCACATAGTGGATGGAGTTTAACAAAAAACTGAATAAAGTGAATTTTAACAGTTATTTTGAAAAATATCATAGTTATCATTGAATGTGTATGTTTTTTATAATTTTTCACTCTAAGAGTAGTAATAATCACATCATATAATATGTGGTCACTCTATGACTAGACTAAGGTATTGGAGTTAGTTCTTATGGATAGTTTTACATGAAGGGGCATGCTGTGACTAGATCTTATGAGTGTTTCACTACATTGAGATAAATGTTTAGTCATTCCATTAAATATGATTTCTCACCATGAAGTCGATATAAAAAATATTAAATAATGAGAAATTATCTATTTAATAGGACTTTTAAGGTATTTCTTATAGTCTTTAAGTATATTGAAAGTGTCTTAAATTATAATTCGATATGATATCGATTAATATTTCATGAAAATGAAGAAGATGTGTTGTATGAATTTTTTCTATTCTACAAAAGAACATAAAATTAGTAATAATAGTTCTTGATTACTGATGGATAATCTGTAAAGAAGGCGTTTGACACCATAACTATACTTGGAAGGATTTCAATTGTTTTATCTAGGTAGGGGTTCAAGACATGATGTATAGGGTTACACTATAACCAATTTGAGAATCAAAAAGGATTGAGAGATCAACTCTGTGATATGTGGAGTAATTAAATATAATATATCAATAAATATTTTTATATATAGTTTTTCACCATTAAGCATAGCATGATGTAAGGAGTCACACATAGAACTGATATTTTCCATATTGTATGAATTTATCTGTATAGTGTAGAAATTGATGAGTTGAATTGAAAATTTTAAAAGACATATTATAAAAATAGAATATGATAATTTTCAATAAAATAGTGGGATATATATCATCCTAAAATATATGGAATATCCTTCTTGAAAATAAGGGAAAGATAAGGGATTATTAAATATAAGTAAAATTATAGAGAAGAAGGAATTCCCTTGAAGGTATGGAAAAACAGAACACATATGGTAGTTCTAAGAAAATCAATTAAAATCAGAGAGAATAATGAATTGATGAAAAATGATGAAAAAAGAGGTAATTAGAGTTTTTTCTTGGCTATGTTTTACAAGTTATATAGAATAAATAATTCTTTGAGATTATATCATTATAAGTTTTGGGAAGTTCATCTAGTATATTAGACTAAAGATGATCGATACATCATCCTTCATGTAAATTGTTTTCATTATTTATGGATGAAAAAATAGTGTGTAAGATGAGAAGTGAGTTTTATAAATTTGTGAGAGTTTCAAGACCTCTATCTTGTGAATATTTTAGACATAGAGTGTTAGTGTGATCTTTATAAAATTTAAGACATTTCTATTAGTGTTTCAGTACTTTGAAAATTTTCTAGTTTAATCTCCTTTGATTATCTTGGATTTGGAGAACCATGTAAAATTATTATCTACCACTTTTAATGTGATTTATAGATTCATATTTAGTGTGGGGGATATATTTTTATTAACAATTCTATAATGGGAACATTAGAAAGGATTTTGAAAAAAATATTAATATTGAATTATTCAAAGCCCAATGATCTTAGGGTTTTTCCCTTAAATAGGACCAAAATTTGCTAATCTCATAAAATCTCTATGTGATAGTATGACAAGATTACCCAAAAAACACTATTAGTGAGTAACATTTATTAATTGAGAAAATATAAATTATTGTGAGATTTAGGAATCATTTTCCAAAAAATTTATCCTTTGAACAAAGTATTCAAAAAATTTATATCACAATATTTAATGTTATGATGTTAACTTTGATTGTTTATATAGTACTATTTCTATGTTCATCATCATTATCATTAGAAAATTTCCCAAAAAATATTTACTTGAGATCCTTTTGGAAATAATATAAAACTCATTTAATATTTTGTCTTGCAACACATACTAAGCTCATTTAGGATAAAGTTATACAAACCTTTTTTGGCAACTAAACGTACTTATTTGTAATTATGTTTAAAAAAATACCCTAAAATCATTTAGAATATTTAAGTTAGATTTATATTAATTTTAAAAGAATTATATATTTATTGAACATAAACTAACGAAAGTAAAAACATAATCTAAAAAGACTATAAGTGACTATATTCATTTTATAATATCACTCTATGATACAAATAATTACTTATATTAGGAAATAATACATATTTACATGAAGGGGAATATTAAAGAAATAAACTATTTATTTATATCATATATGGTATTTTATATGTTTATATAATTACTTAAAAAATAATTCTATTCATTAAAATATGTTACTAAAGGGTGGTATGATCATACGCCTCATATTTTCATAAATATATTGGATATAGTACTTATCCCACATAAAACTCCTTTTATCTAAAACTATTGTTCAAGTTTGTTATTGTTGGGACTAGAATGAAACGAAGCACCCTAAGAGGGGGGGATTAATTAGGTTTTACACCAATTATAAAATTTCTTATGTTGGTTTTAATCCTTATTTATATCATTCCAATGTTAATAGGAAAACGTTCAATCTCTCAAACTCTCTTGAGCCTTTCTCCCCAGATGATAAAAAATACATTGAAATTAAAGCATGCATAGACGGATTTTGACTGGTTCACAAAAAAGGTATAATCCAATGATCATGAACACGACGTTGTGTTGGTTCACTAGAATATAAAACTACTCATTATATGTGTCACAAATAGAGATACAAATGTGCACTATAGATATAGGGGTACACCCCCTTCTTATCTACTAGTGAACTAATTTAAGACACAGACAAATAGTTTGTAGAATTTATGATCTTCATCAATAGTTTATAGACATGAGGTTCTATATCTATTTTTATTATATTAATAAAACACCTTGAATCTTCATCTCTAGGTAGATGAACTTATATGATATTTAATTCGTCCACTCATATTATTTAGGATGGATGAGATAACTTATTTTGGGATAGTTGGGTACAATGTCTTCTAATTTAAAATCATGAAAAAAGTCCTCTTGATGTGAGGATAACCCTTTGTGACTCAATGAGAATCATACTACCATATATATTTACTAGATGAAGTTTTATCCAAAATGGAATTATCTAGTTGTGCAAGGTCTTCTTCTTTATCCATGTATACTAATTATAATATTCTTATTTTATCATGACTCATCTTACTAGACTAAAACGAATATGGAAATGAAATACACATGGATCTAAACATATTCATCTCTGAAATTAAAATATACAATATGATCTTGCCAGTCATATCATTTTTAAGAACTGGTAAGAGTGGTTTTTATTAGTCTTTCATTAAACCCTTTATCTAGTTGTCAATACTATTTCCACATTATAAATGTATCCAAAATTAGACTAGGTATACCAAATAGTTTTGTATCGTCATTACGTACCATTTCATTCGAATTGATCCCTGAAATCTTGGAGCATTACAACATAATTTAATTTCCAATTAGATCAACCAGGTAATCTAAAAACTGACTAATCACGACATAGTTTCATCCTTTGTTGTGCGATATTTACAATTTTATCTATTTTGGGGCATGTTATTATTTACACTGGTGTGGTATGAGTATAATAACAAGATCCATAATTTTAGGCTAAAAACATCATATTTTAATTATTGGATATCTGAGAACAATCTCCCCTCAATAATATCCATCATAATACCTATTATGGAATAGTTATATTTCCAATTTCATAATAAACTATCATCTTAGAAAACTTATCTCATTTCAATATTAAAAATACAATTTCACCATGGAATAGATAATGTTTTATTGGAATACAATCCATCTCTCCTAATATATTAAAACATGGTATATTAACTATGGTGTTCCAATTTCCAACTCCAAGAACCATTATAGTGTAATAGTTTCTTCATGATGTGGATGTCTTAAATATTTTAGAACCATTTGAATTCAACTTTTCGTCCCTCATTGTGAAACATATTTTCTACAATTACTCCACCTTATTCATTTTATGATATGTCTAATTGCAACATGATCCTTACACCATGATCCATGAACACTAAAAATTATACTAAGAGTAAAATCCAAATCTCCATCATTTTTACATAACTACTTATACTATGGATGGTAAAATTATTTTAGTAGTGACCTATATTCACTAAATCACTTTATATAAAATTAAATCCAGATATATATACATCATTATGCACAACCCCTTATTTCCATGATTTTAACTCATGTGATACCAAATTATAAAATGAAAATTGTCCTTGCATCTTACCCAGTACCACACTATGTCAGTACATTGACACTACTCTATAAATACTTTCATTAACAATTTTTGGATAATTGGTTCTTCTTTATCCACACTTTTATTGATCATGGCCACAAAATCTTATATTTGGATACTTTAGTAGAGCATGTATCATTTTTCAAACATAAAAACATGTTATGGCATGATATGTTACCATTTTTGAATAATTTTCCTTTATAACATATAACATAGAACTATAAATTTCACATTTTTTTGTAAACTCAAAAAAATATTTTTGTTTTGATATATGAAACCCATTTATTGTGTGGTTCATTACCATTCATAAGAAGTATTCTCTAGAATCTTCTAGAAAAAAATTTTACTTTCACATTCCACTTCATAACAAAATCAAATCCCTTCAATTAACACCAAAAAAATCCATAACCTTGATATAAATATCAATTTTGCTCTTAGAATTTCAAATATCAACATACCGCTTGGTAATTATCCACTAGTGCATCCTTATTGTTCCACATGAATCACATATCCATATATTCAATGAAAATTTTCTTATATTAAAGTATTCAATGTCTTACCATACAATATCAATTGAACCTATTCATTCCATTTATTTATTTTCAACAAATCCAATGAAAAACCTCTATCGTTGCATCAATTAGAGAATACGGTGAATTATAAAACATGTGTATAAAATTATTATCATTTTGTTCATAAATAATTTTTCTTTGTATTATTCTCTAATAATATAATATAAATGGGAAAATTTTACACATCCTTTACTAAGATATATTTTATATTGACATATTACTTTACATTTAAATCTTAGATTTAAAAATAATTTACATTATCATGATTCAACCAACATTTTCAATGTCATTTGAATGAAAACTATAATATCTTGCAATTATTATCTTTGATATTAAGATATAAATTATTTAAATATTTTGAAAAGTATATATTTGGTATATTATACCCCTAAAAATATGAGTATTTATTTCTATATCGCTGATACCTATCATAGACTTTCCATGCATACTGTCAATCCCCTCCTGATATACTAGAAGATTCTATCATATGGAGAAAATTTCCTTTCATCCTAATTTTAACTTTAGGTTCCGATAAACATAAATTTTTATTTTCTAGAAACATTTTTTGAAATTCCATTGAATTTAATTCTTCTGGATTTAACTTTAACAAATTTTTACAATTAACACATGCCCATATCCAAAACATCACATACCATGCTCATTTATTCTCAATGTTTTAGAATCCCGAGTGATATTATATAAAAATTCCTTCATATTGTAAAAATATTTCCATATATGATATTGTAAATAATTATATAACCCAAAATCCTTTGAGGGTAATTTCTTATCTCTCCATGTCATTAGTAAACTCAATCACATTTATTATATAAGTGAATAATAATGTTCATGTGGTCATTTAAAATTTAATTAATTTAAAAATATTAGGTAATTAATTTTTTAATTCTTATAAACATGTTGATCAAATTGTTAAAATAATTAAAAATTAGGATACTCAATGATTTTATATAAAACATTGAATTTTACATCAATATTAATAACCACTCATTAGTTTTTCACCAATATTAGAAGTTTCATAAATTAATCTTTTTTCAATAAGATTAATCTAAAAGTAATGTTCAATAATGATGATGATGAAATTTTTATACAACATTATATTTTTTATATGAATAGAATATTTTAATTTCATTAAATAAAAAAATATTAAATGTTCTCCAACTAAAATTAATATACCTTTAATAATTTACATTCTAATTATTACTGAGATAATATCTATATTTCACTATGAAATGAGTCAACTTCAACATTCCTATCACCAGTTAGCTATCAAGGTAAGACACCATGACAATCCTATCATATAAAAATATTAGATGGTTTATTATATAAATCTTTTTAAAATATATCGCAAGGATAAAAAAACCCAACATTCCTTTGGTATCCTTCAATTATATTTTCCAGGAATGTTTAACCCAATAATCATAGTGGGATTTTGTTACTTGGATATTATTGTTATCTATCTCTACCATGAAATTCATAATATAATTCATGGGCACCTTCATTTTTAAGAACCTACCTAGATAAATAATCAAGGTCTTGACATGTGTTTACTTTAAAATTAATCTGACTCTTTATTTATTTTAAGGGGATTTAATATCACTATCTTATCTTATGTTATTTAATTTACATATATGCATGAATCTATCAATTTAGTCTAGAATCTTAGTCCTTCCACCAGATCAATATGTTCAAACCATAACTATGTTTAACCATTTACACAATGAATAACTTGTTTAATTTACCCTAATTAAATGAAAATCATATTCATGCATATACAAATTCATCTACAACAAAATCTACATAGAATTCATTCATGTAAAGGAATGGAATCATGTGAAATCAATAATACCCATAAGAGTAATCTTGGAGTGATACATAACTAACTTATACGTTTCTATGAATGATATAAGCCTCCATAATAGTGAGAAATCCAAAAGAAATCCCCTCATCCCAAGGTTACTTTACTCAGGGGAGGATTCAATTCCATCATAATATTAACACCAAATATGTATAAACTATTATTAACTTCATTATTAAAAATTTGAACCTTTAATAATAAAAATTAAATGTATAAGAAAACAAAATCAATTATTATTCTTTGAATGTGACTCCATATATGCATGTATGGAAACCTATATAAGCAGTTTAACAATTTAAATTACACTATACAATAGTTCAGAATATAAAAAATTTATATCTATAAATAAAAAATGAAAAAATATAAATAAATGAACAAATCATATTTATAAACATGAGAATAATATTTTTCTACCAATTAATATATAAAAAATTATAAAAACATTAATATTAATAAATGCATTGTGGAATTTCTATAATAAAATAAGTATAACAATTTTTAAATGTATTCCGAATATGAAATACTTCATACTATTATTTTATATGTAGATTGTTTTAAATATATGATATTATATTAAATATAAAAATTTTATATTATGATTATATTATCCAAATAGTTTACGTAATCAATATATCACATATTTAATATCATTTAAAACATGATCTATCAAATATCATATAACATAACATGGATGTGTAGCGGCGGTGGTGATATAGCAGGAATTGTAGTAGCACGGATACTATAGTAGTAATATTCACTGAAGGGTCCTTTGGGCCAAAAAAGGTCCTTCGAGCCTAGTATTCAGTCCACCCGGCCTTGGGCCTTCGGGCTATGTAATTAGTCTCCCTCTACCTAGTCAAACAAGATCTTTTCTTTAATAAAAAAATGAGGCTTCGACCCCAACCTTTAAAAAAATTAGCAATAATTTTTTTCATGCTTTGAAAATAATTTATAAACCATATAAATAACTTAAAAATTTAAAAATAGTAAACTCAAAATATTAACCATGTGTTGTTTACTATGATATTACTATATCATAATCTATGAATCATAAATCATTACTCTCAAAACGATGCAATGACTAAAATAGTATTTTACAATTGATAACCCATAGCTGTGGATACCCAGATTATCAATGATTATGATAAGAAGCTTCATAATATATATATGGTGACCCATAAAAATTTTATCTTCTAATATGACTTAATTTGATGTTAACAAAGTTTCATGATCAAGCATAAATTAAAATTGGCACATTGATAATTAAAAATTAAGACAATCTACTACATAAGTGTAACCCATAGTTCCAAACACATCTTATGACAAGAATTTATACCATTTACATGATTTAATGCTAGATTTTTTCATATATAGAACAATATCACTCCCCTTAAGATTATCCATATCATATTCTATGATACACCAAAAACTGAAATTTTACATTGTGTCACCACCAATAATGTCACAAATAATTTATTAAAATCCATTATTGATAACTATATCTCACATCAAAACACTATCTACAAAATAAAATGTCAATAATATTTCATAATCTATAATACGACACACATATGATATTATACATTCATTATTTAAAAACATGATTATGAGAACCAACAGACCTGATGATGTTGTGATACCAATATAAGGATTCTAAGTATTGAGAAAATCTCATTTAATGTAGTAAAAAAAAATTAAACCTTAAATTATAATGTCAATTATGTTTAAAAATGAAACTATGTATAAATATAAATTAAGAAACTATGTACCTTTATCCATAAAATTCAAAGCCCCCCTTCATTTCAGTTCTTTATAAAATCACGCAATGGTATCCAAATAAATACATTCTTTATCATGTGTTCACATTATGATGAGAATCACCCAATTATTAGGTTATATTATTATTCTTTTAATAATATTCTAGTATATCTCATGATAAAGGAGGTAGAAAATGGCATCTTGGGGTATAAGAGACATTTTCATAGATTTCTAACATGAAAACTATCCAAATAAATGCCCCATACCTCTTTTAGTAACCCAAAAAAAAATTCCTAGTGTACATATTCAATTTCATGAATTTTTATGATATGTTTATGCAATTCCATAAATTAGAAAACATTTGTAACCCTCACCCATATATTATGTGTTTCATCTTATGAAATATAATAATTAATTAGAGATCAGGTTTATATGAAACTAAATATTTTTAATTATCATTCATCTACCTTACAATCATATGACTGGTCCTGAATCATACATTATACGATTCAATTATTTATGATGTTCCCATATAACTACATACAATTGGAAAAGGTAGTGCTTTGTATTATCTACATATCGTAATAAACGATATCAAAATTCAAAGAATATTCCTTTCCACATTGTCACATATGATATTCCTACACTATGTCATATAATATATTCTAACCATTACCATATACATATTAGTATTTAGGGTATATCTCTATTAATTATGTATGTAAAAGTGGGAGTAAATCACATATCTATCATTCTTACACTGGTTATGATATTTTAAATAAGATTCCATGAATTTACATGAAAGGGTTTTATATTCCTTATTCATGTGATTCATTTGGATATATATATATATATATTGATTTATTTTGCTTCTAGTTTTTGGGTTAGTAACAAAAATTGTCAGTTTCGTAAAGAGTTAAACATTGATATAGCTTTAGTATATTAATTTAGTGAAAATGAGGATTCTAAAACAATATCATTAGAAGTATGTATACATATAAATAATGCATTGTCTGTAATGATTTCATGGGATTGAATATTTACATATGATATAAATAAGATGCATATAAGAATGGTAAGACTAAGAAAAATCCACAAATACTAAATTATATATTCCTTTCAATGAAAACACTTATCAGGACCTCGATAATTTACTATATATGACCTTAATAATTAAGTTCCCATGAATTATCTTTTGTAAGGTAAGAATATAACATTTGAATCTAATCATTAGGATCTTATATCTAATGCATGATTTGGGTTACATTTATCATAGGGTCTCTAACTATTATATGCCTAGAAGAATAGAGTTAGGATAATTCATATGACGAATTAGGAAAAAAATAACTTGCATAACTATCTAAGAGTCATATATGATTTGTTTGAAATTATTTTCTACTATATATAGTCATGGATTTAGTTGTGAACTTAGCTATATGAAGGCATGATGAAATATGAATTTCAGTACACTAAATGGATTTGATGTATGGGGTATTCATTGTTTGTGGGACTAAATTTATTGAATGTCCTTGACAAGAAGATATAAAACATGATAATCACCTATAGATATGTATTTTTTTGATTATGATATACATCATGATTATCATTTTAAGGTATCTTATATGCATGACCTATAAAGTAAATATAAATTGGTATCTAAGGTTTATGATTGTTCTAAAAGATAGTATTGTTTATCATTTGTAATTAAATGAAATATAATTAAAAGTATATAATTTTTACTCATGGGTATTGTTTACTAAGTGTGAGTTATATTTTTTTGATAAAAATAAATTAAAAAAAAGATGAAATTGAAGAAAATAAAACTATATTGCTCTGTTGAAAAGGGTAAAATAGTTTCTACATTAGAATTAGGAAGTTTCAATCTAAGCCTACATAATAGATTAATTCTATAATTAGAATACTTTTACATTTTTCTGTCCATAAACAAAAATTTAATTTGTATATATTATATAGATAAGAAGTGTTTTTAATTAATTATTATAAATAAGAATTGTTCTAAATATATGAATGAAATGTTTTATAGATTTGCCTATATTGTGAGTGGTTTATATATTATAAACATGGATAATCCAATATATATCATTAGATATAATAAGTTAATGATTTATTCAAACACCAATTATATTTGGAATTTTTCTTTTAGAAATATAAATGTGAAACACATGAAAATACTATATATATATATTTATTGATGGATTCATTCAATAATGAATCGTTTGATAATTTTCATTATTTTGTATTAAGAAAAATTTTCAAATATCTATTTAGTGGAAAATATTATTGGGATAGAGGACTATTGGACTTTATACATAGTGATTTGTGTAAAACAATGAGTACATATGAAAGTGGTGGCCCTAGGTACTCTATACAGTAATGATTCAAGTCAGTATGGTTATATTTTTTATGAGATATAAGTTTTAAACCTTTTTAGTATTGAAGATGTTAAAAAATTTGGAACATAATCAATTGAGAAAATAATATTATTATCAAACAATACCACAATGCTGAATAATTTATCCAATAATTTACTAATAATCTAAATATTATAGAATTAGTTCACAACAAACTCCTCTTAGAACACCATAGTGGTATGGTATGTCTAAAGGGAGGAATCATACCCTATTTGTAATTTTTTGGTTAATTATGAGTCAGTTTGACCTTTCTATATCATGATAAACATTTTCTTTGGATATAAAATCTTTCATAATAAACCATAGTCAATTTACATTAGTTCAAAAGAAACCATATTATATTCTTCAATGGGATGCATCCCAACTTGTCTTTTTTAATAATTTGTGGATGTGAAGTATAATTATAATTTTTTTATTATAATTAAATTGACCTTAAATCAAATAAATATATTTAATGTGGTTATACTAAATATATTAAATGATATTTATTTTATAATCCTACTAAACACAATGTTTTTACGGATTAAAATGGTGTTTTTCTTTAAATAGGATCACATTGTTCAAGAAATTGGGGGGAGAATGTTTGAAGTTAAAGAAGTCAAAAACTATTGAACAAATACTTTTTCTAAGGTATAAAGTGTGATGATTATATAATAGGTTGTGGTAGCATAATTAAGAGTCCATTGAGAGATTTAATTGTAATAAACAGCTCTATTCTCGGAAATATGTGATGAACTCCATGTACACTGACCATGTTTGGAACATAGTTGATGCACCTAAAGGGGTGAGACCCATAGTCTGAAATTTAGTTTTTTACAACAAACCAAGCAAGTATTACAATGTTCCTACAAATAAATCACATATGAAATATAAAAGTTAACATTAAATTCTTGTTATTTACTATAATGAAACCTTCTCTCCAGTTTCATTTCCAAATTTTATTTATATATTTCATTCAACAATTGATCATTATGATTATAAGAAATATCAAATGGAATTCAAAACAACTTACCAAAATGTTATATTAGTCAAGGAAGTGTATGTGATATAGAAAAAATGTTTTTATGTGCTAAATAAGCCTGATAATTTATTGTAAGTTACAATGGTCCATTTATAAACTAATACAAGATTCATAGAGTCAGAACATCCGAATTGGTGTTTCAATCAATGATATTTCTTTCATAAATATTTATGGAGGTTCTTGTGTATACAAGTTGGTTAGTGGGAGTGTTTTTGACATTTCTATTATTTTATGTGGATGATATTATACTCATAAGAAATGTTATCCCAAAATGAATTTATTTAAATGTGTGATTGAGATTGTTCTTCCTGATGAAATACGTAGGGGAAAAACTCTATATACGGTAAACAAATCTACAATGATGGATCAAGAAGGTTTCTTTGATTTACTAAAAAAACATATATTGGTAAAGTGCTAAAGAAGTTTATCATGTATAACTATAAAGGTTGTATTTAACAGTATTGCACAGAATGAATAGTAAGAAGATTTAATATCATTTTTATGACATAGTATATATGGATATGATTATTCATATATATATAATAAGATCTATCAAATATAAAAAACTATGTACTCAACCTGATGTCACTTATGATTTTAACATAATATGTATATACCAATCCAAACCAGGTGATGTTTTTTAGAATTTCATCTATAATATCCTTAATTACATGAGAATAAGTAATGATGAATTAGTCGTATTTATAGGTGAGGATGAGAATGTTGTAAGATGTTACACTAGTACTAGTTTCCAAACTAACAAGGATGATATGATATTTCAATATGGGTTTTTCCATCAATGATAGAAATATATGTTTAAAGTGTTCTAAACAATCCATTATGAAAAAATTGAAAATAAAGGAAAAGTAAATCACTACTTCATATGTTTCTATTTAGATCAAGATGTTCATTATAAAATTTGGGGTGGTTCCTTGAATTGAGGGAGAAATGGAGATTACCTAAGATGAAAATAGAAAAATTTCCCAATTCAAGGAAACTATATATAACTAAATAAATAATAAATCCATCATAATACCATTTAATTTGATAGATCATTGAGAGGTATGTTATTAAGATATATTGGGTAGATACAGAAGTTAATATTTCAAAACTATTTAAAAATAAATTAACACTCTAGAAGCATGATGTTCATCTGATGTATTTGGGAATTATATATAAAAAAATTGTATATAATTATTTTTTAGAATGGGATTATATCATGGTTTTATATTAATGTAAATTTATATTTATCATTAATTCTTGTGTGTTTCATGTATTAAATGAATGGTGGAATAATACATTACTTTTAAAAAATGAATTTTAGTTTACCCTAATTGATGATCATCATAGTGTGTTATTAATTGTGATGATATGTTAAAAATTTCATGATTATAATCTAATGGATTTTATATAATTATAACATTATCATAGTAGTGGAATAAACCTATTTTAAGTGTTTGGTCAATCATCATCAATCAACATTATGTATATATAACATGAAACTCAAAAATGTGTACCATAATTCACTGAATTCTATCTTATATTATTTGATATTTTTTATTTATATCCAGTAGGGACTATAATAGACTCTTGACTCCATAGGTAGTTTTCATCCATTAGAATCCATGGTTGTAATGAGAGGAACCCTAATGGCAAATGATTTTCAAGTATAGTATAATATCGAAATATTTTAAAAATAATTTTTATATTTGATATAATTTAAAATACACAACACTGAGCATAAACGTTCAACAAAACATTAATTTTTCAAAGTGACTATTATAACCTAGTTGTTAAATTAGAGGACATAAATATGATTGAATAATATTTCAAATATATATATTGGTTATAATCAAAAAAATATGTGGTTTAATTCTAAGGAAATAAGAAATCAATTTTTAGTAAAGTTATATTTTTCTTTAAAAAAATCCTTCACAAATGTTTTATATTACTTTTTCTCAGAGAATATTTTAATTAATGTCTAGATATTTTAGAAATTTTGTTTGATAAAATAAATTTCATTTTTTAAATCATCATATAAAAATATACCTGGGTGAAATTTTAGTATTTTTCTTAAAAAATGACCTTTCAGTGAATATAAAAAAATGATAATTTTTATTGAAAATTGTATTTTATTTTAAAGTATTTGCAATGTAAAATTATATTTTTGGTTGGTTTTTATATATAAAGTGTTTATTTATATTTATAATAATCTAGTTATGGTTTTTAAATGATTGTTTATTTTATTTTATTATAAAAAACATTTTATATTTAAAAATTGTATTTTTTGGAAAATCCATTTTCATTATGTTTTCTTTGTTTGTTTTTCTATTAAATTCAACGAAATAATATTTTTTGAATTTTGAAAATCGGGTTCCATATTTTGAATTAGGTGTTTAATTTTTTTAAATAAGTTAATTTTATTTATGTTCAATACAAATAGCGACCAAACTAATTTTTATTACTATAATAAATGTTAAATCAGGTAATTAAGGGTTACAAAAAATTCTATAATTACTATAAAATTACCCTAACACTTTCTTTAACTTTATTTTATGAGTCCATCTCCCTCATACTCATCCAAAACACAGTTACACTGATTTTTTCCATGTGTATGGGATTATACCCATTATAATATTTTATTTAAATAAATGTAAAAAATATCACACTCTTGTTTTTAATAAATTATATATTTTTAAACAACTTTGACACAATAACTATTAAATTTATGAAAAAAATAACATAAATGATATTAAAAATATTTATATTAAATATATTTTGACATAATTAATATTATACAAGAATTTAACATATTTTAATTACATTTTATGGATATAATAAAATATTTTTCCACATTTTACTTATTGTCTTGATTTTATTAAAATCAATAAAATTAATAATTCTAAAAATTTACAGTAATAATATATTATAATAAATTATATTTTATTAAATTATATAATAATATATAATAATATTATATTCATACAATATATTTGGATATTATTTACAATATCTACAATAGTCGATCTATGGGATGTTTTTAAATTTATTTTTATAATATTGACCCTCAAAGAGTAAAAACCTTATTGTCACAATAGGTGAGAAAGGGGTCAACGAGGGGTTAAAACAAAATTATAAGGGTAAATATGTGATAAACACTTTTATAATCAAAATTGGATGATATTATCTATATACAGACTCATCCTGTCTTATAAATGAATTAGTGTGGACCCATTTTTAATTGAAAATTAATTTACATTAGTTTTATATTTTGAGATTTCCCAAGAGTGTCCCTCCCCTCAATTATGAAAGATAATATATTCTTCTCATTACTTTATAGCTAAAACCCCAATTATTTCAGGCCATATATTAATTAATAACTTCTTATAATCCCCCACAAAATCCCATAGAACTTATTTATGGAATAATACCAACCTTAGAGGTCCTATGGTGTTAAATATGAGGTTTTCTAAAGAAGGGATATTGTATTTAATAGATCATTTTTTTATTATTCATCCACCTATTTAAAATACTAATTAACAATTATTATATAAGAACAAAAATATATTAAATATACTGATATATTTTTATGTTAATGGAAAAAACTATATCCATATCAACTTTTATCATATGGGAATTGAAAACATCGTTTTTTGTCTAGGACAAACTACTGCTTTGAGAACTCATGTAATTCATTATCTATCACCGTCTCTCTTGGTTAGATTATCATTATTTAATAAATTATTATATATAATATTGATTAAATATATTTAATTATTAAAATATAATATATATTTTCCCTTCTTACCATTCCATTCACCATATAATGATAACATCATTCATATGTACAGATGTATACCCCCTCTACGAAGAGATGTGATTTATTTTTCATCACCACATCACATGGATGATATATATATATAATTATATTAAAATAAGTTAAAGTATATTTATGATATTATTATAATTTTTAAATAGTAAATAATTCTAATTTTTTTCTACAATGATATTTGAAAAATTAAAACGTTACATATGCATACATATGGCCTAATGTCTCCATGATTGTAATGTTGTTAATTTTTAATATCCTTGTTAATGGTTGGATTTAAAAGTATTATATTGTGTATTAAAATAATAATTATGTCAAAAAAATTATTCTTAATATTATTTATGAATTCCCTCTTTGAACTCTATCAACTTACATAATTCATTTTGAACGTATGAACCAAACGTCGTCAAAACACCCATCGTGGACTTAAAAGGTTAAGTAATTAACTTTGTCATTAAGATAAATTAAATAAATAGATTAAGGATAATGTATTTATACAATATAATTTTTCAATAGATAAAATGATTTATATGAGTTTATTATATTTGAGTTAAAATATATACATGGAAAGTCTGGACTCGATGAAAGCGATTTCATCTCAATTTCCATTTATTAAGGAATATTTTATTATTATGAATATAATTAATTTTATATGGTTTATATAATGTAAATTTTAAATATTATATCATTATTTAATAAAAATTCATGATATTTTACATTTTTATTTAATTTATTTCCAAGAAGAAGAATTGATTTGAAAGCTACTAAGTTGTAAAGGGTTTCTCAACTTAATTTACATTTGTTGGGTGATAAATATTCTCCATTGACAATTATATTCCATGATTATGTGTAGTTTGATATAGAAATGTTTTATTATATATTTAATTTTTTTTCTATAGATTTAAATTTGTTACACATAATCTCTTCCTTGATTAATGATCAATTCACTGATATGATCTTTATAAGGGTTAATCATCTCAAATTCCATTTCATTGGGACATATGTTTATGAAAGGAACCTATCGTCTATTATGAGGTGTGTATAATTACATTTTGAAATAATGTATCATTAATCTCCTTAATTTCATGATATTGAAAGTTAGATTTTGACATTATTAATTCATGAGATTATAGTTGAAGTGTTACCAATGTGGCTAAGGATATATGTTATAGTCTCTTTTATTTTTAGGATTCTTAATGATCAAGGTTACTTGGGGGAAATAATATTCACTTATTTTATTTAACCACATATATTTTATTAATATATGGTTTTAAATTTGGTTTACATGTTTAATATTCATTCCATATCTTATCAATTGAAGAAGCATTATGAAATTGATTTGAAAGTGATACTGATCTTGTGTCTTATTTGAGATCATGAATCATTCTCTTCAATATACAGATTTTCTAAAATATATTAAACAATGTTCTATTTAAGTATAAATTATTTAATAAATAAATTTTACCTCATCTTTGACATACTTTTAAATGTTTTTAAAATTAAATATCTTTACATTTTCCCAATGGGTCACTTTTGACTGCCATTTAAAAAATGTTTAGAAATAATGATTATTTTTTTGAAGTTTACTACACGAATGAATTTTTAAATCATCATGATGCCTCAATGATTTGAATCATAATTTTAAATTTTAAAAGGAAAATTTTAAATAAAACTACTTATTTATTATGAGGGATGTTTTTAGTTTTAATGGTGATTTCCATAATGAAAGCCCAATTTCCTCAAGAAATTTTTTCATGATATTGTAATTGTATTTCTATTTATAAATCATAACAACCAGATATTTTTATTATAATACACTAGATATTTTTTGTAATTATTTCATCCATATTATTTCTCTATGTAGATTATGATTATTTCTAAGAGATTAATATGGAACCATTTTCTTTACCAGGGGAAAATCAAGCAATGAAAGAAAATGACAATTTTTATGTTGAAAAATAAAATATTACAAATGTATTATTGTTGATGGTACTTGGATATTATTGATGATAATGGGTTGAAACCAATCCTAGATCATGGGTGAGCCCAATATTGCTTATTTAATGCGTGTACCGAAAGAGTTTTGGGTGAGCCTGATATATATTATATGATGGGTTTACCCAAAAATACCTCCAATTCATTAGGTAATGTTCCTTGTCTTTAGAGGCATTATAGAGGAGTTAATGGTAGAGTTTTTTCCTATTAATTTAACCTAGATCTAGTTATTTATGACATGTGTTTAAAATAGATTATGAACACAATTTCCCACGATACTAACATGTTTTAATTATGCTTTTTATTGGTTATAAATTTTTCTTTTAATCAAGGATGAAATCACATTGCTCATGATTATTGATATTTATGACTCTTTTATAATGGTAAAGATTTATGTCATGTTTCATGATTAGTGATCCATGTATCAATTGGTATGAATTCTCCTATGTTATACTCATGAACGTTTTCATGTCATCATACCTGTATTCTAATCTTAATCTCATTGATGATATTCAATTTTAAATTTATATGTTTAACCTTACTGAAAATTTGAGCTAGCCATTTTTATTTTGTATATACCCCAGGTTATGAAGAATGATGTTAAATTATTTTATTCTAGAATGATTTTATATGTGAGAAAAATTGTAGAAGACATTGAACACTTAATATATAATATGAACAATTGTATATAAGGGGAGATGTTGGTGATCTTTGTGAATAGTTTTTTTATGAATCGATGATGTTAACATATTTACCTAATTATATAAAAATATAAACCTAATTTATTTGGGAATTTATGTGATCCAATATTTTATTTTGATTCTATAATATTTTGATGGAAAAAATGGGGTCAAATTTATCAGTATAAAATACAGAAATATAATTTTTATGTTTTGTTTTTCAGATCCAAGAGTATTGGTTTGGTACTACTACTATTAGTTTCAGATCAGGGATTAACTAACTTTATATATTATGATATTTTAAAGTGGGGTTTAATTAAGAGTTATAGATTCCATCATGGGTTTGTAAGTTTGAGGTTGATTATAATTTCAATATCTTGGACACTTCTTTTTTAGTTTTCAAGTAATAAGATTAAAAAGTGATTAATGAAATATTGGGATATATTTTATTGGGTTTAGGTATATTTAACCCTTATTTTTAATGTGAATTAGTATTTAAGTAAGAATACGATTATATTTTATATTCATAAGTTTGAAGGTATTGACACCCTTTAGGGTTTATATAATCCTTGATAATTAAATATTTTTTTGAGTTTGTTCATGTTTCTAGGAACATTATAGGTGTCTATTATTTTTTTAAAAGGACAACCTATAGGCTGGGTGACAACCCGTCTCATTCATCAATTCCATAAGGCGTGAAGCCCAAACCAAATGGAGACAATGGTGGATTTCCTACTACTAACCTATATTATTTCTTGGTTAGTATACAATTTTATTTCTATATTTAATAAATATTATAGATAATGGTAAAATTAATTTTGGGAACATATGTATTATCATATAGATAATAGTGAGATTGAAAAATTATTTAGTGATTAGATAATTACTTTTTTTTTGAAAGAAGTTCACTATTTTGGAATCCATATATGATTAAGGTGAATAAAATATTAAGGCATTTTATTTTAGGAATAATGGATGAACTGTATTTTGGAGGCATATATGATTATAAAGATTCATTATGGTGATTCAGGACCTATATGGGAAGATTTAGTTTGACCATTAGGTATTACTGATTAACTTTGGAGATTAATATTAAATGAAGGTTTATTCATTTTGGTAGTTATCTTATTTAGTTCTGAATTTTTTGGTTTTGATTAATGTATAAATATAGAAGGAATATATTTTTTCTCTTTTGTTCTAAGTATATATGGTAAAGGAATTCCTCGTCACATGGGATATGGTCTTTAAAAAATGTTATTTCTTTACTTTACTTTCAAATATATCAATGTTATTTTGACCGATCATAGATTTATGATTTTATGAGGGTTATGTTTCCTATGACCATGTTATCAATTAATATATATATTCCCTATAGAGTTATATTTCTCTTCCATGTTAATGTCTTCACCTCACATTAATTTTTTTTTATTTGGAAACCATGTATGCGGTATCTCAAATGACCTGCATACAAACCTATCTATCTTTTAAATATGGTGTTTATTAACCATTTTTATGATATGGGATTTTGAAAAAGAATTCTAAAATTCAAACCTTTGATTACTGAAATTGTTTTCAAAACATAAATGATGGAATTTCTTAAGGGGGTGGGGGACAATGTAATATCACAATATTTTAAAATAATTACTAGATCAATATCATTGAAATTACGCAACACTGAGTATAAACAAACTGTAGAATATTATTATTTAAATGTGAATTCGATAACCTACTCATTAAATTTTATTCATGAATAATATTAAATAATTTTTGAGATATGTATAAAGGATTTAATCATTAAAATGTATTAATTAATTCTTAGTAAAAAGGCACTCAATATTTAGTAGTTATTTTATTCTTTAATAATACATTTTCTGTAAAAAATGATTTTTATTTATTTTTTTGAGTGAATGTTATAATTATTTTTCATAAATTTAAGAATTTATAGTTTTTTAAATACATATAATCTTTAAATAATAATATCAAAATTTTATTTTGGTGAAAGTTTGGTATATTTATGAAAAGTATGATTTTTCAGTGAATCGTAAAAATAATGATTTTTATTGAAAACAATATTTTATTTTAAGATATTTTAAAAGTAAAATTATATTTTCTATTTGTTATAAAATTTCTATAGTTAATTTTATTTAAAATTACCCAATTATGATTTTTAAATGAATTTTATTTTTTTTACTTAGTATAAAAATATTTTATCATTAAAAATGGTAACATTTAGTAAAACTATTTTTATCATGTTATGCTGAATTGATTTAAAGTAGATTATACTACTTATAAGTTTTAAATTTTTAGAAATGGAATAAATTTTTTAATCATTATTAATTTTTTTTATAAATCGGCCGCTTTATTTTTGGTCAATTTGAATATGAACCATATTAATTTTTATTACTACAGTAAAGGGTAAATCAAGTAATTAATGGTTACAAATAATATTACAGGGACAATAAAATGACCCAAAAAATAAATTAATTTTAATGTATGAGTCTATTTCTTCAATAGTTATTCAAAATTAGGCTATATGACCTTATTTTTATATTTGGATGTGATTATAAGCAATATAATATATTATTTAAGGAATAGTAAAAAATGTGAAATACAAATTTTTAATAATCATAGTATTTTAACATAATTTTAACATGAGGATATATTAGTTAATAAAAATTATTTTGAAATATAAATTACTTATCATTATAATGTTAATTTTTTAATTTTATTGAAGAAATAAATACATTTAAATTGTTCATAACACTTACGCAGTAATTATTCAATTAATAGAAAAATTAAATAAATTATATTTCAAATATTAAAAGAAATATAATTTGGGATAATTTATATGTTACAATAATTTTACAGATCAAAATTACATTTTAGGGATATATTAAAATATTTGGTTCTAATTTTACTTATTTTATTGATATTATTAAAATCAATTTAATGAATAGCTCTAATAGTTGACATGAATGAAATATTATAACAAATAATATTTCATTAAATAATAGAAAATTATGAAATATATTGTATGATACCAAATGATTAGGTTATGGATTATAATATCAACCATGGTTAAATAATGGGTATTTTATCTATTTATAGTAACTATATTGACTATCAAAGATTAAAAAACATTATTGTCCCAGTAAATGTAAAGGGGGTTAATGAGGTGTTAAAACAAAAATATAAGGGGAAAATGTGAACTAAACTTGTATACTATTTATTTAATGAGATTATTTAGAACCATTATCATCATATATTCTAAATAAATCATTTTAGTGGAATATATAATTGAATAATAAATGATATTAATTTAATATTTTTAGAAATTTAAAGAGTTCCCATCCCCACTCTTATAAATGGGAATCTCTTATCCCATTTACTTAAATCCTAAATAAACATTTGGTTTATAAAATAACTACCCAAATCCATTCCTAAAATCCCTCTCCATATTCTAGTAACCATATTTAAAGAATAATACCAACCTTAGTGGTCTTGTGGTGTTAAGTAACAGAGGTTGTTTGAAGAAGAGGTATTATTTTTATTCATGCATTTATGTTATATTTATTATTACACCTCCTTAAAATCTTCATTAACCATGATGATATAATAATACCAATATATTAAATATAATTAGGTGTTTTTATGTTAATTTAATAACCTATATCTATCTCATATTTTTTCAAATGGGATACAAAACCATCGTTCATGTGTACCTCAAACTACCACCTCACGAACCGATGTAATTATTTATCCATCACTAGATCCCATAGATGAATTATAATGATATAATTAATTTTTATATATTATATTAATGAAACATTTATTATTCTAAAAATATGATATATCATTTACCTTCTTA
Source organism: Viscum album (assembly GCA_963277665.1). Lineage (NCBI taxonomy): Eukaryota > Viridiplantae > Streptophyta > Magnoliopsida > Santalales > Viscaceae > Viscum > Viscum album. The sequence continues at coordinate 278,818,014 of OY728119.1, read as the reverse complement.
CCTTTCCATTCGATGAAAAATTATAATATTGTTTGTGCGTACGTGAGGACAACCATCTCCACGAAGGGATGTGATTTCTTTTTCATGAGCACATCACATAGATGATATATATAAATATATTTAAATAAGTAATATTATATTCAATATATTATGATATTTTTGGAAATATTAAATAATTATTACCTTATATTTCTTAATAATCATTGAAACATAGAAATGTTACTAATGTGCACGTACAACCTACCATCTCCATGATTGTAACATAGTTTTTTTTATAACCATATTTAATTGTTGGATTTAAAAGTATAATTTAGGTTTGAAAATTATAATTATTTCATGAATATTATTATAGATATGATGGAATAATTACCTATATGACCTCATTCAACCTATATATCTCATTTCTAACTTAGGAACCAAACGTCCTCAAAACAATCGATGTGGACTTATCTAATAAAGTAATTAGATAAATCATTAATATAACTGAAATAATTGGTTTAATGATATGTATTTTACCACTAAAAGTTTTTTATAAAATAAAATAATTGATATTAGTTTATTATATAGGATTTAAAGGATATACATGGAATGTATGAACTCAAGGTAAGAGATTTCGTATCAATTTCCTTTCATTGAGACATATTTTATTTTTATGCAGCTAATTTGTTTTATATGGTGTATATAATTACCCATTTCCTATTATTTCAATAATCCTTAATATTCCATGTTATTTGAAGTCTCAACATGAATTATTTCATCCTAGTGGATTTGATTTTAAGGTTACTAAGTGGTTAATGGTTTCTTGACTAAATTTCTATACGTTGGGATATAATTCTTCTCCATTGGCATTGTTATGAAATTTTTATGTGTGAAATTATATCTGAATTTATTTATTAGGTAATGAATTTTTTGTGGATGTATACTTATTACACATAATCTAATCATCTATTAATTCTCAATTAAATTATATGACCCTTGTAAGGGTTATTCATCTAATCATTTCTTTCTATGGGACATTTGTTTATGATGTGTACCGATCTTCTTTTATATGTTGTTCATATATATATATATATATATATATCAATATCTATATATCAATTTTATCATGAATATCCTTATTTTCATGATATATAAATTTTTATTTGATGTTATTTTATCATTGTCTAATGATTGAAGTGTTACCAAAGTAGAAAAGGCTTTATGTTATAGTCTCTTTTATTTTTAGTGTTGTTTATGTTCATGGTTCACTAGGGGGAATTCATATGATCTTCTTTTCTTGGACCACATATTTTATATTATCCTATTATTATGAATATGATTTACATGTTTAATTTATATTTACACCCTTATTGATTAAAGAATCATCCATAAATTCATTTGTAAGTGATACTAACCTTTTGAAACATTTTAGATTTAAAATAATTCTATTACATATCCATGTTTTATAAAGCGTTTTAGAAATTTATATTTTTTAAGCATAAATGATTTTCTAAAGATAAAAATAAATAGTTTCATTTAGCTTATCTATCAATGTTAATGTAACATTATATTCAATTTTTTTTTGGTATTATGATTCAATATTTAGGGTTTTGGCATTTAGGAATAAATTATTTCCATTATGCTAAAATGTATATTTTTTGGAAATGAATCTAAATTTATTAAATTAACGGCTAATTTATATAAAAAAGTTTATACAATCCATTTTTACCCTTTTAAAGGTTGGAGGTTATTGACCTAAACCAAAATATCCCATGTGGTGTATCATACAATTTTATCACAATTATGACACCCTTAGGGTGAGTTGTGTACTAATTATATAATTATAAAATGATCTCGGTGTGAAAGTGAATTGTTAATGTTTGTAAGAACCATTTAATACAATTTCCTTGTATATTAAAGGTATGTATTATTTAATCCCTTGTATTGTATATGATTACGAAGGGACTTATGAGATGAATATTGTTCGGTTAGGATACCTTGGACATTTATACCCTGTTTATCCCATTTAAATAGATTACATGGAGGCCATGAACATGTATACTCCATGTTTAATATAAATTTAATTTATTGGCATGGTAGGATGCCGTGGATTTTATTTACTCCGTAGATCCGAAAACTAATAGGGCGCCTTCGATATTTCTACTTCTTGGATACTAATTACTCAAATCATTAGGATGCATAGGACATTAATACTCTTTGGATCCTATTTATACTACTTATTGTATGACTTATACATTTATACTCCTTAGATAATATTTATCTAGATTAAATTTATTTATTGGAAATTTATAATACAACGATCACATTTAAATAGTTTACTTGACATGTTACGATACCTTGTAAATTTCTACTCCTTAGATCTGATGACCACTTAGGATTCCATTGGAATTTCTACCCCTCGGATCTTATTTACCTATTTTACATTGATTGGTTGGTCTTGCTGAATATTACTACTCTTTGTTCCCTAATCTATAAAGTCCTAACACAGTATTACTCAGAAATAGTCTGTTGATGATGTTTTATATACTTTAAATATATCCCTTTTTATTTAAATGCTTGATCATAATGAGACTTGATAAATCGGTTAGCATCAATTCCACTATTATTACTTTTAAACCTATTATATATGTACACTACTTCATCTTATATTCCCCTAAAATAATTTCTATAGACAATGTTGGTGGTGGCATACAGAGTGTTACCTCAAACCATCATCGGGTCGGTGTTGGGAACATGTACAGACTTCATGGATGCAAGTAGAGATAAGGGAAAGCGCCTGCTTGCTGATGCTTGATTGACTTCTCATTAGAAAAGGGGAGCACAGGGTTAATCTATGTCTCATCATTCTATTTTGGGATAGTCCTTTTTGTCTTTACTACTTTTTATATATGTGTTGTCGTAGATAATTGTTTGTATATATATTACTATATTTTGTATAAAATTCCATGATCATCTTTGTATATTACACTGATTAATGATATTACATGGTTATTTATATAATGGATATTTATGCCCCCACTAGTCAATTATTTAATATTCGTATACTATTATTTGATATGATTATCACCACTATGATACACTCTGATCATGAGGGGATTTCCTCCCCGCTATTCCACCATAGAACCTGGATACTAGTGGGTAGCCTATGGTGTATAGGGAGGTGATCTTGTGGCCATCTAGCCACCTAAGTTCGGTTTCTATTTAGTGAATAGGGTCTAAGACAACACAGAGTGGTATCAGAGAATCAATTTTTTTTCTTTTTATTATCATTTGGGAAAATAATATAAAAGATTTGGAATGTGTCAGAATTTGGTAATGATTTTTGTTTAGTAGAAGCTAAGACACAAACAAGATAAATAAAAATTACTTGCAATGGGACACGTTGTTTTGGATTGTTCTTATTATAGTTGACTTCATTTCAACATTGGGTAATGTAATTAATTTTTTATGTTCCTTATTTTTTTTATTTCTATCATTGGACTGATATGGCAAGGAAATATTAAATTCAACATCATTATAGGAACATCAATATGTTTATGTAATTAATTATGTCATTCCATATTAATATTACTTCTTTTATTTCTTGCAGCATGTTTTAGTCCCTTATTCCTATATCCAATGAATTGTTCTGAAAATTTAGGTTGGGACATTATAAATGAATGGATGGGACTAAATGGATGCCACAAATCAATTTATAAGGTGTAGGAGCCCTTATAAATTAGAAGTGGGTATTCATATAGTTCAACATTTTTAAGAGAATTTATAAATAAATGAGAACTGATTTAAATGAAATTGAATTATAAACTTAATGCTTAACATAAAATGGTATGTAAAATTTCAATTTAGAGGTTTTTAATCTAAAATTTCCAATTGACACTCTATACCAAAACTCCTAACTCCTAGTTGAGTGCCTGGTCCTGGCCTGACCTAAGTAGTGGGTAGTTTCTATGGAATTTCATTTTAACTTGTATATTTCCTAGAATAAGATTTAAGAGCTAGTAGAGGGGTGTGACCCATGTCTATAATGGCTTGTTCCTGTCCTGTGTCTATGTCTGTGATCTTTTTGATATCAAATCTTGTTTGTGTCTTGTGCTTGGAATTTGTAGGGAATGCCACCATGGTGACCTACGGTTATGTACCATGAGGGTGGTAATGAAAATTATATATAGTTAATGGGACCAATGATTCAAGAAGAATCTCACACATTGACTCTTATAGCACCGCCTATTATACAAGATATTGGTGATGAGGCCCAGTATTGATAGGTCTTCTTTTGTTTCATGCAGATAGATCAGCAAGAACCATGACGTACCCGAACATTGGAAGAACAACCATTTGAGTACCAATAGAATCATCTAACCATGTTTTTGGGGGATGTAAGACCATAAGGTAATGTTTCATGGCTAGAGGCCATGCTATCAATTTTCATGAAGCTTTAGACAACTCCAATGAAGAGAGTTGAGATCGCTACATATATGCTTTGGGTTTCCACCAAGAGATTGTGGAACATGATTACTCATGCAGATCATCATTGGGATATGGAATTGAGGGAATTCAGATGGCCTTATATGATAATTTATATCTTGATATTCTAAATCATGGTAGAGGAATAGATTTATGCATCTTTAGTAGGGCGCCTTGTTTATTATGTACTATTCAACCCATACGATGGAGCTCCATCATTTCATACCTCTTATATTAGGTGAAAAGTTATTGACAACTTGGAGATTTTATGGTGGTATATAGTGCATATAATCACAGGTTAATGTTTTTTTGGATTGCTACTATATCATAAATAATAAACTTGACACTGATTACTAAGCATAACTTATAGGAAGTTGGGGGAACAATGAAGGGAAGATCAGATTCTCAATATAGTTTCTCTATGTCAAGAGCTATGAAGAGATTATTTGAGATCTCCGGTGATGGGAATACTATCTTGGGCATGAGTTTTGGTAGTTATTTTAGCTTTCATTTGTGTGGGAGGCAGGGACATATGGGGAGCCAGTGTGATAGAGACCCTTTTGAGTGTTGATTTTTTAGTAAAATGGGCCATATATAGTGGTTTGGTAGGAATGTTCCACCCATATATAGAATGAGAGGGACTGAATAGAATCCATATTTCAGAGTTGGGTATGTATCTTCTCATGAGGCATGGAGTTAGATTACCACTAACTTATCAGACCAATTTGGTGGTCATAGTTATCATATCCTGACATCATATTCATAGTGGTAGGAGATAATACTTTTTTAGGGTAGTGAGGCTATATAATAGGTCTGTAGTTTATGATATATGAAGAAAGGGTATTTAATACCTGATGAGTAGAGTGCATAAACTTCTACAAAAATTGGTACTATTCGAGTAGCCTCTACATTGCTGTCTACCATTTTCAATGTAGGGTCTTCTCTTAGCATTATATCTGTTCCAATTTTGGAGTTCCATGGGATCATTTTAAAGTTTTCCAAGGGTGTGATGACACTTGATAATCCATTAGAGATTTGATTAGAGAGTTTATTCCATTTTTAGGTGTGGCCCTTTATATATGTGGGTGTCATGTTATAGGGACCTTTTTGTCCTCAAGATGATAGGGTTTAACATCATTCTTAGGGTGGAATGATTAGTTTCATTTTATTCATTATTAGGATCCTATTAGCTAAGAGTGGCCTTCAAATCACCAAAGGGTGGAGTTGTTATTTTTAAGGGTGAATGGGATGTCCTGGTGAGTCGATATAGACTCAAGAATCATGGACTAAGTTGTATGATAGCCCAAATATTTAGATTATAAGTGAATTATTAGGCAATGTGTTAGGTGGAAATCTGTTATGTGGTTTTCCATTTTAGGTAATTTCTCTGAGAAGTATTTTTATGGCCACCCACAAGGAGAGATAGAGTTTTCAATTGAGATAGTTCTAGGAGTAGCACTGGTATCCATTAATCCTTATAGGTTTGATACTACTGAGTCGCAAGATCACATGAGATATCTATAGGACATGGAAGAAAATGGGATTATACAAAACAATACTTATCCATGGGGTTTTACAGTCCTTTTTACCAATAAAGTGGATGGAACCGTTTATTTATGTGGGGATTACAAGAATTTGAATAATTTGATGATTAGTAATTGGCATCCCTTACCCAAGATAGATAATCTATTTGACCTGCTTAGAGGATCTTATGTTCTCGTACAGATTTATATGAGATCAGGTTATCATATAGTTCCTATTTAACCCTTAGTCATACCTCATACATCTATTCATACCAGGTATGGATTATATGAATATTTGTTCATGTTGTTTAGTCTCATGAACACACCTGTAGTTTTCATGGAACTAATGAAATCTGATTTCTATAATTATATAGATTCATTTGTGGGGGTATTATTTGATGATATCTTGGATTATTTTCAAAATTGACATAGCCATGATAAAAATCCTTAGATCTTATTGGACACACTGATAAATCATCATTTATAAGCTAAGATCATGGGATAATCCAAAGAACCTCTTTAATATATGGAGTTTCTTGGTGATATATGGTTATTACAGGCACCCCAAAAGTAAGAAAATTCATTCTTGAAAGGATTTAGTACCACAAGAGAACATGCCTCTCGGTGATTGATGGAGAAACCCTATCTTAGAACACAGATCCTTCTCAGATTTCATTACTATGTGATAACAAACATAGAATGTTCACAGTGATTCAAATATTTTGATGCACATTGAGCTGAAGAAATTTCGACTAGGGGCCTTGATGCAATTTCATTTTCTTAGGAAGAAGTCAAATTACATTCTTCTGAACTAGAAATTGTTCTTTTTTGGAAATTTATCAAGCGTAGGATTTATTTATTCTTCATATGAAAAAAATTAGAGGGTCTTAGTTTTACAACATTTCATGTTAATATTTTGAACTCATTACATGTGGTTTTTCATTTTTTGTCTGAAAGTGGTCACTGTCAGATTTGGATGAATAGTTCTTGGTCCTTCGGTTGTTGCTCCTTGAATGTCATGAAATGTTACCCTAATTTCCACACTATAATTGAGCCTCCCATTTACTATATTTGGTTGGGATTTTAGGGTTTTCATCTCTATCTCTTTAAACAATAAACCCTTTTCTCGATTTCTAGTCTTCTTGGGAAACCTATTATACTAGATATTGTTACTAAAATTATTTTGAAAACCTATATTTTAATAATCCGTAAAGAATTTTATATTTATAGACACCTACCACATCACATTTGGATACAAAATGGGGGAACCATATTTCTCCTAGAGGTCATCTTTGACTGTCTTCTAGATTAATCCAAAAGCTTTCTTAAAATGGGCATCCTAAAAAGGAATGGGGGATTAGATATCCCAATGGACATCCTCTCAATCATTCAATATGGATTAAAAAATGTGAAAATAAGGGGATTTATTATGACTTCCCATGGAATTATGGGGCACGTGTAAATAATGATGTTAATCATTCTAATCCTCACTCACCTACTAATCGTATCACTGATGCAGAAGTTGTTTCTCATATTGTTTAATTTTGTGATAAAGAAAAGGTAACACATAATGGACTTGAGAAACTAACTAAAATAATAGATTCCACTCAACCTTTTCATGAATAGGACAAGAATGAGTAGTCTGATTCTAGTGAATCCTTATAGGAGGATTTTGATCAAGCATCTCAAATTGAGGAGACCTACTAAAAGTCAAGTGATAGGTAGGGGAAAACCCAATGGTTGACCAAGATAGTTTCATCACACTATGTTACAAAACTCAGAAGTGTAGAGAATATTCTCAATATGAGAGAATAATAACTAGGAGATTATTAGAGGAATATAAGAAGGAAAAACATGCTATTCATTCACAACCAGGGATTATGACACATCCTACTAAAAATATATTCGATGATCCAAAAAATAATGAATAGAAAGATCTTAATGTGGGGGATTCTTATTAATACAATGGTGAATTGAGTGAGGAATTAGAGGTATGGATGGAAGGTAAAGATGATATAGTATTTAAAATTTAAATGAATATATAATTTTATGAGGATACCTACCTTCAAATAATAAAGCGAATGTTCATCTTGATGGTGGAGAAATTTAAGAAAATATTGACTTTAATTTTATGATCATTCCTTGTAAATGATTCCAATATTTACTACATTTATGTTTCATTATTCATACACAGTTTTTTCCCTTTGGTGGAGATGGGTCCTGATTTTGCAGCACCTGAAATTGGACATGTAATCAATTAGATACACCAATTTCCTTTTTTATGTATTAAAAACTCCTATATTCTTGGATTCTGTTTAAATTATAGTTGATGTGTCTATTTGAGGATTTTTATTCATTCTTTATTGCTTCTTCTATCAGTAAATGTTATGAATCTTGGGCTGGCGGTAGTGGATGTTTTTCCTGCTATCTGGTTTTTTTGTTTGCACTATTTATACCCCATGAAGAGATTTCACCACACATATATATATATATATATGAGGCTTAAAGGATCAAATTTTATAGAAAAGAATTATTCAATACCTTTGATTAGGTTTTTGAAAGTTTTGATTCCATCAGTTTATAGGAGAACCTTCATAGAGGCATGTATACATATGGAATTGAGAAACCATCTAAAATATAGGAGTGGAGAAATTTTACATTATACATGGGCCTTCATGTAATCTAACAAGCTCAGCCTAGAACTGGGAATAATGTAACCTTTTGTTCTAATATTCTTCATCATCTTGATTATTGTCTGGTAGACTTCCAAGAACTTGTCTTAACTCAAACACGAGAGCTTCCACAACAGATTGAGATGGTCATGCCCTTGGTGACTATCTTGGTGTCAAAAAATATATGCTTGTCTCAGTGGAATAATGAGAACTAGAACATACTATAAAGTGGTGTTCATGTTGTTTTGGGAATGCATGGCCATGTTTTTTATATGATGCAATGAAAATCACTTTGTTTTGATTATATATGTTATGGTCTTACAGTGGCAGGTTAGTTTATGGATAGTCTATAAAATCTTGGATACATTTTTCATGAATTATTATGAGTTGAACTGGCACAGTTCACTTAATTACATTGTGTTTGACTTTCATTATGGGAGAAAGGATTCTCTCCTTGAAAGTGCAATTTGATCATTTTTGGTGCTACATTCAATGCTCCTACAGAAACTATTATTGGACCATGATGAATAATTATCATGATATTGATGTTTTCAAGGTTTAAAGAGAAACTCTTATATAGTTTCATCTTCATAATTTTTCATTTGATGGATTATTTAGTGTAACCTATCACTATTTCTTTTGGTGAAAACTCTTTTCACCTTGTGTTTTAACTATAACATTTCTTTTCTTAATACATTTTGGAGGGGTATGATTTGGGTGACCAATTAATATCTCCAATTTCCAAAGAAAAAACAAGAACCTTATATATGAATTCTACCACTTATATGAACCTATGATGATCATGAATAAGAAAGGTGTGAAGTTTATATGGTCCCAAATTTATGATAAATCCTTTTAGGAGATGAATGTGAGACTAAATTACACACCATACCTGATTTTTCTAGAGATGCGGAGAATCTATAAAGCATACTATGATTCATAAGGTATCAGGATATTAGTAGTTTTGATGAAGGAGGAGTGAGTCTTGGTGTATAGTTATTATGAATTTAGGATACACAAGATGAACTACACAACACACAATCTCGAGTTAGCCAATTCAGTTCATACATTGTGATGTTGGAGGAATTATTTAATGGGAGGGTATTTTTGGCATACACAGACCATAATATCCTCATGTATATATTTACATAGCATGATTTGAATATTAGACAATGAAGGAGGGTTGATTAGATATATTATATTGATATCAATCCCACCTACATTCAAAGAAAGGGAAATACAATTTCTGATTCTCTCAGTTGGAGGATTCAAATAGAGGTGGTTCAGGTGGCTAGTATTGAGTGGAAACTTAACGAAAATATGTTTAGAGATGATTGATTCATGTCGTGGTACTGAAAGGGGTTATAGAGGAAATTATGTATATAAGTATTTTGGATCACTACCTATCACCCTTAAACCGATGGTCACTCCAAGCATACAATATAAGTTTTAGAGAACATTATCTAAGCATGAATCCTTGATTTTGGATTTTCTTGGTAGAAACACATCACTCTCAAAGAGTTTGATTATAATAACAGCTTCCAGGAGACCGTACAGATGTCCTCTTACACGGCCCTATATAGATTTTCATTCCATTTACACCTATAATGGTTATAGGATGGAGAGGTAGAAAAAATGGGTCCTCGTCTCATTTAGGAGAATTCAAAGTTAGTTCAACATATCATTATGTGGATTTCTTGAGATTAGTCTAGATATATTTCATGTTATGATTTTCTCTATCAACCACTAGAGTTTGGGGTGGGGTGTCATGTTTTCTTTCAAGTTTCACTCATACCTGGGAAGAGACATATTTAGAAACAAGGGAATTTATAAAATCATTATGTCAGGCCCTTTGAGATTCTGGAGAGAGTTTAGATGGTTGCATATTGGTTTCAATTCTCTCAGATGTACCAAACCATGAATGATGTCATCCACATATCTCATTTTCACTTGTACAATTCTGATCCATCAAATATTCTTTACCTGGAAGAGATTGATTTGGATGTACATGCATCATTTTAGAAGAATCATAATTGGATTGTTAATCATAGAACTAATGTTATATTTTGAAATTTAGTTCTTCTAGTATGGGTGATATGTAAGTTTTACCATGTACATGATAAGACTTGGGAGAAGGAGGCTGATATACATGCCTAGTGGAAAAAGTTATTCTCATATGATGATTGACAACCCTTATAAGAGATATTCTAGGAAATATTTCATTAAGGGGAAAATTTTACAATGTACTTGCCTTTATATGGGGTATTAATCCTTTTTTATTTATATTGTTATTCCTTTTTTACCATTTGTAGAAGATTAGTGAAGCTACGAATGAAACATGGGTGTTTGAGTCTTGTTCGTATACCAAAGACCATGTTTTCTGAAGAGAATGCTCGGTTGCATGGTTAGTAGAAATTGTACATCCCAAGATGCTTTGTTTGAGTTCACCATATGTGTTCCAACAAACTATCTAGGGCTACATAGTTGGATTAAATCATGCTACTTTTTCTACATGCCCATGCACGTAGGGTGTAATGTTTTGCGCAGAAAAAAATGCATGGTCGGTGCATGGTTTTTCTAATTGTGGTCTATGACCATGCGATGGGTGTTTTGAGACAAATAAGGGTGAATTTTTAGACAACCATATTTTCAAACCATGGGACCCAATGTTTAAATATGAAATAAACATTTTCTCCCAAATTCATTAAATTAATTTACCCACCTACACTTTTTTTCTATTCCTTTAGCGTCTTTTCCTTCTTCTCCAATAAAGGGATAATTAAATAATAACCTAGAATTTGATATGATTCCTTATTCTGACATATAATTCATGATATATTCATATCATTAGATTCATTCTAGTTTTTTATATTTTCATAATTCACCTTTTGATGTTTCACTTCCTTTTAGCGACACTATTTTAATTCGGGCCCTTATGCCCCATTTTCTGGGTGTTCATTTGTTCTTCCATTTTCTTATAATATAGGCAAAATTAGAGGATGGTGATGGAAATGTTTTCCACTACCAAGGTAATATTGGTGGTCTATACTATTTCCCCCAATTTTTCATTGTTTATATATTGATTTCATTGTTCTATATAACAGAATTTTCAGGATATTCTTTCTTAATTAATAGAATAAATATTTATTTTAAATAAACATGTTGAGACATTCCATTGACACATTTATTCAGGTTTAGTGGTTGTTAAAATCAACCTGAACTGAGAATGTGGTGGGTACTAACAGTTTATGACGATTATGCCACCCTTAGGGTGTATCGGGATTACATTGTATAATTGTAAATTGAATTACATGTTAAATTGAATTGTTAAAAGTTGTAAGCACCTTGTGGAACCTAATCATTTTATATGAAAGGTTTGTATTATTTAAACCCTTTTCCTATGTATGATTATGAATAGTATTATGAGATAGATATTTCATGGTTAGGATGCCTTGGACATTTCAACTCCTTGGATCCCATTTATATAACTTATGTGTATGCCACAAAAACATCCACTACTTAGATAAAATCAAATGAATTTATTGACATGCTAGGATTACATAGAAATTTATACTCTTTGGATACATTGAACCAATAAGATGAACTAGAAATTTATACACCTTGGATCTTGGTTACTCAAATCTTTAGGATTCCTTGGAAATTTCTTCTCCTTTGATCCTTGCTAAATGACTTATTGGATTCCTTGGACATTCCTACTCCTTGGATCCTATTTATCTAGCTAACATGGATGCCTTGTAAATTTCTACTCCAAGGATCCAATTTAATTAGTTTACCTGAACTATTAGGATTATTTGGACATCTATAATCATTGGAAATTTCTATTCTTTTATCCTGATTACCATTTAGGATGAATTGGTTATTTCTACCCCTCAGATCCTATTTAACTATTTTAATTAGATTTATTGGTTGCCTTATACATTAATACTCCTTGTACCATTGCCCATATAGGTCTGAAACAAGATTACAGGACATAATCCATTGATTATGTTTTATATAGTTTATAGATTACCATTTTAATTTAATTTCATGGTTACAATGACACCTTATAGACTAATTAACATAACTTCTACTATTATTAATTGAATAAACATTATATTTGTACACTACTTCAAATTATATGCATAGAAATGATTTTTCATAGACGTAATTAGAGTTTTCATACTGAGTGTTATCTCACACCATGTTGAGGCCTCTATTGGGTACCTAGATATACTTCATGGATTCCAGTTGAGACAGGGTATAACACCCAGTTGATGTTGCTTGATCAATTTTTTATAGGATCTGGGGTGTACATGACCAGGTTGTGTTTTTTAATCTATATGGGGATGGTCCTTTTGGTCTTTTGAACTTCTGATACATGTCTTTTTCTAGATTCTTGTTTCCTAGTGTTATTTCCTTTTTTATATAATTCCAGCGTGATCATTATTTATGACATTATTATATGATATTTATTGGTTATTTGTATGTTGGACTTTTATTCTTCCACAACTCAGTTATTTTATATTCTTCTGCAAGTGTTCGATATGATTATCATTGTTGTGATAAACTATAATCACAAGGGTAATGTCTTCTGACAGTTACACCACGGACCTTCACTTCTAGTTGGGAGCCTCTAGTATACAGGGAGGTGCTATTCAGGCCACGTGTATCATCGAGTTCAGTTAATATTGAGTAAATAATGTTAAAAAAGTCACAAGTATTTTCAAAACATTAATATATAGAAATCATGGTGTTTTTGACAATTTTAATGCAAGTACATCATAGGTTTGTTCACAACATAATGTGTGCACATCATTTGGTTTCCTCACAATACTATGATTTTATATTCTTTTGATTATGCCATATTTCTATGTCTTCACCACATTTCTATATTATATGTCAATGTTATGATCCATGGATAATGGTTATTGTATCACGATTTTGACAATCATATGACATGGTATATGTGTTATCATTTTAGATTACATGGCCTTCTATTAGGACTTATGGGAAACTCTTATTGTTACATGACATTTTTAATAGATATTTTTCATATGATCCTATTGTATCACATTCTTATGATTGCACCATTTATGAAGAAATTAAAATATTTTCACTTACTAGGAATTTGATATCATATCTTCTTATGTTTCCCTTATCCTAAGTAAATTATATGATGGAATTTCTATAAAAGGAAATTTTATATTGATATTTTTGTGGATGTTATTTAATTAATAATATGTATTAAGGTGTTTATATTTCCAATTTACAAATAAAATAAACTTTTGTGTTCTAGAATTGTGTGATTTATAGTAAAAAACATTTCAAACATAAATACTAATCTTATTAATGAAATATTAATTACATATAATTACGATCCAACCAATAACCATAATAGTTTAGTGTATTTAGAAACATGGATTCATAAATAAATGGAACACTACAGATCTACATTATTTCCCATTAAGTTATTTATAACTATCACCCTTTATATACATATCATACTTAAAAACTTTCCTTATCACCTATGGAAAGTAGACATAATAAAGGTTAAGATAAAATTCTCTATAATGGTAATCTTAATCAATGATCACAAGTGATTGAAAGAGAAGAATAAGGTTATGATAACATGATCAAATCATAAAATTATCATACCCAATAAGTTCAACATATTCATTCATGAACCATGTCATTTGGATTTTTCAAATGAAAGAAATTATACAAAAGAGTGTGGAATCATAAATAATCAATCATAATCTATGAAAACATATCATAAGAATAATACATAAGTTTTTTTCATTCACATAAGCATATAAAATCACATCATTAGTCAAGATAACCTCATATGACTATCATTTGGGATAAATTCCCATAATATAAATGAATACTCAGTCATTTCAAACATTATCTTAAGAGTAACAACCTTAAAGTTAGCTATGTTATATATTATGAGTTTATAAACTATATAATCATTTCCCAATACATTTGAGGTCAATAACAGAACCACCCATGTATTTTTAACATAAGCACCCTTTATTTGTTTATAATATAACCAATCATCCTTGTTTTATAATGGAACCACTCAACCTTAGTTTATGTAAACTATAAGATTTTGAAAACATTTATCATTACATAAAAATTTACCGTAGGGAAAGAAAAAAATTAAGAAATATTTCATTATCATATTCACAAACCATCTATAAAAATAATAAATATAGAGAAATTGTATCATATCCTCATAAAATGACAAGAAACATCCAAGGATGTTGTTAAATATAAATGCACTGTTAAAAAATATTTGAAGCCTTACTTTAGGAAAATACCATTTTCATATTGAAATCACTTATATAGAATAAAAAAATGAAAACAATATTATGAAAAAAATTCCCTTTAAAATAATGATGAAAACATGTTAAGTAATATAAAAATAAAAAATAATACATGAGGGAAAGAAAAACTATTCTACCAATGTATGTAAAAATAAATATTCCATTCAAATTTTGGGGAAACTTTAAAAGTATGTCACTTGTAAAATGAAAATAATATTACTTTAAAAAACATTTACAGTATAAAATGGGTAAAAATAACCTTAATAAATCCTTAGTGAATAGTAATAATATTTTGAGAAAAATACGGACAAGGATGAAAGGATTCCCAAAGGAAGAGAAAAATGAAGAAATTTTTCCTTAAAACATTATTTTGTTATCCTGATTAATTAAAGAGTAGAAATGAAAGGAACACATGTAATTAATAGAAAAAAAAGAGGAACTAATATTCAATATATTGGAGAGATAGATCATATAATTTCATTATCATAAATTATGCATAAATAATCCCAATGAAAAATGAGATTGTAACATAAAACCCCTTCCACCTTGGTAACTTTAAAATAAAACCCCCTTGGATAAGATAATTTCAATTGTAAATTTATATATATTTAATTGATAATATTATATGATATAACATGTCAAAGGATCAATATATACAATTCCTAAATATTAATAGGTGCATAACATAAAACATGTCCCAAGACGAATAATAGTTATGAAGAACCCTTACCTCTCTAACCTCATGTATAATAAATTTAAATTTTTTAAATTTTTTTAAAGAATCATATTAATACGTATAATATCAAATGTGTTTTACTTATAACATATATCATGTGTTCGTTGACAATACTTCATTATCATAATCATTTTATTTTTAATGTCTTTCATTTTTCCAACATGTTTTGGTTTAAAAGTTATGGTACTTTGAATATGATCAAGGTTTATTAATCTCTAGAATTGAAATCATTATATAAATATATTATTTATTATTTATATACATATTTTAACCATTTATATTAACCTGTGATGAAAAATAAATTACATCACTAT
Source organism: Viscum album (assembly GCA_963277665.1). Taxonomy (NCBI): domain Eukaryota; kingdom Viridiplantae; phylum Streptophyta; class Magnoliopsida; order Santalales; family Viscaceae; genus Viscum; species Viscum album. Next base: position 278,801,976 of record OY728119.1, on the reverse strand, counting down.
GTGAAGATAGTTATTCATACGTACAAACCAAAAAATGATTACATTTTTAGATTTATGGAAAAAAATAAAGTTAAATATTAATTAAAATTTATAGATTAATTATTATATCATAAATATCATATAAAAAATTATCTATCATAACATTAAACAATGAATGTTACTGATGTAAAATTAATCATATCACTACGTGAAGGCGATTTTCCACATTTACACACGAGTGATACATCAATCTCCCAATTGATTGAGAAGAGGGAGTAAATAGTTGTTCCATTATAATAATAACATTTTAGTATATTTATGATACCATATTATTCATTTTTATATGGATAAAACATGGTTTGAGGATGTATAAGAATAATTAAATTTGTAAGATCTGGGTTAATATCAATACCAATTCATTAGGAGACACCCTTTGGCTTACACCTTAATCTTTAACGTGATGGTCTTAGGAGAAGGAAAAAATCTATAGGAATAATGGAATGAATCTATAACGGTTTTGAAGTATGAGTTTTTTGAGAAATAAGGCTCATGTTTTTTGAATAATGTATGATAAGAAGAGAACTCTTATAAGTGAGGGGAGGGACGTACATGTCATATCTTAATGGATTTCAAAGACATAAGGTATCTTTATAGGGAAGGTGGCTCCAAATAGATAGTTATTTAATTTTAGGATAAAATTATGTGTAAATATATTTTACAAATAAAAATTATACAATATTTTGTGGAAATAATACCCTTATATCTTGGTTTAATTTTATGTTATGCGGACAACAGAAGAATGTGATGGGCCATGCCCAAATTTGATTATATTCTTGATTGATGATCAATATGATATTTACATGATGATAAACTTCATTATCAACATAATGTAATCATGAAGAAAGAAAATGAATTGAATTTTGTAACAAAAGATAGGATCATAACTTATTATTTATAATTAATTTAATAAAATAAATAATTAGCCTTTGAGAATTTTTTCTTCATAAACATACAAGACAATAGATATATGTTCTACCATAATTGTGTCTTAGATATCAAGAGAATATTCCTCTAGCAGGGATCCAGACATGTTCCAAAAATCTCTGAATATAACTGTATAAATTTCGGGGTTCTATCTTGGATGATCCTATCTATTACATCATACTCTTTTTTTCACCTCTAGAATTTCTTCCAAAATGTTTTCCATGAACTCTATATACTATATAGTAGGAGGTATGGGAAGACTGGTCTACATTCTTGGGAGCGTTCAGGGATAAGGGGTCTCTCTAGGACTATGAGAGGATTTTTTAGATTCATTATGCACAATAAATAAATGATTTTGATATCATGAAAAATAATATATATGGGTTTATATACCATTAGAATTTGAAATAAATAATTTCATAAGTGACCGTTATTATTTATTTATTACATGCATAGACCCGTATCAATAATTATATTAATAATTATATTATTTTTCGACATTCACTAAAATCAATAATTAAAATTATATATCATTTACTCAAATAATATTCAATATATATTATTTTTTATCAGATCATTAAACACAGTTTTGAATTCATCCACAATATTTATCTAGTCTTGAATAATGACTATTTATTTATGAAATAAATATCAGTTCATTATTCATCAATAAAAAAAATAATAAATTCACAAAATAGAAAAATAATATTTACTAAGTATTCTTATCACATAATATTATCTAAAATAACTGGGGACATGGAATATGTGATCAAGAAAACATGAATAATTATTAAAACATGTGTTTGAATAATAATTATTCAACATGTTAAATAATAAGTAATAAAATATTATTTAACTAGTATTACAGTCATACATAGTGTGTGACCCTCTAGGCCTCTTTATCACTGTCATTAGGCAAAGAAGCATAAAGTCAAATGTTTTAATCTAACTACATGAAAATTAACCCATACATAATGACTTTAATGCCTCAACAATATAATACCTCATACATATTTTTACTGTGTAATACAACCACTTTATCATGATATCTATAATCTAGAAGTTTACATGCTGGTGACATCTACCTATGTACTTGATGTATTGTTCTTTGAATTTATTAAAATAAATATTTCCCATTAAACACCATGTATATAGATTTATTTTGGCAATAAAATTTCCCTCAAAAGGGATTGGGATATCAACATCCTTTAAATAACAAAGGGGACAAATCCTTTCTCACTTTATTCCTTAATACAACATTAATCATAATACACGTAATGTATCCTACCTCAACGTGAATATATGTCATCATGATTTTCATATATAAATTAAGGTACCCAACTTATAATATTCATTAATAATAATATTAATTTCTATGGATAAGTACACACATCCAAAAATAGGAACAAAAAGTAAAATATATGATTGTGGATTTTCTACTGGTGGGTATCGTTATTATAATATCCTTCAATTGATATTACCAAGGGAATACATCATGATACGATGAATCCATGTCCTATGAGTCTGAAAACTTGAGGGAATATATCATTTTCCCACAAATTATTTCACTTGGCTATGGAACATATAATTAATAATAATGTCATAGCACATTTAGGTTCTCATCATAGTAGAGAATTCTTATGACCTTTTAGTCTAACAACTACTCGTAGAATATTATCACATACTATGTGACATAGAAGAATAATAATGATGTGAGAATTAGTCCATTAATATTCAAAAAAACTAACAGAGGTTAAAATAAAGTACAAAAAATTTGGTTCTAGGGAACCAAATCCAATAGAATCCCACCTTCACTACAACCAACTACTAACTACCATCAGTCTGCTAGCTCTCACATGATACTCATTCATGTACTGAGATATGGAGTTAGTCAAGGGGTATCCCATGTACTCTTTTTTGGGTACACTTCATATTTCAACATCACCCTATTGATAAAAATACATCAAGAAGTAATAATTTTGGAGTATATGGTATGTCCATTGGTGATGCATGGTTATTTTTCAAGATCCACCGCTATAGTATTATCAGAAAAAAATGTGATAGATTATTTACTACTAGGTACCACCTCAATCTACTAGATAACGTTTTGTATCCAAATGTATTCCTTTATGGCATACAAATATACTATATACTCATATTCCACTATTGAATTAGTGATAACTGGATGCTTTTAAATCTTCCAGCACATAATGCATATACTGAGTGAGAAAGGAAATCTTGATTTATACTTCTGATCATTATGATATTTTTAAAAACTATAATTTGTATAACCCCTAACAACCAGCTCCTTTTGTCCTCCATACACTAGTAACACATCCATAATTTTTCGTAGATACTTGTGGATATACTTAAAAATAGACAAATATTGTTCTCCTAGATATACTTGATATCTTCCTACCATTCTCAATTGATAGGCACCATCAAGTTTATTACGTAACCTGAAATACATGATTAAACCTATCACTAAGGCATATGGGATCTTAATCATTATATATTTCTCATATTGTATCAGAGGACACATTTTGATGGAAATTTGTATGAAATTTTATACTAGAACTAATATTATCATGGATTATTCAATACTAAATGTATTTAGTATATAATCAATGTATGTAATTTGACATAGTCCAAGCAACCTCTTGGATCTATCATGAATTATTTAAATCCCTAGAATATGGTCTAAATAACCTAATTCCTTCATGGAAAATAAATTTTTAACCATTCCTTAATATACTATAGGACTGGTATCTTATTTCCAATAAGAAATATCTCATCAATTTATAATTTTATAATAATGACTACTTTATCACTAAACCTCTTGTAAACATATGGATTACATTCATTCTTAATGAAATAAAATTAATTTATATCTTTTTTGAGTCAAATGTTCTTTGAAATAGATGCTTGATTCAATCCTTAAATGGATCTATACAATTGAAAAACCTTTTGGCATCACATGGAGTCATAAACCCATTTGGTTGTTTCATAGAGACATCCTACTAAAGGTTCCCATTAAGGAAATAAGTTTTGACGTCCATATTCCAAATTAAATAGTCATGGTAAGATTCTATAACAAGTATAATTATAATGTATTTAAACATGGAAAGTGGTGAAAATGTTTAATAATATCCAATTCCTTGATATTTTTTAAACTCAGTCTCCACTAGCCTAGCTTTATATGAATGTACTATACCTTCCATGTCTAGTTTTCTCTTGAATAAAAATTTTCACCCTAGGTGATTTTAATCAACAAGGCAATCTACCAAAAACGTAACATGGTTTTCATATATGGTATCCATTTTGGAATTCATGTCTTATTACCATAGTACATCTTCTAATCTCTCTACTACATCTTTATGGGAGAGTGGTTCATCATTTTTATCCAATACTTTTTCACAATATTTGGTCAGTATAAAACCATATCTCTCTGGTTCCTTTACATATATTGTGATTATATGTAGTAATTGTGTTTTAGGAACTACTTATTCCATAATGACATATGGAATCTATTACTGTACCAACTATTTCATCTCTTGAGCATTAACTTCATTGAATTAAATATTTCCCCCACTATCCTTTTTGAGTATATTCTCCTTATCTAGATAGTTATCTTGTATAATGATAGACACTTTGTTGTATGGGGGGTTTTATAGGTAGTATCCCTTTTTTTCTAAAGATCCCCTATAAGGATATTCTTTATTCCTCTAGGTGCTATTTTCTTTCCTAATAAGGCCATAATAAATGCCTCACAATCCTATTAACGTGTAAATGAAAAAACATGTTTCTTTCCAATTCATAACTTGAAGGGAATTCAATTGACCATTTTAGTTTGTACTCAGTTTAATGTATATGTTGTACTTTGTAATGAATATCCCCAAAATCATAATGGAAGATCTGCATGACTAATAATTTTCCTAATAAGTCCAATAAGTTATGGTTCCTCATTTCACTAACAATATTCCACTTTGGTGTGTAAGGTGGAGTGAGTTGAGATAAAATCGAAAAATCCCATAGAAAGTTGATAAACTCTTGGTTAATATATTCACCACCTTGATCCAATCAGAGATTATTTATCTTATTTCCATATAAATTTCATAATTCATTATTGAATTCATCAAACTTATCAAAGGACTTGAAATTATACCTCATCATGTAAACATAAATATATCTACTCTCAAGTCATCTATTAATGTTATGATGTAATAATACCTACCTCTATATTCTACTAGAAATGGCCTTCATAGATTAGTGTGTATCAATCCAAGAATATCTACAACCCTTTCACCATATCCACCGAATGGCAGTTTGGTCACTTTTCTTTATAAACAATAATGACAACATTCAATTGGTTTTAGCTTAAAAGAGTCTAAATAAATATATTGATTGAGATTTTTCAAATGCTTTATATTTACATGAACAATATTTTGATTCCATAATTGGGTGTTATATGAGTCATGCGAACATGATTTATTATTAATTTCGAATAATTTATTTTATTAATTTAATACATAAAGATAATCATTTAAATGGGAAGTAAAATAACTTATGTAGTCTTTATAAAAAACATATTTTATTTTCAAACGTGAAATTAAAATCTTTTGTATCCAGGCATGATAATGAAATCCGGTTCTTGGTAACTATTGGTACATAATAAAAATCCTCTAAAACCAAAATAATTCACATTGTAAATGAAAGGTGGTTATCACGAATGGATACAACAACCAACCTCCACCACTAGAATCTTAATTATCCACATATTCTATCAATATTTAATAATCTAATTGTTTCCTATATTTAGATATTGATGTGAGCACCACAAGCTGTATCCAATACCCCATGTGTAGATATTTAATGATTATACTTGAAAATGACCAAAACTTATGTTTCCCCTATCTTTTGGGTGCAGTTAATCATCCAATTTCCTTTCTTTCTACTACAAAAACATACTACCGCCTTTTCCATTCACAGCCTCTAGACGTCCCTCTTCTCAGAAGGATGATTATCAGGATATGTAGACTTTTTATGAGTCTTGGGATCCTTTACATTTCTCTTTATTTTCTTGTTCATAATAAGAATCATATGTTTCTCATGCCCCATGTCCTTATCCAACTGGAAAATCATATTAAGTTGTTCCAAAATACACTTCTCATTGTAACATATATTATAATTTACAATAAATCTAGAGAATTTCATTGGAAGTGAGGAAAGTATGAGAACTGTATCTAGCTCATCTGGATATTCCGTCTCTAATATTAAATTTTGACCAGGAGTTTAACAATAAGTGTCCCAGCCAGTGCAAAATCTCCATGTTTAAGTGTAAATAAATCATTAGAGATATCATATATATTTTTACTCACCTTATTTTAATATAGATCCTAAATCTGATACATCATGCTATATGTATCCAAGTCCTCATGTTTCTGCAAAATCTCATTGGTCATGGATGATAGTATGGAACACTAAAAATTTGTTGCATTGTTAAAATGTTTCTTATAGAGGGAAAACTATTCCTCAATATTCTCATTACCAGGTTCATTAGTAATAGGTTCTTCCAACACATATAATTTCCATTCATTGTGTAGGATAATGTGAAAGTGCATTTTCCACTCTTAGAATTTATTTCTAGTGATAAGGCTATCCTTCTCAAGTGTGGATTATAGTAATATTATGTAAGTCATTTTATTGATTTTCATACATATATGATGAGAATAGATTGAACATTTTATCTTATAAAATATAGGTAGATAATTAAATATTATATTTATTAATCTCTCATTGTTTTATTGAATCATGACAACCCTCGCCGTTGGATTTAGAATATCATATTTCTTGGACATTCTATAAAAACTGATCCATACTCCCTTTTTCATTACCCCAAATTTGGTAATTCAAGAAACTAAAATGGTTTTACGAAAGCATTCCAAATTCCAACTATATAAAATAAAAATTCCTTGATCTGTTGAGTGGACTCCCAAAACACAAATCATTAAATTGGATTTCCATAACTCTTACCTCTCATTTACACAATTCCCTTCATTGGAAGTCAACCATTTATGTATGTTAATTTATGTGAACTAAAATATTCATGTTTGAATTACTTGATAATTGAATGCAACAAAACATTGGCTATTCAAGCACATTGAACTATGGTTTTATTAACTAAAGTTGTGAATGGCTATACTAACTTAATATATATAATTGTAGGATTATGTCTTATATAAATAAATATCCAATTATTATATTTATTTCAGTTTTTTTAATATTAAGTGGATTTACATAAATGATTAACCATATCATAAATAATACTTATGCAGAAGATATTTTGTTGTTATAACTTGGATGCTTGTTATTTCATTTATACATGTAATCATGGAAAAATATCCATACTAAAATTACTATGAAACATGAAATAAATAAAATAATAATGTGGTATGATCATGTTCTAATACTAATTATTAGTTTATAGAGTAGATGATAAACTAATTATATACCAAGGGGGAAAACCTTTAACAAATTAATGTTCCTATTACAACCTTTCACCTATCCACCTATGTATATCTCTGGTATTTGTTTCACTTCAACTCCAAACTTGAACTACCTAAATTATCTTGGGATCTCCATCCATTACAAATGATTTTACACACACATAGTTGAGGGGAATGGTTCTTCATAAAATAACCCATGTGAATGATTTCCCTTGGATAATAAGAGGAGATATGGAATGAAAAGAAACTATTTTAATAATAAATTAAATGAAACCAATCACATATATAGTTCATGGTCTAAGATTAGGATCATCAATTATCACGCAAAGAATTATGCATTTAATAAAACTAGTATCTAATTCTCCATCATTATTATTTATTATAAATCATCCTCAAGTCAATAAATAATCTTCTTTAATTAATAAATTATTATTGAAATCCAAATTTCCTAGATATTATCATCCCAAATAAAATAAAATAAAAATTTATTTATATAAAATTAACTGGATGTATAAATGTACCTTAGAGGCAACACGGTGAATACACATACAGATCTACCCAATAGGTATTATACTTGAATGTTGTTTACTATTTTGATATGTGTTATACATTCTTTATCATGTACTTTCATGGCATGTATTATTAACTTAATGATTACATGGATTACATGTTTTTTCTATCACATGTTATGATTCAATTTTTGTAGAGTACTAATTGTACTATGGATCATACATGATATACAGATCTGAACATTACATGGATATTAATAAAACATTTATATATATTAAAACACATCACATTGTGTGTCCTGTCAACTTAATGACCACACACAAGCACAGTTTGATAATGTTTACACATTATGATAAATTAATTTTAATTTTGTGTAATTTCGTACAAGTACAGAGCATGTAAAAGCCAACTACATGGTTTCTACCCCTCTCACTATATATATGCAACTCAATCCTGTGGAATCTTTGAGTAAACCATGCCATGAATAATATTGGAGCACATGAAGTGTAGATAGGCCACATTGTATGTGGTCTTCGAATTAGATGGTCACCATTCAAGTATGATATATAATAATATACATGACCAGTCTATGACTATAGGACTACACACTATGTATATGGGCTACACGGTGTGTACTCCAATTAAACATGTTATAGGATTTCTTGGTCAACACAAAGTGTATAATTAAATGCAACATGTTTAATAAATGAACACTCATTTAATTAATTTAAAATTAATTCTTGGTGTATTCAACACTAGTACATGACATGTAGTTATGGTTACATGATTTGTACTCTTGTGTTATCTGATGAGAATCCTTAACACCTCCAAAAGAGATCTTCAATTTTGTTAAATTCATAAAATTAATTGATTTTATTCGATCTATGAGAAATCAATGAGGAATAATAATATCTAGAAATTAGGTTTAAAGGAAGATTGAACATTAAATGAAAACTAAATTAGAAAAATGAAAATAAATTAATGATATATAAATAATTATATAACTACTCTGATACTACATGTAGGTTCTTGGAATAGTGGAAGCATGCGATGAGTAATTCCAAACTTTTATTTTTATCTTGATCAATGATCAATATGATATTTACAAGATAATAAGATAAATGAACAATTTAATTTAATCATGAAAACAGAAAATATATAGGCCCTAGAATCGAGCGCAGGATTATTACATATTATTTAAAATTAATGAAATCAATTAAATAATTACATTGTGAGATTTATTTCTTTATTGATGGATCTAAAAATAGATCTTTTTTTCAACACTTTTTTGTGGTAGAAATTAACAGAATATTACCTTTAGCGGTGATCCAAACATGTTCCAATAATATCCAAACACCGCCTTAGGAATCGATTGGTGCTGGCATGAATGATCATATCACCTACATCATTCATATTTGATCCCATATATAATAACATCCAAATAACTACCCTTGATCTCTCTAGACTTGGGAGTGGGAGGTGGAGGAAGACCGCTCTCTGTTCATGGTAGAATTTTTGGAGAAAGTATCTCTCAAAGTATTCAAGAGAATCTTCAAGATATGTTGTGCACAAAAATGAAATGAATTAGCTCTCTTGAAAAAGAATTTAGTTGGTTTTATATACCATATGGGTTATAAATAAATAATTACACAGGTTTACCACATTATTTATTTAATCCCTATCTAATCCCTTATCAATAATAATAATAATATTATTATTATTCATCGACATGTTCTCATCTCGTGAATTAAAATTAAATATTATTTATTCAAATAATATTAAATATGTATTATTTCTCACCAGACTATTAAACACAGTCCCCTATTACACCATAATATTTATCCATCCTTGAATAATAACTATTTATTTAATAAATAAATATTACTGTTTAATTATCCAAAAAAATAAATAAATATTATATTCACTAAATAACAAATAAATATTTATTCAATATTACACATAAATGTCATTATCTCAAGTAACCGAGGATATAAAATATGAAATGAATAAAAAATGACTAAATATAATTCCACTTGTATGAATAATATGTATTCATCTTATTAAATGATAACTAATAATATATTATTTAACCAAGATTCCGGATACAATTCATTTGTGACCCTATAGGCCTCTTTCATTGTGCCATTAGGCGAATCATCCAAAATTATACGGTTAACATTTTGCCACATATTAAGGTACTCATAGAAAAAGAAGATAATGGATCAGTTAAATAATACCTCATACAGATATTTATTGTGCTATATAATCCCTTTATTATTATATCTCTAATACAGTAGGTTGTACGCTGGTGCTGCCAACCTAGGTGCTCGATGTCTCTTTCTTTTACTTTTTGAAAATGAAACATTAACAGAGAGCACTAAGGCCATACATTAATTTATACTATATAATTTCTATATAAGGGAATAAGATATCAACTTCTATTAAATAACATATATTAAAAAATGGTTATTTCATTTTTCATTAATAAAATATTACACTTGACCCCCCCCCCCCCCAATGTATACTACCTCACAACGAACATATGTCATCCCGATTTTCATAAATATATTAAAGAAAACAAAATATAATATTAATTAATAATAATATTAAAGTATTAGGATCAATACAAATTTACATAGATTGGAACATCCAATGAAACATATGAATGTGGATTTCCTACTGGAGCGTATTCTTCTCATAATATCTAACAGAAGATAATACTAAGGGTGTACGCCATGAGAAGGTGACTCAATGTCAGATGAGTCACCACACCTGATAGTCTGTATCATTTTTATCCGTTAAATGATATCATCCATCCATAGAACAAAAATTTAAGAATATTGTTTTAGCACTTTTGGGTTCTCAACATAGTGGGGAACTGTTATGACCTATTTGTGCGATAACTACTCTTATGACATTATAACATACTATGCTACAGAAGAAGAACAACCATGATGTGATAAAGATTTAATTAATATTGAAAAATGTGAATAAAATAAATCAAAAATTAAATATATGTTTGTTTTATGGAACAAAGTCCAACATTACCCCCTCCCCCCACCGATAAACCCTTTTTAGCCTTCACTATGGTATCAAAATTTAATTTTTTACTATTAACTATCAAAAAAAATTAAATTAAACCAAATGAATTACCTCTATGATTATAAATATGGGACCATTTTAAAATATTTAATTTCTATAAGTAATATAACTAAATTTTAAGTATGTGCACAAACCCAATGAAAACCCATTTTTTAAAAATATATTTTTTAGAAATTAAACATAATTTACTTCCATTTCTCCCATTATAAAGTCTATAAAATAAATTTTAAAATAAATGTTTGAATATATAATGTATAAATTTTATTAAAACCATTAATAAATGAAGATTAATTTAATTTATGATGATAAATACACATTGTCCACAAAAAATAGCTTCTAGAAAATTGTGTTTTTATGCCGAAAAAATAATTTATAAAAAAATAAAGTATAATTATTATTTATATATAATTAATTTACATGTTTATAATTAAATGTGTCTTGTGTTACTTTAATATAATATAAATGACATAATTTTACTTTTAATTGACAATAAATGTGGTTTTTTATACAAAAATCATAATTTGTTTACTATTCCTAGAAAAATAAATCTTGTTATAAAAATCAAAATAATTGACCATAATATAATACAGAAAAAATAATTTAAAAGATGATCTACATTTAATAAATTAAAATATATAATTATTTTTTAAAATTATTTAAAATTTACATTCTTAAAATTTAATAAAAACTTTTTTTGATGAGGTTAGATTTTCAAAGAAAAAAATGAATTTACTAAAAACCGAGTACTTTGATTATTATTAATTAATAAAACTCTTTCGTAATTCAAAACCTTTATGAATATTTTTTCATAATTTGGTTATTACTATTCATATGTTCTAATTCAAATTATATATTATAAATGATTACTATATCAAAATTTATTTAAACTCATGGTTGCATGTAAATAAATTTAATAAATCAAGTTTATTTCAAAGAAAATACATATAAAAAATTGGTGTTTCACATTCCACCCCACTAAAAAAGAATTCCACCATCAAAATTCAATTACTATAAAATGAAAAAATGACTACTTTTCTGCTTTATCTCGTCCATGGGTACCCATATAGTTTCTTCAATTTTTAGATTCCTCTAAATAAAATTAACCAGGTGAGTAGTCTTGTTCCATATAACATTATCTCTAAGATCCAATATTTCTATCTATTATTTTTTCATAAGAAGTATCATGATCCAGTGGTACAACCATTGAGTTTAGTAAATGTAAAGGTTCAGATATGTACTTCCTCCTAAGAGATACATTGATTGCATCGTGAACTCGGGAAAATTTAGGTGGAAGTTCCAATTAATAATAAATCATGTTAATAAAATAAATAATATAAAATGAACCAATATAATTAGGGGTCAACATTCCCTTATTTTTCAATATCCTTACATTATTCCATTGATATATTTATAGGATAACCTTGACACCAAAATCAAATTCTATATATCTATGATTATTTACACCATAAATCTTTTTTGACTCTGAGATACCTTGAGGTGATTTGGAATGGCTCTAACCATATAATCAATATCCTTAAATATCTTACGAACCAATATATTTCATTAACCAACTTCATCTAATCATTTCATTGTTATTCACTTCTTTTCATAGTAGTATTCATGAGGATCTATCTAAATGCTCTAGTAGATTCTCAAATTGTAAGAAAAATACACTAGGGAAAAATGTTTATCCCAACCACCTTTAGAATCCATAGAACACGATCATAATATCTCCTCCTGATTTTGAATGTTACTCTTATACCTACCATTTATTTAAGGATAATATGACATGTCAAAACACAGATCTATGTCTAGATCTTGCTAAAGTATTTACTAGAAATTTGAGGTAATCTTCTTATCTTGATCAGATACAATAGAATATGGTGATCAATGGAAACTTAAAACTTCATTAAATTATATCATATAGATGTGATCAAGATACAAATATTATCCGATATAAATTAAGGTTTCTTAATTATTAAAGTGATTCTGTACAATCAAAATAACTTTATAGCCATTTGATATTTTTGGGAGTCTAATGAAAAAATGAATTGGTATGTTTTCCCCTTTCTATTTAGGTATGGTTAATTGTTGTAAAACACCCTTAGATTAATATCTCTCAAAACTAACTTACATATATACCAAGAACAATGATATATACTATGAAATATCTCTATTCTTGTTTTTATACCAGAAAAAACACTTTTAGATCTCTATAGATATTCATAATTCCATTATGAATAGTGAATGATGAGCTATGATCTTCTACAAACAACTATTTCTTTAATTTTATAATGAAATGGATACATAAAAATTTCATAAACCTTATCATTTTATCATAATCAACATTGAAGTTAGGAATATTTACCACCTTTTATTTCTGCTTCACACTCTCATCTTATGCCTATTGGATCTTTATATGGATATATGGTTGATAAATCATTTGATTAAGAAAATATTTCTCCCTATTCTAATTTATTTCAGAGAATATAATTTGGAAATCCATAGATATTGGATATTTGTTTACCCTAATCTTAGATAAGTTAGAATGTTTCTTTTGACTAAAATAATCATCCACTTTATTCAATTTCTTAGGGTGGTAATGTATTGAATAATCCTAATTTTTAAACAACTACTACTATATCATCTGGAAAAAATTCAACACATTTCGGGTGAATATATAATTTTAAATTTTTGGATTATTAAATATGTCACGCCTTTATTTTTTAAGATAATTCCTTCGTATCTTTAACAAAGATATTACCATTACTAAATCCAAATCACGAGTTGGGTAATTTTTCTTGTGAATCTTCAAATATCTTGAGAAATAAGTCCTTACCATTTTTCACAAGAACACATCCAAACACTTTCTTCAATACATCACGATAGGGTAGTGTGAGTATAGTTCTAGTGACCAAAATTCTATCTAATTCATTGAAATTTTCTCCAAATTCATCAAACCAAGGGAATTCAACTCTATTTCATGTTACTATGGTGGGTTAATTAGATAGACTTAACAAATACTTCATAAATTATGTATATTATCTATCCCATATGAGAAAAATATATATCTATGTTATTGTATTTGGTATAGGATAATGTTCAATAACTTCCATCATTGATTCATCCACCTCACTTTTGATTATATAACCCTAAAATTTAATCATTTTGTAGAAAATATTCATACATAGTATATTTTCATATAACTTATCCTTCCTTAAGGTCTCCAGTATAACCCTCATGTGATCTTAAGGATCTTCCATTCTCTTAAAATATATAAACATTTATTCCATAGATACTACCAAAAACATATCAAGGTATGTTCTATATACATTATTCATTAAATACATGATGATATTGGAGGGAATTAGTAATAACAAATGACATAAAAACAAATTCATAGTTTCCATAACGCAATAAGAAATTTTTACTGAAAATTTTTCACTTTTCAACTTCAATTAATAGTATCAATAGGAAATATCAATCTTGGAAAAATATTTAGATCCTCACAATTCATCAAAAAATCATCAATATAGGTTAGATTATACTTATTATTGATCGTGATCTTGTAATGTTCTCAATAATTATCGCAGAGTCTCATTGATTAATATTTATTCCTACAAAAAAGAATAGGTACACCCTAAGGTTATGTACTTGTCTAAATTAATCCATTATTAACATTCTTTTATAGTTTCTTCTTCAATTATTTCAATTCAATCTGGGAAACACTATATGGAGTGTTTGAAATAGGTGTAACACCAAGAATGAGTTCTACTGAAAACTCAACTTCATGATTTAGAGGAAGACTAGGAACCTATTCCATAAATACATCAAAAATATTCTATACAATTGGCATATCATGGATGTTTAACTTATAACAATCCACCTAAGATAAATACACCTTTTGAATAAAAATCATGACACATTCAATGGATGCAATTTTCATTAGAAATTCATATTTATCCTTGAACTAATAGATGATCATATTTTGTTTTTTAATATAAAATATAACTTCAAAACCTCAAAAAATGATATTTGATTTATATAAAGAAACCCAATCCATGCTTAGATAATAGAAATTTTTTCTAGAGATAGAATAATTCTAGTTTTAAGACGAACATTCCCAAACACATTAATTGGGGAAGAATCGTAGACATGATATGCGATCATCATACCATTAATGTTTTTTAATTATAATTAAAAAACTAATCCTAGAGGATTTGAATTTAAAATCATTGATACTTTTATTAATATATAAGAATTCATATAAATAATATTAAATAACTCACTTAAATAATCTAGAATATGTATAACCACCTCAACTTTATCACTATATTTTTAAACCCCTGACAAAAAAATTGTTAGTATGACCATTATGAATCATTATTCAGTGTGATAAATATTCTAAAATAATTCATAGGATAGAGAAATCATGAAACATTATTTTAAATCAATGACACCTTAGGTTTAACATAGGTCATCCATGATCATTATCTATACAAATAATTCACAATATCCTATAAAGAAAATGTGAATTAACCTAAGATTATCGCCCATGAGTTTCTAGATATGTGTATATTATTTGGCCCAAGTGGTAAAGAATTTAATCCTTGGGTATTTTACATAAAATATACCAAGAGGTAAATAATTTTATAACTCAATTTATTCTCATTGGGAAATATTACATCTTCATTTTATTTGATATTCTAAAATTAAGTGTGTAATGACTACTAATTATCTTATGTTTTATTTTCACTTTTTTATGTGGATTTATAGTTTACCAACATAATAAATTCATTATGTAATTACTAATTCAATGTTATGATCATTTTAAATGATTATTTCAAGATCTCATTCTCATCGAGATTGTTTATTATTGGATTTCAGTTGAAGGAATTGTTTTGAAATTTTTTTAATAAAACCAATTCATTTTATTTTCCTCTAGTAATTGATGATATTTTCAAGTAACAATTCCACTTTTCTACTATTTGGTACTTAAATTTATGGATAAAATTTTCTTAAGATAATTCGACTTCTTTCCTCTCTTTAGCCAGAAATCCATTTTCTTCCAAAACCATTTTTTTAAAAAATGTTTTCAGAAATGTTTTTAACCCTATACAAATTATTACATAAATAAATGTTTACCCATTTTTACTTTTTAGAAAAAAATTAATGTAACAGTAATGTCATTTTCAAAACAAGGCTTGTTGGGATTTTACCAAAAATGTGAAAGGAATATTTCTGTAATGTGATCATCATGTATGAAACTTCTTTCTATCAAGAATACTCAATTTTTGTATGTTTACCTTATAGGTTTAAAATTTTATTTCCAAATAAAATTATTTTCATATTTACTTGTTAAATTTTAGTTTAAAATATATTATCATCAAAATTAAATGAGTATTTTCCTCAAGAATGTTTTTTAAGATTTAATTATGGTTTTTATATCCATCGATGAAAAAAACCCCTATTCTTACTCCAAGGGGTACATATTAGATTGATACGATCCATAGTCTTTATATATATGTTCTCTGATCATTTTGACTAAATAAATTATTGACATTCACATTCTTGATTCATTTATATAGTTATTAAATTTCCTTTGAAACATTCACATTCATGTGATCATTGGAAATTAAATATCCTCTAAATATTGACATCATTTATAATGGATATTTTTATTACAGAAATTGTATATCATTTCTATATAATATGCTCTATATTGAAAGTGATTTGATTATCTGTGGAAATATTGATATTTTTTCATTATTTATTAAATACCGTCATTTCATGATAATGAACATTATTCATAAATTAATTTAATTATTCAATATATGAGGCATACATTTTGAAATGCATATATGGTAGGGTCATAGTTATAAATAGTCCCATGATGAATCTATAGTCCCAATAGGTGAAGTAGTAAGCTTGTATTAAATGGGGTTCTAGCTCTATTTTTAAACTGTCTTGTGAAAGGTCTTGAAATTAGAGGAATTATAATGCATGATACCTGATATCATGCATCCAAGAATTAAGCATATATTTTATTAGGAATTTTTTTATTTTCTGTGAGATTTTCACCTTGTTATTATCTATGATTTCATTTCATTATCAATTATTTATGAAATTTCTTGTGTGTTAAGTTATTTGCCTTTCCATATTGATTAATCTATATCTATTAATGATAATCAAGTTGTTTAAATCACATGTGTGTTCATTTATTTATCTTTATATGTTGATTAATCTGTATCTATTCATGATAATTATGTTGTTTAAATGGAATGTTTGTTAATTTATTTACCTTTTCCATATTAATTATTCCTTATATATTCATGATAATCTAGTCATTCTAATTGTATGTTATTTAAGTTATTTACCATTCCTTGTTGATTATAATTATTGATTCTAGATATATTCTGATGTACTTAACCCTTACTGATAATTTGAGATCACCCTTATTTTTTACCTTCCTAGGAATCCATGAAGTGTAGTTTGATTGATATTCAAGGATATTGTCGAGGGAATAATTTTATTACAGAAAATTATTATTTTGTAAATTTTGTTTTCAAATGTAATTTGGAAATCATTTATCTTTCTAGTCTACCAAGAATATAAAACCATTCATTACCTTTGTGTGAGATCAATTGTGTCTGATTGCAATATAGTAAATAAGATATCAACTCCTAGTTGCTTGTATTTGGGTCACTACACTCACCGATTTAATAGTTAATTATTAATAGTATACTATATTACAATTCATTTAAACTTGCGGTTTCATTTATCACAAGTTATATGTGAACTTGTATTTGAAGATAAATATATCATAAAATATTAGGTTGTCATATTATAGCCACATAAAATTAGTTTTACCCCATAATTTTGTCACTCTTATACAATAAATGAATATATATATGTTTCATCACATTCTTAGTTTTCTAGGCTGTTTCATCGAATTTCTGATACCTCCAAAAAAACATTAACCAGTTGAGTAGTTTTGATTCATATCCCTTTATATCTATTATCAGAAAGTAATATCAGTTTTTATTCATAGTAAATATCATGTTCCAGTGGTACAAACTCCAAATTAAGTACATTTTATGGACCAGGTATGTAATTCCTCAGGAGAGATAAAAGGATATGTTAGGAACTTGAGATATATATGGTGGAAGCCTCAAGTGATAGGTTATCTTACCTACTCGATGAAGTATCAAAATGTGTACAATATACCATGGGATCAACCTTACATTACATTTAAATCTCATTACCTTATTTCACAGAGAAATTATCAAAAATACATTTTTCACTATATTTGAATTCTAGATTTCACATATAGTCATAATCTTAACTTTTATGTTGACTGTGACCAGCCTTGATATCTTTCTTAATAGGTTAAATTTTATCAATTATTTCCTAAGCTATCATAGGTCCGAGTAACTTTATTTCTCCAACATCATCCTAACAAATTTTAGTTTTACACTTACTATCATATGCGTATTTATAAGGAGCCTTCTAAATTCTTTATTGAAATATATTGTTGTAAGGAAGATTCACTAGAGGAAGGTATTTATCTCAAACACGTTTGACATAAATAGAACATCACCTCATCATATATTCTAGGTTTTGAGTGGTCTCTTAGATTGACCATATATATGAGGTTAGTAATATGTATTGAAAATAAAATATGTATCCAGATCCTATTAAATACTTAACCAAAACATTGATGAAAACCTAAAATCTATATCTGATACCATAGAATGTGGATATCCATGTAACCTTAACACTTCATTAATTTACACTATGGAAAGGTGATCAAGAGAGAGAAATTCTGAAAATAGAAATTAATTGTGATGAATTTTTAAGGGGATCAACAACAACCCAAATGAAATTATGAACTTTAGACATTTTGGGGAGTCTGATAAAAAAATCCCTAGTGGTGTTTCCCAATTTCCATTCTAGTATGGGTAATGGTTGTAACATTACCTTACACTTATGTGTCTCATCCATAATTTTTTGACATACTAATCACCGAGATACATTCATTTAAATATCTCTTTTCATATTGTACCTATAGAATTACTCTTTCAGATATCTATACATCTTTGTACTTTGAGGAAGAATAGAGAATGATTGCCTATAATATTCATAAAACAACTCCTTCTTCATGTATGGAAATTATGGGACACATACATGATTCCTAATCAATGTCATTCAATCATAATTATGGTTGAACTCAAGAACATTTCTTACCTTATTCTATATTTCCACTTAGTCCTCATATGCATCCTTAATTGTCACATGGATAGATGGTTGAAACATCATTTTATAAAGAAAATATTTCTCCCATTCTTTCAAGATTTCTTGATCCATACTTTTAAATTATTTAAATATTATATATTTTTTGATCCTCATCCTAGAAAATCATCCATGATCCTTTTGACTAAAATCATCATCCACCTGATTAACATCTTAGGGAGTTAATGTATTGAGAATTTATATTTTTTAATCAAATCCAAATATATTATATAGTTCAAATTGATATCTTTATGAGTAAAAATAGACTCTATAATTTTATGATTACTATATATATCAAACTTTTCTTCATGAAGATAATGTCACCATAACTATTATGAAAAACATACCATAAAAAATCCAAATAACTAGTTGGATAATTTTTCTCATGAACCATACATTTTTGTGATGCATGAGATATAACCATATCATTCTAAATTAGGAAACATTCCATTTCTCGCTTTAATGAATCACTATAGATTACCTACCCTTCTCCCCTACAAGGTAGTGCAAGAATAGGTGTTTTGATTAACGAACTTCTGCATTCCTTGAGATTATCTTCACATTAATATTTACAAAATAACTTAACTCCCTTATAAGATATCTTGGTGAGAGGATTGGATATTTGTGATAAAATATCGACAAATTATTGATAACATCCATCCAAACAATGAGAAATATAGATTTCGGACATAGTGGTTGGTCTTAGACAATGAAAAATAACCTCCATATTTGATTGATCCACTAATATAACTTCTCATTAAATTCTAGAACCCAAAAATGAAACATTTTATGTTGAAAATTCAAACTTATTGAATTTTTTATATAGGTTCTCTTTCCTCAGGGTTTTCAGTACATTCCTCAAGTGATCTTCACGCTTATACTTTTTCTTTTAATATATAATAATAACATCAATAACTAATAACATATATTTATCAAGGTAATATCTAAATACTATATTCATTAAATCAATGAATATATAAGAGGAATTAATTAGACCAAATATCATCACTATAAATTCATAGTTTCCATACCTCATATGGAAGGTTGTCGTGGGTATGTATTCACCTTTGAACATCAACTAACAATGTCTAGATATAAGATAAATATTTTAATAATATTTATCATGTCAAAATTGATCCAATATATCACCATTATGGGATAGAGGAAACTTATTCCTGATCTTGAACTTTTTGAGTTCCCAATAATCACTATAGAGTCTCATTGATCCATCATTATTTTTAATAAAAATAACAGTTGAATGCCAAGGTGATGCACTTGGTCCAATGAATACCAAATTAATATTATCCTATAGTTTTTATTAAATTCCTATAACTTTATTAGGGCCATTATATATAAATTCATTAAAATAGGTGTATCATTATGTATGCGTTCCATTGAAATCCAAACTTCTTAATTTTTTCAAAGACTATGATACTCTTCTAAAAAATTAATTTTTTGTATAATAGAATATATTTGATTAAAAGCTTATCCTAAACCATATTAGATTAAAAAAACTTTTACATAATAATCAAGATTCATAAAATATATTTAGTTTCCATTAGATATTCAAATTTATCATTTCACTAATTAATGATCATATATTGGTTTTCAATAAAAATGAGTCTTACCTTTTTTGATAATTGTTGTGGAATTTTTGTAAATAAATCCAATCCACACCCAAAATAACATCAAATTCAACTACAGGTATAATAAAAAGTTTTTTTGGAATTACAATCTTATAAACTTAAATAAAATAAAAAACGTAGACTTGAGATGGGATCATCGTACCATAATGATTTTCACCAATAAATAAACATATAATCATGAAGGATAGGAATTCACATTCCTTGATAATTTTCCCAATATATTAAAATTACTATAACTAATCTCAAATTAGGTACTTCAATATTTTATCTTACCTATTAATCATTATATCATCAATCCCATACCAAAATAGAAATGGTTTATGTGACCATGAAATCTATTTATTAAGATTGATCAATCATATAATAATAAACATCATTTATAAGATTTCTAAAACATGGAACCTTCTCTTCAATATATTACACCTTATGTATAACCTAGGATATTTATGGTATGAATCTATTCAATTTCATTATAATGGTTCATAAATAAGATGTAGGTTTTTATAACATATCCATCGGGTGTGTCAAACATGGTGCACAGTTAGGGAACAATCATTATACTACAGAATAATGGGAAAGATATACTGAACCAACTATATTCTTAGTTATTACCCCTAGATTAATTTTATTTTAAAACATCCACTTGTAGTATATATAGAGAGATATGTTTTTTCTATGAAAACCATACCTTTTTATTTACCATAACTTAAGAAATTGTCATATACATAAGATTATCCAAAGGTTTCACACAAATATTTTCTCATCTTAGTTTTAAAATGAATATAAATCTTTATTTGATACAAAATATAATGGAAAACACATTTCATACATAGATATCGTATCTTATATGATTAATATTCATTACATAACATAAGAATTACCATAAAAATATATACATAGTGACCTTAGAAACCTGGATACATAAAAAAATTATTCATATAAGATCTAAAACATATCCCACTTAATTCTTCACAAATTGAACCATTATAATACATATCATACTAAAATCTATCTTCATATCAAGGGGATGAAAAATGGTTGTTCTTAGATTCTCATTAAGGGTAAAGAAGGGATATGTCAATCATCACACTAGTATAACATGATCCTAAGGGTATCAAAACAGGAGTTTAAAATTTGAAAACCATACCCTAAATATAAAATATAATAATATTCAGTCATTGAATAAACCTAGGTAGTTTATAAAATATAAATCATAATGGAATCAGAGAACATGATCCCTGAGATCTTGAAATTTTTATAAGATAACGATTTTTGGTATACATGTAAGAATGAAAAATGATTTCCATATTTGTCAAGAATCACTTCCAAGAATATCACAGTGGATTTTTTTCACTCCCCATTATATCATATTATTCAATGTTCACTCCTTTAAAAAGTATAGTGGATATGGTCACTTATTGAACATGATTTACTCCCCATTCAAATATTGTTATCTCATCTAATATCCACCTTTACCCAATGCACTAGATGGATTAATAATTTTTATCCCACCGATCACATAATGAAAACCCTAAAAATTTGTTTAAAAATTCATAAAACATTAATCATATCATAACCAATGAAAAATAAATGGGTTTTCATATAATTTCATCATGTAATAACCCATGGAAATGAATTGTGTTTCCTAAAAATCTCATCAATTAATTATAGCATAACTTGTGGAAAATTAATGTATTTCATATAAATATTTTCATTAAAATAATAAAACATCTACAAAAAGAATAATGGTGGTATAATTAGATCATATCCCTAGTAAATATCATGCACTATCAAAGGATTTATTCTTGGATGAAAAAGTACATTAAAATATCACTTACATCATTTCATGAAAAAAATACCCTTTTCACATTGAAATAACTTATTTAAAATCAAAAACAATTCACAAAAAAGTTAATATTTTATTTCATAATAACCTTGGAAAATTATTAATAACATTTTATGTAATTGAGTTTTCATGATGGTGAAAATGTTTTTTCATTATATAGATGTTAAAAAAAAATTTCAATTCAAACATTTGTAAAAAATGTAAGAAGTGACTCATTCAAAAAATGATAGAAAATTTCCTTTTATATTTGTTTTTGAGAAAATAATCATTGAAAAAATTAATTTAACAAATAATAGGGGAATATTAAAAATATTATTGAATTTTTTTTATAAAACGTGTATTTGTTCAAAAAATTGTTTTTGACTAAAGAGAGAAATATAGACGGTTATCCTTTCAAATATTATTTCTGTATCATGAGTAATTAATGTTAGAAAAACTGTAGGAAAAAATGTATCTTCCTGAAATATCCCACGGATAAGAAACCTCATTAGTTTTTTGATAGGTATAACATAATTGTTGGCGCAAAAATATTTGAAGGAAAGAGTGAAGAAAAAGAGTCTTCGCGCCCTGCCCCACGAAGCCACGACGCGGAGCCCCCCCAAGCAACGCAGCCACCATGAAGCACCAGAGGTGGTACCTCTCCGCAAATGCCCCGAAGTTCGTGAACCCACCGCAAAGCAAAGGAGGCGGTAACTCTCCGCGAACTCCCTGACATTCGTGAACCTGTCGCGAAGCACCATAGGTGGTACCCCTCCTCAAATTTCCTGACGTTCACGAACTCGCCACGAAGCACTGGAGGTGGTAACTCTCTGCGAATGCCCCTAATGATTGCAAACCCGCCACAAAGAAAAGGCGGCGGTACCTCTCCGCGAACCCAGTTTATGTTCACGACCCTCCATGAACCAACCGAAGCCCACTTCGCGCCGCGTGAGCTCTGCTTCGCGGCGCCTCTTGTCTATAAATACCAAGCTCCCCCTGGGCCTCTGAGGACGGATAATCTGACCTTTCGTCTTCCCAGCTCCCAAATCATAAAGCAATCTTTTCTCTGTGAATCATGAGCTCAACGAGGTATTTTTTTCATCGTGATAGGCCTCCACCTTGTATCGTTTTGAGCCCCTCATCTGAGTGGGATGCCCTTCCAGAAGTCTTAGGGAATTCTCAGAGCAAGGGGATACCCAAGAAGACCCAGGGAGTCACAGAGCATTTATACTTCACGAAACATCCACCATGTACACCTGATTCACATGCCAGGGCAGGGTCACTGTACTTCACGAATCACACTACCTCACGACACCTTGTTTCGCAAGGCACCTATCCTCCGTGAGGCAGTGCTCCGCGAACACCCTTCAACTTCGTGAATCACCTCCGATTTTCACCTCCTCCCCATGATAAGGATAAGGTACCCCACTTCGCGAAGCACACCCCTTCGCAAGTTCCCTCCACTACGCAGAGCAACCAAGCTCCGTAAGGCCCCTGCCTGTGGACCCCTCTTCTTTACAATCCCTTCTCCTGTGCGAACTTCTAGGTTTTCATGATGTGATTTCAAAGTCCAATGGATGACACCACATGTAGTGTTTCTTCACATAATGCTTCTTCACATAGGAACGCTAATGGATATTGCGTCTTCCCATAGCCACACTAACGCAGACCCCTCGATGGTTCACTCTACCACCCCCCTTCACTACGCCATTGCTGGTACCTTCCCTCCCACATGGAGCAGAGGGTACCGGTCATGTATGATTTAGGGGTTCGGATTGAAACCACCTCTTCTGAGCTGCAGAACGTTAAAATGCCAAGCACCTCATCCTCAACACATGATGTTAAACTGTTACTCGGCCCCATGCCTCGCATGCAGGGTCCCCCCGGCTCGAACATTCTTTACTCCGCTCCTCTTCACGGGGATGGGATCACCCCCCACATGGGATGATATACTCCCTATCGGAGTGTCCTTTTTCGACGAGGAAGGGAAGCCTCCTTGGTGTAATCCCCTAGCCTTTCCTGCAGGAGGTAGTATACATGCACCTCCGTACTTCCCCTATCCCTCTGCGCTTTGTCGCCCCTTGGGCCTCCATCTTGGAGTCAGTCCCAATACCACAGGCCGCATAACGTGTAAGCCCATCTTCTCTTCTCACGGACGCACCCTTCGCGACGTGATCATCATGTCTCCACTGCCTCTTTTTTCTCACACCGAGCACGACTCATGTGGGCTTAGAGTAAGTATCGACCACGACAATGCCCTTGTCTATCATGACGTTAAACTGTATACCCTCATCCTGCATGACGTTAAACTATATTTTTCCCTTCATGACATTAAACTGTACACCATTTTGAACTACAAGGTCTTTGATCCATTTCAAGGTATGGTACGTAGGAATCCTTCATGAGGTTCAAGCACACCGCCCTTCGTTTCATCACGTCAGGTTCCACCCTCATCCCGCATGACGTTAAACTGCATTCTAGTCCAGTGGTAAGCCATTGTGACTATCCTGAATGATGAGGACTTTGATCCACGTCAATGCATGGTACGTAGGAAGCCTCACGAGGTTCAATCCCACCACTCGTTGGTCATCCCAACCTCCTTCACATCGATTCACCAAACTCCACCATGGGCTGCCTCAGAGCGTAAGCCCCAAATACCCCGTCTCGCATGATGTTAAAATACACACCCAAACTATGAGGAATTTGATATGTGTCAAGGCATGCTACATAAGAATCCTCATGAGGTTCAACCCCATCACCAGTGGACCCCCGAGTTCACCTTCACATTGGTTTTCTAACGAAACCCTACCCGAACTACAAGGACTTTGATCCATGTCAAGGCATAGTACATAGGAAGCCTCCCAATGGTTCAAGCTCATCACCCATCGGACCAAGGTCCTTCTTCACATCGTCTCACCGACACCCACATCCCTTTTTAACTACGAGGCCTTTGACCTGTGTCAAGGCATGGTGCGTAGGAAACCTCATGAGGATCAAGCCCACCATCCACCTAGACCAAGGTCCTTATTCACATCGGCTCCAAGACACGCCACGTCCCACTTGACATTAAACTGCATCCCAATCCAGTTGTAATATGTTGTGACCCTGCCATCCAGTTGTTCCAACACCCCATCATTCCAGTTAAACAACCCCTTTTCCTGAACTACATTGAATTTGATCAATGCTAAGGCATGGTACGTAGGAAGCCTCACGAGGTTCAAGCCCACCACCCATTGAACCAAGGTCCTTTTTCGTGTCAGTTCACCAGCTTCCATTATGAACTACATGGTATTTGATCTATTTCAAGGCATGGTACATAGGAAGCCTCCCTGAGGTTCAAGCCCCAACATCCATCTGGACCAAGGTCCTTCTTCACATCGGTTCACCGGCACCCCATCCCGAACTACGTGGACTTTGATCTATGTCAAGGCATGGTATGTAGGAAGCCTCCCCAAGGTTCAAGCTCATCACCCATTGGTCTCTCTGACCCTCTTCACGTCATTTCTCACCAACCAAACTACATGGACTTTGATTCCCTGCCACGAGGATACGTAGGAAGTCTCTTCGAGACTCAATCCCATCACCACCATCATCTCCACGATGGATCCGTTTAATCCCCCCTCCACTACGTGTAGCTTTCCATCATCCATCCTAATTCTAATCCAGGTAGTCACATCCCGGTGAGATCATTCCACTCCATTCCCCTCCACATAATTCGGGAAGCTGCCCATGGGAAAGCTCCGATATCAGTTTCCCCTTAAAGGGGGGGGGGGGGTTCCTCAATCTGATCCACTCCAACTAGTGTTCTAATCAGGCTGATCTATCTCCGTTGGACGTTAAACTTGCGGCATACCATGTGTTAAACATGGGAAGATAAGGAAAACCTCAGATACATGCCTACGACATATGATTACCCACACTCATTGTGAAATGCCTCGGGCTTCCGCACCCTCAAGAAGCACTATAGTAAGGGAAAAAAGACCGACACGCCAATAATCCCCTTATTAATTAAATAATTTTCAATGTAAACACCGTATGTGGAATGATATATAGTTTAGGAAATAATAATATCTCTATCGTGAAAATACGAATATTAAAAGAATTTTCCAATGAAAATTTATTAGAGAAAAATTATTTTTTTCGATTGAAAGTTAACAATCACACAAGGAAGAGATATTGACAAGATGAAAATTAAGAATATTCTTTTGGAGAATAATCTTTAAACACTCCAAATCATCCCATACCACTTTGAAACATTTAAATCATAATCTATAGAATGTTATGGAATTTAATGGAACATATAATATCATTATAATAAATATATTCATAATATAACTTAACGCAAGCATTATATACACCAAATAAAAGTGAATTGGTACATAATAAATACGTCTCAATGGAATTGAATTTGAGACAAAACTCCCTTACCTTAACCATGCTTTTGTTGTGTGGTCTTTATCCTCTTATATAGTGGTTTAAAATATTTAACTAACTTATACCATAAAAATAATAAATTTTATAATATCATATATTTATTCCTTAAAATATTTAATTAACTATTTGGGAACACACTGTCATTAATTTCACTATTTCATGTGTTAATTACCTAGTTTGTTCGGGTAAATTTTAAAATGTTATTTATTGTTATAATTAATTAAATCATGGTTTCATAATATAAATAATTTAAACCATATCATAATTATCATATATAATCATTATATATGTTTTTATTTTAGTCCATTATACTTGGTGATTAGAAATTAAGGGCAGTGTTTATAGAGACAGTAGGATGTACGTATGCATGGATGCTACTTCCATTTCATTAGTTTATTAAATAATAAAAACTAAATTATATATATGTATATTATAATTAAAGAATAATATATATGTTATATATGCTACATATGTTTATTAAAACCATACTTCAAACGTTATATGTGTTGTATGAATGAGTCATATTGCTTTAAGGGGGCAGTAGTCCACACTTCATCAAATGAAATTATCATATTTACACCAGATAAAAATCATAAAGGCATATTATAAATAAAATAAAGGAGAGTAAATAATTTATAAATATCATATATAACATATATAAATATAGTTTACATCATATTGTCCACCATGATTTTGGGAAGCTTTATTGTAAGATCATCGATGAACATAATTGTTTTTCTAAGTTTGAGGAATGGGGAGTGGTGGTGGCCTTTATAGGGAAGGAAAAGGACACACTTGGTATTTTTGGAATCAAGATAGATTCACACATGATATTACCCAAAAAATCTATATGAAACTAACAAAAAACAATATTTAATTGTTAATGGCTGAATTATGGATAGAAAATGGGTGTTGTAAAAGTGGCTAGATCATTTTGGCCCTTAAGTTAAAGGTTGTTTTCTTTTATTATGCTTAATTTTGCTTTAACAATTGTAATTAATATAAATTTATTTCACTAATATTTTTAGTAAAAAAATATGATATTATTAGAAATTATTAATTATTTTTATTCCAAATATTGAATCTATTTTTTCTAAATTAAAATCACATAAGTAGTAGAAATTATTTTTTAATTCATCCTGCAAGAAGGACATCAACATAGGTTTTTAAAGCAAAAGCATCAAAAGGTTTTCTATGTTTTTATAGTCAATTTCAATGTGAAATTGATTATAATATCCGAAGTTGGATTAATTGATAAAAATAATATATAATTAATCTTTAAAACTAATTTAAAATATAATTTAACTTTATAAATAAATCAGATGCAAAATGATTTTTAAACTAAAATCCCGTATTTTTAACTATTCATTAAAAAAATTAAATGTTTCAGAAAAATATCAAAAATTGACCCTAAACTAATTATTATGTTTTTATTTCAATTTTGATGTATATTTAGACATATTTAATCTATTAAAATATAAAAATTCTAATTTAAAAAGGGTTCTTAATTAAAAGGCGGTAAAAATGCCTTAATAAAAATATAGGGGGTTATAATTGGAATATGCATTATTCTTATCTTATGGAAATCAATGATATAGATGAATATAAAAAATATTTGATTGAATATATAATATATATTAAATTAATATCACTCACTAATTAATTTAATCTATTTGCATAAAATAGGTAGTTTATATCTCATTATATTTTAATAATATATCATTGTTTGATACAACTCGGTCCTGCGTGTAACAGAAGACATCGAGGAAGGTCACTCCTACATGTAATACAAGCTAACTTAGTGTTAAATGAACTGAAATAAATAGAATATATTTTAAATATTAAATATTCTATAAAGTATCTAGATATTATATTACCTTACGTGCTTGGTGTAGCATGTCATACATGCTGTAAAATACAACGTTCTTACATTATATTTTCAGGTCATCACATTATTGCCACCTTATTTAAAATGCATTCTCACAATTTAAACATCACCATGGTGATAGATTGTTTGATAATTATTATATTTTAAATTATACATCTGGTGAAGGGTTTATAAGTCATCCTCTATAAAATAGAGAATGGAAATTATAAAGGTCACATGGACTACGATGTAGATACATCTCTAAGTAGGAGAAAATTAGTTCCAAGAAGAGATATATACTTGGAGTAAAAGAATAAATATTTATAGGTAGTGAATGAGCTAATCAATCATAAACAAGTGAACGATCAATAAAATATATTGGGCCTCAAATCCATAAATCTGAAATGATTTAGAAGACCATCATTTCAATAGAAATTAATGTATTTGGTAAATATTTTTTTTCTAAGTCATTCTCCAAATTTTGGGTAATTCTTTTACTACCTATCAATGTAAGGAAATATTATTAATTGATATGTTTCAATTTCATATAAACAATACTTACTTTTGGTTATGTATTGACTGAATTCTAATTTATTCCTTTACTCCCAGAAATTAATTACCAATAATGATTTTTTTATGCCTGAAGCACTGAAAGAAACTGTTAAAGGATCATAAGGACAATAAAAGAGTGACAAGTATTGAAATTTATCTTTAAGTGTATTGAAAACACAATATGGTTCATTGATTAATCTCTAATCTTAAAAATTGATACTAATGATTCATCATTAACATTTATTCGTCAAATTTTTTAACTAAAAATAATGAAAAATTATCCCAGAAATTGTGTAGGTAAGTAGTTGTTGTAAAACCCTTATCATTATTCAGTCATGGGTTCAAGGCCCACAGCCTTGTCAGATTTGATTGGTTGTCACCGGTATTACTAGTTATGATTTTCTAAAATTGAATTAATATTATTTCCAAAATGAATATGATATACATCATTGAAATAAGTTCAATAACTAAATAGAATTTCAAATAAGGTTTTCAATACAACCACAATACTTAAATACTTAATTTTTTTTATTTCCACATACTTCCTTCCTTGTTTTACAGTTTATCCGTAATATCATTAGTAGGATTTCTGAACCATGACACCTTACCTTAAATCCTAAACACATTAGGTTTATCATATTTTATTAATTTTCGTTATCTATTCAAATCATTCATAATGGTATGTAATGAAAATGTGAATTATCCTATGTATATCCCCTATGATTGTTTAACTAGGTTCACAGTAAGGCATATTATGATGTAACGGGATAAACTGAGTCAGTCTCGGAACACCTTGTCAGAGTTACTACTTTTAGGGATATCTATTTTAGAAACAAATCCACTTTTAGTATCCAAAAATGGATGTATTGGAAGTAATACCCACTATATCTCTAACTTATCAAAATCATAGGATTTTCTTCTATACACATTATTAATTTCAACCTTGGGATTATGCTCTCTAACATATGTTTTCTTAAATATAGTTTACAATGATTATACTAAACTTTTTTGATACAAACTGTAGCAACCCAACCCATATATCCCAGATTCGGTGTCTGATACTTATTATATTGGCATGATTTAAAGGAATCAAATATTGAACGAATTAGAGTTAAGTAGTCTTGGTAAACCAAATACATAAATGATTCTTTTATTATAAATGGATACACTAATTACAACTTAATTTTTTTAATATTTATAAATAAACAACTTTGAGGATAACATGAATCCATATTTTAAATCCCTACATATGTTTCATAGTATGCTCTTAGGTTCTTGGGTAAAGAAACATAATAAGGGTGAGATTAAATGCTCATTAACAGAAAAACGTACAAAAATAAATAATGAATCAATGATAGAAATAATTATGGAATGGTAAATAAAGAAAAACACATTCCATATAATAAAAAACTGAGAAGGAAGTGCATAAAAAATGGAAATGTAATAATTGGAAACATATTCCATTCAGATAACTAGATAAGGAAAAATAAATATTTCTTGGTAAAAAACTGAAACACATTCCATTTAACTATTTAACTAAAATGAAATGTATCCATATATTTGTTGATGCAAAATATCTTGGATGAATAACAACTAAAACTAAATGAGGGGATTTTTTTCTCGATGGATTTAATGATTGAGTCACATGGGAACTTATACCATCAAGACCTCTTAAATGATAGTTAAAACTATCTTGATTGGTATAATTGATTAATCTCATAAGAACCTTTCTATACATCAAGGATCTAAATATGGTCTGAGATCCACCAATCATTTCATGTACAAAGAATTATTCATATTGATTAATAAATTCAATTAATGGAAAATATGCCTTATCAAATATTTATATTGAATAAAAGATATGTATTTACCAATAATTCCATAGTTAATCAAATAACTATCAAAGTAAACACCATATGTGAAATGATATATGGTTTACGCAATAATAATATCCATCATATGAAAATATGAATTTTCAAGGAAATTTCTGATGAAAATTTATTAAAATAGAATTATTTTTTGAATAAAAAGTTAACAATCACATAAGGAAGTGATATTGAAAAGATGATAAATAAGAACATTCTTTAAGAGAATAATCTTTAAACATCACAAAGTGTTTTATACCACTTTGAAACATTTGAATCATAATCTCCAAAAAGTTATGGAATTAAATGAAACTTATAATATCATTAGAATAAGTAGATTCATTATATTACATGACAAAGGTAGTATATACTCCAAATAAAAGTGAATTTGTGTAATAAATAAGTCTCATTGGAATATAATTTGATATGAAATTCCCTTACCTTAACCATCCTTTTGTTGTGTGGTCTTTATCATCTTGTAAATTTGATTAAAATTTGATAATAAAAATATATAAAACCCATAAAATTTTATATAATATCATATATTAATTTTTTATAATATTTTATAACCTATTTGTGAACACTCATTCATTAATTTTAGTATTTTGGGTCTTAATTGCCTAGTTTCCTCGAGTAAGTTTTCAGTTGTTATTTATTCTTATCCTTAATGATATCATTATTTTCGTAATCTCCAGAATGTAAAACATGGATTTATTATCATATTTAATCTTTATATATGTATTTGTATTAGTTCATTATATTTTGATATTAGAATTTCAGTGCACTATTCATGGAGATTGTAGGTCATACTTGTGCATGAACGCTACTTCCATGTCAATGTTTTATTAAAAATTTTAAAACTAAATGATATTTATATATATTATAATTCTATAATCATATATTTTTTATATATGTTACATATGTTTTATAAAACTCTCCTTTATATGTTCCATGTATGTTATCAAAGAGTCATATTGCTTTGAGGGGGCAGTAGTCCACAGTTTCTCAAACGTAATTATCGTATTTACCCAAGATGGAAAGCATAAAGGTATGTTGTAAATAAAAATTAAAGAAAAATAATTACATTTTAAATATAATATATAACATATATAAATATAGTTTCTGTCATAATGGCCACCATGACAAGTGGAAATGGGTAATTGATTAGTCATCATTTGGTGAGGTAATAATTCACTGTACACAGAAACAACATGTTTGTTACCCATTAGATGGATGTGCGTATAATTGTAGGAAAAATAATTTACATAACAGAATAATAGTATATTTATGATAGTTTTTCTATTTTATAATAAAGGAATATATAGATTTTAGGGGTTGGATAATTAATATGAAACTAAAAAAATTGAGAGAAGGTGTTACCTCTTAATCGGGTAACTTATTTTGGTTTATACGAAAAGGAATCCTAGGATGGATTTTTGCTCCAAGGTATGATTAATGGTATAGGGTAGGATTTATGTGAATATGTATGGGAATATCATAGTTTTTACCAAGTGGTTTTAGTGATGTGATGAATGGGGATAGGTTGTTGCCTTTTATAGGAAATTTAAAGGACTCGCTTTGAATTTTTAAAAACAAGTTAGGTGGACACGTTTTATTACATAAAAAAGTTATAAAAAAACAAAACTCATGAGTGTAAGGTTAATGGCCGAATTATTTATATCCAATGGGTATTAAAAAAGTGGATAGGTTATTTGGAACCTTATGTTAAAGGTTTATTCCTTTATGACAATTAATTCTACCTTAATAATTGTAATCAATTTTAATTTCATTCAGTAAAATATTTTTGGTAAAAACCCAAGTTACTTTTATTAGAAATTATAAATTTTTATGATACTAAAAATGGAATATATTCTTCCAAATTCCAATCACATTATTGTTAGAAATTAATTTAAAATTCATCCAGTAAGTGGGGGGACAACACATATTTTTAAACTTAAAACATTTAATGGTTTTCTATGTTTTTATATTAAATTTAAAAGTGAAATTGATTATAATATCCTAAATTTGATTAATTGATAAAAATATTATCTAATTAAACATTAAAACAAATATAAAACATAATTTAACTTTATAAATAAATCAAATGAAAAAACAGGTTTAAACTAAAAATCTATATTTTTAACTATTCATTAAAAAATGAAATGTTTCAGAATATTATAAAAAAAATTACCCTAGATTAATTATTATGATTATATTTCAAATATTAATTTTATTTTGAAATATTAAATCAATTAAATTTTAAATCTTCCAATTTAAACTGAGTTCACCTTTAAAAGACGGTAAAATGCCTTAATAAAAATATAGGTTTTTATGTGTGAAAAGGTTTTATTCTTTATGTTATTCCTATTAAAAATAATGGATAAAAATAAAAAATATTAGATTTAATATATAATATTTGTTAAATTAATACCAATCACTAATTAATTTTATCTATTATCAAAAATAAAAAATTTTAGCAAAAAAATAGTTTTACATAAAAATATTCACTTTATATTTAGTGGATTCTTATATTCATTTATAATTAATTTGTAACCAATTAATTTATTATATATTTGTATAAACCATAATTTTCATAAGTCAGTTATTTCTATTCATAACAACGAATTTGAAAGCTAGTTTATATCTCATTATATTTTAATAATATATTAATGTTCGATAAAACTCAGTCTTTCATGGTACACAAGATAACTCTATCTTGGATGTATTGAAATATATAAAATATATTTTAAATAGTAAATATAATAGAAATTCTCTAGTTTTTATATTAACTTTCATTCTTGGTATAGAATATTATACATGTTATCGAATACAAGGTTCTTACTTGAAATTTTCAGGGTGTCATAGAGAGTCAATTATTGAAATGTAATATAAAAAATAAAATTTAGATAGGTTTTTAGTGTCATTTTTAACCATATATGTTTTATTAAATCCTTGGTTATGTAATTTAAAACTTTTTCATGGTAATGAATTTTCAATATTAAAGTGTTATAATTTTACTTATAAGTTGGAAATTTTCTCATAAATGGATAAAAGATGAAATTATTGACCACATATTTTTCATCCTATAATATTTCTAGAATTTTTTTTATTTTTAAATAATTTAATAAAATATTATTTTCGTGAAATATCATTAATTTAATTTTTGAAAATATTACTTTAGTTTTTTTAAAGATAAGAAGATTGTAAAGGAATTAAATTAGAAACCTTTCACGCAACTGTAATATAGTATATTAATCTATAAAATTCATGGAACATAATGATTCACCCAAATTGTATTACATTTAATATTATTTAAATCATTTATTTTATTTTTCTATTAATTTAATAAATTCTATTTTGAAATTTCATAATAATTTAAGGTAATTATTATATAATTAACAATTGAAAAAATTATTATGTCAAAAGATTAATATATCTTTTAACAAAACATTTATAACTAATATAATATTCTATGTCTCCTAGGGGTTTAAGAAACATGCATCCATTTGGTTGTTGGATTCCCACCATATTCTTGTTCTCTTTTCTAATAAAGATGATTTCAACCTCTCTGGGACCCCCATTCAGTGGCATATTGATGAGTTTTTCTTCTCCCTATTAAGATGGTCCTATGATTTAAATATGAACTAGGACCCCTCAACTGGAGCCATCAATGTTAGTTTCCTAGGTTTTCCTCTTCCATTTCATAATACATATATTCTTCATTTTATTGTAAATCTACACGGTTGATTTTAGAGTTTTTATAGTAGATATAAGACTGTAATCCAGCTTATAG
This sequence comes from Viscum album, assembly GCA_963277665.1. Taxonomy (NCBI): domain Eukaryota; kingdom Viridiplantae; phylum Streptophyta; class Magnoliopsida; order Santalales; family Viscaceae; genus Viscum; species Viscum album. The sequence continues at coordinate 278,766,621 of OY728119.1, read as the reverse complement.
ACCATGAATTTTTGTTGAAATTGATACTGTAAAGGTTCAAATTGAAATTATTTTTATAGATATTGAGGAAGAGTTATGATGACTTCAATTGGTTCATTTTGAGTTTATAATCAATTTCATTTTTATTTATTTCAATTGGGCCATTATCTTTAGGGTTGTCAACCTAATATTGTGAAGAATGGACCCCTTATAAATGATTATATTTTTTAATTCAGTTAAATTTTAACTTGAAGGTTTTAGGAAGGGTTTAACCTCCCACAACCCTAGTTAGTTTAGCATTTGATTATTCGGTGAGACTTCATCCTTGAAGGTAGGTTCAAAATTGGTTGAGAGTTCCCTCTATATAAGTTTTCCTTCTATTTATACTTAGAATTTATTGTCATTTAAAGATGATTTGTGTCTAGGAATGACCATTCAACTCTTAAGGGTGGATAATAATTTAATCATTGGATTGAATTTTCATTTTGTGACTCTTTGTATTAATAACAATCAAGTGATATCAAAGAAGATTATTGAGGTGAATGAGGAGAATTTGGAGGTTCCTATTTAGGTGAAAACCATAGCCTCATGGGTTGGCTCTGCACTGTAGGAGAATAATGAAAATTTGAACCTAAATAATTGGTTCATACCCATTAGGATAATATGTTTTTGGAAGTAGAGAATTATAGGGTTAGAAAATGGTTATGTTAAAATAGAAGAAGAACAAATTTTGGTAAACACCAAGAGATAGGGACTAAGGAGTTGTGTTAGGGATCTTAGACTAATGAATTTTCTATTCTAGGGGAAGATTCCTCATTCTATTATAACTATGAATAAAATAGATTAGTTTCATATTTATTCCACACATGTGTTAAGAACACAAAGAAGGGTGGTTATGCCTATTAAGAATATCTTGTTAATGAAGGGAATAAAAATAGGATTCAATGTTTATTCCAACATACCAAAACCATGACTACTTGATCAGTGGGTAAATTAAATGATTATAAGGGGATAGTTTGAGGTGTAACCTTGGATAAGGAATCGATAGTCCAACAGTATCTTGAAATTTAATTTGTAATGGAATGTTAGAAGGATTATACTGATGAATTAGAGGAATTGACGTTAGTGGGTTTATATTTTATTGTCTATCTCTTTCTTGATGACAGAAGGAAATTAGTATGGTGTAAATAAGAATAGGCTAAATCTACACATGTCTTGACCATTGTTTTCATTTCAAGTAGGATATAGTGGAAGAAAATATGTGTATCAATACATTTCTGGACGATATAAACATAATATATGAGAGGGATATTCATATTTATACTTACGAGGAACAAGGGAATTGGATAAACACCCTAGTTTTCATATTGATTAATTATTCAAATTAATGGAAGATAAATTTATAGGTATATCTCTAGTTTTGGGAAAGGTTGATATATTTATTTAAGGATCTCACTCAAGGAGAACTAGACATGAGGAAATTCAACATTGGTAGGAGTTTACAATGGGAGAAATATAATAACACATTGATTCTTTTTGAATAGTTTTGTGTCATCCATTTTTGATTCAACTCATTATTTTCCTTTTTTATTTTGGGTTCCCATTAAAACTTTAAAAATATATTTTTTCTTGAAAATGGAAAAAATGGATTGGAAGGGAAGAGAGTGACATTTTTATTTATTATTTTCTTAAAATAATAAGAATTTAATAATCCGAGATATATGGCACCAAGTGACCATATATTCATGAATTTACACGAAATTATTGAAATTTATTCATTAAATATGATAAAAGAATTTTTTATAGAAATTTGAAAGACTTATCTCAATGTTTTATCTATTTTTTAGTAATGTTTCCCTTACCGAGGTGAAAAAAATTTACAATAGTTACTACTCATAATGACCAAAAATATAAGGGACCTGTTTAATGTATTTGATTATCATGATTCTAAAAAAGGAATCCATTTTTCATGATTTATATTTTATAAATTGCATAAATTCATTTTAAAATAAGTGTGCAAAACACAACAAAAGTAATTTTTTATAACAATAAATTTTTAGGTATAGAACTAGATATATATTCTCATCTCATGCCAAAAAGACATTATATGAATGTTAAAACATTTGATTGAATATATAAAATATAAATTTACATAAAATAATTCACAAGTAGTGATTGATTTATTTTATTAAGATAAAAAACAATTCTCATATTAATTGTTTTGTGAAAAACCTTTATTTTACATTAAAATTATTTTATTTTTATTTCTAATAAATTGAAAAATGATGAATTTATTATAAACCATCAGGTTTTCATAATTTTGTTAGTCCTATTGATACATTCTAATTTAATGACAATGTTATAAAATTATACTATATTAGTATTCATTTATATTTGGTGTTGTGTGTATCACATGATATCGAATAAATTTTATTTGAAGAGAAATTTATATGTGATCAACTCAGTGGGTGATCATTATTTTATATGTATATACTTAAATATATTATTTCACACTAATGGATATTTTTATATTTTTCTGTACTATGATTATTTACTATTATGGGTAACTATTAGTTTATTTTGATATTTTATTTCACACACTGATATAGGGATATAATCCCTCCATAGAACTACCCAAGACCTCTAATACTAGTCGATAACCGCTGACATATAGGGAGGTATGTATAAGGTCACATGGAACCCAGTTTTTCAACGGTTTATGTGAACTAGGGTGTAGAAGTTATAGTTAACAATTTTAATTGGATATATTATTAATAAATTTCATCAAAAATATTCATTAGTTTGGATTAATTTAACTAATTAACTAAAAAATGCACTTCCCACTTACAAAATTTCCGAAAAATATATCTTTTGATGATTAATTGATTTTATCTTCATTTCTAAAAAATTGATAATAAATGTATGAATGGTTATTCATTATTTTTCATGTGTAAATAAATATTATTTCAATAAATTAAATTCTATAAAAATATAAATTTATTTTTATAATAAAACATATATAATATTAAGAATCCATGATTTTAAAGAAAAATGGCCATCTAAACAATAATTGTTCTTAACCTTATATGATTTAATTCATTTCATTATAAATTGAGTACTTATTACTTAATAATTATTCAATAAATTTTTATTAGGAAATTTTTTTATATATATTTCATAATTTGGTTACTCATATTCTACCCCTTCAATCCAATGGATATCCTATAAAGGTCCTATTTAAATAATAATTGTCTTGTTTGTTTAAGCTTGGTGTTATGTGTAATACATTATTTCAAACATATTATTCATTTAAAGGATTATGAATTCTAGGTTATTTGACATTTACATATTTTGGATCAAATAATTAATATATCTTCTAAAAAAATTATGAATTCTAGAAAGCTTGTGATTAAAAATCATATTCTTCATTGTATGTATCATCATCAATTGTTAAGAGTTGGAGGTGTGGTCAAATTATTCTCATAAACATGAATTTAATGTTACCATAGTCTATTTATTCTATCATAGAAATTTCTTACCAAAATCTAATAAAAATTATTCAATAACAATGTTTCGCTCAAGGGGAAAACAAACACCTACATGTTCCAACACATTTCCATCCTTTGACTTTAAGTAAAAAACATCCATTATTTATGGAACTATTACTAACTAAAGAAGACAAATTCAAATTAAACAACTTTTTAAGTCATATAAATCTAAATAAATCCTATAAATATATTCCAAAATTGTTATACCTATAGAAGTAACATCCTTTAATCTCAAGGTATGATTTATTCAAGTTTGTTTATATCATGAATGGAATTTTTTCAACTTTAGAGACATATTATATGTATCATGGATATTGTTTGGGAAGGTTCAGATGTTTCTTAAAGGCTTTAGATTTATTGGGAGTTTTTAGGTGCACTATAGGTGGGACCATTCCATGGTGGAGGATGTTTTTTTCCTATAGTGAACTTTTGTATAAAATGAAGATAAACATGGCCAAGATTGGTGTGGTTGTTATCATGAAGCATGGGGAGTATCCATGTGGATCCCATCTAAGATGACCTCACTATTCTATGGTGGAAGGGCTGGTGCATTTAGAATGGCCACTATTTTTCTTCTATTTCATGGTCATTCATTGTGGTGGATCACCTTGGTAGGGTGAGATTGAAGCAACCATGAAAATGGTGAGAATGACCACACCCTAGTGATGGTTAATCACATTTTTAAAATGGTTGAATCAACCATCAAATCATTAGGGGGGACTTATTCCCAATAATGGGAGTGTGTGTCTCTCACCCAACTCAATCCACATTCGACCAATTTTAATGAAAGGACCACTCTAAGGTAGTATTGGTTTCATTCTCCCCTCTTTTTATCTATTGTAAGATTCGATTGATCTAGTGACTCGTGTTTGGTACGACTGAAACTTTCTAGGCTAAAACTCATCATTCTCATTGAATAAATCATTGATTGAGGCTATTATGACCATATCTATAGGTCTTTTAAAATCAAATGGAGAATTATGAGATTCATGAAGGATCATAGGATAAATATATTTAGAATATATATATATATATATATCTTGATATGATTAATATCCATTGGTGAGGGTGGGTTTCATTATGTAAGTCTAATCAGATTATCAACCTTTTCATTTTCTTCTTATTGGATTATAAATCTATAATCCTCATGTGATGAATTGGGAATTTTTATAGGGATTTTTTTCACTTTATTAGGGTTTAAATTATTACCTTGGGGAATTGATACTTCTACTAGTAATTCATTACCATTTAAGGACTTTGTAAGAAATTTTATTGTGTGATATGCATGTGGTTGCGTGTGTGGACTGTGAGACCCTTTCATGGTATGATATGAATGTTGGTGTGTGTGTGTAGTATATGAGACCCTTTCTTGTTATGATATTCATGTGGTTTCATGCATATGTCATGATCCCCTTTCATAATATGGTTCACATGTGGGTGCATGTGTATCCCCTGTGACCTTTACTTATATTCCATACTTGTGCCTTGATATTTTTTCCCTTGTATGAGTATGTGTTCATTTCCTATAAAAAACAGTCTTCTGCTATCTTGGAACAAAGTGATAGGATAACCATTTATGACTCATTCAATATATTATAGGGGAAGCATGTGTAATATAGTGTGTGATGATTATGGTGGGGTTTTGAGTGTCATATGGTAGGGAATAATAGCCTTGAGGGATGACATGATATTGGGTAGTGGGGCATGATGGAAGTATGGAAAAACCCGAGAATGTTGGTTGGGGCATGATGGCCTTATGGCCAAACCTGAGGCATGGAGGACTTATGGACTATTCTACGATTTACTTTAGAAATATAACCTATTATTATATTCATGAAATATATCATTACTAATTTCATTCACTCTATCTTGGTGTTGAAGCAGGTAGATATGTGGCTTCTTGGAAGCATGGTAAGAACATGATGACTTGAAAATTTATTTTTTATTTATGAATTTACATTATTTTCCTTGAATATACTTTAATAAAAATGTTTCACTTAAGTTAAGGACACATTGGTGGAGTTCTAATATGTTTTATACTCAAACATTTCCTGGTAATCTTGGTGATCATTCAGTCAATTTGACCTGTATTTCATATTAATGGAGTGGAATTGTTAGGGACAGTTGTAAATAGGAAGTAGTTTAATATTGGTTATGTTGGGGAAGAATCTGATATACATTTTAGTGATTCAAATTTATTAATTGTTTTCTTATGTTTAATTACATTTAGATTGCCACATTTGGGGATATTGTTGATTATATACTTGGAATTATGTGGAATATGTTATAACAAGGTACATTTTTATTGTTATTCCTTCCATATCTATATTCTTTTTTTACTTTAATAATCATTTCCACTATAATATACTCATATTGTTATCAGTTACCAAGGGAATAGTCTTCTCATGGTTCTGGTAAGGTGCTCACTGCTAATTGGTGGCCTCATTCATATATAGAGGCATGCATGAACCTTGGATCAGATTTGGTGAGTCATGTCGGGGTTTTATAATGGTTATATTTTATTTAAAAGAGATTTAAAATTCATCTCAACGAGTTAATAATGTGTTATCAACCAACAATTAATTAAAAATAGCCAATGTATTTTCTCTATATCTCTCTCATTTTAACTAAATATTTGGTGGTTCAAAATTATAAGTAAATTTAAAAACGAAAATAAATACATTATGTTATTATAATGAGAATATACACTATCCACCTTTATGACCCAAAACATGGCTAGAGTTAACTCATGAAAACTGCAACTTGTTGCTTCACTAATACTAGATTAATGATTTTTCAATAATAAGTATGGATATTGAACTCTAACTAATCAGATTCATTTTTGGTTAGAAGTATTGATTTAATACATACATATCTCTTATTTTATATAAAATCTAAATGATCAATATTTTAGGTCATATAGAACTTTCATTTGATGCGTTATAAGATATTGAACACATTATGATAACACCTTGATTATTTAGTGTCCATCATTAAAATCAATAAAAAAACATCCCAATGTATTCCAAATGAGATAAATTCATATTTGGTAATATATTAATTATTTATTCATGATATAATTCCAATTCAATTCTGGTTATGATAAATTCTCTAAGGGTGAATAATTTTTTTTATCCACTGCATGTTCTATAATATTCTTTATCATACATGTAAATTACTTTATAAATATTTCCATGTTTCTTATAATTTACTAAAATAATAATTGAATAACATATTCATCATATACATCTTTTTTTAACACATATTTTTAATGATGTAATAAGAGTGAACAAAAAATAAATTTTATCCATGGATGGAAAAAACGTATACTTTTAACTTTTACATCTTATAATCACTGTTAATGAATTCAAAAAAACATTAATATCTTGAAATGTCGTGAAAATATTCATAAATATTATGAAATATAAAAAATGCTCATTTTTTCTATGAACCATGAAAATATATTTTAATGAATGACAATTCAGGTAGAAAATAATTATATTCTCATGTTTTTCTCTAAGGGAACGAATATTAAAAACTCTTCACAATACATAGTGATAGTTTTAAGAGAAGTATTTCAAAAATTGGAAACCAATAATAATACAATGGAATGATTCATTGAAATTCACTAATTATATCATCAATATCCCCTATAGACTTGTTTGAAACATACACAAAATGAATCCACAAAATGAAATTGAATAAAAAAAGGTCTATTCAAATATTAACCAAAACACAAAAACACTTACTCCCCAAGGATTAATTCAATTTCCCTCTCATTGCATGAAATTAAATAATATATAAAACACACATTATTTTTTACACAAATATTCACATTACATTTTTAGTCAACATGCTCATATTATTTCAAAATAATTCTCTATCCCTCTCTCTCATATGTTTTAATGAGGGGATTAAATGATTTTCCCTCTAAAAGAAATTCAAATAAATTAATGTGTGGAAAATTAAAAATATAGACATAGTTATTTTGGGAGTGGTAGATCCACCATCATGAGCCTAAAATTTTGAAAATATTTTTTTGATAAGAAATTCATCAAGATTCTAGTAACTTATTCCTATATAAAAACATACTATAGTTTGAGTTATCTATGATATTATTTATCCTTAAAATAGTGGTATTTGATGTTGATGTATTTTGACCTTGAGTGTTTTATAGGATTCTTGGATAAGTTTATTTCACTATGATTATGACACATAACCACTAATGGATAATTTTAAGGATTTTATGGATTGGAAGAATCTTATTCAATATAATAGAATAACTTATAAATCTCAAACACGAGATCACAATGATATATAAAATAAAAACCATGTATAAACTAAATGAATAACATGTAAAATTTATTAATTATATCCATAACCACTATCATTAATCTTATTCTTGATGATGATCTCTAGGAATAACCAATTGACTATTTCCTCTGAGGTGTATTTGTAGGCTAACTAAACCACCCAACACTAGGGTAAGAACCTCTTTGTAGACATGATATAATTGTGTCTCTTGAGGCTAAGATATTATTGAAATAATGAATAAAAACTCATGAAAATATTAAATCAATTCATTATACTAGTTTTTATAAGCCATGGGAAAATATTTAGCCCTATTTTTAATTTATTTGAACACTATACAACAGTTGAGTAATGTTATCTCGTAAACATTCAACCATTCACTTAACTCTTAGTCATGTTTTATCTCTAATAAATTTTTTCTTATGAGAAATTTATAGTTAATGATAGCCATTATGGAAGGGATCAAATTTTGACCTCTTAGAATTTAACTACCTCCATCAACCATAAAGTGTAATATAGATCACATAGTACGATTCACAATGCCTTAAGATATATCAATTTCATATAATATGATTGTACAAGGTTTCTATAACATGATATCTATATAGCATATAAAATGATATTCCCAAATAAATACATTATATCTTTTATGCCACATATTACATGCATTAAAAAATTACCATAAAATATAATATAATATGACCTAGATAGATCAAATATATATATATTCTTTAGAGAATATATTCATTAATATCCAACTTATACAATATTATGATACGAATTATGATATTTTTTTATATTTTATGATATAAAAAATATTTTGTGATCATATCAAGAACACCCTTTTGATATCTTGAAAAAAACTTTTGGAATATGAGAGTCAAATTCACTTTGTTTCAAATTATATAAAATACCTTTTGAATATCACTAAAAACACATTTTCAGTAAACACTAAAAAATATTTTTAGGGAAGCTATTTGAGTTTCTAAAAACAAAATCCCCATTCACTAAAATGAAAATTCTTTCCACATAGGACATTTCAGTTTTGAAAGCAAATATGAATTCCTAAATTCTTAAATGTAGGAAAAGAGTAGACCCTATAGATAAATCATTACTCAATATAAAAAGGGTTCTATAATTATCTCCAACAAACTCTTGTATCCATTCACATATGTTTAAAAGTTTTATCATATACAATTATACATAATCATAAAATATATTTTTAAAATACATTGGGGAATTACGGGACACACACTATGTAAATGTCGCATAATTTACTCATATGTTCTTGATTGTACAAGTATATTCTGAGAAGGCTGATGATTACATCACATGAAATTCATCTAAAAATGCACATATTGTATTCCCCTCATCTAATAGATAATCACATTACAATAACTTCATTTAGATATTTCCAAACAAAACCTTAATATTTTCCTAATTTAGGACATATATTTCATACTCCATGTATGAGAGAAAATGTCCAAAATTTGTTTAGGACTCAACAACTGACATGTTCAATAATATACCAACCACTGCCAGATTATCTATGATTAAAGGAATGTATAATAAAGGTATAAAATTGTGAAGGTTTTCATGATAGGTATCATAAAAATACTATGTATAGGTATTCAATACGAAACACGAACCCATATTATAATAAATATATAGTATATTACAGTCCATGTGGTATATTTGGTGGGTCATCCAATACAAATAAACCCTTTTTCCACTATTTTCATATTTTATATGTATATACATGTTTTTTCCAACACTAATATTATCATTTTATCAAAACCATTAATACCTATTGATAAAAAATTTAGGTACAACATAATATTTTACATTTAGAGGTTAGTTATCATTTTATTTCAAACAATACATGTATCCAAGATGTGAGAATGATAAATTAAAGACTAAATTTTATATAACCTGATAAATTTCGCATTATTAAACTATTTTAATAATTTTAACAAAACTATTAAAAAAACTACTCTTATCATATCAAATATGATAAACCACAAGAGACTCCTTATAATTTTTACTCTTTTATATATTTTTCAAAGTCATAACATATTTATGTTATTCCTAACACATTTATCTGTGACCATATAATAAAATCCACCCACTAATCTACTTTGGTGGGTAATGCCTCTAAAGAATAATATTTTTGATATTAATGTGACCTATGAATCTTATTTATAATATTTAATTCTTTAAACCTAGTATTCAAAATATTTTTCCTCACAACATCAAATGGTATGATGTTAATAATTATGTTGTAAAATTATACTTGTTTCTATGTTCTTCATTATCATCATTATAAAAATTTCTCCATAAAAGTTTTCATGTGTGGTCATTTTTGTAATAAATGAAATACTTTATATTATTTCTTAAACAATTCATATTGAAAAATATTATTATATAAAGTGGAAATAACATTGTTTTTTGACAGGAAAAATATTATATTTATTAACATTGAAATTATCTAAGTCATAATAGAAACACACTAAAGTTATTGAAACTAAATTATTTTTATATTATCATGTTACGATACACAAACTCCTCTATGTTACAAAATATAGATTATATAATTTTATTGGGAATATTTAATAAATAAAATATTAGAATCGATTGATTGAATATTTTATTATTATTATTATTATACAAATAAGAAAAATTAGCCCCATCCCTGGAGGTATTAGGGTGGTCTAAAGTGATGTAGACCCGGGGAATCCCCTTGAAAAATATTCTTCCATATCCGAGGTAGAGAACCCACATTTGTGAACACGCTTCAGGGTTCCCCCGGACTAATATCTTGAGAAAGATCATCTGTAGTAAAGATAGCTTCCCTTGGGATAATTTAGATAGAGAAATCATTTGGAATCATAGAGGCACATATACACGTAGTGTGCAAGTCATGGCTCATGGAACCTTCGATTTCCTCAGCAAAGCCCGAACCTAGATCTCAGAGTCTGATTCCACTTCTACACACATCAAGGAGAACATAGTACAGAGATTAACTACTGTGTGTAACACATACACTTCTGCACCCAGCGAGTTTCCCGGTCCAAGAAAGCTGCTAAAGACCATAATGACCGAGCCATTCCCATCACGTACCAAACCACCCCCGCACATCAGCCCGCCCCTAAACAAGCCATCAATGTTAAGCTTGAATCCTCTTCTTGAAGGTTTCCATCTTACCCAATAACCCTACGTACTGGTACATGTCAGTATCCTGGATAGAAAATTACCAAGGGTTAGAGAGTGTTGTCCTCCTTTAAGCAGGGACCCTAGTTCATGTACCATCTGATACATTTTCACCATCTATAAAAAAAGGGGACCCCCTAGCTCTCAAATCATGCCTTGTTTTGTGCCTTCTAGGTTATCAAGAAAATCTTTGTAAGTACCAAGCTATGGATTTTGAACTCCATATCATTCTAGACAATTCCCAAGAACCTGTTGATGAATAACTCTTACATGGAGGAGTAAGATGCATTGAAACTGACCCATAAATACACACTGGACCAAAGACACACATCCTATTCACTCTTTAGAAGTAATTGAAACACAAACTTGGCCTACGGATGAGGGTATCAAAAACATCTTTAGGTGAGTTTTATAACATTCTTCTGAATATTGTGATATGTCGGAAGGGCTTGGTTTATCACTCTCCAAACAAGAAATGATGTATTTTTTGGGAAGTTATCTGCATCATAATCGTGATCCCCAATAATCTTGGACACCCCCCTGACGGATCAGATGGCGGTTATCATGTCTGTTGAAGTTCCTAGAACTACCCACTGTGAAACAGTGTTTGTCAACCTCATTCGATAATATCACTTATTTAAAAACATCCATTTTCTCTGGGTCAATAAGTGCTTTGAGAATCCTAGGATGGTGGCTGGACTCTTTACCTGAAAAATCAGGTTGTTGGTAGTATGGTAAGAAGAGCTTCTCCCCTGTCGAATTTTCCCTCTACTTGTTGATATCCCAACATCGTACAACCCATCGAGAGGACTCCTAGTGGATTTCTAGATGACATCTTACCATTTTCCCCAGTCTGGACATCTTCCTGTAATCCCACTCCTCTCAGTTTAGACTATATTTAATCCCCATAATTTTGGCCAATAGTGAATAGCCCTCCAAAAAATTCTATGCTATCCGATCTTGCATGGATTTCATTATGACTAAAATATCCCTAAGACCGACTCCACCTTTCTCCGTGGGTTTTGGCAATCGATGTCAGGCGGCTCAGTGAGTTCTTCCAGAAATGTTTGCATCCCACAGGAACATTATCATCAACTTCTCTATATTATCAATGATCCCCTTAGGTGGAGTTATAACCTACATGACATGCATCAGAATAAAGGAGACAACTCCATTAATCAAAGTCACCCTTCTGCCAAAGGACCGGAACCTATTTTTTAAATTGAGCATCCTCCTGTACATTCTGTTCTATATGTCCTAAAAAATACCTTTTTCACCCTACCATTCAAAATAGGAGCCCCAAGATATATCAAAGTTAATTGATTCAATTGAATTCCTAATATTTCTTGAATGCTCCGAGCCCTCCGTCTTGAGAATTTTTTGGAAATAAACACACTGCTCTCACTAGCATTGACATGTTGGCCGTAGAGGCTACTGTAAACCGACATAAACTACATAAAATTATGCAAAGATGACCTATATCCATTCACAAAGATGATAATATCATCAGAAAACATAATATGGTAAAAAGAACCATCCAAGGCTTGGGACCGCTATTGCCAAATCTCCGGGTCCCTCAAGCATCTATGAAATTTACAAGAACGATAATCTTGAGAAATTAGAAATAAATTTGGAGAAAGGGGGTCCCCTTTTCTCACCCCATGAACATTATTGAAAAAACTGAAGCCCTTCTACATTAATGATATAGTTAGCCATAGAAAAGAGATTCACCATAAGCATAATTCACAAATCCATTCATGGAAACCCATTCTTCTCATCACACAGATTAAAAAACTCTATTCAAGTTTGTCATATTCCTTATACATATCAACCTGAATAATCTAGTTAGAACCCACCACCTTCTTATTCAAATACTCCATTAGTTCTTGGGCTACTCCCACTACCCCTTGAATGCCTATAACCTAGATAAAGCAATATTTTTGGTGTGAAGTTATTCTTGGAATCAGCTTATTCATCCTCCTATCTAGAATATAAGATAGGATCTAGTATTATACATGACAAAGACAAATAAGTCTATAATGGTTAACTGAGGAAGGATCCTTAAATTTTGGAGAATACACCACACTAGAGGCACAAGATCCCCTATTAATGGATACCCCTTGAAAAAATCTTGGATCACCTCGATGACCTGAGGCCACACAAAACCCCAAGGTGCCACATAAAAAGATCTTAGAAAACCATCCAGACTGGGTTCACTCTCCAACAACATTAGGCTAACAACATCCCAAATATCATACCTCGATGGAAAAGACCTTGAGGAAGAATTCTCCAATGAATCAATACTCTTAGGTATACTTCCCCTAAAAATATCTTGATCAGGATGTAAGTTATCCTCCCTTGAATTCTTCGAACGATCACCCCCAATAGATGCTCAATGTGATCCAAGGCCAGTCTTCTATCAAAATTCACATTAGAAGAAAAGTAAACATCCTCCAATCTAAAGTTCACTTTTGTGATTTTACTCTCCTTCAATAAAGTGTGGAAAAAACTGCTATTTTTCTCCTTCTTTAATCCACCAGACCCTCAATCTCTACCTTAAACTTTTCTACACTTATAGTAGCCTTTGATCCAATGACGATCTATTATTACATAAAAAATAATGAAGGACGGATCATTCCACCTATGCTCAAGAACCTCTTCCATGTGGTTGATCATCTTCTAATGCGACTCCACTGAGTCCCCCACTATTTGGATACCAGCAAACCATCTACCCATATCACACATGAGATGCTTGAGGCTTCTGGACAATGCAATCTAGGCCCTTACCTCCACCTCCTGGATCCATGAATACTTCATCATTTGCATGAAACCCTCCATGAAATTCCACTCCACTGAATATAAGAAATCTTTACCCTCCTAATTTTCCATCTTAAGTTCAACAAGGACTGGCACATATTCTAAATAAACACACGATAAATGAGTGACCATGGCCCTAGAAAAAAAACTCAAGCCCTCGTAAATTCAACATGAATCTGTCCAACCTACAACATATGGGGTTGTTCACATGATGATTATTACACGAGGTGAATTTCCCCCCAGAAAAACCCATGTCTTGTAGACCCTTACTCGAAATGAAGCTATTGAAATCCCACATACCATTATTTTATATCACAGAGACACATCTCTTCTCATATATGTCAACAATGGTGTTAGTGTCACTACCAATAAACTAGGTTAATTCACCTGCATCATAGGAGACAATATACTCCCACATATTTATAAGAACATTAACAATAGTGGTAGCATAAATAAAGGAGAAAAAGATCACAGAACCTCTAAATTCGTGTTTTACTCAAATGCATTAATCTGATACCTACCCAAACTCAACCCAAATCAGAATCTTCCAAAAAATACATATATTCTTATTCACTGGATTTTTGTGCATGTGGTTGGGAAACCCCATATTCCTTCCAAAGACGTTTATTCTTCCAGGATCTTTCTTTGGTTCCAAGATGACTCGCAGGGAAGCCCTGTGTTTTCTTCACTCAGATGCCAAGAAGGAACATTTTTTCTGACCCCCTGAGACCTCAAGGTTTCCAGATAACCAAGGATGACATTACATTAGGGAGGGATTAACCTTCCTACCAAGTTTACCTACTCTTGGGAATAATAGGTCCCTACCACACTCCTCATTAGCCATCGATCGAGTCACTAGTCTCGAGGATCCTTCATCCGAACAAACCTTCATTGGAAGGAGAACCTTCTTCTTCAAGGTACAATCAAATTCCTCTAATAAAGAATACATTTTCACCACCATAGAAGGAGGGGACTTTGGAGACACCTCCTCCAAAATCAGAGAGGTCAACATCAACTGAGGTGGAGAGTTGTGGGCCGAAGACAATTCCTTCACCACCCCCTCTAGGAATCCCTTATGGGAATCCTTTTAATGAGTTTCGACAACACATATTACCAAGGATATATCAACCAACTTCATCAAACTTGAAGGCACGAAGGAGGAAATACAAAACTCACTAATAGGAGTTTCCAACCATCTTGGGATGGCTAAAAAACCAATGAGAGATCCCTATATTTCTCTTTGGCCTGAAAAAAAGAATCCAAAGGATCACACATCTCCTGCGAGAAAACATTAGCATCTGTCTTCACTGGAAGATCTGACCCCAATAATAACCTATGAGCTAGCTCCAGAACCGTAGACAGAAAGAAGCATGCCATATCATTTTTAGAAAAAGCCGCCGGTTTTGGGGCCCCGTGTCCGACAATGTTTGAAATTTCAAATAATAGTTGTCAGACCGTTGACCTTGTCCAACCCCAGTGAGGAAAATGCATCATGATCAATCTCAAAATCCCCCCACCGGCTCTGATGTGATCTCCCATATTTACAGCCAAATCAAGAAGCAGTTTAAGAGAAGGTTTCGATGAATGGTTTCTCCTAGGAACTACATCCCCCCATCTTCACACACTCCTTTTTTCCTTTCCTAGAGAATTCCAATGCATGGACTTGAAATCCACAAGTGGTGCAAAACCTGGGGGGAGAAATGGACACCAACCACTACTGCCACATAAACCCTTCCTATGAATGGATCAAAAAGAAGGAAGGAAACTTCACTGACATATCTATTTCCACACTGATTCATGGGTTAGTAGTGTCCATAATGTTCTTCCTCAACTCATCAATATATAGGAACTTTCCCTGGGAATCTCCAACCACCTTTAGAATGGAGGGGTTATGGAAAGGAAGGGGAAGACCCAGAAGTTTGATCTATACCATGCCTATACAGGATGATTTTCCATAATGGAACACAAAATCCCACCATGATAGAGTGAAGCGATGTGGGCCACACCATCTATACTCCCTTGAAAAGGCACGCAGAAAGTCCACCCTATCGAATAGATTCACACAGAAGGCGAATTTAGATTACTCTAAGACTGCTTCCAGGTACTAAAGACACCAAGATTTCAAGAAACACAAGAAATCTTCCATGGAAGGTTTCAATAGACCATACCTAGCCATCATGGTAATGTTATGATCCTTCTTAGCACTCTCCATTTCCATTTTAGAGATCACAACCACCAGGTTCTCGTAAATAAACTCTAGTTGGCTTTGGTCAAACTGGATCATTGGGATACAAAACAATGCACCCTTTGAGTCTCCCCCACATAAATCCTCTATAAGGAAAACACCCTAGATTCTACCATCCTTGTCGATGATCATCTTCCCTGAAAAAGCACCCCCCCCACCCATAGGACATACTCCGATCGCCCCTGCCAATGAATTTGCACCCACCACTGCACTCACCACTGCCATTTCACTCTCTATTTCCAATGTAAGGATATTATAAAATCTATTATAAACTGGTATATATTATATGTTATTCAATGTGTTCAGATCATTATTCTAAAATTAATAAATTATTATTTAAATTATATTAGTAATGGGTAGTGAGATCATGTTCCATATATTTTAACAAACTTATTAGGTAAACTCATGTATCCTGGATAAATACATTTTTTATCCTTATATTCTTTCTATACATGTTATAAAAGTTGATCATCCATAAACCATGTGTATTAAAATAATTTAACCTACTTGGGAACGATTTTTTCATTTATTTTCAATTAGTGTGGATAAATGTTTAGTTGGATATGTCATGTTCCCTCGATTTTTCCCCCTTGTTGGAAATTTCATCTCTATGAATAAGTTTAAAAATAAAAAAGTAATGTTTAATCCAGGAATTTATAAGAAATGAGGAGTGTTATATCATATTTAGATATATCTGGATGACATCTAAAGATATGTGTAGATGTTAGATAGTTGAGTATCATTGAAATACTTGAAAATGTATTTATATGTTTCATAACCATTAAAATATATTTTGATAAGAATTAAATATGATTTAAAGGTATACCAAAATGATTTTATGAGTTTAGAAAACGATTTGAGTTTATTTGAAAGGATTGAAGATACTCTAAAGAATGTACCGGAAAATATGGATTGTTGTGGTTATGTCTGGATTAATGAAATAATATGTTTCTAATTCATAAGATGTTTGGTTCATTCCTAATATTTTAATGGAATGTTTACTAGATATTCTTAAATGAAAATAAATTATAAAGACACATATTATGTTGAAAAGAATATGTAATATGTTTTTAGAGTCTAAATTTGAAAAGACATGGGGTTAATTGAGAAATGTAAGAAGTAGAACTTAAAACAATATATATTTGAAAAGATGATATATAAAAATGGAAAATTAAATCATCTTACACTTTTTACATAATAATTTTCTTAGTTCTTGCTTAAGATGTTATACGAATGTGTAATATGCTCTCTTGTAGTAGAAGAATTAAAAATGTCAATGTAAGAGTTCTTATAAATAGTTTAAGATATTCAAATCAGTTTCTTATATGTACAAATTTATACTTATTTTATGAATGATAATAACTAGAATTGTTTGAGACTTATGTAGTTTTATTTAGTATGGTTTTTGATTATTCATTACTAATTAAATGTTATAATCAAGATTCAAGATGAGGTTTATAATCAAATGATTAAGATGGGTCTATTATTTATTATGAAGGAAAATGACACACTATTAGGCCTTCTAAAAATATAAATGATCTAACTCTATTCTTCTGTTTATGAGGTTTTCAAACTGTGAAAATTTAACCATGCCATATTAAATTAGGAATAAAACATGTTATGAGATACATTTTCATCACAAAATGGAAATCCATGACTATGGAAGATACACTGCATGTTTCTATGTAGTCGTGATCTTTTAGATGCCTAAAAATTCAATGTAGAGTTAAATTATATATATAGAAGGATGCTATATTTTTGATAATATGTGGTAGTAAAAATTCCAAGTCTTTTGAAGAATTAAAAATAGATAACATGTGATGAATTTAAATAATTTTAAGGCCAAAGATGTTATAGGATTTTGAAGGATGATATTTCTATATATTGAGGTTACTGAGATCTAAAATATTTCATTAACATAGTTTTAGAAAATATATGAGATATGAAAAACTAAAATATAGGGTTTTGAGCAGCCAATGAAAATTCAAAGGGGACAAAACTAGAAGATGATATCTCTTATAAGGAGCAGCCAATGAAGATTAAGAAATAATGAATTTTATTAATAATAAAATATTAAATTTTAAGGTTAAAGTATATAAATCCATTAGAGAAAATATAATTGAATGAATAATGAACGAAATACTTGGTACTTATAGGAAGTGTAAAACCCATATATCCATTATAAATCTGATTGTTGGAGTAGTAATTTCACTGCTGGAATAGTAACGAGGTCGATGGAATAATAATTTGAAAGTTATGGATTGTAATATGACTATTACATTAGTAAAAAAACCTATGGAAGTGTAAAATAATATTTAGGTATCTTATAAAATTAAATTAAGATATATTATAGTATATGTAAATAAATGTTTTAAAAAATGATAATTTACGAGTAGCTATTTTTTGTAAAACATAAATGTTTTGATAGAAATTTTATAATGAATATAATTATTTAAAATAAATTTATTTTAATAATAAATATAAATAAACTAATATAAATTTTTTATACTGATAATATAATTTTATGAGATCATAAGTAATTTTTCAAAGGGTTATTAAAAAAATTATAATATTAAATTATATTTTTCTGAATAAATAAGGACTTTATTTAAAAATTAAATGTCTCATATTAAGAAATTTATTTTCATAAAATTTATTTAATTTTATAAATTTAAATTTTGATAAATGGTTAGGATTAATTTTTTCTATTTCTCTAAAATATTTGAATTTTTTTAGGAACTGTGAATTATGGTAATTTATGGCATTTGACATTTTAAGACAAATACATGAATTTATAAGTGATGGATAATGTAATAATTCATTATATTAAATGATCCATTTACTTTATATTGTAATAATAATCAATACTTTTAACAGTATTGAGCCAAAATATTAAACTAATTAGTATAATATTCAGAACACCCCTCTCCTCTAAATACAAATACCACCCCTTCTCCTCCCACTTTCTATGCCTGGAATTTTTCCAAATATCTATTAAATCCTCACCTACCCACTCATCCCCAAGTATATGTGTTTTTTCCACAAAAATACCAAACCATGTTCTATAAGTGTTTCATCAATGGGGTGATATTCAACATGTAGTATCCTCAATCTACCTCTTTTGATTTATTTTCTTATTATACCTTCTCCTCTCATCCCTCATCCAAAATGCCTTAATAAATCTTGTATAATATATATATATAGTATTTTTATAGTTCTAATGGAATATATACCATTCTTAATTTTCTTTTCTCCCCTTATTCAAATAAATGAAACCATTATCCAAATTTTGTCGATTAACTGTCTTTGTCGATAAAAAGTTTTCAATTTCTATTTATAAATTAATGTATGGTTATAAAACTATTATTATAGTTAAATGAGATAATAATAAGTATATTTAAACTTATTTCATGTTATTTAATTAATATATAAAAATAATATTAAATAAAACAAAACTACCTCACGATGGTCAGTAAAACCACCTAAATGAACTTACCACACAACTTTATCATTTTTACCCAAAGAACCATCCCCATATCAGAAAAAAAAATATGAGTGTTTGGGATCATATTAAGTTATTTAATTTAATTAAAACTATTAATTTCATATCTGGATTTATAGTCCCATTTTACAAGACCTTCCAAAATTATACCCAAGTGAACCGACCATGAAATGAGGAAACAAATGCACTCAGAACAATGAAATTGAACTTTATAACTCATGGAAATGGAAATAAAAGAACATAATAAAAATATTATAAATAAAATATATATTTTAAAGGTTATAATTTAATTAATTAATATAATTTGGTTTTTTGGTACATAAAATGATAGTGTAGTACACAGTGGTACATAAGGGATATGTCTGAACCTCCTTATTTCCTTTGGGTAACACATTCTCTATATGTCTCTCAATTTATCTCTTAATCAATATTATACTATTATACTATAAGATATATATATGTTAAAAAAATATCTAGCTTAATTATTATTAATGTTATGGGTAAATACATGTTTTTAAGGGATCCCGTCTGAATTCCTCAACATAAGCAAACCCGATTAAAGGGAACTCCTCTGTTTATTACCAATTTTCAAGTACAATCCATAATTTGTTTTAACCCACATAGATTTTCATAAATCAATCATTTTATCATGAAAACCATTTTATTTCATTTTTTTATGGAAATATTTTTTCCCCTATCTTATTTAAAAACTATTTATTTTTTCCCTAAACCCACACTTAAGTGAGACATTTCTAAAGTTATCAAGCCACTAATTTTTATGTTTTAAATTTAGTTAGGAATTTTTATACATTATATATTCTTATTTTACCTTTAGGAATGTATAATAATGATTTATTCCCTTCTTTCGCGGATACTATTATGTTATTCTCATTGGTTATACCTTATAACAAGATTTTGAATCCCATATTTTTCATCATCAATATGTAAATATCTACCTTATGTTCGATTTAATTATGTGGAAAGCATATGAATTCTTATTTTATAGTGGGTGTGACCGAATAGAACTCAAACTCATTGGGTAATGTTTATTCCCAAGATAAATTATTTATGGTATTATGGAGTAAACCTAATCCATTACGGGACTATGTCAACCATGTGATATCAACTTAGAAGTTATCCTTAACACATGATTCTTTCATGATATATGTTTCTTTCACATTCCAATTTTACATGATTTTAAAATTACATTTTCTATATGATATGACTACATATGATTATTCTTGAGACATTTCTCTTATGTCATCATGTTATGCCTTCTAAATCATATGTTGTTCAATATTCCATTATTTATTCCCTTAGTAGATTTTTTTAGCTTACCCATTTTTTCTAGGTATTTCCAAAGCTATCATGTGTTTTTATGAGCTAAAAAAGTATGATAATATCATTATGGATATTAATAAAATTATGTTTTAGTAGTTTTTTATATTATAAAATTTGTTACACGGTCTTCCTATGAAACTATATTTATTTATCTTTGGTTTGTTTTTTATATATATTTATGTTAAAAATAATTTAACAATATGTGTAAAAGACTTTGGTTTCTATATTTGGTATTAAATACACATTTTGGTTATTGTTTTTGGATTAGGACTTGAAAACCATTTTGATAACCCTACAGATAAGTCTGAGTATAAGAAATATTACCATAAATAACATAGATTGAGACTCAGGGACTTATTAGTTATGATATACATTTATTTTATAAGATATTCTTTATAAGTTCAATGTTTCCTTTTTTAATCTCATTAGATAAGTATTCAAACCAAAATAATCATTTTATTCTTTAGTTAATATAAAAAAAGAATGATAATCTATTCTATAAACTGATGTTATAGACAATGTGATGATTTCCCTAATGTTATTCCTAACCAGAAGGGAGTGGGATCTTAAACCTTTGTAATGGAACTAGATTTAATTGAATATGTTTAGAATAATAACATGAATCTTGTGGAATTCCATCCTTCTCCTACGAAAGATAAATTTTCATTAGAATATTTTATGTGAAAAATAGATCTTAACTTTAGTGTATCTTGTGTTCATCTCATCATCAAACAATGGATTAACTCCATTGATAATATATTCTATATCCTCCAATTATTAGAAGAGAATAAAGTTGTGTTTTAAGATAATAATTTTGATGGGGTAGCTGATTAGTGGTGGACACTGATCAAGAACATGAAGTCTAAATGGGAAATTGAGTCCACAGAATGATTAGGATTCCTGGAAATATTTTTTAAAAAATATTTTCCTTGAACTCTCTACCTTAAAATAGATAAGGAGTTCCCCAGACTAAAGAATATAAATTTAAGAATATTAGGGAATATGAGGAAAACACTAAATGGGTTTCATGATACACTATATTCTTTATCATAAACACTAAAATAAAGTCACACCACTTATTTAGTGTATCAAATACAATACTATGAAAGTATGTGGTGATTTAAGACTTACAAATATGAGGAGATAATCGATTATACCCTTGAGGTTGAGTTTGAGACTAGTGACTCTAAATAGTCTCGTGGGATCAAAGATAAAACATATAAAATATAAATTAATATGGTAGGATCTATAGATAAACCACATATAGTAATAAAAACCCAACATCCCACATGTCAAAATGTGTGGGAAGAAGAATCCTCAAAAATATCAAAATGTGACCAATAGATGATTCAAATTTGGAAAAGAGGGGAATTAGGCTAATCATTGTCGAATTATTCTGAAGAATATAACTAAAGTGGAAGAATAAAGGACTGTTTAGATCAACACTCATCTTACGGTACGTTGTTTCAACAACATGAAACATGAGTATTATGTGAGAAAATTTTTTATGCAGAGGTTTTTCAGAGACAATCAATTACAAAAACCTCTATGGTAGTAAGGAAGGGAACATGCTATCACTACTTATATGGTGGTTCCTAAAAATTATGTGGTGAAATGTACACTGATTATTCATTCAATATTATAAAAGATAATTTTTTATTATGGTTTTACACATTCTTTCATATCATTCCAATTTAGTATAAATATTCAGACACCAATTCAAAATATAGTGGTTGAGTTATCTATGATAACTGAAAATATTAAAATTATTTTATATAAATTATATTACTCTTCCCTAGTTAATTTTTATGGACTGAACCTCCTAAGTAATATAGTTTTATTTAATTTATAAGAGTTTTATTCTATATCATGCAAGGTTTTTCAATCATTATATATAAATCACACATAAATTTTCATTAGAGGAAGACCACTCTTTACATCTAGTGGCATCCTAAAATTATCAATAATATTAAGGAGGTGTATAAATATCCTTGGGAATATTCTTCCCAAACATTGATACTATTATTTATGAGAAATCCTATCTATACAAATTTATTAAGTCAAAGGAGAGTATCATTCTTGACAAAATTCCCATTGTGATGGACTACACCAACGTGTTCCTTGAATAATTAATTATCCTTCCTCTTAATGAAGAGTTTGAGTAATCAATTTAACTTTTACAAATATCTCTTCATATATTAACGAATACTTTTTAGATTTCCCTCATTGATTTGGAAGAACTAAAGAAGCAGTTACAAGAAAATCTAGAAAGAGGTTTATACTCACAATTTCCTGACCATGATGTGTGTCGGTTATCTTCATGTAGAAAAACTATGGATCCATGTTCTTATGTATTGATTATCATGAGCTCAAAAAATCATGATAAATAACAATTATCCCCTATAATGGGTAGATGATTTTTCCAATCAACTATATGGGGGCCATTATTTTTTTATGATGGACCTTTGGTCAGGATATCACAAGTTAAAGGTATAGAAAAAATATATTCCAATAGCTACCTATTGAAAAATATATGGAAGCAATTTTTGAGTCATATTTTTTACTTCTTACTTTCCCATTCCTTTTATTTTGGAAATCACAAACGCATTATTAGTAACATAATTACTAACCTTTTATGTCCAAAGAGTTTTCAAATGTTTCCATAGAAAACCTTATATTTAACCACATAAAGAATATGTTCTAAAGTATTGTAGATATAATCATTACATTCAAAATTGTTATTATCATAATAAGTATTTGTTAGATAAACATTGAGCTCAACTTTATCAGTTTAGGTTATAGAAATTTTTTCTTGTCTATCATGCTGACAAAGTATTAAATGTCAGATTGAAAGTGGTATTGAGAACATTGTACTAGTACTCGTAAGGATTATCATATTACAATTCATAAGGAAATCAATTAGTGTGACTAAGTCCTTAATTTTATTATGAAGACATATTTCTAATTTAAGTAAAACTTTAAAATCTATAATGATGTTTAACAATATGATGTTTCAATTTTAGTTATGCCAGGTTTTCAAGATCTTTCAAGTGCCAAATGTTTGATGTCATTTCAAAAAAACTCAGATAATATAATCGTTTAAATGATTATTTTAAATAACAGGCCATGTTATGAGTTTAGATATAGTCAATTACATTTTCTCATTAATTTTTCGAAGAATACCCTATGTGAATCACTCATTTTTAATATTTTTATTTCTTTAGAGAGTTTTATTTTTAGGAAAACCATGTTAGGTTTTCTACTTAAAAATATTTTGTAATTGTAACCGTGTCCAATAATTGTAATAGTCAAGGGATTCTGAGGATAAGAAGACAGATAATCCAATCTAATGGATCATGGGCTATCGAGTCTAGGTAGATAGTGTAAATATGATCATTGTATCAAGGTCCATCAGATATAGGAAGACATATGCATTCCAATATTCATGTCAATGGATTTCCTAGTATGGAAAGATAGACTTTTCTTTTATTAGAAAATAGTGGACACCTTTAGTCTAGGTTATAGACTTCATTTCTCTTAATTTTAAAAGAGTTATCATTTTAAAAGCATGAAAGTCTTTGTATCTATTATATTCTATTATTTTACTTGTTTTATAAATGTATTTATATTATGTAGCACATTTAAAAAAATTAATATTCAGAATTATATTTCTATTCTAATTGTTTTATCTGTATTAATATGATTACGATAAATAATAATACATTTTAATTAATCTTCTCCCTCTGGATTATGATTATTCTAATCAGATAAATCAGATCCACTATGATTCTGATAGTATGATATAATCATATTATTCTATAGTTTAGATTTTGTTACTTTATAAATCAGACTGATGATCAGGTTCGATAATATACTAAAATAGGTTTCTTGTTTTGGTTAGTTTAATTCTTTTAAACTATGTTTTAAAACTACAATTCACCACCGCTCTTGTAAGTATTATTGTTTGAGCAGATCTTTCGATCCAATAATCAGTGTCAGAGCCAATTCAAGAGTTCTATGATACTAATACCTAAAATTGGTATCAGAATAGGATTCCAAATCTAAAATACTTATTAAGCATTTACTTTACATACATACTCATGATCTTTAAATATTTTGATATAAATATACAGTTCATAAATATTTTTTATATAAACTAGTATTTTTACAAAAAGTTTTTCTATTGTTTTAAAGTCATTAAAAATGAATATTAGATCCACAGTCAATATGAATCCAAATGGAACTTCTATTTTTTATGGTGATTATTAGGAATACAAGAGAGATAGAAAAAAAACCTTTTTTATCTACACAAGAGTTGATAATTTTTTAATGCTCACTGGAGATTATAAAATCATAGACAAGGAAGTAACCACTTTTACTCATTAAGAGAAATAAAAATATCAGTTAAAATATAGGGTAAAGAATCCTTTTTAATGATCTATGATAATAAGCAATTATTGTCAAATTTGTTCTTTTGAAGCTTCAACAATTATTTGGAACAATTTTGAGATCGCTCATTTTGGTACATCTAATGTTATTGAGACTTAAAGAGATATGTTAAGTGAAGAATACCAATAATTTTAATTCTCCCATGTGAATATTAAGTAAAGATGCATAAAAGATTCATAACTATTACAAACAGTTTACAATATATTGGTGAGAAAGGTTTTTATGATGAGATACTTGTGGGAAAAGATAATAGATATCATGCCCAATGAGTCAGAATAAAATAGAACAGAAATTAATGAGACTAGAAACATAAAAAATCTTACATTGGATGGTCTTATAGGTACCCTTATATATGATGGTGGTAGAATCAAGGGAGATGGTGAGGAAAAGAAAAAAGAAAAGTCATGGTGTTTTCTTTGTTCCAACATCAACCTTACCTTCCAAAGTACAATATGCATAGGAACTTGTTAAGTCTTCAATAAAGAATAAATTAGTTTTTCAAAAAGATTTAATTGTTTTTTAACACTATGAGAATTTATTAAAAAACTCATCATGAATGATGAATAATATTGTTGAAAATAAAAAAAATTAATATTCATTTTAAAAAGGTCATATGGAATGAAGTGATCAGAAAGATGATTTCATTTGTTATGAATGCATGAAATCTGGACACATCATAAAATATTATCCAAATATGAAGATGAATGATCAAAAATAAAATAATTCATAGAGTAATGATAAAAATCATTATAATTATAAATTCAATAAATTGATAAGATCTACTAACACGTGGAGTGGAATTGAATGTGATTCTTCCAAGATTTCTATAGACAATAATAGTTCTGGTGAGAGTAAAATGTGCATTTATGAAAATATACCTAAAGATAATCAATGTTTGATGTCAAAGATATAAATAGCTGAGAATATAACCAATATGTCTTTAAGTTATAATTATTCTACTGATAGGAATTTAAAATCATCTAATGAAGAATCTTTCTAAGCATAAGACAATTCTCTTCCTTCTTATGATAAAGTTTCACATTTTTCTAAATTTCTTGAAAACAAATATAGTAAATTTTTTAAAACATTTATAATTATGAGGGAAACATACCAGGGTTGATTCAAGAATAAATGATTTTACAATTGAAATTTCAGATCATTCAATGATATTAATGAGAACATTTCTGAGAAATAAAGAATTTCTATGGGTTTTGAATAATTGTTTTATGATAAAAATGTTTTAGAAACTAAAAATAATTCTTAAAATTATACTAATGTGGTTAAATATTTAGATGTTAAATTAAAATCAGAAATCTATATTTTATGAAAACATTTATCAAAATTTACCACTATAATTTAAATTATTGATAAAATTCATAAACAAATCTATCCTCATGTTAATAGTTATAGAATGAGTTATAACTTTAAAAAACTAGTTTTCTGTAACAATTTCACTATTCCAAAAAATTCCACTTTTTTCACCTAGTATCAATGCGGTTTCCATTGAAAAAAACATTGTTCATTTAACAAAGTTCAATCCCTAGGATTTCAGAAATCTCATTTTTCTAACAAAATATGGATTCTAAAACATTTATTTCCAAACATTACCAGACCCATGAAGGTTTGTGTGCTGAATGGATAATATTTTTGTTTTCAGAAAAAGAAATATAGTGTCATGAATAAAAATATATGCTATATGGATAGTGGGTGTTTCATCCACTTGACTAGAAAACATATAATTATTCTAGAAGATTATCAAAATGAAAGGTTCTAAAGTATCTTTTAGATAAAATTATCTAGGAGATATTATTGGTATATGTAGTATTAATCTTCTTGTAAAATATTTTGTTTTAAATGTTTTGTTTATTAAAGTTCGTAAGAAAAAACTTATAAGAATATGTAAATTATTTAATAAAGGTTACCTTTATAAATTTAGGAGTGAAAATTTTTAGTACATATTTTCAATGATGAATTTATTCATTCTACCAATTGGAATCATAATGTTTACTCTCTTAAAATAAAAAACCTTAGGAGCCAAGAATTAACTCGCTTTTGTGCACTGAAAGATCAATATTGGTTATGACATACAATGTTAATACATTTTATATTTATGAAACTTATATAAGTTGATTAAGAATTTAATCATTAAGGATATACCAGAATATAGGTTTGATTCCTCAAAAGGCAGTGGCCCATGTGAATATGATAGGAAACATAAGTTATGTTTTAAATCAAGTAGTGAAGTCTTAACATCTAGTGATTTATAGTTAGTGCACATGGAATTATTTGATCCTATATAAAATAATTTCATTTATAGAAAATACATGTATATGTTTTAGTTGATGATTATAATAGATACACATGGTTTTATGATCGTATTAATAAATATGAAGCCTTTTTTATTATAATTTTTTTTCACCAAATATAAACGGAATTGTTACAGATCTGCTAGAACTTATGTTTCATTTTTCAAAATTTGGTGGCCCTTGTGAATATGATAAGAAACATAAGTAATGTTTAAAATATATGTGTGAAGTCTTGTACTCATATGCATTACTGATAGTTCAGAATAACATATTTAGTCCTACAAAACTAGAATTATTTCCAAAAATACTATGTATGTATCTTAGTTGATGATTTCAAAATATACTCATGGGTTTATTTTCACAAAAAAAAATCCAATGACTTTTGTTATTTTATAAATTTTGTAGCCAAAGATAATATTGATAAAAACCTTACCTTTACAACTATTATTAGTGATTATGGTGAAGAATTTGTAAATTTGGAATTTGAAAATTTTTATATTGTAGATGGTATTGAGCATAACTTTTAATATTCTAGAACTCCTCAGAAAAATTGTTTAGTTGAAACAAGAAACATAAATATTGAAGAAATATCTAGAAACATGTGAATTGAATACTAAATTTCCCAAACAATTATGTGTAAGTGGTTAATATTACCTGTTATACTATAAATCAATTTGAAATTTGAAATTTTCTTAATGAAACTTCTCATGAATTGTAGAAAGGTAGAAATGAAAAAATTTATAACTTCAAAGTGTTTGGTTACAAAGTATTCAACTTAAATATGAAAGATAACTTATATAAATTTTACCCCAAATATGATGAAGGTATATGTTTATGTTTTTCAACTACTTCTAAGGCTTATAGATTTTTTAGTAAAAAATATTTTACTATTGAGGAAATAATGAATGTTACTTTTGATGAAAGAGAAACTTTTGTTTTCAATCAACCCAACCAACATCCTAAGATGTGATTTCTAAAACTGATTTTCAACTAAAGTTAGAATGTTTTTTCATAAGAATATAACTCATGAAATTTTTTTATGTTATTTCTTGGGAATATTTACTACGTATTATTGAAGAACTGACTTTTCAAAACCTATGGAGTCAGTTGTTTCTAAGTAATCATCCTAGGGATAAAAGCATGGGTGATATCGATCAACTAATTAAGACTATATGTTCCTTTACAAAATAAATTTAATATATATTGTTCTTATCATAATTTGATCCTATGAATTGGGATATGGATTTTGGTGATGAGGATTGGAATCATTCAATGAAATTTGAGATCAATGGGTTCGATATGAACAAAGTATGGAATTTTTTTGTAAAAACTTTATAAAATTCCATAATTGGAGTAAAATGGGGTTTTTCAGTATAGGTGTGTTGAGAATTTAATAATTGTTAGAAATATAGAATGATTTGTTGTTAAGGGTTATAATCGTCAAGGAGGTATAGATTATTATGAAATATATGCATCGAAAAAAATAATTGAATCTATTTGAATACATCGATCATTTTCGTCATTCATTAATTTAAAACATTTTCAAATGGATTTGAAATGTTTTTTTCATAACTAATATGTTCAAGAAAAAGTTATTGTTAAAGAAAACCTGGTTTTTAAAATACAATACATCATAAATATGCTTATAATCTTACCAAATCTTTATATAGACTTCAATAATCCTATATATCTTATAATGATAGATTAAAAATATTTTTTACCATAATATTTATTTAAGGGAGCTACAGATCTAACTTATTTTTATAAAAGTCATTAATAAAAAAATTATTATTGTAGAAACATATTTTGATGAAATTTTATTTTGATCAAATCAAAAATATTTTACAGATTGATTTGAGGATTTTATGAAATCCGCGTTTAAAATGAGTATGATGAGTTACTTAAAATATTTTCTTGGTCTAAAAATTTCAAAAAAAAACTAGAATGAACATTAAAATGTCAATATAAGTATATTTAATATATTCTCAAGAAATTTGGATTTGAAAATAATAATATTATTAGTACTCCCATTGGTACCACAAAACCTTTAGATCTTATTGAAGATAGGAAACTAGTTTTTCAATAAAATTTAGAGGTATGACATGAAGTCTACTTTACATAAGAACTAGTTATCTAAATTTAATGTTTTTTGTATGATAATGTGAAATTTATTAAGAAAATACAAAGGAATCCCATCTAAAATCTGATAAATGAATTTTTCATTATCTTAAGGGAACTGTGGACTTTGGACTTTTATATTCTTTTGGAAATATTTTTTAACTAAAATGTTTTTCAATCGATGATTTTGGTGGTAATAGAATGGATAGGAAAAGAAAATCCTGAAAATTTCATTTCATAGGATAATATTTAGTTTCTTGTTCATGTACGAATGAAGACTTAGAATAAATTTCCACTAATCTG
This sequence comes from Viscum album, assembly GCA_963277665.1. NCBI lineage: Eukaryota > Viridiplantae > Streptophyta > Magnoliopsida > Santalales > Viscaceae > Viscum > Viscum album. The sequence continues at coordinate 278,736,492 of OY728119.1, read as the reverse complement.
GTAGCAGGATGTTATTGTGCTCAAGTGTTGTGGATGAAAAACACACTCACTGATTATAACACGTGTTTTACTAAAAATAAAATTCATTTTGATAACACGAGTGATGTTGAATTAAGTAAAATCACAACACATCACCCATGTGATAAAAACATAGATATAAGACACCATTCTCTTTTATATCACTCACTTATAGGAGATATAACTTTATAATTCATCAGAACACAAGATCAACTTGTTGAAATTTTAACTCAACCTCTTTATTCTGATAGATTTGAGTTTATCAAATAGATTATTAGAATGATAAAATTAAACTAATCATTCATTTATACATATTATTTTACCAATATATGTACAATAAGATATAAAATTTCATAAGGGAAGAACATATATTTTTATTTTTTAAAAATAGTTTTTATTTAATAAAAATACCTTTTTCATAAATCATTTATCAAATTGAGTTTTCTAGACATATAATTTTTTTATAAAATTTTTATGTGTTAGAATAATACAAAAGATTTTTGAAATCCTAAAATGTAGAAAATTTATGGAGTTATAATTATAAAAATATCCCCAAACTCTAAAAATGTTTAAAATTATTTATACTCAAATTTTTTCATTACGTTTTACATATTCAAAAAATATCTGAAAAATTATTTCTAATAAAACTATTTCAATATTTTTTTAAAAATTTAAACATCATAATTAGTTTTCTATAATAATTATTATAAGTATATTTTTTATCAAAAAAAATCTTACTCAATAATTTATAGTCCAAACTATGATAATCAATTTAGTTTTCAAAAACCAATAAGAAAAAATTATTCATACCGGTGGAACACTTCACTCCAAAAGTCACTTCATTATTCGTTCAATTGTTTTATCTATTTCATTATGTTATTTATTTTATTTTTTTTGATATACATTTATTTTTTATAAAACACTATTTTGATTTAAGAAATTTAAATGTCAGTCATAATAAGATTCTTTCCTAAACTAATAAAAGTTTTTAAAAACCGTAACAGTTTAAATTCCATTAAATATTTATTTAGATCGATTTCAACTATCAGATCAAAATGAAGGTAATATAAACCATTGTATTTATTTTTTATGTCCAACTGACTCATTTGAGGCCAATATAAATAGGGACCCCTCATGTCCCACATCAGTTGTTCTAGAGAATTTCTGTTGAGTTGCTGGTTCTTTTTAGTTTCCCATTCTCATAAATCATTTTTTTCTTATTTTACAAATTTAGTTTTAAAATCTCATGTAAATTTATGAATATTATAATAAAATGTTTGTGTTTAGGGAAATTTTAGTCAAAATGGATTTTTATGAGAAATGTTGTTTTCCTTTCAAAAATATTATAAAAACTTATGGATGGGAATTAGTGTGCATATAAAATTATGATAAGTATTTTGAACTCTTTTACCCTGAACTAGTCATTATTTGTATGCCTCTATTATGTTTTTCAAAGAATATAGAGGGGGGAAATATTCTTTTTTTTATATAAAAAGTGTTAAAAATTGTCTAACACGAAATATGTGAGCTTAGTTGGAATAACCACAGAAGTGGAATCTTATTTTCCTTCACAAAAGATACCAGATGATCTTGGATCGTATAATTAGAAAAATTTGGAAGGATCTTTTTTTGACCATTATGAAAAATTCAGGAACTTTTCCCATATAAAACTAGATGACTGTTTAATTTATTAGAAGATTCAATGGTTTCTCATTCTGAGGAAGGGATATTATGATACATTAAAAGATTGAGATATTTTCATGAGGTATTTTCTAGTAAACATGAAAAGGATATATTTGGATAGTTTAATTTTCATAACCATGGAGAATATTAACTCAGTAATAATCAATTCAAATATAATGAGGTTTTCAGCTTTATTAAGTAAATTGGTTTTTAAATGTATGGTTTTATTCAATATTTTCAATAAATTAGTTCTAATGAAAGAAACAAATATCATTCTTTAGTAATTATAGAATTAATAGAATGATGTTTTTTTATTCCAAGACAATGAAATTTTTTGTGATAGTTGTTGGTGCGACATCGGAAGTAGAACCATAGAGGAAGCTAAATAAGCATGAGAATAAAATGAAAGGAAATACAAAAATTCTCCTCTAGAGAAGTGAAATAAAAATAATATAGTTCCTAATGATGTTTATAATGGATGGATGAAAAATAAATAACAAAAAAAATCAAGAGATAATCATATTAGACTTGTTCTAGATGAGGATATGGAATTAAAAATCCCTACTATTGAAACCCTTGGGTAAGAAGAAAAGAAAAAAAGTAGAATAAAAAGTTGATTGAATCTAAAATGAGTGATAATTTATTAAAAGGTATTGAAGGAGCCTATAATAAGGTTGTTTTACTATCATTTGAAACTAATCATGTGAATTCAAGAGATAGAATATATTTTCAACAAATAAATATTATTTCATTCTGAGATTCATTCTATACCTAACAATATAAATGCAAATTTGGTTGTAGAAGAATTAGTACCACCTATTCAAAAAATAATAATTAGAACTTTCTCCATAAGGAAAAGTATATTATATAATATCTAGAAAAATTGAGGAGGATATTGATAAATTTATTAATTAAGAAGGTTATGGGAACAAAAAACAGGAAAAGATTATGATTAAGAATAATTAAGCAAATACAAAGTGGTTGAAGAATAATTATAAAAGGAAGAGGATGAAAATCAATAGTATTATAATATAGAATAAGATGAAAATGAAAAAACTCAGTACAATATTAAATCAGAATCATCATTGTCATCCTTAAAAAAATTACCCTCTAAGGCTGGTAAGGAAGATATGTAAGGTATTTTTGAAGAATAATCCTCATGATATGGAGAGGCATAGTCATTATCTTAAAAATATGAAGGGGGTCAAAATTCCGAAACAAAATTTGATGATAAATTCCAAACCAAATATATCAAAAAAAAATTAATTATATGATGATAAAGAAGTGGGTAGAAATTTTTTTAATATAGTTTAAAAGGATGTTTCAAAGAAAGAAAAGAATTAATTAAAGGAAAATGGAGTGACAACAAGCTCAATAAAACCTCCTGAGGTTTATCTTGAACAAAAAGATTCATATCAAACCATTTATTTGGAAGGATTTTATTATATTATTTGTGTTTTAATAATTCTTGAAGAAATGATTCAATATTTTCCAAGACTTGAAGAAATGGAAAAAATAATTCATGAAATTCATGATTAGAAATAAGAGTCAATTATGTTTCTAAAATAAAATCTGATTTAGATCTCAACCAATTTAAAAATAATTCATGAAAGTTATAAAACACATAAAAAGGCATGAAATAAGATGGTAAAACTGTCTCATCAAATTGATGATGATATCAAGATTCCTGATGAGCAGTTCGATGTTATAAAATATATGTTGGTTGAATTAGTAAACTATTTTATTTATTTATCTTCCCACATGGATAAAGAGTTATTTTTACCAGGGAGTTTAAAGATAAAATTTATGATCACATCAAATAAGTTGTAGATTCTAAGAAAAAGATCCAAGACATGAATCTTGAAATGTCCAGACATTGATCTTGTGAGGATGAATTTATCATACTCTTAGATAAGTACAAATAATTATATATGAATGATTTGTTACATGTAGTGAATGTTATGAATCTTAAAATACAACGACATGAGTTTAATAAGATCGAGGAATTTTTAAATATCTTCATGAAGAAATATTGACTTTTTTAATTTCTAACTCTCATAGTACTTGTTTTGAAAAAAAATTGAAAATTTTATAATATATGAACTTTCTTTTAATCTAATTTTAATTATTTGAAATTTTTTCCAATACTGATTGTTTGAATGTTATTTTATACATTTTTTATGATTAGTAACTTCAAGATTGTTTCATATATTTTTTTCTTCCCTAACATTTCAAGAAAAAGAAGGAATTTCACTATTTTTTTGTAAATCACAAAGGGGGAGAATTTTATACAAATGATAAGAAATAATTATGGGGGAGAAATTTTTTTACAAAGGGGGTTGTGTTTCTTTAATGGGGGAATACAAAACATAGGGGCAGTTTCTAGTATTTGACATCATACACTCCATTATATTTAGAATTAGTATAAAATTAGGGGGAGTTAAGGTGTAATGATTAATTCAGAAAACAAATTACATAAAATAAATGAACTCTAAGTGTTTCAATGTTATTTTTCATTTATGTTTTGTTGTTTTTGAATTCAAAAAAGGGTGAGATTTTTGAGTTATAAGTTTTATACCTTACTTTTCTATTCCTTTAATTTTTATAATCACAATCTCTTTCTTAGAAACATATTTACAAACTTTTTATGTCCAAAGTGCCTTAGAATGTTTTTGTAGAAAAATTATATTTCTCCATACTTAGAATAAGTTCAAAATTATTATGGGTATAAAATTTAAATTCTTAATTGCAATTATTTTAATGTGTATGTGTTTGATAAAAATTTGACTCACCTTTCTTATATAAAGTGTTATATTTTATGTCTCGTGTATCATACTGAAGAAGTCTTAAATATTGGATAGAAAATGGTACTGATAACATTGTACTTGTACTCTAAAATACTGTCATATTGACATTTGTATGGAAGTATATTAGGCAAAATAAGATTATAATCATATCATAAAGACTTATTTTTAGCATAAGGAAATATTTATCCACCATGATGGTGTTTAAAAATACAATGTCATGATTTTAGTTACACAATATTTTCATGAGATTTCTAGTGTCATGTATCGAATCCCATTGAAACAACCTCATAGAATATGACCATTGGAAAGATTACTATAATCACTAGTTCATATTAAGAGTATAGATCTGGTTGATTACATCCACTCTCTAATATTTAGAATAATTTTTTCTTTGAAAAACTCGTTCTTAATATTTGTATTTATTAGTTAGTTTTCTTCTTAAGGAAACATTGTTGGGTTGTCTCTTTAAGAATATTTGGTAATTACAACCATGTCCAATCATTATACTGATCGTGGGATTTTGAGTATAGTAATATGGAGAATCTGATCCATCAGATCAAGGGATTCCATGGATAGGTACAAAGAGTAAATGTGATTATCAGATCGAGGACTTCTGCAGATAGGAAGACACAACTATTTAGTTATTCTTATTTTGGGATTTCCTAGTAAAGAAATACGGACTATACTATAAGTAAAAAATATTGGGTACCTTTAGTTAGGGTTATATAAAACCATTATCTTAAGGTTAAAATAGATACCTCGTTAATAGATTGAAATTAATTCTTTATTTTTTATTTTATGGTTTTAGTTTTTGTATAGAAATATTTATATTTCAATAAACATTTTATAAAAAGTTAATAATTGTATTCATCTTTATATCCTGATTATTTTTTCTATATTAATATGATTATGATAAATAATTTTTTTTAATTAAACATATCCATCATGATTATGATTGTTTCACTATGATAAATTAGATCAGTTGTGATTCTGTTACATTGATATAATTGGACTATTTTGTAGTTTTGATTTTATGACTTCGTACATCAGACTCTGGGACAGGTTTGATAATCAAATCATTGATTTTTTTTGTTAGTCTAATTAGTTAAAATATGTTTTTTAAACTACAATCTACCCCCTTATATTAAGTATTTTGATTTGATAAGATCTTATAATTGAACAAATATGAGTTAAAATTGATGTCTTTTGGACTCACTAATGATCGAAAAATATTTATGGAATTTATGAATTCATTATTTAGAGATATATTGAAAAATTTACGGTTGGAATTATAGTCGATATCCTAATATACACTAGTGGAATGAGTGGCAATAGCAACAGATCTATTCCAATGGTTTTATCAAACTGTTGGAAAATTCTATTTAAGCAAATATTTCCAAATGGTTTTTATAACCCGTTGTGAAATTATGACCAAAATATATTATCTGTCTATTCCTCCCCTCCCCCACCCATCATAATCTAAACCCTCCCTTCCCCTTCTATAATCGTGATACCTCCATACCTCCCTTCCAGTTTCCATAACCCTACCTGTGTGCGCTCCAGTTCTCCTTGTGGCGTGAGCTCCCCTCCTCCCTCTAGAACCAGTAGCAGTGTGTGTGGGTCTCCCCTCCCCCCCCCCCCCCCCCGAACGAGTAGCATTGTGTTCATGTGTCCCCTATTCCCCCGTGAACCAGAAAAATTGTACATTTCTCCCTCCTCCGAGCCATAACCGCACTCCCATCTTGATTTAATCTAGTACTAGTGGCGATGTGTGCATCTTCCCTCCTCCCTTCTAGATATAATCATGAATTCCAGAAAAAACCCAATTGTTTGTATCTCCCCTCCTCCCATCCCCAACTCCCCAATAGATAAGTACTCATATTTTCATCACATTTCATGTATTATAGTATTGGGATACCTTTTAGAAAGGCGACCAACTGCCCATAGCATTAGCAGATAAAAAAGGCATAAGACATACATTATATTTTCAACACATTTCATGGTCCCATGTGATGTTTTAAGAGTTTTGTTAAGATATGGGTGACATAAAAACTCATATAACATTAGAAAATCCTGGGTAGAAACTTGTTTTATGCATTAGGGATCAAGTGGAGAAAGTAAATTGGTAACTAAAATGAAAACTGGACGACATTACATGAGTGCGGAATATGTAAAATAATTCTAGAGTTTGCATATTGGTAAGAATAATAAAAGTTTGGTAACTCACTCATAATATATAGGTAATACTCTTAGTCCATTATTGATGGAAAAGGGAAACACGAATATCATGAAATTGTTGTAATTCCTTTGAGAAAGGGTCATACATGATCATTTGAGAATTTATCTCCCTTATATAGAAACTGGGACATAAAATCAAAGTAAAATCACTAATTTCAATATAGATGGACATGGTCCTTGTAAGGTAAAATCCATTCATGGTGAATCTTACATGTATATTTGGAATTATAATTCTATTTGGGAACCTCATAAATAAGTAGGCCATTTAATTCCAACATATGCTTGTAATGTGTTTCTCATGTTAAAACTAGAATTAGGTTCCATGTGCTAATGTGTCTTCCCTTATTATAGTGTATATATTGATCCAAGGGAAGTTGTAGCTAAAAATATAGTTTTATTGTCTAAGGATCTACACAACAGTGTTTGTAAAGATAAAGAGGTTAAAATGACTCATAGTGAGTTTATCTCCACACCCCCTTAAAAATTTGTATTAAAATGGTATTTATAGGAATTTTGGGATTGGGGAACTAAAGAGTTGATATGGGAGCAAAATTCATGTAGTATTTCAGTAAAAGGGAAAGGGAAGTAAATTTTTGAGGATCTAAATACAATTTTAAACTTTTGGTCATATGGTTCCATATTTTGAGTGTGGGAACTTACCCGGTTCTCATTCAACATTCCTTTTCCAACTCAACATGCTTCACTTAGGCATGTGGGGTCATTCAGGACGATTGAATTTTAAGATAGTGGACAGGTGATGAGACCTTAGAGAGTGGTGAATCTGGTGTGGATAAATTCTTTTACCAAATTTTAATTTCTATTTTAATAATTAACTACCATTGGTATCTTAACCCTTATTACTTTTTAAGATATGAATTGATCTATTTGTATTCAACACTGACCCACAATTCCAAATGCATTATAGAATATAAAGACAGATCCACACATGTTGTTTTTACATGTTTTGTCCCAAATGAGGTAAAACTACTCCTTGATGTATCAAATTATTACTTACGGCAATATAGTTTCCACTAATAATATTATGATCAATTATAGTGGGTTGGAAGAGGATTACAATGTACCCATGTTTTTTATTTACACTTCAAATTGGGCTAGGTAATTTCTTGAAAGAATTTCTATGTCCAACATCCCACTTTACCTCAATCACCCAACTAGTATCTAAAAGTTCCAAAATATTAAAGTAGATATTTTATTAGTGTAGGATTTACAGAATCAACATCAAAATATATCATTTATCATCATAAAAAATTCATTGATTGAAATTAATTATTCTTCATAAATTCAGGAAACTCATTCTCTAATATCTCAACCTTTCTTCCTGATGTGATTCAAAATTTATACATTGGTCTTTCCCAACACAAGCATAATAACTTCATTAGCTCATAGATGTTCTATAGAACTACAAAATTTTATCTTTTTTCAATTCATCCTCATCGTTTTTCTTCAATTCCTCAAGCCACTATAATATTTTTTTCTCACATGCATTGGTTCCAAAACCTATCTCCTCTTCTTATTTTTTTAGCCTCATCTCACTTGATCAAAACTAATTTTTTTTATGAATTCCTCTTATTATTTTCTCCTTTAACAGTAACATGATATTATATTTCAATTTTGTAATAACCCGAAATTTGATAAGATATATTATTTTTAATTTCTTTCATATCTTCTGGTGTACGATACACCAAGATTATCTTGCGCTATACGCAACACCGTATTGGCTTGCAGTATACACAACACTAATCCTGGATCGTGTTACACACAATTTCATGTTTGTTTGATAGTAGTTATTCTACCAAACATTGAATATATATATATATTCAATGTATTTTGTTATACGCAGCAACAAAGGAGTCGTGCACTACACGCAGCCCTGACTTGGCTTGCATTGTAACACCCCAGGTAAATAAAGAATATGACTTTTCATATTTATCCATATTTGTGAATAAAATACTTAAATGACTTTAAAGGGGACGCTATGCTCGATGGCGTACCCAACACGCAACAACGAGTTTCTTGGGAATCTTACGTTGCACTCTAATAATAAAATAATATTATTTTAAATGGTAGTTAACATGTAGCCGTTGTAATGGAGGGAATGGATAGAAATAACTAAAATATTATTATATATGTTTTTAAATGTTTTTATATTTATCCAATAAAGGATAGAGGCTTAAAATACGGAAAGAATTCAATTTTAGGTATATATGCCCTAGTTTTCACTAAAGGTTCACATATCACCTTTTGATGGTGAACCATCATTAAATATAGTTTTGTTCACTCTTATACATTCTATTGGACCAAATAAAACTTTTCTTAAGAATTGGGACATCAAAATTTACTTTGTGTAAATTTTTGGTATCTTTCCGATAATGTTCATTTTTTTAAATGAATAGTGTAAAATGTTGTATTTTAATTCAAAACCGCTTTTTAATCAAATTTATTTATATGATTAGATTATATTTTTAATTGGTTTTAAAGTGAAATTAGAAAATGTTTTTACCATTAAATCCAATAGTGGTTGTTGGAATTAATTTCACTTTGAAATCAGACTTAAACTAGTGTCAATATTTTGATACTTATTGTTTTATAAAAACACGCTATTTGCTCTGACAATGGGAATTAATTATTAAATTAATTAATGAGACTAATATGTTTTGAATTTTGTAAAACAGACTTCATTTTTGAATTCGGAATATCAAATATATCTTAGGTTGAAGTTTTGGTATTTTTCTGAAAAACTTCAATTTTTGATGAATAGTGAAACCACTAAGTGGTACTTATAAAAACCGATTTTCCGTTTAAATGAAATTTTGCCATCATTGTGTTTTGATTTTCAAAAATCCGACATACATGGTAGTCATTAAGAAGTAAAATGTGGTTCAATTATATTATAATAATTTTTTGGTGAATAGTATCTTATTAAGTTCTTAATCGCGATTAGTGGTAATTAGGGTAGTTTAAGGTATAAATAATGCTTTAATAATAGGAAATGACCTAGACACATGTCCCAACCTTATTGGTTGTGTCATGGCCGACCAAGACAAGCCATGGGTCAACTTGGGGACCCCATGGAGACATTTTGGTTGGGAAATGACATAAATTACTTTTTATTTAATGTAAAAGTAAAAATGACAAAAACATAATATGTTTTACGAAAACAATTTTTACATGGGGTTATAAAGATATGATTTTTTATTATAAATATTCATTGGAAAGATAAAAAGCTTTCCTACATCATAGTATTTTTTTTATGATTTTTAGACGTTAAATAAATTAAATTATTTATGACATGATAATGATGCAGCGATGACATCATTATTTGACGATTTAAATAAAATGTAAAGATAATGTAAAATCTATGAACTACACATGTCCAAAACTTATTGTATGAGTGGATTTGGAAGCCTTATCACCTTATCCACGAGTTCTATCAATGTGGGACCTTTTAAAACCGAAACACATTTTCAAATAAAGTAATATTTCTTTACTTTCCAAAAGTGCCCCTCCTCTCCTCTTATAAAAGGCCCCCACCTCTACCTCATTTAACACACTCCTAAAGCCTTTGGCTCGGCCAACCCCTGCCCATTTACTCTCTACACATCCCTATTCTCATCCTAGAGGATTCCCTTTGGTCAGAATCCTTTCAAAGGAAGCCTTTAGGCTCAAATCAAAAAGAGTTACACTTTTAAAGGTAATTCATTCTCTCATGTTCATTTGTTTTATTTTGCTTCTTCAACCCCCTAAACTCTTTTTATTTACTTATTTTGTAACAACACCAGTATCTTCAATATACTAGGATGTTTTTATAAGATTTATTCGAGCTACACTCTCACACAACTACATCAAATGGTTAAAGAACATATGGTTTCCGTGGATGGTGAAATTCTGCCTCCCGAAACGATGATTGTTAAATACTCATTTAACACCTTCAAAGGTGGTCATTATGATGTCACTATTTTTATATATGATATATAATATGTTTATGTTTTATTTATTCTTCTGTATTTTTCATTTTTGTCTTACCTTTATGGCTTCCATTATGGGTATACGCGATATCTTCATTTAAGGAAGTGCGGACTACCGCCCACTCAAAGTGATTTGATTCGTTAAATACCATATGTGGGATTTATAAAGGATGGAAATATGATATTATATATTATATTTTACTGGAATTATAATATACATTTATATCATTATTATTCCATTCTATAAAATACGAAATAGAAATGAAAGTAGCGTTCATGCGTACGTACGGCTTACCGTCTCCATGAACGGTGCATTTCATTTCTTACCTCTAAATGATTATGTAATGTTATAAATTCATGCATGTACTGGATATATATGAAATATATGATATCTACATAATGAATACAATTCTGGATACAATAAAAATTTGGCCACACGAACAACATGTAATTGTAAGAAGTCCACTTTCGACTTAAGAACCAAATATCAGCAAAACAAATATTATTAACTTAAATGATTACATAATGTTTATGACATGGTAATAAGTGGTATAAAAGTAATAATGAACTTGAAAAAGGTTCTTAAGGAATTATAAATTAACTCATGTTTATTATTCAGGATATTAAAGAACGATCGAGTCAAGTCAGACCCGAGGTAAGGGATCTTATTTCTCTCTTTCTTTTTAAGTACACTCTTTTATGTCATACCTTTTAAGCTCATATTTCTTATGATTGGGAAGTTCTTTTATATTAATCCTACTGTACTTATTATGTTCATATGATGAGAGACCCTATTTCCTCTCATCAATCCATTTTGGATGTTTTGAGTGGCGCCGTTAGGCTGCCGAATTTTCGTAAGGGATTTTTCATCTCACTTTTATTCTGGTGAGATTTATGCAAAATTTGCCACAATTTCCTTTGAGTAGTGTATGTACTGCCATTATTCTAGTATTCTTGTAATATACTGTCCTTTATGAATATTTAAATCAATGATTTATTGTCCTTCTGTCATGGGGTGTATGTTTTGAAAGATACCCAAGTCGGTAAGGGAACCTTTCACCCTCCTCTTTTTTAAAAGACTTCTTTTATTGGGTCTTTTAATTTACATATTTTTATGTTGGGATATGTTCTCATATATCCTTATTGATGTAAATTTTATGTCCAAGTGATGAGATACACTTTTTATCTCTCATCAACTCATTTTGATGTGATGCCATTAGGCTGTCAAGGGAACTTTTTAACCCAATTTCAATTTCTTTGGGTTCAACTTGTAGTCATTGAATATGTCATCCATTGAATATGTGTGAATGACCTTTTATTGTTTTACACTTAATATCCACTTATATTGGGTGTATATATATTTGTCACACATATTTTTGAGATTTATTTGTCCTTAATTTAAGGATACCTTCTTTATAAGGGATTTCATCACATTTGACATTTCTATTGAGGGTTCATTGTTGTTATGCACCAATTCACTCTTATATGGTGTATATACTGTCCTTTGGAGTATTATATCATGAATCCTTTTATTCTCATGATATTATAAAGTTTTGACTAAATGTTATTCCTCGATTATTGTATTCAAGTGTCTCTAATTTTGGTAAAACCCCTTTAACCAAAATATCATTTTAAATGTTTTAATTATTTGTTCTTATTAATATCCATGTTTTCAAAATGGTTTTAAGGATTTATTTATATGGATATTAATGGTTTAAAATGTTAAAAGCTTCAAGGTGGTATGGGACACTTTGATTCAAAAATCTCTTTATTAAATGTTTTAAATGGTTTTGGAAATTGTTTCTTTTTGAATGGATTCATTATTTCAATATCCTAAAATGTTATATTGTGATTGAAACGTGGAAATGTTATGTTTCCTTTATTCATGTTTATGTGATACGATTATGTTATGGTTCTTGGGCATTGTTATGAAGAACGGGTGGTTCCGTGATAAACTAAGGGCGGGTGAGCCCGATATAGCTCTCCAATGCATTGGGTAACGCGAAGGAGTGAAACATTAAGGTTTCTCCGAAGAGATTTAGGGAATATACTGTGATGGGTATTCCAAACGTAACCAAGAGGGTTACTTCCTACGTAAGAATGTTATGAATGCCTCAAGTTACCTTTATGTCTTATGTTTTCTATGATTTATTCATGATTTGATATGCCTATGTTTTATGGGTAAAGTATGATTTAATTCTTATGTATATGTGTACCCATGTTTCCGTTCCATATTTTTATATCCCTTACTGAGATTTTTGTGCTCATCCCAAGTTTTTGAAATGTTTTTCACAGGTCAAGGGAAAGGTACATGATGTGATGATAGTGTCAAGGATGTGTCAAGAAAGAATCTGTGTTATATTTTAAATTTGCTTCCGTTGATGGGAAGAATGAATACTGTCTTTTATGTAACCACTTTGTTTAAAAGTGGAATGTAATGAAAGTTTCATGATCTAATTCTCTAAAACTCTAAACCTGAAAAGATCCTAAAAGTTTAATCTTGTAATAACTCAAGATTAAGTAAGGTTTAAGGCTAGGGCCTTATAGTTGGTATCAAAGGTCGGTTTAGATAACTTTAGAGGTTAGGGTATTCTTTAAGCATAAGTGACATTACCATAATGGTTAGGATTTCAGAAAGAGTCCTAGTTTTAGATAAAGTGAATGAGTAAGTGTATCTTAGTGCTTACCTTCCTCATTAGTACATGATCGTTTTTTTGATATACTCACACTGACATTTCTATTTTTAGTGAATGGATGGATCTAGCAGTCACCAAAGAGACAACAGGTTTGAAGGAATCTGTGGTGGTTCTCTGATTAAGATACTAGATAAAATGGAGGATTCAATGAGGAAACTCGTGGTTGTTCTAAACCAAATATCAAGGAGTCATGATCAACCACTTCAACCTTGTTGAGTTCTCTAATGCATCATGTATGAATTGGCCAACTCGATGTGGAAATTTAGGTAATAATTATTAAGGTAACCATTTGGGTTTATATGATCCTTACTTTTGAGGTAATTATGGGTTACTATATGTTATGATGGAAAATGAAAGGCATGAGATAAACTTGAGGTTAAAATATGTTATGATCATCTTTGAAGATTTTATCTCATTTTGGGGAATGTTTTAAGAATTATATAGTTTTGGAAAAAGGACAACACGCAGACCGTGTGACTACCCGTCGCGTCGGACAAAGCTGCGGGAATCGAACCCACAACCAAAGTGCGACTGGTATTTATCGCCTACCACTGGACTACGTGAAGTCCCTGGTTAGTTTGACTGATACTTTCTATTTACATGATTTTATGAATTAGGAGTAAGTTGATTTTGGGATATTTATGAAAATGATTAACCTATCATGGAGGATATGTGATTAGGATAATTACTTTTCAATGCGAGACTTTAGGAGCGACTAATGTTGTTTGGAGATAAATGTTACGATTTAACTTGGAAGACTATGTGACTAAATCCTTCAAATATTTGGGTTTCAATCTTATATTGGTTTACTTTGAAGAATTTTATGGACAAATTATTTATCGGATGGTCCTCATTGAACTTTGTGTTTTGTTGGACAAATTTTGGAGATTAAGAATAGATTTTCTTTTTATAAGGGGTTATCTTTTTTTGGATTATCTGATCTTGTACTAGCCTTTTTGTTTTTGGTTTTGGTTAAAGTCTAAAGACATGGGATGTATATAGTTCTCTTTTATGGATTAGGTGATTCTCTAGAAGTTGCGTGTAATACTCTTAATGTGAACAAGTCTTCCTAAATACTCGTCTTTTGGAGAAAATATGAGTTTGTGTAAGGAATCAAATAAAAGTTGAAAGTCAATATGATAAGTGAATATGTTTCCTTATGAATAAATTCCTCAATAAAAAGTAACTTAAAACAAAAATGTTGTCTATTAACTTTTCCTACTGGGGAACCCAACACCGTTTAACCCATCACAAGTTTGTGATTTTCTCATGGTTAACTTTCTCCTAAACATGTTTTTTATCACTCTCCATCAGAACATGACCCTTTGTTTTTTCCTCCATGTCCATATTTTAATACTTGGAATCCTAGTATGGGTTAACTCGGGTTACCTTTGTACTTATCTCTCTTTATTTTAAAGTGTTTGTTTTACCGACTTTTGTTCCGATGTGGGACTTTCAAGGATGTTTCCAAGCGCAATTTTAAAATTGCGAGGACGCAATTCCCAAAAGGGGGGGAGGATGTAACACCCCAGGTAAATAAAGAATATGACATTTCATATTTATCCATATTTGTGAGTAAAATATTTAAATGACTTTAAAGGGGACGCTATTCTTGATGGCGTACCCAACACGCAACAACGAGTTTCTTGGGAATCTTACGTTGCACTCTAATAATAAAATAATATTATTTTAAATGGTAGTTAACATGTAGCCGTTGTAATGGCGGGAATGGATAGAAATAACTAAAATATTATTATATATGTTTTTAAATGTTTTTACATTTATCCAATAAAGGATAGAGGCTTAAAATACGGAAAGAATTCAATTTTAGGCATATATGCCCTAGTTTTCACTAAAGGTTCACATATCACCTTTTGATGGCGAACCATCATTAAATATAGTTTTGTTCACTCTTATACATTCTATTGGACCAAATAAAACTTTTCTTAATAATTGGGACATCAAAATTTAATTTGTGTAAATTTTTGGTATCTTTCCGATAATGTTCATTTTTTTTAATGAATAGTGTAAAATGTTGTATTTTAATTCAAAACCTCTTTTTAATAAAATTTATTTATATTATTAGATTATATTTTTAATTGGTTTTAAAGTTAAATTAGAAAATGTTTTTACCATTAAATCCAATAGTGGTCGTTGGAATTAATTTCACTTTGAAATCAGACTTAAACTAGTGTCAATCTTTTGATACTTATTGTTTTATGAAAACACGCTATTTGCTCTGACAGCGGGAATTAATTATTAAATTAATTAATGAGAATAATATGTTTTGAATTTTGTAAAACGGACTTCATTTTTGAATTCGGAATATCAAATATAGCTTAGGGTGAAGTTTTGGTATTTTTCTGAAAAACTTCAATTTTTGATGAATAGTGAAACCACTAAGTGGTACTTATAAAAACCGATTTTCCGTTTAAATGAAATTTTTCCATCATTGTGTTTTGATTTTCAAAAATCCGACATACATGGTTGTCATTATGAAGTAAAATGTGGTTCAATGAGATTATAATAATTTTTTGGTGAATAGTAACTTATTAAGTTCTTAATCGCGATTAGTGGTAATTACGGTAGTTTAAGGTATAAATAATGCTTTAATAATATTAAATGACCTAGACACATGTCCCAACCTTATTGGTTGTGTCATGGCCGACCAAGACAAGCCATGGGTCAACTTGGGGACCCCATGGAGACATTTTAGTTGGGAAATGACATAAATTACTTTTTATTTAATGTAAAAGTAAAAATGACAAAAACATAATATGTTTTACGAAAACAATTTTTACATGGGGGTATAAAGATCAGATTTTTGATTATAAATAGTAATTGGAAAGATAAAAAGATTTCCTACATCATAGTAGTTTTTTATGATTTTTAGACATTAAATAAATTAAATTATATATGACATAATATGATGCAGCGATGGCATCATTATTTGACGATTTAAATAAAATGTAATTGTAATGTAAAATCTATGAACTAAACATGTCCAAAACATATTGGATGAGTGTATTTCGAAGCCTTATCACCTTATCCACGAGTTCTATCAATGTGGGACCTTTTAAAACCGAAACACATTTTCAAATAAAGTAATATTTCTTTACTTTCCAAAAGTGCCCCTCCTCTCCTCTTATAAAAGGCCCCCACCTCTGCCTCATTTAACACACTCCTCAAGCCTTTGGCTCGGCCAACCCCTGACCATTTACTCTCTCCACATCCCTCTCCTCATACTAGAGGATTCCATATGGGCATAATCCTTTCAAAGGAAGCCTTTAGGATCAAATCAAACGAAGTTACACTTTTAAAGGTAATTCATTCTCTCATGTTCATTTGTTTTATTTTGCTTCTCCAACCCCCTAAACTCTTTTTATTTACTTCTTTTGTAACAACACCAGTATCTTCAATATACTAGGATGTTGTTATAAGATTTATTCGAGCTACACTCTCACACAACTACATCAAATGGTTAAAGAACATACGGTTTCCGTGGATGGTGAAATTCTACCTCCCGAAACGATGATTGTTCAATACTCATTTAACACCTTCAAAGGTGGCCATTATGATGTCACTATTTTTATATATGATATATAATATGTTTATGTTTTATTTATGCTTCTGTATTTTTCATTTTTGTCTTACCTTTATGGCTTCCATTATGGGTATACGCGATATCTTCATTTAAAGAAGTGCGGACTACCGCCCCCTCAAAGTGATTTGATTCGTTAAATACCATATGTGGGATGTATAAAGGATGGAAATATGATATTATATATGATATTATACTGGAATTATAATATACATTTATATCATTATTATTCCATTCTATAAAATACGAAATAGAAATGAAAGTAGCGTTCATGCGTACGTACGGCTTACCGTCTCTATGAACGGTGCATTTCATTTATTACCTCTAAATGATTATGTAATGTTATAAATTCATGCATTTACTGGATATATATGACATATATGATATCTAAATAATTAATACAATTCTGGATACAATAAACATTTGGCCACACGAACAACATGTAATTGTAAGAAGTCCACTTTCGACTAAAGAACCAAATATCGCCAAAACAAATATTATTAACTTAAATGATTACATAATGTTTATGACATGGTAATAAGTGGTATAAAAGTAATAATGAACTTGAAAAAGGTTCTTAAGGAATTATAAATTAACTCAAGTTTATTATTCAGGAGATTAAAGAACGATCGAGTCAAGTCGGACTCGAGGTAAGGGATCTTATTTCTCTCTTTCTTTTTAAGTACACTCTTTTATGTCATTCCTTTTAAGCTCATATTTCTTATGATTGGGATGTTCTTTTATATTACTCCTACTGTACTTATTATGTTCATATGATGAGAGACCATATTTCCTCTCATCAATCCATTTTGGAAGTTTTGAGTGGCGCCGTTAGGCTGCCGAATTTTCGTAAGGGATTTTTCATCTCACTTTTATTCCGGTGAGATTTATGCTAAATTTGCCACAATTTCCTTTGAGTGGTGTATGTACTTCCATTATTCTAGTCTTTGTGTAATATACTGTCCTTTATGAGTATTTACATCAATGATTTATTGTCCTTCTGTCATGGGGTGTATGTTTTGAAAGATACCCAAGTCGGTAAGGGAACCTTTCACCCTCCTCTTTTTTAAAAGACTTCTTTTATTGGGTCTTTTAATTTACATATTTTTATGTTGGGATATGTTCTCATACATCCTTATTGATGTAAATTTTATGTCCATGTGATGATATACACTTTTTATCTCTCATCAACTCATTTTGATGTGATGCCGTTAGGCTGTCAAGGGAACTTTTTAACCCAATTTCGATTTTTTTGGGTTCAACTTGTAGTCATTGAATATGTCATCCATTGAATATGTGTGAATGACCTTTTATTGTTTTACACATAATATCCACTTATATTGGGTGTATATATATTTGTCACACATATTTTTGAGATTTATTTGTCCTTAATTTAAGGATACCTTCTTTATAAGGGATTTCATCACATTTGACATTTCTATTGAGGGTTCATTGTTGTTATGCACCAATTCACTCTTATATGGTGTATATACTGTCCTTTGGAGTATTATATCATGAATCCTTTTATTCTCATGATATTATAAAGTTTTGACTAAATGTTATTCCTCGATTATTGTATTCAATTGTCTCTAATTTTGGTAAAACCCCTTTAACCAAAATATCGTTTTAAATGTTTTAATTATTTGTTCTTATTAATATCCATGTTTTCAAAATAGTTTTAAGGATTTATTTATATGGATATTAATGGTTTAAAATGTTAAAAGCTTCAAGGTGGTATGGGACACTTTGATTCAAAAATCTCTTTATTAAATGTTTTAAATGGTTTTTATAAATGGTTTCTTTTTGAATGGATTCATTATTTCAATATCCTAAAATGTTATATTGTGATTGAAATGTGGAAATGTTATGTTTCCTTTATTCATGTTTATGTGATACGATTATGTTATGCTTCTTGGGAATTGTTATGAAGAACGGGTGGTTCCGTGATAAACTAAGGGCGGGTGAGCCCGATATAGATCTCCAATGCATTGGGTAACGCGAAGGAGTGAAACGTTAAGGTTTCTCCGAAGAGATTTAGGGAATATACTGTGATGGGTATTCCAAACGTAACCAAGAGGGTTACTCCCTACGTAAGAATGTTATTAATGCCTCAATATACCTTTATGTATTATGTTTTCTATGATTTATTCATGATTTGATATGCCTATGTTTTATGGGTAAAGTATGATTTCATTCTTATGTATATGTGTACCCATGTTTCCTTTCCATATTTTTATATCCCTTACTGAGCTTTTTGTGCTCATCCCAAGTTTTTGAAATGTTTTTCACAGGTCAAGGGAAAGGTACATGATGTGATGATAGTGTCAAGGATGTGTCAAGAAAGAATCTGTGTTATATTTTAAATTTTCTTCCGTTGATGGGAAGAATGAATACTGTCTTTTATGTAACCACTTTGTTTAAAAGTGGAATGTAATGCAAGTTTCATGATCTAATTCTCTAAAACTCTAAACCTGAAAAGATCCTCAATGTGTAATCTTGTAATAACTCAAGATTAAGTAAGGTTTAAGGCTAGGGCCTTATATGCATTACATGCAATCGTGACCTTCCTCGATAGCGTGTGTTGTACGCAATACCGAGTTTTACTAAACAATGATATATTATTATAATATTATTATGAACTAGACATTATGAACAGTATTAATTAAATTTTGAATTTTATAACATTATTACTCATCTTACACATTTTCTACAACATGGTATAAGAACAAAATAAATTTTTCGGCTAAAATAATCATTTTTCAAAAAATGCAGTTTTGCCACCTTTTGATGGAGCATCCACATTAAATCTTGTTTTTGAAATGTTTATAAGTTCAATTTTACAAAATAAAATTATTCTTTGGAATCAGGATATAAAATTTTACCTTGGATAAATTTTTCATATTATTCTGATGACTTTCATATTTTAATGAATAGTAAAAACACGCTATATTTTAATTAAAAATAACTTTTTTCAACGTAATAACTTATGTGGTTAAATTATAATATTGAATGGTTTTAATGTATATTTAGAATATATTTTTACCATTTAATAAAATTTTGGTCATTGAATGTAATTTCACATTTAAACCAAACATAAACAACTGTTAATCTTTTGATAGTTATTATCTCTTAAAAACATGCTATTTGTTTTGACGATGAGAATTAATTTTTAAATAAATTAATGCAACTGATGTGTTTTGAATTTGGTAAAATAAACATCATTTTTTAATTCATAATATAAAATATAGCTTAGGCCTAATTTTTGGTATTTTTCTGGAAACATTAATTTTTTGATGAATAGTGAAACCACTAAGTTGTAGTTAAAAAAACTGAATTTTTCATAAAACGTAATTTTACCGCTTTTGTGAGTGTAATTTCAAAAATCTGAGAGACACGGTTAATATCAAGGACTAAAATGTGGTTCAATGAGATGAAAATAATTTTTGGTGAATAGTAACTTTTTACTTTTTTTACCACAGTTTAAAGTAAATAGGGTAATTAAGGGTAAAAATGATATTATTATTACCCTTACACATGTCCTAATTATATTGGATAAGTGTAATTCGACCAAAAACAACCTTATAAATAAAATATGACCATTTAGGCCCACATTGATTAGATTAGGACATTTATTATCAATTTATTTAAAGAAGGGTTAAAATAGTTAAAATCAATGTTTAATAACTAAATCATTTTTAATATAGGGTTATACATAAGATAAATTCAACTATAAATATTCATTAGAAAGCTAAAACGATTTCCTATATAATGGTATTTTATTTGTAATTTTTAGACATTAAATATGTAAATTTATTTATGACACAAATATGATGCAGTAATTATCTTATTAATGAAATATTGACATAAGTAATGTTATAAATTCCCAAATAAATGTAATTTGAGACTTTTTATGAATTCAAATAATTTTATAGGTTAATATGACATGTTATTATTGATTTAAGTAACGTTTTTGGAACTAATAATTCTGTTATTATTTTCACAAAAATCAATTACTAAATAGTGTCAAAATTGACATAAAATAGTTTTTAAAACAAATATTATATTATTAATTGTTAGTTTATTCCAAAAAATCTAAGGTTCGGCCAAATAACTTAGATACGGTTATATATATTAATAATAAACAACTTGGGGTTCTTTTGGATTGTTATAGTAATTTTATTAACCTTATAGTGTAAGAACACAAAAAGACACGGTAAAAGTAAAATTATCTAACATAAAGTTAAATATAAATGATAAGGTTAAAATAGGAACCTAAACTTGTCTAAATTCTATTGGATGAGAGGATTTCGACCCATCCCCACCTTAGATTCTAAATAAATCAATTTGTAGCTATTTAAAACCGAATTTGGATTTATAATAAATTAATATTTTTAGTTTTTCCAAAGGTGCCCCACTCCTCCCTTATAAAAGGGTACCTCCTCCTCCTCTTCCTCACACCACATTGAGCCTTCAAGATCGGCCAACCCCTACCACGTTCTTCTCTCCACTTCCCTAGAGACATCCTAGAGATCCTGGTCTTATTCAAAGTCCAATTTTAGTGCCCTAAAAGGAGGTATCAAAGAAGCGCTTCAAAGAAGAGGTAATGTCTGTTACCGATTCTTTCAACATTATGTATTCTTCCACTTATTCTTCTTTAGTTGTTTCATTATGAATTAATAACATCAGTATCACTAATATACTGATATGTTATAATAAGTATTAAACAACCCTATTTCACCATCTATCCATCCTATGGAAAATTAAATCACCGCGCATGCGTACGTACGGAATACCGTCTCCACGCCGTGGTGTAAAATATTTTCCACCACCACCTTACTTGGATAGGTATAATGGTGAAATTAATAAATATATATGATTATTGTAAAGTGATATTGATTCTTTAATATTATACATACACTTTAATACAATTCGACGATCATGGGAATGATACC
This sequence comes from Viscum album, assembly GCA_963277665.1. Lineage (NCBI taxonomy): Eukaryota > Viridiplantae > Streptophyta > Magnoliopsida > Santalales > Viscaceae > Viscum > Viscum album. The sequence continues at coordinate 278,714,511 of OY728119.1, read as the reverse complement.
ATCGCTCATGCGTACGTACGGAATACCGTCTCCACGACGCAATGAGATTCACTCTCCATGATAACCATTCAAGAATGATTATAAAGTATATATAATAAGTAATCATATAATATCTGACATAATAATGCTACTGTATTTATATATATATATATATTTTTGTCATTTATGTCATCTACTTAATTCCATTCAATTCAATAAGGAAACGAAAACATCGTTCATGCGTACGTACGGCCTACCGTCTCCACGAACGGTGTATTTCTTTCCATTTATCAATCTATTATATATATTTATATTATGAATATATATTATATATAAATCATGTTTTATATTCTGGAATTAATTAATCATCATCTAAGTAATTATATGAATAATTACAAGTCAAAACACGGACAACAAATGAAATGATTTTACCCAAAACACTCTTTAACATGGAATTTACAAACAAATGGGTAATATAAAGTCATAAGTGAACCATATATGATATAATAAAAATGAATATGATTCTGTAATAAGTCAATGACATTATTTAAATCATTATACAGGAGGTTTGGATACGTAAGAAGCATATTGGACCTAAGGTAAGGGATAATTTTTCAAATCTCATTTTGTTATCCGAGATTGCTTATATGTAAGTATTTACTGGGGTTATTGTTATCATCCATGTACATGTTTTCTAAAAGTGTTTTTATGTATTTTTAATTTCCTTTTTACCCATTTTTACGTTTACTACATGGTATGTAAGGAATCTTTCTTTTGTTTACGTTATGAGGTATTTTTTGACTTTTCCAGTAAAAGTACGAGAAGAATGGTTTTTTAACTTATACGGAATGAATGGATTTTTACGGTTTTATAAACACTTATTTTTATGAAGACTCCTCCAAAATATTTCATGACTATTTTAAACAAAATCCGTTTCTTTTAAAATTGCATGACATTTTTTAAAAATATAATGATTTTGATGAAGAAATGATATTTTCCTCAAGAATTCATTTCAAGTGTTTTATCAAAACCATTTTCCATTTAAGATGACATTATTTCATATGTGTATGTTTCAAGTATAATGCCTCTATTATTTACATGGTTTCACTTTTCTTATGATGAAATGATATCCATTTGTTTTATATGGATTATGTTATCATGGAATGATGTTTATGAAACCCATTTTGTTCTTTGGGTTATGATGAATGTTTTAAGTTTATTTTGTGGCACAAGTAAGAATGATTTAATTATGAGATGTGTGGGACCTATATCTCCATCCAATGAATTGGGTAAAGATTTATATCTCATGAGATAGACATGGCTAGAATGGAAAGTTAAATCGGTTCAGTAATACATGACTAGAACGAGGAGTGAACTCGATTCAGAAAGGGACTTTGTCCACTAAGATGGTCTTGGCAGCAATGCCTTGGATAATATGGAAATCATATCATGTTCTTAATGGTTGGCACAATTACATGTTTTATTCCCATGATATTTTATCATTCTCAATGTTTCTTTATGATCTATTCTATACGTACTTCCATGTTTTATGTCATTGCTCAAGCTATTGATGTTTAAACATTATGTTCATGTTTTTAAGTTCAAATGTATATGGTATGTTTTATTTTATCCATGATTACCCTTACAGAGCATTTGAGCTCACCCTTTTTATGTTTTCTTTTCCCTGGGATATAAAGAAAGGTTTTAGGTAAGAAAAAAAGTGGAAGATCTTTATGGGAGATGTTGAAGATCTTTCACCACGATTAGAAGATTACGTTCCAAGTTTCCAAAGACACTAAACTATTACGGTCCTTGTGTGTCTGTTTTTGTTATGTATTAAGTATTCCACAAAAGTATTGTAATGTTCATGTACATCAAGCTTTGGGTCTCTATATTTGGTATCAGAGGAAAGGTTTAGTCAACCTTTGGAAACTAGGATGCGAAAACGTTAGTGAGATCCCTAGAGATATTTCTAAGGTATGTCTAGGGATATCCCTAAGGATAAGTATATGTATAGAATATAGTCCTAGAACTACAGTAAAGATCATAGAATTTAACCTAAGATGTTAGATATTGTGGGTAATTCCCCTTTACTATGTTGTTTTCCCTAGCATGATTTTTGCCTCTCACAATATTCTTTTTTGGGTTTCAGAAAATGGCTGGAAATAGGAAGATTCACGATAATGGACGATATTAAGGACAATGGAATGATATTATTCATGAGAAACCAAATGAAACGGGATTTGGAAGTCCAAAAATCATTATTATGCCTAATCATAAATCTCATAATATGATCAATAATCTCAACTTTGGTAAGTTTCCGGACTCAGATAATAAGAGAAAGATGGAGTTTCATGAAGATCATAGGGGAAATAAAGTTCAATTTCCCTCATGTAAATCATGTGGGAAGAGGCATTAGGGAGATTGTTTCAAAGGAACTGGAAGATGATTTGGGTGTGGAAGAGAAGGATACAAATCCAGTAAGTGCAAAGGAAAAGGTTCAATTAACACCATGGACAAGGATAATGGTATTGCTATGACATCAACAATGATTAGATGTTTTAAGTGTGGAATGTATGGGCATTATGCAAACCAATGCCCTAAGGGAAAATCTCATGAAGAGAATCAGCATGGTCATATGGGTAGTATTTATGTGGATGATGATGATGAGACTACAAATGAAATATGAGATGAAATAAATGATGAATTTTAGCTAGTGGTTTAAGAAGTTAGTGGAATGATTGTATGTTTATAAAGAATAATGTATGGTACTATGGAATAAATAATTATCTAAGGATTGTTACACTATTGTTTATCCTAAAGTATATGAAAGTATATGTTTAATGGTACTGGTAACCATGGAAGGTTAGTCAGATATTTTTGGAAAGTAGATGATATGCGCATAATGAACGGATAAGAAGATAATGAGATGTTTGATTGTTTTCATGAGCTCATGACTGATAAAAGGACTAAGTGATATTATTGTTTGATTATATAGAAATTTTGGGATTTTGGTATGTGGAAAGAGTTAACTTTTGACAGAATTCATGTTTTCACTAAGGTTAAATGGGTATTAATTTTTGAAGAGAATACATGATTAAGGTATTCACATGTTTGTAATTTGACCAACAAGATATATCTTATGATGTATGGGGGATAAATGATGGCATTCACGTGATTGTTATGTGACATTTCATGTAATCATTTTCTTTATACTATGAGCTTGGACCGAAGTATTTTAGATAAGCCTAATGATTGGAATGGATTATGTTGGACATAAGTTAGTATTGTTTAAGGATAGAACTTTTTTCGATATTATTGATGGGATTTTATAGTAATGTTGTTTTAGAAGAAGGACAACTTGTAGGACGGGCAACAGCCCATCGCGTCGGACAAAGCTATTGGAATCGAACCCACAACTGAAGTGCGACTGGCCTTTATCACCTACCACTGGCCTACAAGAAGTCCCTGGTTAGTAGAAACTAGTTTTATTTTATTAAGCGGTATGATATATGAAGTATAAGTTCATTTTTTGAACCATATACGATTAATCTAACCATATGATGGACTTATAACTTTTTCTAACCTTTTGTTTGAAACAGATGGAATGACACATCATTCTATCACATGATCTACTAACACATCACTAATAACAAATTCAACATCATTTCATTAAGGGATGAAGTGGAAATTGTTCAATTCACGAACAATAGTGAGACTGTACCAAAATCATGTAAGTATTTCTTTTAATTCATCAAATTTAGGGAAATGATCTTGAAAACCAAAAATGTTGTCTTAGTGACCTTATATCCGATGAATAAGATGGTACCTTAGATCATCACAAATCTATGGCTTTGTTATTGTTAGCTTTTTCATAGCCATGTTCTCTACCACTCTCTATCAGAACATGATGGTTAGATTTCTCATCCATATCAATATTTTCAACTATGTTATCCTATGTGGAAACCCAGTGATTAGTTTATTTGGGTAACTGTTACGTTTCATACTTTATTTTATAAAGATAAGTTTTGGTATTCCTTTTTACGATGTGGATTTCAATTAAAGAAACTTTCAAGTAGAAAATCATTTATAACCCCGATGAATTTTGAGGGTGAAATTCATTTTAAGGGGGGTAGAATGTAATAACCCAAGATTTTATAAGATATATTCTTTTTAATTTCATTCATATCTTCTATTGTACGATACACCAAGATTATCTTGCGCTATACGCAACACCGTATTAGCTTACAGTATACGCAACACTAATCCTAGATCGTGTTACACACAATTTCATGTTTGTTTGATAGTATTTATTCTATGAAACATTTAGTATATATGTATATATATTCAATTTATTTTGTTATACGCAGAAACAAAGGAGTCGTGCACTACATGCAACCCTGACTTTCTTGCATTACACGCAATCGTGAGCTTCCTCGATAGCATGTGTTATACGCAATACAGAGTTTTACTAAACAATGATATATTACTATAATATTATTATGAACTAGACTTTATGAATATTATTAAATAAATTTTGAATTTTATAACATTATTACTCATCTTACACATTTTCTAGAACATGGTATAAGAACAAAATAAATTTTTCAGGTAAAATAAGTATTTTCCAAAAAATGTAGTTTTGCCACCTTTTGATGGTGCATCCACTTTAAATCTAGTTTTTGACATGTTTATAAGTTCAATTTTATAAAATAAAATTATTCTTTGGAATCAGGATATAAAATTTTTCCTTGGATAAATTTTTCATATTATTCTGATAACTTTCATATTTTAATGAATAGTAAAAACACGCTATATTTTAATTAAAAAACAACTTTTTTAATCATAATAACTTATGTGGTTAAATTATAATATTTAATGGTTTTAAATTATATTTAGAATATATTTTTACCATTTAATTAAATTTTGTTCAATGAATGTAATTTCACATTTAAACCAAACATAAACAAGTGTCAATCTTTTGATAATTATTATCTCTTAAAAACAAGATATTTGTTTTGACGACGAGAATTAATTTTTAAATAAATTAATGAAACTGATGTGTTTTGAATTTGGTAAAATAGTCATTATTTTTGAATTCATAATATCAAATATATCTTAGACCTTATTGTTTGGTATTTTTCTGGAAACTTTCATTTTTTTGATGAATAGTGAAACCACTAAGTGGTAGTTAAAAAAACTAAATTTTTCATAAAACTTAATTTTACCGCTTCTGTGAGTGGAATTTCGAAAATAAAAGAGACACGGTTAATATCAAGGACTAAAATTTGGTTCAATGAGATGAAAATAATTTTTGGTGAATAGTAACGTTTTACGTTTTTTTACCACGGTTAAAAGTAAATAGTGTAATTAAGGGTAAAAATGATATTATTATTATCCTAAAACATGTCCTAATTCTATTTCATAAGTTTAATTCGGCCAAAAACAACCTTAGGAATAAAATATGACCATTTAGGCCCACATGGATTAGATTAGGACATTTATTATCAATTTATGTAAAGAATGGTTAAAATAGTTGAAATCAATGTTTAATAACTAAATCATTTTTAATATAGGATTATACATAACATAAATTCGACTATAAATATTCATTAGAAATCAAAAAATATTTCCTACATAATGGTATTTTATTTATAAATTTTATACATTATATATTTTAATTTATTTATGACACAAAGATGATGCAGTAATTATCTTATTAATGAAATATTAACATAATTGATGTTATAAATACCCAAATAAATGTAATTTGAGACTTTTTATGAATTCCACTAATTTTCTAGGTTAATATGACATGTTATTATTGATTTAATTAACTTTTTTCTAACTAATCGTTCTGTTATGATTTTTACAAAAATCAATTACAAAATAGTGTCAAATTTGACATAAAATAGTTTTTAAAACAAATATTATATTATTAATTGTTAGTTTATTCCAAAAAATCTAAGGTTCGGCCTAATTACTTAGATAAGGTTATATATATTAATAATAAACAACTTGGGGTTCTTTTAAATTGTTATAGTAAGTTTATTAACCTTATAGTGTAAGAACAAAAAAAGACACGGTAAAAGTAAAATTATCTAACTTAAAGTTAAATATAAATGATAAGGTTACAATAGGAACCTAAACTTGTCTAAATTCTATTTTATGAGATAATTGAGACCCATACTCGCCTTAGCTTCAAAATAAATCAATATTTATCTATTTAAAACCGAATTTGGATTTATAATAAAATAATATTTTTTGTTTTTTCAAAGGAGCCCCTATCCTCCCTTATAAAAGGGAACCTCCTCCCCCTCTTCCTCACACCACTTTGAGCCTTCAAGCTCGTACAAACCTGCCAAATTTTCCTCTCCACTTCCCTAGAGACATCCTAGATATCCTGGTTTTCTTCAAAGACCAATTTTAGTGCCCTAAAAGGAGGTCTCAAAGAAGCGCTTCAAAGAAGAGGTAATGTCCATTACCGATTCTTTCAACTTTATTTTTTCTTACACTTATTCTTATTTAGTTGTTTCATTATGAAGTAATAACATCAGTATCACTCATATAACGATATGTTATTATATGTATGAAACAACCCTATTTCACCATCTATCCAGCCTACGGAAAACGAAATCACCGCGCGTGCGTACGTACGGAATACCGTCTCCACACCATGGTGTAAACGATTTTCCACCACCACCTAAATTGGATGGGTATAATGGTGAAAGTAATTAATATATATGATTATTGTAAAGTGATATTGATTCTGTAATATTATATATACACTTTAATACAATTCTACGATCATGGGAATGATATCATCGCTCGTGCGTACATACGGAATGTCGTCTCCACGACGCGATGAGATTCACTCTCCATGATAACCATTCAAGAATGATTATAAAGTATATATAATAAGTAATCATAAAATATATTACATAATAATTCTAATGGATTTATGTATATATAGTTTTATGTCATTTATGTCATCTACTTAATTCCATTCAATTCAATAAGGAAACGAAAACAGTGTTCATGCGTACGTACGACCTACCGTCTCCATGAACGGTGTATTTATTTCCATTTATCGATCTATTATATATGTATATTATGAATATATATTATATATAAATCATGTTTTTTATTTTATAATTAAGTAGTCCTGATCTAAGTAATCATATGAATAATTACAAGTTAAAACCCGGATGACAAATGAAACGATTTTACCCAAAACACTCTTTAACATGGAATTTACAAAAGAACGGGTCATATAAAGTCATAAGTGAACCATATATGATATAATAACAATGAATATGATTCTGTAATAAGTCAATGACATTATTAAATCATTTTACTAGAGTTTTGGATACGTACGAAGCATATCGGACCTAAGGTAAGGGATAATTTTGCAAATCTCATTTTTTTATCCGAGATTGCTTATACGTAAGTATTTACTGGGGTTATTGTTATCATCCATGTCCTAGTTTTCTAAAAGTGTTTTTATGTATTTTTAATGTAAATTTCACCCATTTTTACTTTTACTACATGGTATGTAAAGAATCTTTCTTTTGTTTACGTTATGAGGTACTTTTCGACTTTTCTGGTAAAAGTACGAGAAGAATGTTTTTTTAACTTATACAGCACGAATGGATTTTTACAGTTTTATAAAGCCTTATTTTTATGAAGCCTCCTCCAAAATATTTCATTAATATTTTCAAAAAAATCATTTTCTTTTAAAATGGCATGACATTTTGTAAAAAGAGAATGATTTTGAAGAAGAAAGGATATTTTTCTCAAGATTTCATTTCATGTGTTTTATCAAAACCATTTTCCATCTCAGACGACATTATTTCATATGTGTATGATTCAAGTATAATGTATCTACTATTTACATGGTTTCACTTTTCTTATGATGAAATGATATACATTTGTTTTATATGGATTATGTTATGATGGAATGATGTTTATGAAACCCATTTTATTCTTTGGTTTATGATGAATGTTTTAAGTTTATTTTGTGGCACAAGTAAGAATTATTTCATTATGATATGGGTGGGACCTATATCTCCCTCCAATGCATTGGGTAAAGATTTATATCTCATGAGATAGACATGGCTGGAACGGAATGTTAAACCGGTTCATTAATACAGGACTGGAACGAGGAGTAAACTCGAATCAGAACGGGACTTTGTCCACTAAGATGGTCATGGCAGCAATGCCTTGGCTAATATGGAAATCATATCATGTGCTTAATGGTTGCCACAATTACATGTTTTATTCCCATGCTATTTTATCATTATTAATGTTTCTTTATGATCTATGCCATACGTACTTCCATGTTTTATGTCATTGCTCAAGATTTTTATGTTTAAACATTATGTTCATGTTTTTAAGTTCAAATGTATATGGTATGTTTTATTTTATCCATGATCACCCTTACTGAGAATTTGAGCTCACCCTTTTTATGTTTTCTTTTCCCCGGGATATAAAGAAATGTTTTAGGTAAGAAAAAAAGTGGAAGATCTTTATGGGAGATGTTGAAGATCTTTCACCATGATTAGAAGATTATGTTCCAAGTTTCCAAAGACACTAGACTATTACGGTCCCTGTGTGTCTGTTTTTGTTATGTATTAAGTATTCTGCAAAAGTAATGTAATGTTCTTGTACATCAATCATTGGGTCTCTACAAATTTGGTATCTTGTTTCTTATTCTTCTTCGACAGCTTCATGGGGGTTCTATCTATTCTCCACACTCTTGGTACACTCCACATATTATCTATTCTAATAACATGCATACATGACAAACTAATTGCATGATAAAAATAAAATATTTAATTTCATTACATTCCCATGAAATTACCTTTTTAGAGTTTTATATAATTATTATAAAACATTAACTAACAAAATTCTTTTATTTTTCAAATAACGGACATTTTTCATACTATATTAAAATTACTTATTCTATAAGATGTCTTAAACATCTCTAAAAAATTATCCACAAAATATAGTATTCTAAACATTTCATTCTTTTCTTATTTTCATAACTTGGGGCAATGGAATCATAAGAAAGCGATGATATCAAATGCACAGTAATGGTAAACATAAGTGATAAAAATCAAAGATCATAAGGAATCGTAAGATAAGAATATGGCTATAACCACGATACATATGAAAATTACACCCAATGAATAATATATCATCAATCATGGCATAACATAACATTAAATCATTAAATCTCCACATATCATATAAAGAAGGCATACTTGAGAGTTTTGGAACATATATAAGCATAGAAATCATAATATAGTCTTAAAGGGACAGACTTTTTATATATGAATATCAAATCATTTTTAGATTAGTATTATATATATTGCATTATGATTCATTTTATAAAAACAAAGGATTATCATATTTAGAGACTAGATATGACCTATCCCATTTTGAATCAATCTATTCCAAATTGAAAGAAATGAAATTGAACAAATCCATATGTACTTGAATTAAAGATACACAACCCCAACCAAATAAAACGAGGAAAAATAAAAAAACATACCTAACCCAAGTAAAATTTTATTTAAATGAATCTAATTAAATTTAATTAAACAAAACTAAAATAAACTCAATAAACTAAACATAAACTAGGCCAAATTGAAGTGGAGAGTCACTGATGAATATATCTGAAGGTCCTTTCTGCCTCATTCATTTATATTATTTTTTATATATATAGTATTTTTTTGTTTTTATGTAATTATTATCATATAGACGAGCGTGTTAGTTATGGTTTCATATAAGTTCAGTATTTATCGCTTCATTAAATATTTTATCAAATTAACTTCAGTATTATTTATTCACTTTTATGAAATGACATATGAAATTTTTTGATAGAATGGATATAAGTTGGATGTATGAAACCAATCAGGTTTCAACAAATTTTTAGAAAAACATGGAGATATTTTTTGATTTTTTATTTTGCATTGCTTCAGATAGTGGATACATACATTTCCCATGTTATCACTATGTTGAAGGACCTTGGTTGAGCCTTGAATAAGTTATCTACCATATAACTAGATATGGTATTCAAATAGACTACAATATTTGGTATCTCAATGGGGATAAAATGAAATCTCAAAATACTCAGGATCCAAATGAGAGGACTGGATTAGAGAATTTGTTCAATGAATTTTTTTGTTTATTTTTCATCAAGATAAAGAAGAGATGATGACAAAAAAAACATCAATATCATCACACATGATGCATCTAATGAAAATAATGTTGTGGATTAGATTTAAAAAATTCTATGATGCTTCCGTGATTCTATTATATCAACAATATGGTAAAATGAAGAATTTGGAATTTTTAATCCCATTGTTTCATGGGAAAAAAATTTATGATATTTCTCATACTAACATCAATTAAATTCTCACATTTTTAGATAAATTTCCCCCAGATGATGTAGATATTCCTTCCAACCACAATATGGCATGAAAGTTAGTTGAGGAACTTGGATTTTCAAAAAATAAAATGTATGCTTGTCTGAAAGGTTATAGTTTATTTTGGGAGTAAACTGCTAAAAGGAATGATTGTATCAAATTTGGGACATCCAAATGGAAGAACAAAGATGATGTGACACCATATTGTGTGCCAAAAATGTAATTTTTCACTTTCTATTATTCCCAAAAATCTATTATATTTTCATTTTTAATGAAATATCAATAAATATGTGTGGCATGATACAAAGAGAATGAGAAATATTGATGAGTTACTTCACCTTGTAGAAGGATTTACATGGAATAGATTTGTTTCTAGATATTCTGATTTTGTAGCTGATGACTGTAATGTGAGGCTAGTTATTTCATTTGAAAATTATAATTAATTTGGTGTGATGCTAACTTAGTACATCACATGGAGATTTTTCTTTCACATTTATACCATTATCCCTAGATGTGTATGAAATAACCTTCCCCATTCATGAGTATACTCATATTTGGACCTTATGTTCCTGAAAATGATTAATATGTATACATGAAACCTTTAATAAAAGAGTTCAAAAATCTTGGAATGTGGGTGTGTGAATAGATGATTCATGGTCAAAAGATATATTTCATATGAGTGTTATGATTATGGAGACGATCAATGATTTTCCTACTTATACAATGATGTCTGGATAGAGTATAAATGGAAAACTATCATGTACTATTTTTATGAATAGTACACGTTCTAGAATATTGAAATATCACTATAGTTTCTTCTTTATGGTAAATCAGTGATTGTTTCTAATAGACCATTGATAGAGGAATAATTGTAGAAGATTTCACAATACCATAGAGACCAAAAATCCACCTCATTGTATGTCTGGAACTGATGTTCTTAATGAACTATAAGATTTCATTCTTTTACTCATAATGGTTCACTTGAAATAAATAAAGAAGAAGAATGTTTCCATTGAAACCTATTAGAATTGGAAGAAGAGGACTATGTTCTTTGAGTTGTAATATTGGTCAACCAATTGTTTATGTCATTTCTTAGATGTAGTGCTTCTTTAAAATAATATATGTGAAATGTTTCTTTCAATTCTTCTAAATGACATGGGAAAGAAAAAAGATGATTTATGATCTCTACTTGACTGGGTGGATTAGTGCATTAGACCATGATTTTATCTTTTTTGTATCAAGTGAAATAAATGGAAGGTTCCATGTTCTTCGTTTATGATGACAAATAAAGAAAAAAATCAATTTTTGGACGTACTAGAGACTATCTAAGTCTGTGATGGCTATTAAAGGAACATATTCAAATGGTTAAATAGAAAATAGTTTAGGTTGAAATCTGTGAAGACTAACGATTATCACATCCTTATTCATGAGTTGATTCCAATAGAAATACTTCATCTTAGGTCCAATGATTTAAGGGTGTCAGTTATTCAGTTGTTCCATTTCTTTGGATACTAGTGTGCTAAGAAGCTGTTAAATTCGTTCTTGATTTTTTTTTGGCAGAGACCCCCTTAATTTTGTGTGAGTTAGAGAAAATATTTCCTCAATAATTTTTCACATTCAAGATGCATATAACTATCCATCTTTCAACTAAAATACTTGTTGGAGTTATAGTTTCTTTTCATTGGATGTATCCAACTAAAAGAAACATTTTTACATTAAAGTATTATGTTTAGAAAAGAAATCATCCTAAAGGTTTTTCATCAAAGGGTACTTGGATTAAGAATGTATGGATTTATATTCACTATATTTGTCTAATTTAACTATTAGATGGAACAAAACAATGATAAATGAAGAAGAAAAATATGGTAAAATTAAACCGAGTTTTCCCTCACTTCCCCAAATAGAGGGAATTACCAGATCATATACATTGATGGAATTAATCCTTGATGAGCAAGAGATGGCACATCGCACAATTTAGTTTAATTTTTATTTGTTCAATGACTAAATGAAGTAAGTCAATTGTCATTCATATCTTTTTTTATCTCATGTAATTTTATATATATGTTAAACTATTTCTGTTTTTTCGGTAGGGAACATAAACAAATGATAAATAGAAAGCATCGTTCTCTAACATTGAGAAGGAGAGAGACTTTTCATATCAAAGAGTATTATTCTTGGTTGAAATTTAAGGTATAAATATTAATATAGTAAATAAATAAAATAAATATTTAATTAATTTTAATATTCATTTATATTTCATGTACTGAGTTTGCATGCAAGATATATCTCGGAAGAAATCAGAGATTATAGATTTTGGTCATAATTCTATGGTTCGTGAGTGCAAATCATTTGTGATAAGTGGGTATATATTTATTATCACTCAATGAGAGAAGAATATGTGAACAAAAAATGATGGTGTTATGTTAAATATCACAACATAATATTATGCATGAGCATTGGATAGTAGAACTTGATTTTATAATGTATCTTATTATAGAGTCCTTGAAAAAATACTAATATTGGATTTTTAGTCTCATGGTTGAGTCACTCTAAAAAAATGATAGTGGTTCGATTTGATGATGAAGCATGACACATTTATTGATGATTATAGGTTTTGAGCTATTGACATGACTTGCACTCTTACTACCGATGAACCATATATATTGGAATCAACGGAGAAACAAGTTTGTAATGTTAAAGATCATATTTGACCTGAATTTGGTATCATTATTGATGTAATACCAAGACATATTTTTGGAGATGATGATGATGGAATTGAAACCATCCCCCATCCCATTGGCCTCGATTCATTTATTACTAACGATGACTCCAACACATCAATTTTTAGAGTTTATTTCAAACCAGAAGTTGTTGTGGGAAATATATAGAATCATCCTTTGGTGTTCTCAGTTGTTTTGGTATAGCTAAATTTGATTTGTTGAGGTTTCTAATATACAAATTGATTTACTATTGATTAAATTTTTTATCCAACTTTACATTCATGTTCATTTTCAATATTTAATGGTTGCAATATTCTTTAAGTTTCATTTTATAATAAATAATTGAACTGTATTCAAACCTACCAAACCAATCAAAACTAAAACAATTAAATGATAACAAAAACTAGATGAACTGAATTGGACATATTAACCTAATTGATATGAAAATAAAAACTAATGAAAATAATTACATTACAAAAAAAATTAATCCAAATCTTACATGCCATCATTTAAAAAAAATTATTTCTTTCATTTAACGCGGTTGTATATCTTGGGCTGGAAGCTATTGTTCTTATATTGGAATACCAATACATTGGATCCATTTTTTGGTTTTGTATTATTTACCTAACATTACATACTACAGATAGCCTCTAATTATATCAAAACCTTATATTCTGTTTTTTAGTAAACTAGTTGGCATATATATATCACATTCCATACTTATTGTGAATATTTATTAATCTATGTACATAAATCATAATGAATATTAGTTGGCTTTTGTATATTATTATATAACCCGATATAGGTCCAATTAGGTTATAAATGAAGGAAGATTACTACTATGGGGTCTCTTATTCAGTGATCTTGGATTTAAATTCAATAGCGGGGGGAATTAATTCCTTAGATGTTTATAAAAAACCACCGCTCGTTGGCCAAAAATAAGTATTCATCAAGAGTAGTTGGTGTTTAGTCACCACTAAATATTAGAGTATTTTCTCACCCACTCTCTACAACCCTCCCATTTTAAAATTCTCGCCTCTCACATATAGTAATATGGGATTTAAATTCAATATAGGGAGGATTTGTCACATATATATGCAAATTGAACATCACTACCAAGTTCACACCAAACAATAAGAAACATCCCACAAAGTGGTATAGGAGAAGGTGCACTTCTTCTATCTTGAGTATCCAAATGTACAGGGGTCTATGTATCAGGGGCACCTAGATCTCCAAACATCCTTGAATCCAGTTTAATGGACTACAACTATCTGAGTATATGAAACATTACATGTTCAGCTGGTCTAGCAATAGTAGAATGCATTGGGATACTTTGGACACAATCGTTGCCCATTTCATCAGCCTAAGAGACTAGATGTGAGCTGTGTATAATGTTACGCCCCAACCCCATAATCCTAGAGTTAGTGCATTATCTCATTACATTGTCATGATTATAAGGAATTTGAATCATAAAGGACCAAATAGTTTAGTAGTTTTGGAATACAAGATACATACACTGGTTCAAAATTAATACATGAAATGAAAAACAACATATAAATTTTTTTGGGGACATCCACAACACTAATTATTTACCTACAATTAATTCAAAATACACCTATTCACATCCTGGGTAAAAAAATGAAACATAAGAAAAGGGGTGAGCTCAGATGCTTAATAAGGTCCAACAATAAAACTAAAGATATCAAAAACATAAATATTAAACATGGTGAATAACAAAAAATACATTCCATTAAAAATAAACTTGTACATATTTTAGAAGGAATAAGATATGAATAAATAATTCTATAACAAAACATAATCATGGGTATTGTACTACTCGAATAACCACATGAGCATTCAATTACTTGATTCATAAGGAGAGAGATGCATATGTCGAACATTCTGAAAAATACAGTAAAGGCCTCAACCACAACATCTAAAAATTATACAGGCCTCAGCCAAAACAATATTTAAAAATGGTCAAGGCCTCATTCAAGTCCATATCTATTGGTCTCATGATACCTATAGATACATAGATATGCTATATAAATCCCCAAAAATCATTTACTAAGTCCAATTCATTCCTCATATGAAATGTCTGAACATATTCAACACTTGAATTCATATTTAAAATAACATGTAAAATTTAAATAACATTCCCCATTCATTAAACATAAACACTAACCATTCAGAGCTACACAATGAAGGGTATTAAGATAGAACATTCATAGTCAAACTAATAAAAAACCCTTCAAAATCATATTTTAGAGGATAAAATAATAGATGGACCTCAATGATGTAAAATATTCAACAAGGGATGTTTACATAGGTGAAGAAAATTTTAAATGAGACCATTGAAAAATTATTTAGTAAATATTACTTAATCATTCCAAAGTGTCTCATACCACCTAAAAACAATCATATCATAATCCCTTAGAATATCACGAGTATAAGAAGACTCTTGATATGAAAAACAAATGGAAGTACATATACCACAATAATGAAATAAGTGGTGAACAAGGCATATATCTCATAAAAGTTAATGTGAGATGAGAATTTTTCTTTTTTACTTTGTAGAGAATAGTTATTTTGGAAAATCATTTGTATTTATCATGAAATCAGATTGTAAACATGTATATCCCCTAAAATAAAAGGATAGGTAATTTAAATTATATTTAATACTTAAATAATGTCTCATTGATGGGAAATAATTTAAAAATAGGTTTTAATGGAACTTTATAAATAAATAATTTTATTGCATTTTAAGAAAAATATTAAAGGATTTTAAATCGCAAAGGCAAGCTTACTTTCATAAAACCATAAATAAACCAAAATATATTTTTTATGGTAAAATTTGTGGTTTTATAAAGATAAATATGTATTAAAATATATTACAATGTGAAATTCATAATATGTAAGAATTTGAGAAGATCCTTGTATCGACTTGCATTTCGGAATAATTGTTTTTAAATATTGTTTTAAAACATGTAGCTCCCCATAAAATAAAGAAAGATTCTAATTGTAACACACACACACACACACAAACACACACACACACATATAACATTCACAAATAATTTTTTAGGATTAAATATAAGTTAATAATAATTTCATTGAGGTGAGTAGAGAATAACAACAACCTAATTGAAAATGAAGGTTTTGGTAGAAAATACTTAAAACGTTGTAATAAATTGAATAATTTGACCCAAAATTAAAATTTTTCAAATGATAAATTTAATATCCTGAAAAAATAGATTCATGATATTAAACATCATTGGGTTTTACAGATACACCATACATAAGTATTATTATTGAATAGAGAATATCTCACAAAAATGGAAGTGAGATGAAGAAACCATTACCTTAAGCCTAAAGGGGGTCCTCATTTGAAGTTACTGACATGAATAATCAAATTTAGGTTAAATAATTTATAATAAAAAAGAAATCTTATACATTTAATTTATTTATTATAACATTATTAGGATCATTCAGGGCCTTTTTGATGGGTTAAGAGATTCAATTTCATCGTTTCAGAGCGTTTTTTTCCTTGGTTTTCATGATGAATTTAATTATATTTATGAATGGATGAACATGTAAGATGATAATAGATGTGAATAATTAAAGTTTTTGTTTATTAGTTAACAAAAATAATATTACATGGATATGAAATTAATTCGTTTATTTGGAGTGAAGATAAATCGTTTTAAAACATTAATGATAGTCGTTTTGGTTAATTAGTGGTTCTTGATCACAATGAATTCATTTTTCTTTATAATATAATATCAAGTTTAAAAAAGATTCCATAACCTTAAATAAGACATATTACATATATTATGGTCTGTAGTAACTATTAAAATGGCTTTATTACCATAATTAAATATGGTAATAGAAATTGAAAACCCATCGTCCTTGAATGTGGTAAATTAGCACATCTTAGTTGGTGTATTTACTACTAGAAAAAAAAGGGTAAAGAGAGATGATAATTATAGAGACCCTATACTTTTAAATATAACATTAAATGATTTTAGTCATAAATATACATCAGATTACAATCCAAGTATTGTTAAGTCTAGTGTCTTGAAAGACTAGGTATATAAACTGAAATCATAGGACCAAAAAAAACAAACCTCTCTATTTTATATCCATTAAGATATCCTAACTACTTTTGAAACCTTACATCTTCATTGGGTACCCTAGGTAACACATTAAAAAATGTATGACCTAAAAACCCCAATAAGGGAAAGAACATAATAAAAAATCTTAAGCACATGAATTTGGAGGCATGACATAATGATATCAAAATCATTGAACATATAGAATCCTAACATATAAACATGGGATCATGCAAACATGAAATAATATAAACATGGGATCATATTAACATGGGATCATATAAATGGAAAATCAATATAATATATGACTTTTGTATGAGTCAAGGCTAACTTCCAAGATCGTTTCCCATAGTGGCACTAGCCAAGGATAACTTCCAAGACAATTGCACATAACATCTCATGAGACATAACATTACCCAATGCATTGGATCACTACATGGATTCACCCATGTTATAATATTATTGAATATTATTTCCACATAAATAATCAAACATAATCAACCATACATAAACATAAGGGTACCCATGGAAATAAATGGGTATCACAATCATGTTATAAATCATAATAAATGGGGTATCATAAAAGTGTCCATGAGAGAAAAGAATTAAAAAATACAATGAAATTAATAAGTAAAAATATGTATATATCATGATAAGTTATTTAAAACATAATTTACAACATGTAATAATAGTATTTAGGAAATTCTTAGCATTAAATCATTTTAGTGTGGTTTTATGGAAAACACTAAAGATATTTTAAAATAGAAAAGGGAACAGTATATTATATAAAACCAGAAGTGAACCAAGAAGGTTTTCATTATAAAAAGACTGATTTTATAATGAAAATGGTTTCTTAAAATATAGTATATAGTTCACCTGATATTGGGTTAAAATTTGGGACATTCCCTTAAAGCGAGTTTGCTTACTAGGAAGTATTGGGGAGGGAATCAATTAAAAGCATTTATATCCCTGAAAGAGAATGAGGGATGGATCATGAAACACGAGTTTGGAGAATATAAACAGAATGTAGAATTTTTAAATAAAGATAAAATCTAACTTCATTTGGGTAAAATGAATGATAGAGAAACCAGAATGAATAATATCGGGTTGGGTAGAATTCTGTACATATTATCGAAATGATATCAGGTGTACTTAAGAGGGATTAATGAAAGATAAAGGGATTTATCATATTTTATACATCATGATGAAAGTATGGGGTAGGTTCATAATTATTCCCCATCATTATCTATTACCCATAAAATGTCATAACAAAGAGAACATTCTTGAATAAAAGTGAAATGGAGAGGATCACATACCTTAAGTCCATTGGGGTTCTCCACTTTTTATTAACGACCTGAATAAAAAAATAGGTTTATTAATTAATAATTATTGAACCCCATTATATATCTATAATATTTTGTATAATATGTTTATGTTCATTTATAACCATTTTGATTTGTTATAAGGTTCAATTCCACTATTCGGGTCTGTTTGCTTCCTTGGTTTTAATGATCGATACATGTTCTGATAAACACATTTGATGAAAGTGGTTTTCCAAAATTGAATTTGTTTGTTATTAGTGAACATACATGAGATTAAATGGTTATAAAAAATTCCTTTGGTTATTGGGAGTGAAGATTAATTATTAAATAAAACCTTAGTGACAACTGTTTTGGTTAATTAGTGGGTATTGATTACGACGAACATGTTTTGATTTATAACTTAATACCATTAGTAAAAAGGGATTACAGAACATTAAATAAGATATATTATATATATAATAATCTGGTTCAACCATAACACAAATGGTTTCAGCAGAATAAATAAATATGATCATATAAATTAGTAAATAGTTGTCCTTGAATGTGCTAAATTAACACATCGCAAACGGTGTTTTCATTTCATTCAAATAAAACGTTGGGAAAGGTGAGATGATAATAAAATAGACCACTAGCATAAAAAAATTACATCATCTTTTTGGTACTATATTTTTCATACCATTTGGATGAGTATATGTTAGGAAAGAAATGATAACAAAGGAACTTAAAAATGAAATATAAGAAAAGAGGAATTTTACCTCTTGAATTAACCTTCCTTGAGAGATTCTTAAGGGGAGAGGATTTGGTATTTTGAAGATACTAGGGGATCTTGGACATGGGGGGAGAGCTTGAGGAGATATTTGGGAGGAATATTAGAAAGTCGCAAGTCTTGATAGGAGTACAAAGAAGTGGTAATAATGGGTGGAATTTATAGTGGAGGGGAGGGGGTTCTCATAATATTAAAATCATTAATTTATTATTTCTTCACAATTCAAGAAATAGTGGGTATTGCATGACCTAGAATAGTAATAAATGCAGGTGAGTTCTAGATTTGGGTTCTTACACCACTTTTGTTGTCATGAATAGAGGATTTTAATTATAATGTATATATGTGACAAATTAATGTCTTTTATTATTCACAAAAAAATTCAAGATGTTCAGAAAAATCCCAAAAATTCACCCTAAACATTTTTCGACATGTAGAATCAAAAATTATATCCATTATCAAAAATAATTTTCTAAATATGTTTAATTTAATATTTATTTAAAATCATAATTTATTCTAAAAAATAGTTTTAGAACATTTATTTACTTATTCGAAAATATAGGAACTTCATAATTTCACTTAAATATTATTTATATACTATAATAGTCCAGGTTAGTATTCATTAAGGTATGTCACTATTCATAAGGATAACATTTCTATTCATAAGGGTATGTTACTATTTACCAAAAATTATTATGGTCATATTGTACTCTAAATAACTTACTAATTGCAACTGTGTATGTCAGATATTTCGAAATTAAAAACACCAAAGAGACAAAATTATGTTTAGTGGTCACATAGCACATTGTAGTTAATTATGTTGTGATTTTATGTGATTATATGACATGAAGGAAATTAACATTGAAAACTTTGGGTTGTTACAATAAAAATGTATTCTACCATCATAACAACCTTAAAATAGATGTAATTTACTAGATTTTTTATAACATTTTTATGGGGAGAGGTGTGTATAGAAAAGAAAACAAGGGAACTTGAAAAGAAAGTAAAAATACTGAAAATCGGAATTTACCTCTTGAATTAATATTCCTTGAGAGCCACTTTAGGAGACATTATTTGGTCTTTTAAGGAGACAAAGAGAATATGGATGCCGGGGAGGATCTTAGGAAGTGATTTGGGAAGAATTTGGAAAGGGTACAATGCTTGAGATGAGTGAAGAGAAGAGGGAGTGAAGGGGTCAGGGGGGTTTATAGTGGAGGAGAGGAGTAATTTTTTAATATATTAATAATTATTTTATGATTTTTCTAAACACTAGAAATAGTATTGATTGTGGTGACAACTAATAAAAATATGTGTATATAAGTGTAAACCAAGTGGTCTTACATCATCCTTAAATCATCTATGACTCAATAAGTCATGTATTTAGTATTTATCGTAAAATATTATATTTTATTATTAACTTAAATTTTAAGTATTTTTGAAAAATCCAAAAAATTCACCATAACAATTTTTTTACATGTAAAATCTGAAAATAAAGTCCAATTTATCAAAATAATATTTTATATAAGTTAAATTTAATTTTTAAATAAAATAATTATTTAATTTAAAAATAAGAATTTTCAATTTAAAATTGATATTGTAATTCTTTCTAAAATAAACCAAGGGCTCATAAAATTATCTCGAAATCATTTGACAAGAAAATATTTATTTATGAACATATTTTAGTAAAATGAATTTTAAAAATATTTATAAATTTTAAATTGTAATTAAATATTCATCACTCACAAACATACCACTAATTAATTAATAATTTATAAAATCTTCTATTTCATTTATAATGTGAATAAATTTTATTTATACATCCATGGGTGATTCTATTATTCAGAAAGGTACATTAATATTCATAAGGGTACTTTACTATTCATAAGGGTAAGTTAATATTCGCCAAAAATTATGTTGATTCTATCAGACTACAAACATCACCCTAAACGCAACAATGTCTGTCATATTTTCAAAATTCAAATCATTGAAGTGGAAAAATTATTTCTGTTAGCTCGATTATAAGAAAGTGTTGTTTTGTAGAGATTCAATGTTTCATGAATTTTATATTAAATTTATTTTTAAATATTTTGGGTGTTACATTCAACCCTCCAAACGAAAATTTTATCCTCAAAACATTGAAATTTAATTTTGAAAGTTAATGGTTCATACTTTATAATTCCATTGCAAGACACTCACATCAGAAATATGGTTAAAATACCCTATGAATAAGAGGGAAAGAGAAATTAATTGGTCAATAAACAAATACACATTATAATTGTATAACATGGTCATGGAAGAATAATCAAACAATCATGTTCTAATGTAAAGTGTTAGAGAACATGCTCCGATGAAAGATCCTTAACACAAAAGCATAAATTACAGTTATGAAACAAAATGATAATCGGAAAACATTTTTTTAAGACATTTTTCCTAGAGTTTAAGAAATATTCCCCTCTATAAGAGTATTAATATATGATTATATTTCATAAACATAATCTTATCCATTTTTTGTACCTTGAACTATCTATACTTTATCACTTAGCACAGGTTGCATCATATGGTGACATTTAACTCTAAATCATCATACAATGATCATGTTAAACCATTTCATAAATGGTTTATCTTTTTAAAATACCATGATCCAACACTTTGTAATAATTCCCATATCTATCCTTAATAGATCCATGTTCATGGGGTACTTAGTAGTTGTCATTTTGTTTAGAACTCCATGATCCATCCTACTCGATTCATCCACAACCTGATTTGCCTTTAATCAACATAAAAAAGACATATATTTTCACATTCAAAGCATGTGAATATCTTAATCATGTATCCTCTTGAAAAATGGTAATAACTAAAATTACCATAAAACCTTATTGAAACATGCACTCATCCTTATGCATGCAATGGGATATATTCCTTATATCAATAAATGTTTTAAAATCCATCAATGATAGAATAAACCACTTGTAGACTTGTCAATAATCAGTTTTGAGGTAGTGAGTACTTAAAAAAATAAATCATTTCTTTATAATTATCTCAATCATCAGGAATATGTTTAAGTCAATCTTTACCACATTATGATACATTCCTATGATATTAACTTTCTACTGATTCACTTATCCTTAGTACTATTCTTCATACAACATGTCATATATTTCATAATTCTTATAACCAGTACATTGCAGATAAAATATTCAAATGGAATAATCCTCAATGAGGAAAATTAATCATTCCACTTTATCTGTTTGAATATCATGACTTGATCATTATCCAGTAATATCATTTGGTGTATATTCATTTGACGCATGGGACATTGATTCACATAGTTTCCCATTCCTTGAAGTTGAGGCACATTACACTGAAACCCATTTTCTTAACCTTCAAATTATGAATATTGTGGCCCTTTTATCTACACTTGTAATAGACTCTTTTCCTTTTAAGGATGCTCAAGGTTTTTTCCTTCCATAAGTACCACAGGTTTTAAAACTACGCTTTTTTATTCTTCCTTTAATCCATTCTTTCTTCTTCCACCCTTTTCTTTTCTTGATTCCCTTTAATACCATAGTACTCAAATATTTATTTATAAATCATGTTAACACATAATATTATATCATCATAAGATAAGGATACTTTGGAGAATATCTTACTTTAAAATTATGGCTTAAGACCTTAAGAGATATGATCCTTCTTACTCATTACATCGCATGGATTGGTGAAGTTCTCATTCCTTCTACTAGGCGCCATTTCTAATAAATTCCATAGACGAAATTAGATCATAAAATTATGAACTCTATATAACCCTAAAAATGGTGTCGTACATAACATAATCTTATGAATCAAACGTCCATGAACCATATACTTTGGATAATTTAGGGGAACAAATATTTCATAATAGCATGTTACAAAATGTGAATTATTCTATGTATATCCCCTAAGAGTGTCAATTCAGGTGCTCATTAATTCATGTTGTTGTGTACTAGGTTACCCCGATTCAAACTAGAAACACTATGTCATATTTGTTTCTACTAGGTACATTTGTTCCAGAACCATGTCCACTTGTAATATCCAGACAGAGAATTATTTTCAAGTAAGACCCAAATAATATATTCCTTACCAAAATTCAAAAATATTCTAGTATGTGTATTATCAGGTTTATCTAAGAGTTTTGTTCCCTATTCTATCTTTTCTAAATCTAGTTTCCATGCTTTCTAATAAACATCATCTGATACCAACTGTAATGCCCTGATCCCAGAATCTTAGAGTTAGTGCATTATTTCATTACATTGGAATGATTACAAGGAAGTCATATCTCAAAGGAACAAATAGTTTAGTAGTTTTGGATGACCATATACATAAATAAGTTCAACATTATAACTTGAAATGAAAAATAACATAAAAGTTTTTTTGGGAACATCTACAACACTAATCTTATCACTAAAATTCATTTATAATACACCTCTTTGCATCGTAGGGAAAAATAATACATAAGAAAATGGGTGAGCTCATATGCTCAATAAGGGAAAACAATACATCAGAATATATCATAATCATAAATATTATGCATTGTGAATAAAAAAAAGAATGACATTATAAAGAAAACTGGATATATTTTTCAACGAATAAGAGCTAAATAAATAATTCCATAATAAAACCTAATCATGTGAATTATAATAGTAAAATTACCACATTAACATTAAATTAATAGCTTTATAATGAGGGAAATGTATATTCCAAACATTTTGAAACATACCATCAAGGCATTGGAAAATACATCTCAAATTGAAAAAGTCCGCTGCCCAAACCATATCTAAAAATGGGAAAGGCCTAAGCCAAGTCCATATCTATTTGTCTCATGAGACCTACCGATGCATCAAGAGGTTATATCATTTCCCACCCATAAATTACTAAGTATAATGAATTCCTCCTATGAAATGGGAAAACATAATCCACATATACCTTCATATTGAAACTAACATATGAAATGTAAATAACTTTCCGCAATCATTTAACATAAACACTAACCATTCAGATTAATTTGGTGACGGGTATCAAGATAGCAAATCTATAGTAAAAATAATCAGAAACCCTTCGAAAACATATTTTAGATTATAAAATAATAGATAATCCTCAATGAAGTACAATATTAAACAAGGGATGTTGACAAAGATAATGATACTTTTAAATTATACCATATAAAAATTATTATGGAAATAATCCATAAACATTCCAAAGTGTCTCATACCACCTTGAAACATTCAAATCATAATCCATTATAATATCATGAGAATAAGGAGACTCTTTATATGATATTTAAAAGGTTCTTACATTATCCAAAAGAAAGAAATAAGTGGTGAAAAAGACATATATCTCATAAAATTTAAATTGAGACGAGAAAAATCCTTTTTTACTTTCGAAAGAAGAGTTATTTTAGAAAATCATTTATATTTGTCAGGAAATAATATTGTAAATATGTATATTCCAGAACATTAAATGGATGGTCATTGAAATTATATTTCAGGCTTAAATAAAGTTTTATTGAGGTGAAATCAGTTAAAAATAGTTTATAAAGAACTTTTAGAAATAAAACATTTTAGTGCGGTTTAAAGAAAATATTAAAGGACTTTAAATAGAAAAGGCATGTTTTTCTTTCATAAAATCATATATTAAAAAATATATATTTTAATTGTTAAAATTTTTGATTTTATAAAGATAAATATGTTTTAAAATTGTTTATATAGTGAAATTAATAATAGGTAAGAATTTGAGAAGTTCCTTGAATCAGGTTTTCATTTCAGAACAATTTTTTTGAACGATTCTTTCAAAACATATAACCCAACATAAAATAAAGAAGTATTATTATTGTTACATATATATATATATATATATATAATTAAAAAATAATTTATTTGGATTAAATGTTAATAAATAATAATTTTATTGAGGTGGGTATAGAATAAGAGCAACCCTAATAAAAATGGAAGTTCAGGTAGAAAATAATTAAAACCTTGTAGTCAACTGAATCATATGGCCAAAAATTAATAATCATAAAATGATAAATTTAATGTCATGAATATAAATATATTCATGATATGAAACATCAATAGGCAGTATACATACACAATACAAAATTTTTAGTAGTGAATAGAGAATATCTCAAAAAATGGAAGTGAGATGAAGAATCCCTTACCTTAAGTATGAAGGTGTTCCTCACTTTATATTAATGACCTGAATAATAAAATTTAGGTTAACTAATTAATAATTAAAAAAACTATTATACATATAATTGATTTATTATAACCTTATTGGGTCCATTCATGGCCTTTTTTATGGGTTAAAAGATTCAATTTCATCGTTTGGGAGCGTTCTCTTCTTGGTTTTGATGATCAGTTTACTTATATTTATTAATGGATAAACTTGAAAGATGATAATGGTTGTCCAAAATTAAAATTTTATGTTTTTAATGAACAATAATAAATTTAATTGGTTATTTGGATTGAATATGAATCATTATAAAACATTAATGATAGTCATTTTGGATAATTGGCAGTTTTTAATCACAACGAATGCATTTTTCTTCATAATTTAATATAAAATGTATAAAAGATTATAGAACATCAAATAAGACATATTAAATATGTTATCGTGTATTTCAACCATAAAAATGGTTTCATGACCAGAATTGAAGATCGTAATAGAAATTGAAAACCCATCACCCTCGAATGTAATAAATTAGAACATCTTTGATGGGGTTTCTGCTACTAGCATAAAATAAGGGTAAAGGGAGGTGATAATAAAATATTAAATAACCATAAAAACATTAAATCACATGTAATGTGCTGGAGTTTTTATAAGATTTGGATAGGGAGAGGTTAATATGTAAAAGAAAACAACGGAACATGAAAATAATGTAAAAGAATTGAAAAGAGGATTTTACCTCTTGAAATAATCTTCCTTGAGAGAGTCTTTAAGGGAGAGGATTTGGTATTTTGAGGATACCATGGGATTTTGGACGTGGGGGAGGAGATTAGGGAGATATTGGGTTCGAATTTAGACTATGAACATGACTTGAGAGGGGTGAAGAGAAGAGGGAGCAAGGGGGTTATACTGGAGGAGAAGAGTATGTTTTGAATGTATTAATCATTATTTTATGATTTTGATTTGGAATAGAAATATCACTAATTATTGTGACCATGAATAGTTATATGTACTTGTGATTTTGAAGTAAGTTGTCTTACATCATCCTTACATCTCCTACAACTCAATAAATCATGTATTTATCTTATATCATAAATTATCGAATTGTACTACACACATTAAATTGTTGTATTTTAGAGAAAACCCTAAAAATTAACATAACTATTTTTATACATGTAGAATAAAAAAATGAATTCCATTTTATCAAAATATGTTTCTAAAAATGAGAAATTTATTTTTTAAATAATATCATTATTAAATTGAAAAAATACAAATTTTGAATTTAAAACAAATTTTGTAATAATTTAAAAACATAACTGAGGCCTGATACAATTATCACAGAATCATTGGAAAAAGAAATTTTTATTTAAATAAATATTTTTTGAAAATGAATTTTAAATCTATATATTTATTAAAGACTGTAATTAAGTATTTATCACTCAAAAACATACCAAAACATAATCAATAATTTAAAAAATGTTATATTTCATTTATAATATTCCTATCTTTTATTTATACATCCATGGGCGATGTTACTATTCATAAGGGTATATTAATATTCATTATGGTACATTACTATTCATAAGGGTATGTTACTAGTCACCAAAAATTATGTTGATTTTATCAGAATCCAAACATCACCCTGAACACAACCATGTTTGTCTAATTTTTGAAATTCAAATCACAGAAGTGGAAATATTATGTTTGTCAGCTTGGTTATAATAAAGTTTTATTTTGTATAGACTTAGTGTTTCAAGAATTTACTATTAAATTTATTTGTAAATATTTTTTGTGTTACATATAATCCCTCAAATAGTTTCATATGTAATTTTGTCTTGAATATTTTGGAAATAAGGATGATATTAGTTGATGCTAGAAGTTCCTTAGAAAATGTTTTTTTGAAATGAAATTTTTATTATTAGAGATGAATTATGAAGGATTTTGGGGATTTAGATTTTTGAAAAATTGATAAAACTCTATATGAATATGATTATTTAGTGTGGAATGAGAATAATGATACCCAAAGAAAATGGTTGAATTCACCCAAATATATGATGTATTGTTAATATGTACAATGATATCTTTGTTCCTTTCATGAGTTTTCCATGATAAATATGTATAATTTTGGTGAAATTCGATAATAAAGACAAAAAAACTAAGTACTAATAACTCAAATCAAGAATTAAAACATGTATAAACTCTCTAGGGTGATCTATAGATTTAGTAATCCTCCCTATGTGAGTTAATTGAGAAAGATCATTTTATACTAACTGAAGTGGATAAAAGTATTCATTATGGTATTATTATTTTAATTTAATTGATTCGCACTCCACTTAGTGATCCACAATCTATATACAGGGGATCTAATGATCCACTTCTTATAACTTATCTAATATATACATCATGATTTTGGTATAGTATCTTTGTGTATAAATATTTTTATATTCTATAAAATTCATTTTAACATTCTTCCTAATTTTTTAGATATATTTGAGATCCAATATTTGTGTTTTTTTAAATATCATTATGTATCATTTATATGTTTGACAAGTGGTATTTCTTATTTAAGTCATGTTTCATATACATTATTGTTTTAGTTTCACATTAGTTATAGATTTCTAATTAATTCCATATTTGATTTTAGATTTAGGGATTGAAAAACACATAGAAGTGACAAAGTAAAAAATAATGTAGACAAAAATATCCCATTGAGTTAGATGGACAGCCCTCCTCCAGTTCCTATTGTTAGTATTTTATTTCAAAAAAAATATTGATAACATACAATGTCAATAATTTGATTTTATTTCAACTTTTAATCAAGATCCACCACCAACGCACCAGTTGTTCAACGATCATCCTATTGTTCCTAGTGCTTAGGCTAGAGATTTGAGGGGGGATTCTAATACAGCTTGGCACCGACATGCCCAATCACACCTTTTCTGCCCTGATGTTCCATCCACTATACCTTCTTATACTATGGTGTCGTTACAAACCTCTAGGATATGTATGCCACCTATTTTTGTGTCACCATTTTCATCTAAGCCTCCTCATCTCTCTTTCCCACACCCTTTAATGATTCGCACACCTTAGCCTTATTATGCATTCTCAAAACAATATGGATCATCATTTTTTCCTTCTACTTCCTTCTCCCAGGGCTACTATATTCCTTCTTCACAGGTTATTGCTATGACACCTTCTGACCTTGTGGAGAAAACACTACTACCTAGTATATCTGTACATGTTGATGTTTCTTCTTTTCATGGGGATCCATCAAATCCTACTGATCATACTTCCTTAAGTATATTTATAGAAAATGAGAAAAAAATATCATAATTAATTTTCATTATAATATTTTTTCACTATTGAACAGTTTGATCTAATGAAAAGCGGAATAGGCATACATGTATGCGTGTAGTGTGAAACTTCCCCACGTAGCTGATGGTGTAGTATGATGAAGATAATCAAATGGTGGGAAAAAGGGTACGAATGTATGAGTTTTTTGGCACTTCTTTTTAAATACTCTGACATCATTCCAGTCCATCCACTATGTTGAGGACACATTACAAATTAAATAATGTATCATTCATGGGCACAAATATGGGTAAACAAATTCATTATATATAATGTTATGTTATTATTTTATTTATTTACATTAATATTTTGGTGTCATCTCTGATTTAATTTTCCCGACGGAGAGGTTGCGAGATCATCACAACATTAAGATTTAGGTGAGCTCTTAAGAGTCTATACGCATGAATTATATAGAGTCTAGAGTTTTAGAGTTGACACTGATTTAGAGGCCACACCTATTATGGATAAATACCCAATATAATATTTTTGGAAAATGATTACTCATTGGATGACATTCGAATTTATGGTATTAATTAAATTTGAGTTCTTTTTAATGAAGATTAACATGATTTGCATTAATAATTTTGTATTGTTGAATTTATTTTAGGAATCCTGAGGAAAAAATAAAAAAACAATGATGCTACAACACATATCCACAATTTGGGACAAAAAAGATGCCAAACCAAGAGAAGAAATAGGTACAACACTCTGATATACTGATTATGTTTTCACTATTTTTTATTTTTTAATTATTGTTATTAGAATTAAATATCGAATATATTTTGTTTATTTGTTTTCTCTGATGAAAATTATCATAATAATCTCATTACAGTTGGTGGTTTAAATATTAAAGGACATGTGCCTTGAGAATATTTTTTTCTTGTGGATAAGGAAAAAAGATAGAGGCATAGTAAATGAACAGAAACCACTGTGAATTGTATGTTTTACTTTGTTGATTTGAAATTTAATATCTATTTTTCTAACTTAATAGTCTATTTATATTTTTTACAGTCTTTTTTGGAGTCTCTTGATGCTCAGGAACCTGGAAAATTTGGTCCAAATGATCACTTAAATCATGTTTTAGGTGATGAGCACCATATCAGAGTAAACTACTGACAAGGGAAGATTATTGTCTCGATGAGGTATTGGCCCAGTTTAGGTGTAGGTGCTTGTAACACTAATTCAGAATGGATAGAAGTGGAAAATGTAATGGTATAAATGTCTGAATAAATTTCCATACATGTGGAAGAATGGGCTCAAATGGAGAACATTGAATTTTTGAATCTAAGTGAATTATTACGTCCTTCAGTTCCACCAAAGACTATCACAACTTATGATAAATATATTTCACATATGGAGATGTTTTATTCTGCATCGAGTAGTAGTCTTAGTGTTGGTTGGGTTGATGTAGTTCTTGGTGATGGTGATGGAAATAATGACCATGAGGAATAGGTCTAGGATGTTGGTGAGGAAGAGGGTGGGAATGATGGAGGGGAAGAGGGCGGGGGCGAAAACGATGACATGGATGAGTTTGAGGACGCAACTAAGGATGATGTTGAGGACAACATTGATGAAAGTGATATTGATGAGGGACATATTAATTCATTAAATTCTTTACTGATTGATGACATTTTTTGTTTTATGATTTGGTGTGAATTAATTTTTGTGCTATTTTTTATGTTTTTTATTATTTTTTGAATGATTTGGTGGCCTTTTATATTGAGTATTCCCATATGAGTGGGAAGGTTGATTTTGTTTGCTTCTTTGGATGTATAGGTTGTATATTTTTGATTATAGGGTTGTTTGTTTTTTATTACCAGTGGGATGGTGCAATGTTTTGTGTTTTTTATTAGAGGTGGTATGCTTCATTGTTGTGTGTGTTTTTTTATAGTTAAGATGCTTCTTTTTGTGTGATTTTTCTTTTAGGTGGTATGTTTTTTGTGGGAAGTTGAGTGTTTTGTGTGTTTGGTTTCAAATGAGATGTGTTGGAATTGTATTGTTGTGTGTGGGTTTTGGAAATTTTTGTGTTTTTATTGAAGGTTAATGTGGAGTGGGATGTTGTGGGATGAAAAAAAAAATCCATTGAAGGTTTTTTTAACTATTGGTGGATTTTTTTTGATTGTAGGTTGTAGTTGTATTGTTTTTTAGTGTAGGTGGCAGTAGAGTGGGATGTTTTAGTGAGGAGGTGGGGGCTCCTCTCTTCTAACCTCTGTTGTTCTTCTTCCCATCTATTTCAAATTGGTAAGTTCAAATCATCCCTAAGTGATAGAGAGCTCCTCTCTTCCCACATCAGCTGCTTTTCTTCTGATTCACTATAAATTAGTGAGTTCAAATTATTCATCCCTTCCACCCATATTTTATTGTCCAAATTTCATTTCATAAAATATTTGAATACTTTAAAATGTTTTTTCCAATTTTCCAACACCATTTAAATGGGTTTAAGACTTGATTTTTGTTGTTGAAACTGAGCTCATTTGGTGTGTGCATTTTTGTATTCCCTTCAAGGTGTGGGTAAGTGATTCCTTCTTTTGTATTTCACTAATGGATCCTTTACTACTAGGTTTATCACTACAATTTAGTATTCCATGTTAATATTATTCAGCTTTTTTCTACTTTGGTTTCTTTGTCTACTTAATAAGATAATATTTACCAATACCATGTTTTTTAGAAAGGACATTATCTAACTTTTGAATGATACATCTATAAATATATAATAATTTCTAGAAAGTGGATTTTCCTCCCTACAATTTATAGAAACCCCAAATTAATCCACTATATCATACTAAATGGTAAAAAATATCTAAATTTAATGAAATAGAACTTTCCAAAGGCATTTTCAAGTGTTATAGACATTTTATTTTTGTCTTTTATTATTATAAGAATGGTATAAAATCAGTTATTTTCTAATATTTTATTATATTATTTATCTTTATCTTTACTATAAGGAAAATTTAGAAGTCCTTCTATTCCCTCTTCAAAAAATTTGATCTTCATCCTTAGGATATTGATTACTAGTTATCCAATTTTAGTACCCCCTCTATCCCTCTTGGTTTCTTCTCATTTTCCCCTTATCAATTCGCAGCAGTAATGATGATTCAAATCAGTGGATGTTAGGGTTGGGATCTTATTCACAGATTGTTGTGGCAATGGTTGATCAAATATCCCCTTTTGTAGGTGTGGTATTTTTTTCATCCCTTCTTTTCCATGTCTTTCATAGTGGACTGTGAATCTTTAGTTGAGTAATAGGATTTTAGAAATATAGTTTCTTCTTGTATTTGTTTTTGTTATCATGATTTTTTTCCTTGGTTGTAATGTACAAATTTTTAAAATAATGATATTAAACCAAAAATATGTTAATGGAAGGGGATAAAGACAATAATACATTTTAGATGTTTCCAGGACATTTATTATTTAATATATGAGAAATTTATTAGGTTTTTATAAATCATATATTTGTTACAACCTCCAAGAATAGATGAAAGAATGATAGATTGTAAATAGGGGCACTAAAAAATGTCTTCTACTTTAATTTCCTCCACCTAATCTAGATAAAGTGATTTCCATTAACTTTACCACTAAATCTTTATTCTCAATCATGTACTAATTTTCCTGGTAATAGCTTTTGAAATAATCCATTTGCCTATTATCACAACCTTCAGTTCTACTAACACCTCACTTCTGGTGAAATAACAATTAATTAGAAATTACAGACTCTCTAGGATTATAAAACCACTATCCTTTAGAGTATGTAGTCTCTATAATCAATACATCAAACCTGGCCTAACCAATTGCCACAGTATCCTCCAAAAATAATTAATTCAACTGAATATGGAAAATTATAAGGGGTCATGATCTATCTTCTAGATGTATTTATCACTCCTAAATAAATTTTTTGAATAAAAATTTGATAAATAGAATAGAACACCAAACACAAATATAATAAATAACTTTTGATTTACTAAGAATACCCTAGTACTAGTGTTATATTCTCAGTGAACATCATTCTAGAAACTTAGTAAACTGCATGTATAGAGGAACCCAGTAGTGTCTCAACCATAATATACTTTTGAGTCCTATTAAAATAATAACTATATGGATTCACAATTAATCTCAAATACAACTTGACGAGTAAATACATAACATCAATCAGTGGAAGACAAAACTTCCAATCAACACATCCACCTTAAGTAATTATATATGATTTGGAAAGTCTTGGAACCCCAAACACCACATAGATTTTCATCCATTTGGTTTCAATCATCCCATAGAATTTTTTCTATGATAAGTGAACAAGAAAGATATGAATTAAACAAACATAATAAAACATAATCACAACACAGAGAAATTTATGTGTCTATGACCCCACTGCTTTCAAAACCATCACTTTCCAAATTCTACCACCAAGATTCCACAATCATATAGATTTATAGTACATTGAAATATTTTAATTCAATTAGAAATTAACTCCATCAATAATTTAGATCTTATATTTTTTAGACATAATCCAAACTGGAAAACTCACATTGAATTCATTACTCAATGAAACCAAAGCATGTGTGGTCCTTTCCTTCCACTACATTTCATCCCTGTTTTGATCCTTATAAGATTCCTCATTTTTAATAAAGAACATTATGATACTTTGATAATATTCTAAAGGTAATTCCAAGATTGTTATAAGCCACCAATGTCTTCATCCCCACCCATTGAAAAGAAACATTCATATGACTTAGCGTTTTCCCTCTTTTAGACTTTGACATGGTCAGGATCTATTTACATAAAACATTGAAGATGATATAAAAACATCTATCCTACTACCAAACTTGGAGTAATTCAAGAATACATTTCCCCAAATGAATATCATTCATTATCTATGGATCAACTCTTTGACCTATTATATGATCCTGAATCCCAAAAAGGTATGTCTTAATATCAATTTCAATATTTTTTTAGGGTCAATTTTTTAGTATCTAAAAAAATAAAATAGATGATAATTACATGGAAAAAACATAATTCCCATCCAATCATTGAAATAGTAAACCCCAGTGGTCTCATCACCCACTAGTAAAGATAGAAAATGAAATAATAGTGTAGACAAAGGATCATTTTCAATGAACGATATTATACCATTTGATAAATGTATAAATTCACAAGATCTATCATCTCAAAAAATATCATGAAAAGAATGATAAAATACATGAGTCTATAAGTCCTTATATGTTATACCACATTATAATATTTAGGAACAAGGAAATCCCATAGTCTACCCACTGGTCTCCATAGTATATACACTAAAATATTTAGCTACCTATCATGGGGTGTCTCTAGATGATTGGAGATAATCTACATATCCTCAACCAACTTCTTTGTAGCCTGAGTTCCACCCAATCATGTATACAAAGGGGGAATGGTGCACTTGGAAATCATTAAATAGATCAAATATTGGTATCTCCCCTCTTATATAGTATTGTAGTAGATATGGGATAGTATTTAACATTTTATATACTGTCATATATCTCATGATCTAGATTTTTTATTTGCACAACTTGGGGACCAGGTTCAATAATTAGCAATGAATTTTTGTCCCCAACCACGTGACACTAAATATGTACTAGTCGCTATAACAAGTCATTAAAATGCCAAAAACATGGCTTATAGTCACACATATAATTGATCTTATTATAGTAGATATGATAATCAAAAATATAAAATGACTCCCTATATACTATATATACAAATTGAAATATTATGGCTATCCCATAACATCAATCTCTATGTTTCTCTGTATGTTACCTCTATATCCCAGTGTAGAAGAAAATATTACAAGGATTCACATTATAATATTAATAACAGTAAAAAAATAATCATGTATTGGTTCGGTAGAATTCCATCATCAATTTATCGAAGTATTGATATAGGTATCTGTGATGTCTGTTCCTCAAAGTTCCACTGTGATTTTTTGCTAAAAAATCAAAGGAACAAGCATCACATTTCAGTGGATTTACCAGTGGAGTATTCTCTATGGTATGTTGGATTGTTTTGTGTTTTTGATTGAAGGTGGGATGCTAGAATACATTTCTCTAGAATTCTGAAATACATTTCTGTGAATGTTTTTGTGTTTTTGATTCCACTGGGCCATTGGATTTTATTTCTATGGGATGATGGAATACAAATATGTTTCATGTGAATCGTAGATGATGGATTTTAGTGGTGTGGTCAGTTGATTGATTTCACTGTGGTGTTTTTAGATTAAAGGATCTGGAATAGTTCTCATTGAGAAGCTTCACGGAAAACTATTTATAACTGGTATTGGAGGTTATTCCAATAGTTATTTAAACTTTTGGAACACATTTGTGAACTCTATGCCAACAGTTCAATCTGCACTGTTGGGATACCATAATTTGATCACTTATAGAAACAATTTATTGTGAACTGTTGGGAAAGTAATTTCCCAATAGTTTATAACTATTTGAAAATAGATATACCAATGGTTTGAAACATTGGTATGGAGATGTTCCAATGGTTTAAAACCATTTTCATCTCTTTAACCCAATGGATAAAAAATAACCATTCAGAAATTAAATTCCAAACTAGACTATCCCATCGGTTCACACTGAACCAATAGTATAGGGAAACCCAAATGACCCACATATCGATGGTTAATGAAACCATTATGATAGGTCATATTTATTGAAGCGATACTTCAAAATCAAGTACAATCCTTTTGGAAAAATAAATATTGTGAAAAAATACTTTATGAAGAGAGAAACCATATGGAAAGTATAGTAAATGTGAGTTTAGATGGAGGAAATATCATTCATAGAGTCTATTATCACCAATAAAGGGATATATATAGGTTATTTTAAGACAATGGTATTTGAGTTGTCACACAAACTATCCTATTAATAGTGATCCATGGTTTATTTGGTCTATATGGGTATTACTAATGATTTCTGAGGAAGTTTTGATGATCATCAAACCCACTATCCACTATGACATGGAAGGGAGTAATGTATTTTTGTGCTAGTGAATGTGAATACTAATTTGAAGAGTTGAAATATAGGATTATCAAATCACCATTACATACACTTCCCATAATTGGGTAACTCATCATGGTGTACAATGACAAATAAAATAATTTACTAGTTTGTATACTCATTCAAAATGATAAAGTGGTATCATATTCCTCAAGGCAGCTGAATGTTCATGAGTTGAAATATCTCTTACATGATCTGTAGCTGGTGAATGTGATCTTCACATTGAAATTCAAGGGGGCATTATCTCTACGGGGAGAAGTACGAGATATATCACAAGAGCATCAAATATATATTCACATAGAAGGATCATCATATGAAATCATAAATATGGTTAAATATCATCAAGGATTTTGATTGGTCAGTCCACTACCATCCAAGGAAATAAAATAATGTGTTCTATGATCTAAGTATAAAGTATATTGAAACATTATAAATTAAGATAATTAAGAAGGATCCAATCTTATAAGTCTTGCGAAGGATGGACATGGGAATCATAAAGGAAGGAAAAAAATCATTCATTTCTTGAATGAATGGTCGACCGGGGCTTTCAGATAAGAAAAAAGGAATCTAAAAGAGATGATGAAGAAATTTAGAATAAGGTAGAAGCTATCTAAAATGGTAAATCCTCAAAGATAAGAATTGATGAGAAAGAAATTGTAAGATTTCGGTCACAACTATGAGTACTATATAATCCTGATATAGTGAAGTATATTTTGAATGATTCCCATATATTGACCTTGTTTATCCACCTAGAGAACACAATGATGTATCAAGACTACCAAGAGAACTATTAGAGGGAAACTATGAATAAGGATATCACATAATATACATCAATATTCCCATTATGTTAGTCAGTAAATTGTGAAAGGAAAAAGTATAAGGGAATGATATAATTATGTCACATTCCTATATAAAAATTGGAAAAAAATAACCCTAGAATTTATCACAGTAAATCTAAATACATCCATAAGAAATTATGCTATATGGGTTTTTGTGGATCATCTTACAAATACTCATTACTACATTTCAATTCAAGAGTACTTCTAACTTGATCAACTTGTAGGGATATAAATAAGAGTAGTGGTGATGCTGCAAGGAACACCACTATCATTTGTATCCAATAAACATACAAGATTTACCTCAATGTTATGGAAGAGTATATAATCTACAATAAGCACTTTGAAAAACTTTAGTATAGCTTATCCCCTCGGACTGATGGCCAGTTTGATCAGACTATTAAAACACTAGAAGACATGTTGAGATTATACTCAATAGACTTTAAAGGAGGATGGGACAAATATCTTCCTCTAGTAGACTTATTTTAGAACAATAGATTCCCCTAAATCATAAAAAAGGATTCATATGAAAAAATATAAGGGAAATAATGTAAAACACCTACATTCATGGATGATGTTTTCGAACACAAGTTGTGGGGTCCTAATATGGTAGTCAAAATGGTAGAATGGGTCATAACCATTCAACAACACATCTGGGATACAAACGTTTGAATGAAGAGGTATGCCAACATTCATCAATGGGACCTAGAGTTTTTGGTTCACGATAAGGTATTTCTTCTTATATCTCTATGGTAGAAATTCATGAAATTTGGTAATAAGTGAAAGCTATTTCCCATGTACATTTTCCTCTTTGGGATTCTTGATTACTTCTGAGTTGTGGCCCATTACCTAGCACTTATACCAACCATGTCACATGTACAAGATCTATTTCATGTATCCCTCTTACGGAATTACAAACCAAATCCCTCACATGTGCTAAATTTATAGGTGATACTACTCGAAGATGATCTCTCTTCTGAGGAGCAGCTGGTGAATATCTTGGATTGTAGCGACAAAGTTTTACATAACAAGACCACTCTCCTAGTAATTGTAATATGGTGGAACCATAAATAAGAAGATCCTACTAGGGAACTAGAGGAATCCATGAAATATATGTACCCAAACCTTTTTCACCTAGGTATGTAAAATTATATTTTGATGGTGAAATTTCTTAACATGGTAATAATGTAACCATACATAAGTTACTAATGGAAATTACTTTCATATAATTATGTATTGTTTTATAAATATAATATATAACATAGATAAACCAACAAAACATTATTATCATAAATGAATAATAATAAATTAGTTATAAATTAAACCAATAATAATTAAAAATATTACGATGGGAAATTTGGATATAGTCAATCCACAGGAATGATCATTCTCACAAACGAAGGTGTAGAAATAAAACATAATGTGAATAAAAAAATTATTCTTGGAGATAAAATTAATTATAAACTTGAGGAAAAATATAATTCAATGAATATGTAATGGAATAAGAGGAATTTATAAGAGTTAGGGAACCCATATGACTATGGAAAATCTTATAATTTGAATAATATTCTGACCACTAGAATAGAAACCTACCTGTTGGAAGACAAATTTAAGAATTAACTAGAACAGTATGAATATTAGAATAGTAGTCTAACCTATGGAGGTGTAAAATAATAATATTATATGTTATAAAATTAATATAATATATATAACAGTATAAGTAAATAAATGTTTTAAAAATGATAAATTAAGTGTTTGTATTTTTTTTAAAATAAAAATGTTTTAATAAAAACTTTATAATGAATATAATGATTTATAAGAAAATATATTTTCATAAAAAGGATTCATAAATTAATATTATATTTTAATATAATGATAAGATACTTTTATGAGACCACGTGTAATTATTTAATGGTTCATATGAACCAAGTTCGGTTCCGAAGGCTACTGGCAGACTCAGTTGTAGTGGTGGGTGGCAGAGGGAGGCGGCTTCAAGTGTGTAGTAGTGGTGTAGATCTGCAATAGTGGTCCTCAACCGGTGGTGGGGATCTGGGATGAAGGTAAACAGATTTGGGTCGATGATTTGATTTTTTTCAGATCTGGAAAAATGATTTCTAAAATGGGTATTTTGATTTGTTGTTATTTTTTCAATTCATAATCTCATATTGTCATTGCCTTTGATTCTGAATTACTGTTGTTGTATGATTTGGATAATTTATTCTGATTTCTTGCTAAATAAATTTTTAATGGTTCATAAAATCAATTATAATTCAAAAATATTTTTTTCTAATAAATATCGATTTAATTAAAAAATTGAATTTCTCATATTTAAAATTTATTTTCATAAAATTTATTATATTATAAAAATATAAAATCTAAAAATTATTAATGTTAATTTTTAGTATTTTTTAAAAAATTATTGAATTTATTTTTCATAGTAAAATACCATAATTTACAGTATTTAACATTATAAGCCAAATACATGATTTTTTTGAATCATTGATGATGTAAGAAACCATTGTCTCAAACTGAAATGAATAATTTACTATATATATTCAAAATAATCAACACTATTGATATTCTTGAGACAAATTATTAAACAAATGAATATAATATTAAAAACACACCTCTCTCCTCCACTTATAAATACCTCCCCTCACCACTATTTCTCCTCACATATTCTAGGCCTTGTATATTGATAAATATTTTCCAACCAATCTTCTTAAAACTCTTACCCATGTACATGTTCTTATAATCTCACTAAAATATAAATTTCATGTTCCTTGATAGGTTCATGATGGATGTGATATACAATAGTTAACATTATCAAACTGCCTCTCTTAATTTATTTTCTTCTTCTTCCTTATCCTAAACTTCCTTATCCAAAATGGAATAATAAATCAAATAATATATAAATATACATAATTTTTTTATTTTTATAATGGAGTATATATGATTTATCATTTTTCTCACTCTTATTTAAAGAAAGGAAACC
Organism: Viscum album; assembly: GCA_963277665.1. Taxonomy (NCBI): domain Eukaryota; kingdom Viridiplantae; phylum Streptophyta; class Magnoliopsida; order Santalales; family Viscaceae; genus Viscum; species Viscum album. The sequence goes on along the minus strand of OY728119.1, from coordinate 278,674,768 downwards.
ATTATGCAAATTAAGTCGGTCAACGATCTTCATGGATAGTGAGTTTTTGTTTTCTATTACCACATTCAAGGATGGTTTAAAAAAATTGTTGTTAAATTATATTATAATATGTATTTTATAATTTATTTTATGTTTGAAAACTAATTTATAGTAATAATATTTAATAAAATGAAACTTGTTCCTAATGGTCAGTAAAACTTCCTAAATTAACTAACCGCATAACATTAATGTTTTTACACAAAGAATCATCACTATATTAGAAAAAATATGGGTATATGGGAGTATTTTAATTTATTAAAGATCATAAGTACCATTTAATTTCATTTATAATTTTTTAGTCACATTTAAAAATAATATCTATAATTATACACAAGCGAACTGACCATGAAACCATGAATAGAACTCTCCCCAGTGACAGTGAAATTTAACATTATAACTCATCGAAATAGCCAAAAATAAACTTAAAAAACTATAATAAATAATATAAAATGTAAATGATTTTGAATTATGTAATTAATTAATCTAATATTATTATCTCGGATATTAAATGCATGTATAGAACACATTCAAACATAAGGTATGGGATCAGTCTGAACCTCTATATTTCCTTAGGGATATGATTTGTATTTCTTTTCCTCAATTTATATCCTCATTATTATTATATAATTCTACTATATTATATATATATATATATATTATACATATATATCTATCTATCTTAATAAATATTTCTTTGATAAGGAAATACATGTTCTAAAAGGTTTCTTTCTCAATTCCTCTCAACAAGAAAACTTGATAAAAGGGAAATTTTATATTTCTTACCCTTATTAAATTGCACTCCAATTTTTTTTATATTTCACAAGTTTTCTAAAATCTATCATTTTATCCTTAAAAAATTATTTAATTTCTGTTTTTATGGAGATAATGATTCCTTTATCCTCTTTAAAGACTCTTTATTCTTTTCCTTAAATCCATACTTAAGTGTAACATTTAAAAATTTATATACACACCATTTATAGTTTTTTAATTTAGTTTGACATAATTATTCATTATCTATTATTATATTTTTTTTTTATTAATATCCAATCATGATTTAATCTATTCTTTCAAGAATACCATTATGATATTCCCTTTGGCTATGCATTATGACATGATTATGAAACTCGTCTTTTTTATTTGGGTAATACTTATGTTTAATCGTTATATTTGATTTATTAATGTTGAAAACATATACGTGTACATGTTATGATGAGTTCACCCAGATAGCACTCCATTTCATTTTTCTAATGTTTTAGTCCCATGAGACGGTAACTATGGGAATATGGTGTATACCTAATTCATTATAGGACAATATCCGCCATTTGATATCATCTTGGAAGTTATACTTGAATCATGATTATGTCTTGATATATATTGCTTCCAAGTTCCTATACTATTACGATCTGATGGTTCCATATTATATACGTTTTCACTCAATATTTTTATCTATGAGTCATCCCATTTATGTTATAATGTAATGACTTCTGATGCATATTCTATGTTTCATTCCCATGCTTATTCCCTTACTATGCTTTTTTAGATCACCCCTATTGTCTATGTTTTACCCAGTTTATCCTATATTGTTTTAGGAGCTCAAATGGATTTATAATGTAACTATGAAGTTTAATAAAAATATGTTTTATTGTAGATTCAAGTAGTCTAATTATGTACCTATTATTCGAAAGACACTAGACTTTGAGATCCTTGGTTTGTATTTAATGGATATTTATTTTAAAAGGAGCGTAAGAATATGTGTAAAAGGCTTGGGTATCTATAATTCTATCCCCCACTTTTTTATCACCTTTTATGTGATGTTTTCAAATAGTACCAAATCAAAATTTACTCTAAATTATATTTATAAATTCTAAGAATGGATAAACATAATTCCAATAATAATAACGGTATTTTGACCTTTTATGGAAAGGGAATTATTATTTAGAAGGATGAATGGTACCTTACATTCCATCTCACAGTATGGATGTACTTTATTCTATCCAATATGGGATCATAGTTCCAGGAGAAATTTTTGCATGATCTATTATTAATAAAAATATTATAGAAAGTGATTGAAATGAAATAAACTCTTCCCTGTCTTCTTTATATGAAAATTATCTCACAAAATTAATTATATTCAAAATACCTAATTTTATTTTGAAATTTATATATAGAACTTATGAAGGAAAAAATAATGTAATGGAAGTATAATTTTAACTTAGAAGATAGTAGTTTTTAGAAATTAGAATTTACAAATGCATATCCATTGATTATTTTTTGACTAGGGTCAATGTGATTATCTGTACCATAAAAGTCTTTAGAGAAACCATTTGAGAATATACTATAGTAATTATATTTTTTATAATTATATTCCAAAATATTGAAACTAATCTCACAACTCATAAAGATGAATATCATTAATATTTAAGAATTGATTAACTTAAAAAATATCCTAGATTATAAAATAATAATAGAAACCATAATTATATTTAAGGGAATGAAAAAACATGATTTCCTCCTATGAATTAAAATATTTGAAAATGGGATAAGATAAAGGATTTTATAATGAAAAATAATGTATGAAATATTTTTTTAAACACTTTCCTTTAACTTAAGAAGCTCTACACATGGGAGAGGAAATATTAGAGAAAATATTCTTTTCAAATGTTCTAATTTTCAAAAGGTTTTCCAATTTTAAAATAACTGCTTCATTTAAATATAAGGTGAATGTGAAGATGATGAATCAACATGGAAGGTCAATAATAAATAAATTTCTCTAAATAAAATCCATTCAAAATGGAAGAAGAAAATTTTACCCATGTTCATAAATTGGAATATTTTATCAGTTGAAGAGGGTGATTATAATAAGGAGAAAACTAGTGATGATAAATATATTTGTATTCAATTTTCTTAATAGGTTATCTGTGGAAAGAGAACTTATGAAAGAGTTAATATGAGAATGGAAATCAAAATTTGTTTGAAGGAAGAAGGAATATTTTGAGTTTAAAATTATAATCTCAATAAAGAACAAATATGATAATAATAAAATTTTCATTGAGATAAAAACCCCTCACTGATGAAACTAATAAATAGAAGATTTAATTTTTTTGAAAAAGAATATTTTAGATGATAAGAATTTTATAATAATTCTTGGAGAAAAGTTTGTTGAATACTGACAATATATATTTTTGAAATTGAGAAGCAACATGAAAAGTTTGATTATGATTTTTATAGTGATGATAATAATTCTAGTGAATTTACCATGAAAAAAACATCAGGTTTCATGGATGTTAAAGTATTTTTAGATAAAACAGGGAATTATGTAAGTTTTTCACCTCAAAATAAAACCTTTCATGAATAAGATTCATGTTATTAATGTTAATCATGACTTATTACAATCGAATAAGAAAAGATAAAATCCACTCATGTTTAGAAGGAAAAAATTTTAGGGGAATTTTTCTTATCATCCCCAGAAAACTATATAATAATTCCCTAAAAATAATTCATTAACAAAGCTCAAAAGAGGATAGATATCAGGTTTTGATAGTAAATAACATTTTAAAAAAATATAAAAAATTTAGGTTTTTGCTTTATCATTGGGGTTGTGGGAATTTTTCCTTTAATGATTTAAAAGTTAAGTATCATAGGTCTTTAATATGAAAATAAGGGATCATGAATCAAGGGGCAGACGAAAATAGAAGTTGAGAACCAAAAAAAAATCTATATATCGTGAGAATAATATGAAAGGACACCATAGTTTTGGTGGTATTCAATAATTATATTGGATATGGGATCAAGAAGTACACCTATCAAATGAATGTGTTATATTCAGTCTATCAAATCTATATCGTTTAAGAATGATAATAATACTCAGCACAAGAAAAAAACCAACAATAAGATAATGTGAATGATGTTATATTTAATTCATGAGAATTTTAAAAGCCTTAGATTTGGGATAGTGGTCAATATTCTAACTTGAATGGTGACTTAAAACATTGAGAAAATAAAAAATTATGAAGAAGGGTATGTTGCCTTTGGTAATGATAGTTGTTTAAAAATTAAGGGAGTTTTGATGGATAATATTGAGAAAGATCATATTTTTTCCATTACTGTTTTTTATTATAGGGAAAAATCATAACATGTTGAGTTAATGAAATAAATTTTATGGTGTAAATGATGTGATATTTATAAAAAAACCCTTTATTTAGATAATAGTTTTGGAGATAAATATATGATGATAATAGGGTTAAGAACCCCATGAAAAAAAATTCAAGATGAAAAATCCAAGGTAGATTGTTACATATTGTTAAAAGTAATAGAATATTTATGTCATATAAGGACTAATAAACTTGGATTAAATAAAACTATAAAATTAATCAAAGAAGAGGTAGTGATAAATATTCTTATTCTGAAATATGGAATTATTACAATTTAAAAAATATAAAATGGAAAATAGTGAACACAAACTAAAATGGAGTAGAAATTAAAACAAAGAAACCCTTGGATCTAGTTCAATTTTATATTTATGGGAATATAATAAAAAAATTAAAATTTTTAGACAGATATCTTTTCACATTAATTGATTATTTCACTAGAATCACATGTTTTATTTTTATGTCACAAAGATCACAAGACTTATACTAATTAAAATGTTTTATAAGGATTTATAAAAAACAAAAAGATTTTCCATTGTAGAGGATGAGGTCTAAAAATGGAATTGAATATGACAACAATAATTTTTTAGAATATCAAGATAAACATGGAATAATATTGTAATTTAGTGAACCTTATAATCCTCAATGGATATGGGTGGATCAATTTAAGAACAAAAGTATTATGCATATGGATAAATAATTCTTATGGAGCATGAAAATTTAAGATATTTTTGGTTACTAGAAATTATAACTAAAAAATAATTTATAACTGATGTATTTTGATAAAAAACAAATATAACTCCTTATAAAATGTCATTTAAAAAGAAATATTCTTTAAAACTTCATATAGTGCTTGGGAATCCATGCTTGATCAAGAGGTTGGGAAAAAATACTGGTATGTTTGGTAATTAGATATAATATAAATCAAGAGATTTTCCACTAATTTAAATAGAATGAAGTAGACACAAAGAAAGAAAAAATCCAAAAGTAAACATTCAAATAAAGTGGCTTAAGGCTAGTCATATAAACATAATGTTCTTTAATTCTCTTCAATGGAACAGAAAATCTTGTAAACCTTTATTCTTTTTGAAAGTGGATGGAAATATAATTCCGGATAATGAGAATCATTATGATCACATTGTATCCTACTATAAAAATTTGTTTGAGGGAAATGGAATTAAGGGATATTTGATTGGTGGTTTCATTCACAAGTTTTTCAATCATGAGGATAACTCTTTGCCAACCAGTTTTCCTCTTGAATTTAAAATAAGGAATACTATTTTTAGTATGATTCCCAATAGTTCTCCTAGAATGTATGGTTTTTTAATTTATTCTTTCTGAGATATTGGTATAACATATAAGTTGATTAATGTATGCCTTTCACCTCATTATTTAGTACAGTTTCTCTTCCTCTTATTCTCAATGCTTAATTCGTATTCTTTTACCAATGACTAATAATGATTATGATATTCATTTTTGAGGCAAATTTATCTTATTATAAGGATCTATAATATTATCAAAAAAATATTTCTTATATAAATTCTCTTATTACTAACAATTTCACTTCTTGGAATCAATTTGGTTTTTTAAAAGTAAGGTGTATTCATTATTTTATTTCAATAGCTTATGATTGTCTCAACCTTATCTAAAAGTGTAACGACTTGAACTTTTATTAATGAAAATTATTTTGGATCTAATTTAATTTATTATTATGTAAAATGGTTATATAAAACATATAAACATCCTTGGTTTTATGTTTTTTAGATTTTAAGATACCATTAATAATTGTTACCATTTCTGATATAGACGTTGAATAGTGATCATGTGACTAGTATAAATATAGGGCTTCAAAAAATCCAATTTTCTAAGACAAATTAAGCGATGACCTCATCTAGTAAAATTGTTTTATATGAAGCCCATTTTTCATCGCTCTTAAAGGAGGTGGAATCACTAGGCTTCACTCTTGACCAATCCCAAGCTGAGCTTCAACACATTAAGCTTGAGCCGAACCGCCTACGGGAGAAGTGGATGTTAATAGAGATTACCACTTGAAGGATGTTAACCATCCACCCCAAGAGTCTATCATCATATATCACCTTACCCTTAGGTATTATGAGGGTGTTATAAAGGGATATGTAACAAGACCCTAGAAACATTATTGTGTGTTTTATTTTTTTTATAATGAATATACATTTATTTTGTAAATGGTTTTTAAATCACAAATACTATTTTTAGTTAATATTAAATTAAGAGATTTGTTTTTATAAATTAATGGATTTTTTAATTAAATAATATTTTAATGAAATATTATTGATAAATTAATTTTTATTAAATATAAATTATCATATAATTTTTATGAATGCAACTGTAATTTTTATTAAGGTTTGAAAGCTGTTTTTGTCAAAAACCATGAATTTTCGATAAATGTCAGTTTTTATTTTAAAAGAAAATATCCACATATTTAGAAATTTATTTAGATAAAATGAATATTTATTTTTTAATGAGGATGTCATAATTATCTAACAGGGAATGTTTCATAATTTTCTGAGATAGTCTAATTTTAGGGTAAAAATAAAATAATCTTTAAATATATAATCTATTTTATGACATCATAATGACCCAATAGTGATATAATAAAATACTATAAATGGGTTTTTCAGACAATATATGTTTTAACATTAAAAAAATAGGATTTTCAGTATGTTTGATTTATTTTACAAAGCCTTAAAGTACCCTCTAAGACTTATAAAACATTTTGTTATTTTAAAATGATTTCCTTGAGAGTGGGACTCACCTTCACATAAGAAAGACCAGTATTTTAATAATTTCGGCCAATGGCCGTATAAAATAATATTTTTCTCTCCACTTTGGAAAAAAAACCTTTTTCAAAAACCATGGTTTGGTTTATGGTTTTGAAAATATTAATGTGTTGGTCAAAAACCAAAATAATAAATAATTCTCTCTCCTTTCCAATATAAAACAACTCAATCTCACATTCTTCTTCACTCAAACCATTTGGAGACTGAACAAACCCTTCCCTCCTCTCTCTATAATCTTATTAAGGAACCTGAATCTCCAAATAATCCTCTCTCAAGCCTCTACCAAGCCTTTGGTATGACACTTCCATGTAAGAGATTTCTTCCTCTCTCCTTTTTGTCCAAATTTCTTTTCGTTATTATACCCATTTATTTTCAATTGAAACTATTGGGGTATGATTTTTATCCTCCACTATACGGTAATACTTATGTTTTAATTATGATATACCCCTTTCTCTCTCATTAATTCCTCCCATGTACACTTGTTTCCATGCCAAAATTGGTTAAGGTATTTCTCTCTCCTCATTTAATATCAAGAAATTTTTTATATCATGCATATAAATTCCATTAACTAAGTTGTAAAATATGTTATATGACCCCCTTATTGTCTATTTTATTTACATATGATGATGTAGCCATCTATCTCTCATCAACCATTTTTATGAACACTTATGTCACGCAATTATTCTGTCGGAATTGCACAACAATTTTCCAACCCAAAGTCATTGTGTAGTGAATACCAAACCCATATGTCTATCATGTGTATTCCCCTTTATGCACATTTACATATTGATTATAGAGTTTCATGTTTGTATTACACATTCCTGTATAGTGGAATAAATTTTATTTTGAATGGTTCTATTTATATGATCTATGTGGCACACTTATTCATGAAATTAAATGATTAAGAAGGGTGCACCCTGATAGCACAACAATGCATTGGGTAAAGACTAGTATGCTGATATGTCAAGTTAAATTAGGGTTTGATCATTCTAAATCAAGATCAATGATATTTTATTCGTGCTTCTTGTGCAATTATCCTTAGCTCAGGCTAATATCTTGTTAATTGTTGTTGCGACATTTTCATGTTAGGATAATCATGTTATATCATCCCTTTATATTCATGTTTCTATTGTGATCCAGTTATAATACTAATTCCTAACATGTATTATATTCTTCATGTTATTCCTTCATTAATCCCTTATTGGGCTTTATAGATCACCCTTTTCTTACGCATGTCCTCAGGTTATCCCATGAAACGCTAAGTACAAAGGAATATTGTGGTAATGTAAAAAATATTTTCCATAAAGACAATTTGTTTTATGTTCTAAGTTGTTTTTTAATTTTTCTAATTTTCTAATACACTAGAACTATCGATCATCAAAATTGTCTTAAGTGAATGTTTATGTAACAAATCATTCTTATGTCTGTAATAAGGAGCAGGGTTGTTATAGTTGGTATCAGAGGATTGGTTTAGTTATTTTGGGGATTAGGATTACAAAATTGTAGTAAAAGCCTTAGGGATAATACTATGTTTAATCAAAACATCCCTACATTTTGGTGAGTATTGAGTAAAAGATTTAATAACAAAATACATCTTTTTTTTTATATGAGTAGGTAGAGGCGGCTCTGGCACATATGTATCTAGGGGTAAAACCTGAAAACACCATTTTGAGATAGACATAAAGGGGAACCCGTGCATGAAAATGGGCCTTGCAGAACTCTTCGTTATGGAACTCCCATGGGATATTATTTGGTAAATTCATAAGCTTTGTAGTAACCATTGTTAAGGGAATAAAAAAATGACCCTAATAATATATGTTGGGAAGTAGAAAATGGATAACATAGATAAGTTAAGGAAATAAATGTAACTTTTAACTTATACATTTTAGTCATTGGATTCCCCTTTATTTTTTCACCTAACATTCCTTTTATTTCTTCCAATTCCTAGTAATTGGAGGAATCGGTCTAATAACCGATGTTATGATCAATGTGACAACTGTTTTAATGAGATACCCAATCCGATGGGGGTAGGAATCACAAAATTTTTCATGATAATATCTTAGTTAACTAAATTTTTAAATAGAAACATGGTTCAAGAGGAACATTCACACCCCCCTAAGAAAGAAAAATTCACAACTGATAGCTTCATGAGAAAATGGCCTCCTACTTTTAATGGATCATTTAATCCCTAAATTACCAAACAATGGATCAAATCCATTGAAAAAGTCTTCTCCATCCTTTAATGTTTTGAAAAATTTAAGCTTATTCTTTCTACTTATCATATAGAGGGTGAAGATGATCAATGGTGGAAATTGATAAAAATACCAAGCTTGGGGAGGAGACAGAGGCATTGGAATGGAAGGATTTCGAAAAAAATGTTTTTTGATAAATATTTTCCTCGCACCCTCTAACTTCAGATGGAAAGGGACTTCCTTTCCCTCAAGTAAAAATATGATGAATCCATCAGAGCGTACGAGACAAATATCACAAAGATTGCATGATATTCATATACCTTTTTCATTACCCATTAATAAAAGGTTTCTCACTTCTTTACTAGGCAAAAACATATCCTATGGAAATCCCAAGTGATCTGTGACTTTGATGGATATGAGGAAATGGTTCGATGTGAACTCAATTTTGAAATGGTGATCAAAGAATCTTAGTGGTATCATGGGGATAAGAAGCATAAGGTGGACTTTAGTTTTTGAGGTTCAATGGATAAATCCAATGATTCTATGAAATTCTAGATCCCTACTTTTCAAAGGTGTGGAAACTAGCACCCTAGATATTTCCTAGAGGAGATGAGGAAAATACTTTAGGTGTGTAAGAAATGGATATTAATTAGTGACAAGAAAAATAAACTACTGTGATAGAGGAGAGGAACACTCCATTCGACCGTCAACTAAATATTCATTACTTCAACTACAATGAACTAGAGAACTTTTCAAACTAGTACCCCAAGCCAAGGGTTTTAAGGGGAAACCAATAACCTCAAAGGCAGCAAGGGTGAGCTATTTTCATCAATAATACCAAAGAGAACCTCAACAATAAAGTGGTGACATGTATGTTAGTAATTAATTCATGAATACCAAACATAATTTTTGATATTGGTTCAACATATTCTTTTATATGTTGAAATTTTAGTATAAATATCCCAACACCACTGAAAATCATAGAAGTAGAGATATCGGTGGGAATGGAAAATGATGAAATCAATGAAACCCATGAATATAACTCCTCCCCTGTCACGATTGGTTGATTGAAATTCCTGTAGAACCTCGTCATAATACCCCTAGTGAAATTTGATTCAATTCTTGGCATGTATTCTATTTCCCAATATTTATCCAACATAAATTTATGTGATAGGGATATAACTCTCTATATGGAGAATTGACACTCGATTATGTACAAGTGTAAGGAGGAGGATGAATCTTCTTTAGCACTATCTCTACAAGTGTGGATATTACTGCCCTATAAGCACGTGTATCCTGCTCAAATGATTTATTCTAAGGAATGAACCATCCTTTAAGACATGCCTATTGTGAGGCAATTCACTGAAGTGTTTCCTGGGGAATTTCTTGGTCTTCATCCTAGAAGATTTGTTGAATTATCAATTGATATTATACCTAGGGCTTTTACAATATCAAATACTCTATATAGAATGTATGTTGTGGAGCATGTGGAGTTGAAGAAACAACTAAAAGAACATATGGATAAAGGGTTTGTATTCCCAAGTGCTTCACCATGGGGTGAACCAGTCCTCTTCATCAAAAATAAGGATGAGTCAATGCGCCTTTGCATTGATTATCATGAGCTCAACAAAATCATGATAAAGAGAAAGTATCATATTCCCTAAATTGATGAATTTTTTGACCAGCTACATGGAGCACAATACTTATCCAAGGTAGGTTTTCGTTTGGGATATTACCATGTAAGGGTGAATAAGGAGGATATCCCCAAGGCTCCTTTTTGTTCAAGGTATGGTAACTAAGAATTCATAGTATGGCCTTTTAGACTCACTAATAATCCAGCAATCTTCAAGCACTTGATGAATAGAGTCTTTAGATGTTACCTTAACAAATTTCTGGTATCCTTAATAGATGATATTCTAATATACTTCAAAACCAAGGAGGATCAGGAGGAGCATCTAAGAACTGTACAAGAGACCTTTATAAAGGATATTCTCTTTAAAAATTACAATAAGAGTGAGTTCTGGTTGAAGGAAGTGTCATTCTTGGGACATATCATCAAAAGAAATGGGATATTAGTTGATCCCACCATGACGACTACAATTGAGGGATGATTGAGGCCAACATCGGTGATGAATATTCATAGCATCCTCAGGTAAGATGGATATTATAAATGATTTGTGAGAAATATCTCACAATTGTCAAACCCTCTTACCATGATAACTCATAAGGGAGTCTAGTTTTCGTGGAGTGATTAACGTGAAGATAGCTTCATGGAGTTGAAAAGGAGTCTTATCACTGTGCTCGTCCTCACAATAACCACAAGTGGAGAACTTTTTGTGGTATTTAGTGATGCTTAGAAGAAGGTATGGGGTTGTGTGTTGATAGAAAAATGACAAATTCATTACCTATTCTTCAAGTAAATTGAATGTTCATCATAAAAACTATCCAACACGTGATCTGGAGTTGGATGCAGTAATCATTGCTTTGAAAATTTGGCGACATTACCTCAATGGGGAGAAGTGTGAAATATATACATATCAGAAAAGCCTTAGGTAAATATTCACACATAAAAAGTTGAATATATGCCAAGTAAAATGGATAGATATTATCAAATACTATGACTTATCAATCCATTACCACCCTGAGAAAGCGAATAAGGTGTCGGATTCTCTAAGTAGAAAGTACCCATCAATCCTATCATTTATGAGGATTGAAAAGGATAAAATATTCTTAGATTTGATGAAGATGCACATAGAAATCAAAAAGAAGGTAAAATCATAATCCTTTCACAAATGATTGCTCAATCGTCTCTTTTGGAAAGGTTAAATGATACTCAAAAGGATGATGTGGGAATTTTGGAGATAGTGAAAATATAATAAAAGGGAAATCCTCAGTGTTCAATGTTAATGAAGAAGGAATTATGAGATTTGTGACAAGACAATATGTTCCATCAAATCATGAGTCAAATAATGAACATTTGTATAATGCACATTGTTTGAGTTTCATTATTCATCCAGGAAACACAAATATGTATCGAGATCTACAAGAGACTTATTGGTGGGATAACATGAATAAGGGGATCACTGAGTATAAATCAAAGTGTCTAGTATGTCAGTAAGTGAAGTATGAGAGGCATAAGTCTTGGGGGATGATTAAATCGTTACCCATACAACATTAAAATGGTAGAACATCCCCATGGACTTTGTTTCTAGACTCCCTTAGACATCTGAAGGAAACAATACTATCTGGGTTATTCTGGACCATCTTACAAAGACTGAACACTTCATTAGAATTCAATATGATTTCTCAATGGATAAACTAGCAAGGATATATGTTAGAGAAGTGGTAAGGCACCATGGAGTACCACTATCTATTGTATTCATTCAAGATCCATGATTCAACTCTATGTACTAGAAGAGTCTTCAACATGCTCTAAATACTGAGCTAAAATTCATTATGGATTATCCTCCTTAAACCGATGTTCTATCTAAGAAGACCATCCAAACACTTGAGGGAATGATGAGATAAAACATAATGTACTTAAAAAGAGTATGGGATCAACATGTTTCTTTGGTTGAGTTCTCTTACAATAACAGTTTCCACTCAAGCATCCAAATGGATCCTTATGAAGACCTGTATTGGAAGAGGTGTAGAACACTGGCATATTTGGACGAAGTTGGGGAGTGAAAGCTCCTAGATCCTTATATGGTCAATGAAATGGTGGGGAAGGTTAATACCATCTAGTAGAACATTAAAGCTACTAAGAGTCGAAAAAAGTGCTACATTGATAATCATTGATGAGACCTAGATTTTGATGTCAGAGACATATTATTCCTCTGTATATCACTGTGGATGAGAGTTATGAGATTTGGGAAGAAGGGAAATCTAAATCCAAGGTACATTGTCCCTTTTGAGATCCTTGATCGCATTGGAGAAGTGGCCTATCAACTAGCACTCCCACCGAACCTATATCAAGTACATGATGTATTCAATGTATCACACATGAAGAACTACATACCTGACCCATCACATGTACTGAATCCAGAGTTGGTACCATTAGAGAATGACCTATTCTATGAATATAATATAGTGAAGATCTTAGATCATAGGAAACAAGTTCTAAAAAATAAGACAATGCCCCTCATGAAAGTATTGTAGAGAAACCCCATTTTTTGAATGAGGAATGTGGGAACCAGAGGAGGTGATTAGGTGGAATCACCCACACCTGTTTTAGTGCGGGAAAAAGAAAATTTTTAAGGTGAAATTTCTTAAGGGGGGAAGATTGTAATGAACCAAACTTTTATTAATGGAAATTCCTCTTGATCAGATTAAATGTCTTATTCTGATAAATTTTTATATAAAACATATGAACTTCTTTGGATATATGTTTTTTGATTTTAAAATACAGTTATGAATTGTTACTCTTTCTAATATAGTCATTAAAGAATGATCACATGGTTATTATAAATATAAGTCTTTAACAAATCCAATTAACTTCAAAAAAGGAAGTGATGGCCTCATCCAGTATAATTTCTACATATAAAGCCCATTTTTCATAGTTCGGGAAGGAGGTGGCACCACTGGGCTTCACTCTTGACAAATCCCAAGATGAGATTCTACATGTTAAGCTTGAAAGGAACTACCCATGGGGGATGTGGAAGTTAATAGAGATTACCACTCGAGGGACGTAATCTGAGCCACCACAAATGTCTTTCACCATCTCACCCTTAGGTTTAGGTCTTATGAGAGTGTTATAAGGGGATATGTAACAAAAAACTAGCACCATGATTGTGTGCATTAGTTTTTTAATAAAGAATATACATTTATGTAGTAAATGGTTTTTAGAGCACGAATAGTTTTTTAGTTAATATTGAATTAAGAAATATATTTTTATGAATTAATGGATTTTTGAATTAATTAATATTTTAATAAAATATTGATACTAAATTAATTTTTATTAAATATACATTTTTGGTTAATTTTTATGAATACAATTGTAATTCTTATTAGGGTTTGAAAACTGTTTGTCAAAACCCCTGATTTTTTTATAAACGCAGGTTTTTTTAAAGTAAAAATTAATATATTTAGAAAATTATTTAGATTAAATTAATATTATTTTTTGAATTAGAACGTCAAAATTATCCAATGGTTAATTTTCATAATTTTATGAGACAGTTGACATTTTGGGTAAAAATTAAATACTATTTAAGTATATAATGTTTTTATGGCATCGTAATGACCCAATAGTGATGTAATAAAATAATATAAATTATATTTTCGGTCAATATATGTTTTATCATTAACATAATGTTATTTTAGATTTTCTTGATTTTTTACAAAGTCTTAGCAGACCCTACAAGCCTTATTAAACATTTTAACATTTTAAAATGACTAAATTGAGAGTGTGACTCATATAAACATAAGAAAGCCTAATATTTTAATAATTTGGGACAAAGGTCATATAAAATAATTTTTTCCACTCCACATTCGAAAAAAACCCACGGGAAAATGATGGGTTGGTTTGTGGTTTTGATTAGTATAATGTGTGGTGTCCAAAACCCAAATAATAAAGAATTTCATATCCTTCCCTATATAAACCCACTCAATCTCTCATTCCTCTTCACTAAAACCATTTGGAACTCAACCAAACCCTTCCCCACTATCTCTATAATCCTATCATGGTTCCCTAATCTCCCAAGAAGAATCTCTCAAGCCTCTCCTATCACTTTGTGATCACACTTCCAAGTAAAGGATTTCTTCCTCTCTCATTTTTGTCCAAATTTATTTTTATTGTTATACCCATTTATTTTTAAATAAACATTTTGGGGTATGATTTACCACATCCCCTAAACATACAGACTTATTTTTGAATTATGAGATACATATTTCTCTCTCATTAATTCCTCCTATGTACACCTATTACCATGTCGATATTCTGTAATGGATTTCTCTCTCCTCATTTACATTCATGATTTTTATTATATTATGCATCTAAATTACATTACATAAGTTAAGAAATTTATCTATATGATCCTCTTAAAGTATATTTAATGTACATATTATGATATACCTCTCTATCTCTCCCCTAAACCATTTTTATGAACTCTTATTTCATGTTGCTATGCTGCAGAAATTGTACCACAATTTTCCATGCCAATGCCATTGTGTAGTGAATACCAAGCCAATTTCTCTATCAAGGGTATTCACCTTTATGTACATTTATATAATGATTATAGAGTTTCATGTATGTATTCTACAATCTTTTATAGTAGAATAAATGTTTATTTTGAATGATTCCATGTTATATGATTAATGTGGCACACTTATGAAAGAAATGAAATGATTAAGAAGGTTTCACCCTAGTAGCGCTCCAATGAATTGGGTAAAAACTAGTATAACGATATTTAAAGTAAAATGAGAGGTTACTAATGATAATTCAAGTTAAATGATAGTTTACTTATGCTTCATGTGCAATTATCCTTGGATAATGCTAATGTCCTGTTAAATGTTGTTGCCACATTTCCATGTTAGGATAATCATGCTATATCATGCCTTTATGTTCATGTTTCTATTATGCTCTATTTATAAGAATAATTACTAACGGGTACAATATTCTTCATATTATTCCCTTTTTACTCCATTACTGGGCTTTATAGATCACCATTTTCTTATGCATGTCCACAGGTTATCCCATGAAATGCTAAGTACAAATGAATGTTGTGGTCATGTTAAAAAAATTTCCATAAAGATGTTGTGTATTATGTTCTATGTTGTTATGTAATGTTCCTAATTTCCTAATACCCTAGAACTATTGATCCTAAAAGTTGTCTTATATGCATTTTTATGTAACAAATCATGTTTATGTGTGTAATAAAGAGCAGGGTTGTTGTAGAAATTCTAATAAGGGTGGTAATATTTCTCTTAAAATTGATATCAATAAATATTTTGACACTATAGATTGGAATTTAATTTATAAATTCATTTAAGGTTTATGATTCAACCAAACATTCATTGGATGGATGAATTCCCTCTTTGGTTCAGCTGATATCTCAGTACTCATGAATGGTTCTCTTAAAGGCTATATTATGTTCTCTGAAGGGATTATGCAGGGTGACCCTATCTTAGCTATTTTACTCTCAATTGATGATGATTATCTCAATAGTACCCTCTCCTAATTTGTGGTTCAGGGTAATCTCCAACCCATCTATGCCTATTGGGGTGTTATGACACCTAACCATCTTCATTATGCAGATATCATCCCCATATTATAGGGTAATAATAGGAACATTGAGAGTATTAAGGATATTCCCCTGCACTATGAAAATGTTTCAGAGAAATTTATCAATTAGGATAAATCATTAATTTATTTTGTGAAGAAGATTACCCATGATCTAAAATTGTAAATTTAGATAGAAATTAGAATTATAGAGGGTTATATTCTCATCAATTACCTTAGTGATCCTCTTTTCTGGGGTATTCCAAAAGATAGCTACTTTGTTCACCTTTCTAATCAACTCAAAAATCAACTCTTAGCTTGGAATGGAAAAGAACTCTCAATGGATTGTCATACTTACCTGGTTAAATCTACAGTTTTCTCAAATTGGGTGCACTATTTTAAGATTTATATATGGAAAATATGACTAATTAAGAGATTAAATGTATACATCAAACAAATTATTTTGATTGAAAGTATTCTTGAGTGGTAAATTATCATGGTTCCTAGGAAACAAATTTGTCTTCCCATATCTAGTAGTGGAATTGGTATTAATAACATTAAAAATGATTATGTGTCTCTATAGGCTTGATTAAATTGGACCATGATTAACCATTCTTCCAAGGCTTTGTAATTTATAAGACACAGATTTCGGGTGAGATTGAAGCTAGGGACTACTAGTTACATAGATTCATATATTTGTCTTGATATCAAGTAGTGTTATTTTAATATGATGAATTTCACTAGTTGGGTCTCCAGAAGAACTTCCAATATCAAATTTTTTATAGATATCTAGAATGTAAATCCACTAATTATTTGATTCTAGCCACCTGATTCCTCATTAAATCCTCATATATCAATTAAAACCTTCGTTTAAGACCCTTCTTTTGAATTCAGGCTGAAGTTATTGAAATGATAAAGAATTATACCTCTTCTCATCATTATGCTATTTTATTTTTGGAACCATAAAACAGGGAAACCATTAAAAATAATTATTATTTACATTTCATTTATATGGGATCCATCCATAATTTTGGCTAGCTTCAACAATTCAATAAAGCATATATATATATCCCTAAAGGATCACCCTAATTTGGATTTTGGAACTCTATTTTCGTCCTACTAATTCGTGCTTATAGTCCTTCATGGATTCACTCTATTCTATTTTTATCCTATGTAATTAGTATTAGGAATATTTCACTCACCTATTTCTTAGTTTAACCATAGCCTCTTCACTCTGGATAGTTCGTTTGAACCTATTTAAGATGATGAGACTAATGGTTCAATAAATCGAATAATTTCTTCAACATGGGAATGGTTCTCTCTCAAAGTAGCTTTCCACATTATTCTATATGGTATTAGTTGAACTGAATTACTTGATTTTGAATGGGTGTAATCAGATGATTCACTAAAAAATCAATTTATACATTCCTTTGTTCATTTTAGGTATTTTTGTTTCAATATGAGAATAAAATGTTCTTCAGATTGGTTTTTATTTTAATATCATTCATTATTTTATGGTTATATGAAGACTTGTCATTACAGGTAATTTCAATCTTCATGATGGTACTTATGATATTTTTAGTACCCAAATCATCAAAACTATATTAAAATTAATTCATATTGTTATTTGAAAGGAAATCCTAGTCCCCTTAGACGTGGTTCTATTTTTTTGACCGTTGTAGTAGTTATCTTGGTTGTCTCTTTGGATAATATTGATTAACAACATCAATTGAAGTTGAAATTATTATATTCATTTTTAGAGTTTATTTTGATATATCCAAAAACTATAATAACCAATGGGTTGAAAGTGATTCCAATTATATTGCTTTGGATATCAGGAATGGATTGATTAATATTTCTTAAAGGATTATACCACTATGTATGGAATTCTAGAATAACCTTTATGGACTCCATCATTTCATCACTCATTCATACTGAGTGGTGAATGGGGTGGCAGATGGCCTCTCCAATAAAGGTATTTACATGAATCTCACTTGGGTGTATGATCTTCCTTCTGATTTGATGTTTTTTAAATATATCATAATAAAATTCCCTTGTTCAAACTCATATAATTTCTATATCTTTTAATATGATTTCCCTAGCATCTTTGGTCAAGTAACCCAAAAAAATATACAAGATGAACCTTTTATTGGTTACTCACTAAATGTACGTTCTTATAAATGTTAATGAAAAAAAATCCAAGAGAATTTTGGATAGTGATGATTTAATTCTATTTCAAAATGTATAAAGTGTAATGGATTATATCATTATTGATGATTAAGATAACATTGATATATATAAACCTACTAAAGATAAATAAGAGACTATATAGATTTATATAGAAGATATAGATCCTTCCCACTCTAGTATTTATGATATGGATTTGAATATCATAATAAAAAAATGAAAGATTAAGGAAACGCGTTCAGAACGATAATGTTGTTGGGAATATAAATCTATGGTTGAAAATTGGAAGGAAATTTTAGGATCCAACTATGCTAGTATAATATTTATGGTTATACCTTAAAACATTAATTGAGTATTAAATATTAAATAATGGATCACCCTTATTAATGTGGAATTATTCAATATTGAAAATAATGATTCTTGGGATGTTTTCATAAGGCCCAGAGAAAATAATATCATCGGGGAAAATGTGTATTTATAAAAAATAAAAATGATAAAGGTTTGGTTTCTAGAAAAAAAATCTAAACTATTATATAGGGGTAATTATTGGTAGAGGGTATTGATTTTTATGAAACCTTCACACTTATTTAAAAACCTAAAATGACCATAATTACACTTATTATAACATATTTAAAAAAAATAATGTTGTTTTTAGGGATATAAAATCAACATTTCTAAATGGAATTCTAGCCAAATAATTAAATTTAGAAAACCCCGATGTATTTCTTATTAATTATGATGAAGAAAGGTTTTTAATCGAAAAAATAATCTATAAAGATTAAAACAAATCTATGAGAGACTATTATTTCAATTTGGGTAAATGTATAAGTAGAATGGATTTCTAGAAAGGGAATGTGAAAAAAAATTTATATATAAATAATAACAACATAACATTTATTATAATGATTAGGTATGTTGATGATATCATTTTTTCTAGTAAGGAGGATAGATTGTTTGATTCCTTCTCTTATAAGATTTAAGAAACATATGAGACATCAATAAGTGGGGAAATTAAATTTCATATGGGTTTTTAAATTATCCACGATTATATTTATATATTCATCTCCCAAGAAAAATATGCAAAGGATATATTGAAATGATTAGCCATTGAAGAATCTAGAGGACTGTATACTCTAATAAAAGTAGGCATAATACTATGCAAGGATGATGAGAGAATCTCTATTAACGAAAAAAATAATAAATTTTATTTTATGTCTTTTATATTTTACTTTATCAAGGCTAGACATAATGTATATTTGTTTGCGAAAAAATATTGCACGAAAGGAAGGGACGAAAAAGAAGGTCGGCATGCTGCCTCGCGAAGCCCCGATGCGAAGCACCCCGAGCATCGTGGTCTCACGAAGCTCCAGAGGTGGTAACTCTCCATGAACGAATTTGACGTTCGCAAGCCCGCCGCGAAGCGTCGGAGGCAGTAACGCTCCGCAAATGAATTTGACGTTTGTGAGCGCGTTGCGAAGCCCCTGAGGCGGCGTGGGAGTTCTACTTCACGGCGCCCCTTGCCTATAAATACTGGGCTCCCCCTGAGTCCCGTAGACGGACAATCAGACATTTCGGCTTCTCCTCTCCCAAATCGTGAAGCACCCTTTGCCCCCAGGAATCATGAGCTCCACGAGGTACTTCTACTTCATGTGACTCCTTCGCTTTGTCTCGTTTTGATCCCCTCTTCCGAGAGGGATGCCCTTCGTGAAGCTCAAGGGCATTCGCGAAGTAGGGGGATTCCCAAGGGAACCCGGGTAGCCGCGGAGCGTTTATGCTTCGCGAAACACCCAACTTGTACTAGTGATCCCTATGCTAAGGGAGGATCGATACACAGCGCGAATCACACTGCTTCGCATCACCCTGCTTCGTGAGACACCTCTTCTTCACGAGGCGGTGGTCCACGAATACTCTTTAACTTCGTGAAGCACCCTCCACTCACACCTATGCCCCATGCTAAGGCCAAGGCACTCTGCTTCACGAAGCATACTTCTTTGCTTGGTAATTACACTTCTCATGCAACCCTCCAGGTATGCACGATGTGATTTCAAAGTCCCACAGACAATACTACTCGTAGAGTTTCTTCGCCTAATGCTTCTTCACATAGGCACGCTAACGGCTATTTCTTCTTCGCATAGCCACGCTAACGTGGACCCCTCGATGGTTCACTCTACAACCCCCCATGACCATGGCCTTACTGGTACCTTCCCTCCCCCAAGGAGCAATGGGTACCAGTTATGTAAGTCCTAGGGGTGTGGAGTTAACCCACCTCTTCCAAGCTTCAGGACGTTAAACTGCCAAGCACCACGTCCTCAACACATGACGTTAAACTGTGACCCAACCTCGTGCCTCTCACAAAGGGTCCCCCCCCCCAGCTCGAATATTTATTACACTACTCATCTCTACGGGAGTGGAATCACCCATCCACAAGGGATCATATCCTCCTTATTAGAGCGGCGTATGTTCTTAGGAGAATGGCGACCCTACTTCTCCAACGGATGGTTGCACCCCTGCATCTCCGTACTTCCCCACTACCATGGTCAGTGGAGGGCGTGATAGTGAAGGAGGAACCTCCCATCATTGGTCCCAAATCCCTCTTTCGCTGCGCTTTGTCGCACTTCGGGCTCCATCCTGGAGTAAGTCCTAGCACCATGGGCCGCCTAACGTGTAAGCCCCTCTTCGCTTCACACAGACGCACCCTTCGCTGCGTGATCGTCAGGTCCTTGATGTCTCTTGTTTCTCACACCGAGCATGACCCATGTGGGCTTAGAGTTGGCATTGGCCATGAAAATACCTCATCCAGCATGACGTTAAACTGCATGCCATCGTCCAGCATGACGTAAACTGCATGCCCTCGTCCAGCATGACGTTAAAATGCATGTCATCATCCAGCATGACATTAAACTATATGCCCTTGTCCTGCATGACATTAAACTGAACACCCATCCTGAACTATGGGGTCTTTGATCCATGTAAAGGCATGGTATGTAGGAAGCCTCCGTGAGGTTCAAGCCCACCACCCGTCATCCAATTCAAGTCGAGTTCTACCTTCGTCCAGCATGACATTAAACTGCATTCCAGTCTGACGGCAAGCCGTTGTGACCACCCTTTGAACTATGAGGACTTTGATCCATGTCAAGGCATGGTACGTAGGAAGCCTCCCATAGGTTCAATCCCATCTCCCATCGGACCAAGGTCCCTTATTTATGTCGGTTCACCAACACCCACCGCCATCCCGAACTACGGGGACTTTGATCCATTCCAAGGCATGGTACGTTGGAAGCCTCCACGAGGTTCAAGCCCACCGCCCGTCGTTTATTCACGTCAGGTTTCACTCTCATCCAGAATGACGTTAAACTGTATTCCAGTCCGATGGCAAGCCATTGTGACCAATCTGAACTATGAGGACTTTGATCCATGTCAAGGCATGGTACATAGGAAGCCTTCATGAGGTTCAAGCCCACCACTAGTGGACCCCTGGGTCTACTTTCACATCGCTTCACCGATGAAACCCTTTGAACTACGAGGTCTTTGATCCATGTCAAGGCACGGTACGCAGGAAGCCTCCCCGAGGTTCAAGCCCATCTCTCATTGGACAAAGGTCCACTTTCACGTAGGTTCGCTGACAAATTCCAACATTTTAACTACGAGGCCTTTGATTAATGTCAAGGCATGGTACGTAGGAAGCCTTCCAGAGGTTCAAGCCCACCACCCATCAGACCAAGGTCCACCTTCACGTCGGTTTTCCGAAAAAGCCCCTCTGAACTACGTGGTCTTTGATCCATGTCACGGCATGGTACGTAGGAAGCCTCCACGAGGTCCAAGACACCCACCACAAGGACCCTCCTGGTCCTCCTCATTCATGTCGGTTTTCCGATGTCCAACCTGAACTAAGTGGTCTTTGATCCATGTCACGACATGGATTGTAGGAAGCCTCTCAGAGGTTGAAGCCCACCACTTTTTGGTCACTCTGATCTTCTTCACGTCGGTTCATACACACCCGGGAAGCCTAGTGTGTAAGCCCCACACCATTTGAACCAAGGTCCACCTTCATGTCGGTTCACTAACTCATCATACCAAGGCCCACCTTCTCTTTGGTTCACTGACGACATCCATCGGACCAATTTCCACCTTCATGTCGGTTCACCGGCACCATCTCGAACTACGTGGACTTTGATTCCCAACCACGGGGATACGTAGGAGGTCTCTTCGAGGCTCAATCCCAACTTCACCGTCGCCCTTGAGATGGTCCCTTTCCATTTCACCATCCACTTCATTCGTCCATCCATCATCCACCCTGATTCTCACCCGGACCGTCATATCCTGGTGAGACCATGTCGGTCCGTTCCTCTTCACAGCCGCCCATGGGCTGGTCTCGGTATTGGCACCCCTTCAAGGGAAATCCCTCAATCCGATCCATTCTAGATAATGCTCTGATCGGGCTAATCCGTCTCTGCTGGACGTTAAACTCGTGGCATACCCTTTGTTAAACACAGGAAGCTGAGGAAAACCTCAGACATATATCTATGGAATATAATTTCCCGTGCTAGATGTGGGATGCCTCGGGCTTCCACGCCCTCGAGAAGCCATGTAACCAGGGATAATAGACAGACATGTCAGGTCCCCAGCATCCAGTCACGCTACTGATGCCACAACGTGACTACTCCCCCGACTGAAGGTTTCTTCCTTGACCGGACCCTTTGGAATGTCCTGACAGAAGCAATGTAATTAACCGGCATCCATGGAAACATGGAACTGGGAAGAGTTTCACGAACAACGTATTAAATCTATGAGGGAGACCCAGACTAGGTGATGAGTTATGAGGAGGAATCAACGGAAGGAAGAACCAACATCCCATCATCTCATTTCGATCAAGGACCAGACGTCCCTGAATAAGGAGCGAATGTCGCCCGCCTTTGGAAAGTGGGAATGCGGGGCAACAGTGCAGCGCGTCCTCCTCCACGGACGGACGGATGCGCGCGCCCTGGCGAAAGATTCGGAAACAGAAATGGTGAACCCGACGTGAAATTCTTCTCCTCAATGTGGATATTAGTAGCGTTCGAGACACTAGTAGATTGACGTGTCACCAGATCTAGATATCAGGCGCCTGGTCCCACAAAGGAAATAGCAGGCCTGTCGTGAAACTCACCGGAAGTCGGGGCAGTAGAATGTGGGGCACTCCATTCTGCAATGTGTTGGCGTGGATCCTTCTTACAGACGTGGAGAATGGAAGGAAGTTGGGGCACTAGTTTTCAAACCTTTTCCTCGCAGTGCTGATGAGTTGATCCCTTAATTTTCCAAGAACCAGGTTGTTGTTGTGGAGACACGATCACCGCCCGCTCGCCTACGCAGGGGTAGGGGAATCATCGGCACAGCCACCCCGCATGGCTCCGCTACCGCCACGACGGCCGCTACATCACAGAATACGGGGCGCCCACGTCCCCTCTCCCCGTCAGAGATCATCCAGCGAAGGGTGATCAACAACCTTGTACGCAGGTATGAGGAGGAAGGGGTCATCCCAACTCGAGATATGGCCCACCTGGACCTGGAGGCATCCAGGCCCCGTCGCCAATGCTGCCCTAACAGGCCACACAGGGAGCCCCTGATCCCCACCCCAACATTCAATAGTTTCGGGAGCCTGTCCCCGGAACGCCTCAACGACTCCTCGCCTTACGCTGATGGGGCGGGTGATGTCCGGCTCGGCCTGATCAGGGTCCTGACCCAAGGGCTCTAGGCAAGGACTCCCGTCCAATCGCATCAGCGCCACCGTCCGACTCAGCAGGAAGAGAAGGCAGGCCATGCCCCTACACCACCTACACCAGCTCGTCTGACCAGACGTTAGCACCGGGCCCGGGCTGAGGACGCTCACCCAGATGCGTCGAAGTCAACAGCTACAGTGGCCTGAGCCACCGCTGACGTGCATCATGGAGTCCCTGCATACACTGAGCAGGGGCATTCCTTCACCCAACCAGGATCGAGACCCCAACCGCCCCACAGGCAGGCTGGGTTGACTCTCCGAGTTGCAGGCCTGAGTAGTGATCACCGCGAACTAACCTGCGGTGATGTCACCCCGTACGGAGGCCCTCCCCATACCACTACTCCACAGATCGTGGGCCTTCCCCGCTCCGAAGCTCGTCATGGAGGTATGACTCATGCAACCCCCATCCCGAAGGAAGACCTGCCCCGAGGTAGTGACGCTCGGCGCGGAAACCTTTCCCGTGCCCACTATACAGGGTATGGAGTCCATCCTCCTGCCCCTGACCGCCGATCTGAAGGCACTGTCCATCCGGTCCTTCTCCAGCGTGGGGGCCCTCCCTACGTCCTCTATGCAACCAGCGAATTTCGTCGCCCTGAAAAATGGGGAGTGAAGGTTTACCTCGTTCCGCCCACATCGACCATGGAGGTCCTCCCCATGCTCCTTCCGATTCTAACAGAGGCTCCGCCCACATCGGTGTTTTCCATGGAGTTCCTCCCCATGTACCCTTCAACATCTGCCCCGGTTCCCCTTGCACCTCGGCTATCTCAAGCGGGGGACCTCTCCACCACGGCGCCATTGCCGCCCCAAGGCTACCTATTAAGGATCAACCCTGTCCCGAAGAGCCACCCCGGGGCAGTAGAGTGGGTCGTCGCCGCCACAAGAAGAGTCCTGGGAAGGCCCGGGTGGAGATCAAACCTGCCCGCTTCTCGGATTCTGATGCGGAATGTGACTCAACGATGGAACCTTCTCCCCGCTCCTCCGTATCAAGGACTGGGGCAGGAACCAGGCGCGTTAGCCTCATTCTCCCGGAATGTGAGGTCCACCAGATTCCCATCTCTCTCCGTAGGTACATCAAGGAGGAAGAAATCGTGGAAATTCTGCAGGTCTCGACCGTGCAATCACCACCATTGTCACCAGAAGTTCCCTCTACCTCTACCAGAGATCACAGAGAGCTATTTTAGGGGACAACGGCGGTAGAGTGATGACGTGACCTATCGCCGGCAGCCGCGACTCCTGTGCCGGAAGCTGTGGCTATCATCCCATTATATCGTGACATCGTGGCCAGGTCACCTCACTCTTTATAGGATGGCCCGGAATTCTGCATCCAGTCAGCTCGTTCTCCATATTCTCTGCCACCGAGTTTACTAACCCAAAGGTCTGCCTCGGTACTGCTACCGGTCCCTTAGCCGCCCCCGATTGACGAGTGGGGAAATACAGGGCCAGACCCCAAGTCCGAACCCGAGAGCTTCTGGAGCATTCTCGCAGCAGATTACTTCCTAGAGAAGTTCTGGATGACGGCGGCGCTGAACTTTCGCACACCAGAGTCCCTTACCCCTGAAGAAGTGGGGTGATTTTGTCAAACCCTATGGGAGACACACTTCCGCCTTCGTTACAAGCGGGTGGTGTACCCCAGAAGTCGATATCACTTTGAAGAAATCGGCGAGCAATGCTGCCTGATCGATTTGGCCGCACTCCTTGTAGCCCAGCACCCTGAGTATCCAGGCCGTCAGAGCGCCCTTCAACGGAAATGTGTTCAGAGTTTCAAAGTACTCCGCAGAGTAATCAAGGATGCTACCCCCCATGTGCAAGTCCGTGGTTGGGGACACTATGACGCTCTCCTCTTCGACCCTATCTGACGGCAGCCCGATTCATTATGCGACATTGAGGACATGCCCTCGAGAGGGGTCGTGGTCCACATGGCTGATGTAGTGGACAAGGAAGACGAGCTTGAATTTCTTTATGGACACTTACCCCCCGAGGGCGTACCACCACTGTTGGACCCATCAGGGAGGGTTACCTGTCAGCAGAGGAACCTGCTAGGCCTCCCTGTACCCACCGAGTCACTGGTACTCGGTCGAAATACCGGCAAGGGTAAGGAGCACGTCAGAACTGTCAAGCACTCTGACCCATCTGCCTCTGTGCAGAAAATGGTCTAAGATCCTAAGAAGGCCACGTTTCGCCAGCAGCTTGCTGAGCAGAAGAGGCTGGTTGACGAACTCTTGGCTAAGCGCGCTACAGAGCGGCGACCCGACTATGGTAATCCCAGGCTGGGGCAGCAGGGGCAGGAACAATTTCCCCCTGGTGACATGCCTCCGGGCAACCCTGATCATGCTACTTCCGCAGATAGGATAGAAGCCGGTACTTATGGTAAGAGGGCGCGATACGTCTCGCCAAACCACCCCGAACGACGGGGCAATCTGAAGAATCCAGTCCGGTTCTCCCAGTCGCCCCACAGGTCGTTCTGCCAGTCAATCCACGAGCTGTCGAAGCCATCTACCGTGTTGAAGAACCTGGAAACGCACTTGTGATTAGGGATCCCTGTTAAGACAGGTACCCCCACTCGGATGATCTTAAAGCGGCACTCACAGCCCACCTCGAAGCGTTGGAAACGTGGCAGGTGGCGGTCCCACCAGATGGCAAGCCGTATCCTGCATGGGTGGATGATATGCCCGCACCCCCAGGTTTTAGGACCCCCACTTTCTCGCCCCTCAACGGGACAGGGGAGCCACCACAGCACTTGGATCATTTTTCTTCCAGGTGTGGCCCCATGCTGGGGACCCCGGCCCAGCAAGAAGTCGCCAAGCTCCGATGTTTCGTACAGACATTGGAAGGTCTCGCATTCGTCTGGTACAGCCAGCTCCCTATTGGATCAGTGACCGGTTGAGAGGATCTCCGCCGGAAATTCCTATACCAGTTCAGCTCCACCACGAGGAAGACCAGCATTGCAGACCTCTTCAAGTGCAAGAAAAGGCCTGATGAGCGAGTCACAGATTTCATCACTCGGTGGAAGGGACTTACGTATTCCCTCGATATGCCACTGACTCGGGAGCAATTACTGACGATGTGTGTGGGGAACATCAAAACAGAGCTGGTACCCTCCCTGATTACCCAGAACTACCCTGGAGGGTTCATAGATTTCTCAGATAAGGCTCATCGACTTGAGGAGGCTCTGCAACATGCTAGTCAGGCACATTCGTTGCCCCCTATGATCCCAGCCAGGAGGACCGCCAGAGCTGAACCCACCACGGTGGCTCAAATAGAAGCCCCTAGGCAGTTGGAATTACTGCCACCAGTACCATCCCTGCAACCCCAAAGAAGTCCTCCACCTCAAACACAGGTTCCTGCCCAGCTGCGACCGCCTCAGAATCGACAGGTTCCCCCACGCAATGCGCCACCTCCACCTAGGCGAGACAATCAGGCGCCGCCTCCCCGGCATTCCCCTCCGGCCCCTCGTCAAGGCCAGGCCCCCAGAGCCCCCTATCCGGAAAGAAGGCACAAGACTTATTCATTCAACGAAAATCAGGTCCCTGTCTACTTCCGAAGTGCTCTAGAGCAAGGGATTGTGCGCCTGCCCGAGTGAAGAAGGCTGGAAAAGGCGAATCTCACCGATCACCCCAACTACTATCCATATCATCGGATTCTGGGGAACACCCTCCAGCAATGCTATGTGTTTAAAGACTGGCTTCAATACCAGGTCAACAACAACATAGTCAGGTTGGGCCTAGCACCAACACAAGTGGCGGGTGTATTTACAGGGTCAGAGATTGGTAGCGACAGTGAAGGCGAGTGGCAGCAGGTTCCCAGCCGCGGATTCCGGAAATACGACGAATGTATGACTCGAGAAACCGTCTTCTATGCCCATGGTATCATCCGGGTGCGCCTAAAGCAGCCAGAACCTTCAGAAGAAGTAGTCGGTACCTCTGCATCGTCTTCACAGCAGACCTCTTCCAAAAAGGGCAAGCAGCGACGGCGCAATAAGAAGCAACGCACTCCGCTGGTGCCGTCTTCATCCCGCACTCACGGCGACTTTATGCCCCCTGAAATGGGGATTCCTCCCAGAATCCGCCCAGTGCTGGATAACTCGTCGAGCGACAGCCAGGGGTACGCTTCGGTTAACACCGTGGAGCTCGTAAAGCCCTATATGACTCCCGACGAGGGGGAACGCCAGGCGAACCTCCCCAGCGTTTCCATCCGACGTCAACGTCAGCGGAACCGCAACCACGCTGGTTATTGAGGTACGTAAACAGGCACTTTCAGCCAAGCCGTGCATGCTACTGAGACTAGACAGCAGGCTCATCACAGAGCTCAGCACGCGCAACCCCATCTAATGCCCTCAGCTCTACCTCCACCGTCGTTTGTGCTACTAGATCAAGGAGAGATGCCTAATTCGTATCACAGTCAGTCTTTCCTGGCTACAGGCCAGCCTCCGCTGTCCGATCCTAGTCCGGCGACTACTCTCCAGACTTCAACTAGTAGGCAGCAGGATGTACCCAGTACTAGCCGACCGCCGGTTCAACCAGCAGGACCCGCTATGTCTCCAACTGCCGAACGACCTCCTGTAGGCAGAGGTTCATGTTTGGCATGAAGGTATGATTTCCTGAAGCACCTGGTCGGCATTCCAGAAAGGCTTTCTATCCTTGAGTTCCTTCACCTGTCATCTGAAATGCGTGAGGCACTTGCCGAGGCCCTAAGGAGCCCCCTCCAGTTTGAGACGGAGGTAGCAGCTGCAGAATCCTTCCATGTTGAGACAATTGATAACACCGAATTCCATGCGGTTATCTCGTTCTCCAGTGAATATGAGGACCCTCCTATATAGGGGCACATTCGCCCGTTGTACATCACTGGCCACTTCAATGGTGTAGAAGTCCGCCGCTACCTCGTTGACACGGGCTCCAAAATCAATCTAATTACGACTCGGAAATTGCGAAAGTTGGGTCTGTATGAAGGTGATTTAACTCCCTCTGACCTCATAATCCAGGGGTACGATAGGACCAAGCAAACCCCAGTCGTCAATATCCACCTAAAGACTCAGTTCGGTGGCTTAATTGCTAGAACTGAGTTCATGGTCATCTCTCAGGACACCGCCTACAACGTATTGATGGGTTGGTCATGGCTCCATCTGCATGCAGCGGTCCCTTAGTCGTATCACTAGTGCCTCAAATACTCACTCAACGGTCGAGTAGTCATTCTCCAAGGAGATGCGTCTCCTTTCGCCTCTTGTGAGACATCCTATCTAGATGCTGATTATTACAAGAGTAAGGATAAGAAAATCCTAATAAGTGAGGATGAACTCGCCTGGGTCACAAGTGATCCCTGGGCAAGAATGGATGACGCCTACATCCTCCCGATCCACCGATTGGAGCCCACGACCACTGACATGGGGCAATGTTCTGTTGTTTCGGGTACACAAGGAAGACATGTTCCCGCTTCCAAGCGACGACGGAAAATCACATTATACTCCTACATCAACCAGGCTCAGGTGATCCCGGAACCTCCTACCCCTGTACGGTACTGGAATTTCAAGCTTATGACAACGGCGGTACGCCATACGTGTCTCTTACGTCAGGCTGGAATCCATCGACTTAGGCCGACACGTCACCCCTGCTTTGATATCATTAAACGTGGCCCCTTAGGCCGAAGCCCATGTGGGATAGGGTTGACTGCCTTCATTGCTATGGTCTCATGGGCGAGGGAGTCTTCTGATATGATGACCACTACTGCCCAAGCCGGCACCAGCTGCCCCTCAGGCTTTGATAGCCCAGGAGTAACTCCCGTCGCGGGAAATCCCCCCACGGGTGGAGAGAAAGACCTGGAGGATGCTCCCCCCGCCTTTGAGGAAGGTGTCTCTACCACTGTTGATGAACTGGTACAAGTGAACCTTGGTAGAGATGCATATTCGACACCCACATTGATGAGTGCAGCCATGTCCCTCGAGGAGCGGCATTAGTACGTAGACTTCTTCAAACAACAACGTGATGTGTTTTCCTGGAGTTACAATGAGATTCCAGGACTAGATCCTAAGGTATCCGTTCACCGTCTAGGCCTCCCGGAAAACCATCGTGGGATTAAGCAGCCTCCCAGGAAGATGCACCCTTCTCATGGTGCTATGGTTGTGGCCGAAGTTGACAAGATTATCAATGCCAACTTCATTAAGGAAGTCCAGTACCTCAAGTGTCTTGCCAACATTGTGCCAGTTAGGAAGAAGAATGGGAAGATCAGAGTCTGCATCGACTTCCATGACCTTAATCGCCACTGCCCAAAGGATGAATTCCCACTCCCGGTGATGGATTTATTGATTGATGCCACAGCCGGGTTCCAAACTCTCTCTTTCATGGATGGGTATTCCGAGTACAACCAGATCCGGATGGCCCCCAAGGACGAGGAGTCCACTGCCTTCAGGGCTCCCCAAGGTACCTTTTTCTACCAGGTTATGCCCTTCGGCTTGAAAAATGCAGGTTCCACTTATCAGAGGTCCATGCATTGAATATTGAAGCCAATTATCGGGACACTGGTGGAATGCTACATAGATGACCTAGTGGTCAAATCATGTCAGCGCCAGGACAATCTCTAAGACCTTGAGAAGGTGTTCGGTTTCCTCCGTTCCCATCACCTGAAGATGAACCCGTTGAAGTGTGCCTTCGGGGTCACCTCTGGGAAGTTTCTGGGCTTTGTTGTTTGATACCGAGGTATTGAGATCGACCCAGAGAAGATCAAGGCCATCAGCCAAATGCCTCCCCTGAGCAACATTCGGGAACTTCGAGGCCTCCAAGGCCACTTATCCTATATACGCTGATTCATTGCGAATCTGGCCGGCAAGTGTAAGCCCTTTTCCCGGGTCATGAAGAAGGGCGCCGCCTACGAATGGGATGAGGAGTGTTGGACTGCCTTCGAGGAAATCAAGCAGTATCTGCTCCAACCTCGGTGCACTGCTCGCCCAGAAGAATAACGAGGGTATCGAGAATAGTCTTTATTATCTCAGCCGCATGCTTCTCGATACGGAGGTTAGATACTCCCCTATCGAAAAGAGCTGCCTTGTGCTCGTCTTCGCTGTACAGAAGTTGTGACATTACCTGCAGTACCATGAGGTACAATTGGTCTCCCAAGCAGACCCACTGAAGTACATCCTGAACCACCCCATGATGACTGGATGAAAAGCACGGTGTGCGGTGATTCTCCAGCATTTTTATATCAGGTTCGTACCTTAAGAGGCCATTAAGGGACAGGCGTTGGCAGACTTTTTAGCTGCCCATCCAACCTCCGTGGATCAATCCTTGGACCTAGATTTTCCGGATGAGATGATCCTCTCAGTCGATCATGTCGTCCCGCGTTGGAAAATGCATTTCGACAGTGCCTCCCGGAGCCCCACCGGTATGAGGTTCAACGATCCTAAGCTCAACAGAGTGGGCCTGGGTATTGTCTTCATTACCCCGACGCAAGCAGTCCGGGCATACTCATTCCTATTGTCAGCAGGTTGTACGAACAAAGAGGAAGAGTACCAGGCTCTCATCACCGGCCTCGAGTTGGCCCTTGAGATCGACGTTCCCCATCTACATGTGAAAGGAGATTCTGAGATGGTAATCAAACAGGTAAATGATGACTACGTCGTCAGGAAGCCGGAGCTTGTACCGTTGCTGGAGTACACCCTCTGCCTAATGGCACAGTTCTCTTCTCAACCAGAGATTACCCATTTCCCATGGTCACAGAATGGTCAAGAAGACGCCTTGGCTGGCTTGGCCACATCACTCGCAGAACCTGAGCAAGATGATTTGATCATACATGTGGAACACCAGAGAGTCATTGCCCCCATCACCCAAGAGGACAATGATGGCCTATGGATTAGTCATCTCACCACTGGAACCTCTACGTCAGGGGTCCCGGGTTCATCAGACATAGTGGTTGAAGCCACTCCTAACTGGAGGGAACCTTTTGTCAAGTATCTCCAAAATGGTCGCCTCCCGGACGACCGGGCCGAGCGTGAGCGAATCTGACGCCGCGCGCTGCAATTTACCCTCCAGAGCAGCCCAGTCTTGAACAGATCCTTTATAAATGGAGCTTCAATGGCGTCCTCCTCCATTGCATTCAAGGAGTAGAGATTCATCAAGTTATGCAAGAGGTTCATGCCAGTTCCTATGGCACCCATCAAGCTGGGCCAAAGCTGTCCCATCAAATCTGGAGGTTGGGGTACTTATGGCCCTCTATGATCCACGATTGTATTGGGTATTCCAAGAGATCCCACACGTGCCAAGTTCATGCCAACTTCCTGCATCGGCTGCCGGAGCCCCTCCACCCCACCAAGTACTTTTAGCCATTTGCGGTATGGGGACATGATGTAGTGGGACCATATCCACCAAAAATAGCTCACCAGTGTATGTTCATCCTGACTGCTACAGCATTTTTCTCCAAGTGGGCAGAGGTAGTTCCACTCAAAGAGGTCAAGGCCCGTTCCATTGTCGACTTTGTGAGATACAATATTATCCACCGGTTTGGGGTCCCCCACACCGTCCTCACCGATAACGGCACCAACTTCCGAGCGGCTAAACTAAAGAAATTGTACGCCAAGTACAAAATTCGTTCGAACCATACCTCCCGCTACCATGCGCAGGCAAACGGACAGATCGAGGCATTCAACAAAAACCTCTCTATCATTCTGCAGAAGATGGTTGGTCATAATAAGGAAAGTTGGCCGGACAAGCTCCCCAATGCCCTCTGGGCTTATCGGACGATGACTCACAACTCTACCCAGGTGACCCCATATTCCCTGGTGTATGGAGCTGAGGTCGTCCAACCCATTGAGATTCAGCTACCATCGTTACACACTACAGTCTATGATCACCAGACATCAGATGAGGTAGCCCAAATCCATCTAGCTGAATTAGAAGCACTAGACGAGAACCGACTTCGTGCCCTGAACAATCTGGAAAGGCATCAGGATAAGATAGCAAGGGCCTTCAACAAGAAGGTTTGTCTCCGTTCTTTTCTACAGGGCAACCTAGTACTGGCCCTTCGAGTACCAATGATCCCCGGTAGGAAAACACCCAAGTTAGAACCCAAATGGGAAGGGCCTTATATCATCCATAAGGTTTACCCCAATGGAGCATACTCCTTGGTGACCACTGATGGATAGCACATAACCCCTCCCACCAATGTCAGGTTCCTCAAGCGGTACTTCGCCTGATCCTAGATTGTCCTGCATGACCTTAAACTGCATGTTATGGTCCAACACAACATTAAACTATAGGGTCCTACATGACCTTAAACTGCATCTTCGTCCTGCAAGACGATAAACTGCAAAATGGTCCGAGCTCTATGACATTAAACTAAGATCTCCTCCCATCCTTACTGTAAGATGTTAAACTGCAAGCCAGTCAGGCCTTCCTGACCGAGGCTCAGCCTCAGGCCCCTTGGCCTCCTCGGGCCCCCGGCCCCCATCCTTACTGTAAGACGTTAAACTGCAAGCTAGTCCGGCCTTCCTGACTGAGGCCCAGCCTCTGGCCCCTTGTCCTGCGTCGACTCTGGCTCTCTAATGGGGGTACCGTACATATACCTAGTTGACACAGATTTCTCGTCCAGAACAACGCTAAACTGTGCCTCAAAAACTATGTATGGATTGATTCCCATCTTAATGGGATACGTAGGAAAGCTCAGACGCCTTGTCTTGAGCCCAGCCCCAAGCTTTTCTCTTCCACTGTCCCCCCTGGGAATAGTTTCCTTTGAGGATCCCTGTGTAGAGAGGAGTATACTTTCTTATCCCTGCTCATATAACCCCGCTCATACAAGGATTGTAAGGGTTGCACCATGTGCCCACTTTCGTTCTTCTATCCTCCCACATCCTCACCACACGATGCTAAACTGCTTGTCCTTCAAGAACTATGTATGCCTTGATTCCCATCCTAATGGGATACATAGAAATGCCCAGGCATTTTGTCCGTTGGCCCATCCCAAAAGCCAAAATCTTCCCCTCAGGTCAAGACATATGGAAGGGTGCACACTTTTTCCCCAACTCACATCGAGCAAGCGTCAACCCGGCTGCACAT
Organism: Viscum album; assembly: GCA_963277665.1. Classification (NCBI taxonomy): domain Eukaryota; kingdom Viridiplantae; phylum Streptophyta; class Magnoliopsida; order Santalales; family Viscaceae; genus Viscum; species Viscum album. Next base: position 278,640,378 of record OY728119.1, on the reverse strand, counting down.
CCCCCTGGAGATGTTTGCCTCTTTCGTGGATGGATACAGCTATGCTTCACCCACTCATTGACTAGGATTCCATCATTTTTTGCACACCCGGAGGGACCCCCAAGAACGGCCTGAATACTACACCCAAGGGCTCTCCTACCGATACGGGCCAACACCCCCGAGGGTTTTCAAGAAACAAGCCGATACAAGTCCCGCGTTGCGAATTTGGTCAACGGTTGATGCTCATTTGTTGCTCCCATATCAGGTCTCCATAGGAACGCTATGTTTCGAACATGGTCAACAGTGTCCTGGATCTTCGGGTCCACCCCGAGATGTCCCAAACATCGAGTGCAGTGATTCATTCTACCCCATCCCGAAGTGACAAACTTCCCTCTGGGTGGTGCTAGCGGTCAGGCCCACAGCCCCGATTCCCCTATAAGGAATGTACGACGTGGTGTAGGATTACGTCCTCATTCACGTTAGGTTACTTTCCACTCCGTACACACCCACGGATTAGATACAGTTATCTCTTTTCCCATCCTCATGTAAGACGTTAAACTGCAAACCAGTCAGGCCTTCCTGACTGATGCCTAACCTTAGGCCACTTGTCCTTCTCGGGCCCCTCCGCCCAACCTCTTACCCGGGGTGTATGGTGTGGTGTGGGACTATGTCCTCATTCACGTCGGGATCATGTACCATGTCGTACGCCTTCCCTTACGAGGCCCAGCCTCAGGCCCTTGGCCTCCTTGGGCCCCTGGACCTTGTCCTCACTGCAAGACGTTAAACTGCAAGCAGGTCAGGCCTTCCTGACCAATGCCTAACCATCAGGCCCCTTGTCCTTTTCGGGCCCCGGCCCAGGTCCTCTCTTATAGGAGTGTATGGTGTGCTGTGAGATTATTTCCCCATTCACGTTGTTTTCTTCGTCGTACCGTACACCTCCCTTGTTTGGGGGTATATTACTCCCCCTCATCCCGTATGACGTTAAACTACATCTAGAGAACTACGTGTGGCTTGATTCCCATCCTCATGGAATACATAGGACCACCTAAATGTCTAGGATTTGGGTCTAGCCCCATCTCTCCGGAATCTTCATCCCACATTGGCCCCTTGGTATACCCTTCCTCCATGAGAGGATTATACGGTGTGGTGTGGGATTATGTCCTCATTCACGTCTGTCTCATAATGACCACTCCATGTACCTCTCCCTCCTGAGCTATTTCGTCGACCCCTTTTCGGTGGTTCACCAATTTGCCCAAGGGGATTCTGGTCTATTACCTGGAATGCCAAACTTTACTCGGACACGTCCGCACCTGCTTTCCAGGCTTTGTGTATCCCTGCATCAAGGCTTCCATCATCTTTCACACCCGGAGGGACCCCCAAGAACAGCCTAGATACTACGCCCAATGGCTCTCATACCATTACGGGCCAACGCCCCCTAGGGTTTCGGACAACAAATCGATAAAATCCCGCATTGCGAATATGGTCAGCGGTCGATGCTCGTTTGTTGTTCCCACCTCAGGCTAACGCGATATGGACGCTACGTTTCCACCATGGTTAACAGTTTTCCTCTATCACCATGCCAACCATTAAGCACAAAATGGTGGGTACATGATTCACACCCTTCATCACTTCATCGTGTCCAAGTAGAGTCTCGGAACTCTTGGTACTTTTCCTCCATGCACGTCTGCGCGTTGGGGAAACAATCCACGTCAAAGGTGTCCTTCGGGGCTCTCTACCAACTCCCCTTTGATGGGCGCCCCAAGTATTGCGATAAGGATGCCCCCCCTTGTTTCCCACACCGAGTTTAACTCACTTGGGCTTAGTGATCGGGTTTATGTCTGCGCTAACTTGGGAAGTTGTTACTATTCATGGTCCAAGCTCTAAGACCATAAACTAAGATCCATCTAGAACTACGTTCATCTTGATTCCTATCCTCATGGGATAGGTAGGACCACCCAAATGTCTCATTTTCGGGTCCAGCTCATTTGGGAGCTAATCTCTCCCCCTTCACCTCTCACCTCTATGTGGGCCCCTCGGCCTGAGGTTCCTCCCTCGTGACTATGTACGGTGTGATGAGGGATCATCTTCTCATCCACGTCGGTTATGTCGCACGACACCATTCACATTCCCCACCTAGAATCGTCTCTGCTACGTCTATGCTGCATGACGATAAAATGCACGCTTCGTCCTATCACACGACCATAAACTGTGACATTATCGTCCTGGCCGCATGACAAAAAATGGCAATGCGTTGTCATGACCTCATTATAGAGTACATCACGTTGGGTATTGGTCACGTGCCATGCCATTTTTCAACGCCTATCACGGCTTGATCCTTGTGGCGACACCACGGCCTACTACTTTAGGCATGTCGCTTCACAAAAAAAACCACTCACCTTAAAGGACAAACAAGATTTATCAAATTCCGCTTCTTTTAGTGCAAGGGCCATTCCCGCACTCCCCTTTTCCCTTGGCACTGGTATCTTACCATGTCACCTTTCAGATCTATCTACGGCTTGATTCTCATCCTCATGAGATAAGTAGGAGCGCTCGGGCACTTCCCCGCAGGCCTAGCCTAAACTTTGTGTTCGGTCCCTCAACTCGAGCATTTCCCCAGAGAACACATGGTAACTAGGGCTTAGGTCATCATTCACGTCAGGTTTTGTAACCACCTTGCCATGTGTCCCTTTCTCTCATTACCCACTCGTGGTCCAAGCTCTAAGACCATAAACTAAGACGTTTTCAAGAACTACGTGAGGCTTGATTCTCATCCTTATGAGATACGTAGGAGCACTCGGGCACTTCCTCGCAGGCCCATCCCAACCTTTATGTTCGGTCCCTCGACTCGAGCATTTCCCCAAAGAACACATGGTAATTAGGGCTTAGGTCCTCATTCACGTCGGGTTTTATAACTGCCTTTCCATGTGTCCCCTTCTCCCCTTACGCATTCATGGTCCAAGCTCTAAGACCATAAACTAAGACGCTTTCAAGAACTACGTGAGGCTTTATTCTCATCCTCATGAGATACGTAGAAGCACCCGGGAACTTCCCCGTGGGCCCAGTCTAACTTTCGCTTTCGTTCCCTTGACCTAAAACCTCTCCTAAGGGGGTCGTGTGGTGTGATATGGGATTATGTCCTCATTCACGTCGGGTTGTTCACCACACCGTACAAACCCCCTATCCCCATTCATGCCAGGTGTTTAAGTTACTCCACCATGTACCTCTTATGTTTCCTCCCGCCCTTTGGTCCGAATTCTACGACCCTAAACTAAGATCTACCTATGGGAAACGACTCTTCTCCTCCTATCTAATACGTCTCATTGTCGTATTCAGATGTGTTTAGACAAAGAGCCCGAAGTGTGGTATTTTCATACAGACATTCCCCTCGTCCCATGACTAAGCTTTGTGAGATCGCTATTTGGATCCTCATCCTCTTCCACATCCAAAAGGACCCTCGGACGACATGGATACTAGGCTTTAGGGCTCTCCATGAATGCTCGATCTAAGGGCCCTCCAATTGTTTCGTGCCAATGTCCCTACAGATATCTAACAACATTTGTGACATGGTCCCGTGTTTCGAACATGGTCAATGGTTGACTCTCATTTGTCTGTCCCCATTCTAGGCTAACGCGATATAGATGCTGGGTTTCCGTCAGGGTCAACAGTTATCCTCCATCATCACGCCGCTATCATCGTGATCTGAATCTCGAGCGCCATTATTCACACATTTCCACTTCCTTAGGTTTAAGTGGAATTCCATCATACTCGGCTCTTTATCTTTGTGCATCTAGGTGCGCTAAATGATCTTGTTAGTGTCGTTGGACCGGTATTCACCAAGCGTCCCTTTGCCCTAACCTTCCCCTTTCTGTGTCGGGAAATTTCCACCACTACTTCTTGTATCCCACACCGAACACGACTCACGTGGGCTTAGTAGTTTTGGCAGGATGTATACCAACACATCCGGGGTTCTCATCGTCCCGCATGACATTATACTGTTCTTTCATAACTACGTATGGCTTGATTACCATCCTCATGGGATACGTAGGAATTCCCGACCACTTTGCTTCAGGCCCATCCTAATCCTCACTCTTGGTCTCTCGGCCTGAAGAGTTTCCTCTGGGGGTACGTGAGTGATTTGGAATTCAAGTCCTCATTCACGTCAATTTCATATATACCACACCACAAACTCCCTGTGATCTTCCCTTTTATTCCATGTCCTATCGTATGAAGTTAAACTACAAGAGTCCATATGTCCTCAACGCATGACACTAAACTGCGGTTCTACCCTGAACAAGTTCAGGATGCCCCAAGATCCCATTGGGAAGCGACAGACCCCCTCACTAGAGAGGCCCTGTCTTAAAGAAGGAATGATCCATGATCAGACCAATGTGCCCATCTGGCATATTCCCACCACGGTGGTGTGACTACCTAAGTGTTGGATTCTGTTCGGACAAACCATCACTCCATATTCCACACTTTGCGTGCCCCTTATTCGGACCCTCATCCCCTTTCATGTCTGAAGGGACCCCCTAATGGCCTGGTCTCATGCCGCAGAGGCTCACCTACCATCCTGGGCCAACGTTCTGGAAGTCTGGTCATGTTTGGAAGGACCCCCTAACAGTATGGATGTTCGACCTATGGTCCGCCAACTGTCTTGGGTCAACGTCCCGAATGATTGATCGACAATATTTGTGACATGGTCCAGTGTTTCGAACATGGTCAACAGTTGACCCTCATTTTTGTCCCCATTAAAGGCTAACACAGTAAGGATACCTCTTCTCCTCTATGGTTAACATTTGTCCCTTATTGTCACGCCATCCCCACAGCGCTCCGAATCTTGGGCATCGTAATTCACACTTCCCGTTTCCGTCTGTTCGGACTGATTCCAGTGCCCCTGGTGTTGCACCGTTCGTACATGAGGGCACACTGAAGAAACGGTAATTCGGCTGTTCTGAAAAGTTCCTTCTCCTGTCAATCCTCTCCCATCTTTTGGTAATCTGGACCGGTGATCCAAATCCCATATGCCCGGAGCATGGTCTCCACTCCTATGTTAAGTGGGACGAGAAGGAAACTATCTCCTGTTTCTCACATTGGGCTCGACCCACGTGGGCTTGGGGAATTATCGATGAACGTCCTGCAAACATTGTAGGTATGTATTGAGCCAATTCAAACAGTGGAAATCGTGCGCACTACGGCATTCAAAACAAATAAAGAAGAAATTGAAGCATGAAAGTACCAATAAAAGGTTTTTGGTTTGTTACAATACATGGGGGTCGACTTCCCCCATGGACGGGTTGACCCCATCAAAAGAGCGTTGCAGCTCCGCCACCAGTTGGCTTCTGGCGTCCAAGGCTTGCTGCCACTGACTCAGCTCCCGTTCCTCCTCAGCAGCGGTAGGGCGCAGTTCGTTAGCCTTGGCTCTGGCCCTCTCTACCTCTTCCTGAATGACAACCATCTTTTCAGAAGCCTGCCTCTACCATCTGGGCCTTCAACTGGGAGATTAGCTCAGATTGTGCATTAAGAGAGGCTGAGTGCTCATCCTCCTGGGTCTGCAGCTGTTTGACCTCGCTTTCAGCCTCCTGGAGCTTCTTGATGTTTTTCACCTTCCTCCATTGCCAGCCCACGCTGAGCCCATGATCATGCTCCCGGATCTTCTCAGCCATAAGATTTCGGATGAGCGCGTGAGGACATTGGGAATCCACTCCCCCATCGCACAGTTCGCAAAACCGCAAGTGGAGTCTGTCCATTTCGGCCAGCCATAGTGCTTGGGGGTGTCCTTGATGAAGCGCGTGATTAACTTCCACGACCGGCGGCGGACTATGCTGTTGTCTTCCTCATCGGAGTTCGTTTCGTCCCAGTCTGTGCGATTGGCAGGCTCATACGTTGGATACACCTGCAGGAAGTCCTCGATGGGATCTGCATCTGGCATTGAATCCGGCATGACATCTGGTGCCAAAGCAGGCGCGACAGGAGTAGGACCGGCTGGCCGATCCTCTTCATCGGATTCCACCTCGATGACCTTAGGCACGACCCTGCTGGTGGTCCCACCAGTGATGATGTGTGTTGCAGCTTGGGGAGATGGGGGGACTATTGCCACCATCACCGGCATGACCCTAGGGGGGATGCAACCAGACATCCCGACTAGTCTTGCCGCAGCATCCCACACCAGTCGAAGAACTGTATGACAGAGAGGGACATAAACGTTAGTTGGCATAGTCTACATATGACGACAAGGAAACCGGTAGAGGAAACATACTGAGATCGACTTCCTAGTGTTGTTCTCGAGCTGGTACTGATGGGACCCCGAGGAGAGGCCCTCCGTATAATGTTGGAAGGTCTAGAGATTCCAGAGGAGCCACCTCGGGTGCTTTGGTCCCACCAGACGCGGAACTGGATGCAGCCATAGGCACGGGTTCTGAAGGTCCCGCATCATCCACCGCCGAGGTCTGAGAATGAGGCTTGGGAACAAGTTCCTCCTGCATGGCTCAAACATCGTTGGGAAGTCCATAGTGGCCCAAGAACAGACCGTAAGGAAAGAAGTTAGGAATGCTACCTCGAGAGCCTCTGCGAAATCATCGGAATCTGAGCCTTGATCTCCGACCTTGCCCTCCTCAAACAGGCTCCCTCCTCCAGCCTCATCCTCCCGAGAGGAGTCCTCTGAATCTTCCAGCAGGGGGAAGCGCTCCCTCAGATCGGCGGCTGATAACTGTGGGGGGACCGTTCGATTCAGCAGTACCCTCACCCAGTCTGTTATTGGGCGAGGGACACCACTGGAGTGAACGTAATCCTCCAGCTCGTCCACGTATTTCTCTGCCTCCGTCGGAGAGGCCATGAAACCATCCCGGACTGGGCCTATTCCCGGTAGTTCCATCCCAAGGTGATTCAGGTGGTCCCATATCTCGTGTGGGCTGAAGAATTGCTGGTTGACATCCAAAATTTCCCAGGCTTCCAGGAAGATGACATCCTCTGCCATGTCGATATGACGCAGCCGCTTCCCCAGAGCCTGCATGGATATCCTACGGAATCCCCTCGGTGGCTGCCCCTTCGGATGGCCCTGCTCTTCCGGAATCACCGGATCCGCCGCTGCTGCCAAACCCTTGGCCGGTGCGGGTCTCGCCGCCATGGCAGCCCTGCCACCGTGAGAGGCCTTAGCTGCCCTCCGACCCCGACCTCGAGATAGAGGAGGCCCACCGTCACCGACCTGAATAGTTGGTTGCTTCAGCATCTCCCCTGGGTAAGCAGCTTCCCAACTAATGGCATACTCCCTCACCAATCTGAAAGTGGTGGTGGATGGAGGCAATGCAATTCACATCTTCCCATCTTCCCATGTGAACATGAGCCACAGCTACCTCATCACACACGAGTACTCCTCATGACGCACCTCCCTGTAGACCAGCGGGGTCAGCCGCTGGAGGCATCAGAACTGTCTTGCAAACCGATGCGGGGTGTACGGTTCGCAGAGTGGCTCATGATCTACTCGTGCCACCAAAACTCCTCCTCGAAAGGCCAGGAGGTAATCCGGATGTTCTTCTGTTCCCCGCCCATCATCAGTATGTATCCCCGTCGGCAATGGGAAGGGGTGGAAATTAAACTCATCCGCCCTCCACACCCGATTCAGCACCATCAGCACGACTAGTATGAACGGAAAGCTCCCGACCGCATTCAAGATGTAGGGGCAAAAATTTGATACCGACGGCGAAATAGGGTTTGGATAATCATAGATCCCCCTGATGTGCGCTGTTATCCACCCATACAGGAGTTGGAAGGGCCCGCATATCCTTGGCGGCTTCTTGCCCTCGCTAATGTGCCGCAGCATTCTGTACAGTTTGGAGAGCATTGGAATCCCCAGATTGACCCGCTGCCCCATGGCCAACATGACGCCATAATAAACGAGTTGGGCCACACCCCCATGCTTGTATCCCTCACTGGTAGGATCCAACCGCAGATGAGAGCCATGATGAATGACGCCAGCCGGATTATCAGCTATTGTTCAGTGCTGACACTGAAACCCCAAGTCTTCCCTTGGCTGTCCTCCAAGACCCGCCAATACAAGTGCCCCTTACCCCGTTGGGCCGCCCTCGGACAAGTTCGAGGCCTCGGAGGGAACTCTCGGTTCTCTGGGAAATTCAGGAAGCACATGAACCATCTCTTAAAGTGGAAATCCCTCAATGCCTCCTTGTCCTCTCTAGGGACGAGTGCCATCCGCACTGATGCCAGTCGCGGAATTTGCTCTATATCCTCCCACGTGCTCATGATAGGGAGGAACTCATCATACATGGCCCCCAAGATCGGAACCCCATAAATCTGGTGGACATCCCACAGGTTGATTCCCACCTCCCCGTGATGTAGGTGAAAGGTATTGGTCCTAGACGACCATCTACTTAGCAATTCCGGCATCAGTTGTTTCGGTTGGTAAATGTGGAATTGGGAGGCCCACGCCGCCTCATATAACCCCACTCTCCTCAGCTCAGCCCCAAACTCCTCGCATGAGGCGCCTACCCAGTAGGCCCAGGCCCAGTCATCAGTAAAGGTTCCTCCCTAGTGCAGGTCCCACTCATCGGACCATCCTTTCTTCAAATTCTGCAAATCTGCCTTCAGCATGGTACGGTAGAGAGGAGGGGACGTCTCTAGTTGCAGTGGCATCCCGTCAATATTGTTCACGTGGTTGTAGAGACAGTCAGCGGTAACGGGTGTGAAGTCCTCTTGCGCATGACCATCGGTCGCCCTGATACATTAGTGCTGACATGGTGTGCTCCTGAACCATCAAACTGGTTCGTCCCTACTCGCCTTAGGGATGAAGACATCATCCCTCAACCCGAAGTCGTACAATGGAAGCTTCTTACACTGCGGATAACTCTTCTGACCCTTCGATAGCATATCTGTCAAAGAAGTGTGGTCCGAGTGGCTTCTGACCATCTCCCCAAGGCATGGACAGTTGGCCATCTCATCCCGATGGGCAGCGTCTGCAAGCACCCCCAATACAACTTCTCGATGGTCCATTTCAGTTCCGGCACATGAAAAGATTTTTTTTCAGAATGGATCGCGAAGCTAGATCGTGAAGACAGATTGAAAAGGTTGGTCGCGAGACCAAGCCGTGGAGCCTGGCCTAGGCCGGGAAACATGAGTTCGCTTGGCGCGGTCGCGGAGTTAGAGACCCGCGGTTCGCCGCGAAGCTCGATTCGCGGAGAGCAGGCGCGGAGTACACGGAGCTTCGCGAAATCGAGATCACAAAAAGACAAGGAAATCATGTGAAGACAAAAGAGGTTGACCCCCCTATTTATAGGCTGCGACCCCGGAGCATCGCGGTGCGCCCCGCCCGCATGGAGCATCGCGGCGCATCCGGATCCAGGGCCCCAGTCAGCACCGTGGGCCCCCTTCATGAAGTTGCATTGCGGACCGCAGACAATTTTGGCGATTTTACCTCAGACTTCAACCCTTCACCCTTTGAGGCTCCAAGTCTAAGGGGGGCATTTTTTGGCGCCAAAATATGTCACGAAAGGAAGGGACAAAAAAGAAGTTCGGCACGCTGCCTCGTGAAGCCCCGATGCAAAGCACCCCGAGCATCGCGGTCTCGCGAAGCTCCAGAGTTGGTAACTCTCCGCGAATGAATTTTATGTTCGCAAGCCCGCCATGAAGCTCTAGAGGCGGTAACTCTCCACCATTGAATTTGACGTTCGCGAGCCCGCCGCGAAGCACCGGAGGTGGTAACTCTCCGCGAACGAATTTAACGTTGATGAGCGCGCCGCGAAGCCCCTGAGGCGGTGTGGGAGTTCTACTTCGCGGCGCCCCTTGCCTATAAATACTGGGCTCCCCCTGAGTCCTGTAGACGGACAATCTAACCTTTCGGCTTCTCCTCTCCCGAATCGCGAATCTCTCTTTTCCCCCGAGAATCATGAGCTCCGCGAGGTACTTTTACTTCATGTGACGCCTTCGCTTTGTCTCGTTTTGAGCCCCTCTTCCGAGAGGGATGCCTTTCACGAAGCTCAAGGGCATTCGCGAAGGAGGGGTATTCCCAAGGGAACCCGGGCAGCCATGGAGCATTTATGCTTCGTGAAATACCTAACTTGTACTAGTGATCCCTATGCTAAGGCAGGATCACTACACATCGCGAAGCACACTGCTTCGCAGTACCCTACTTCGCGAGGCGGTGCTCCGCGAATACTGTTCTACTTCTCGAAGCACCCTCCACTCACACCTATGCCCCATTCTAAGGACAAGGCACTCCGCTTCGCGAAACACACTCCTTTTCTTGGCAATTCTGCTTCCCGTGCGACCCTATAGGTATGCACGATGTGATTTCAAAGTCCCACGTACAATACTACTCATGGCGTTGCTTCGCCTAATGCATCTTCGCATAGGCACGCTAACGGCTATTGCTTATTCGCATAGCCATGCTAATGTGGACCCCTCGATGGTTCACTCTATAACCCCCCTTGACCACGGCCTTACTGGTACCTTCCCTCCCCCAAAAGAGAAAAGGGTACCAGTTATGTAAGTCCTAGGGGTGTGGAGTGAACCCACCTCGTCCGAGCTATAGGACATTAAACTGCAAAGCACCACATCTTCAACACATGACGTTAAACTGTGAACCGACCTCGTGCCTCTCACGAAGGGTCCCCCCCAGCTCGAACATTTTTTACACCACTCGTCTCCACAGGAGTGGAATCACCCATCCACAAGGGATGATATCCTCCTTATTGGAGCGGCATATGTTCTTAGGAGAAGGGAAACCCTAGTTCCCCAACAGATGGCTGCACCCCTGCATCTCCGTACTTCCCCACTACCAAGGTCAGTGGAGGGCGTGATAGGGAACGAGGCACCTCCCATCATTGGTCCCAAATCCCTCTTTCACTGCGCTTTGTCGCACTTCGGGCCTCCATCCTGGAGTAAGTCCCAGCACCATGGGCCGCCTAACGTGTAAGCCCCTCTTCGCTTCACACGGACGCACCCTTCACAGCGTGATCGTTAGGTCCTTGCTGTCTCTTGTTTCTCACACCGATCATGACTCGCGTGGGCTTAGAGTTGGCATTGGCCATGACAATACCTCATCCAGCATGACGTTAAACTGCATGCCATCGTCCAGTATGACGTTAAACTACATGCCCTCGTCCAGCATGACGTTAAACTGCATGCCATCATCCAGCATGACGTTAAACTGTATGCCCTTGTCCCGCATGACCTTAAACTGCACACCCATCCCGAACTATGGGGACTTTGATCCATGTCAAGGGATGGTATGTAGGAAGCCTCCACGAGGTTCAAGCCCACCACCCGTTATCCAATTCATGTCGAGTTCTACCTTCGTCCAGCATAACCTTAAACTGCATTCCAGTCCGACGGCAAGCCGTTGTGACCACCCTTTGAACTACGAGGACTTTGATCCATGTCAAGGCATGTTACGTAGGAAGCCTCCCAGAGGTTCAATCCAATATTCCATCGTACCAGGGTCCGTCATTTACGTCGGTTCACTGACACCCACAGCCATCCCGAACTACGGGTACTTTGATCCATGCCAAGGCATGGTACGTAGGAAGCCTCCATGAGGTTCAAGCCCACTGCTCGTCATTTATTCACGTCAGGTTTCACTCTCATCCAGCATGACGTTAAACTGTATTCCAGTCCGATGGAAAGCCATTGTGACCAATCCTAACTATGAGGACTTTGATCCATTTCAAGGCATGGTACGTAGGAAGCCTTCACGAGGTTCAAGCCCACCACTAGTAGACCCCTGGGTCTACTTTCACATCGGTTCACCGATGAAACCCTTTGAACTACGAGTTCGTTGATCTATGTCAAGGCATGGTACGCAGGAAGCCTCCCCGAGGTTCAAGCCCATCTCTCATTGGATCAAGTTCCACTTTCACGTCGGTTCGCTGATGAATTCCATCATTTGAACTACGAGGTATTTGATCCATGTCAAGGCATGGTATGTAGGAAGCCTTCCCGAGTTTCAATCCCACAAACCATCGGACCAAGGTCCACCTTCACGTTGTTTCGCCGATAATCCCCTCTAAACTACATGGTCTTTGATCCATGTCATGGAATGGTACGTAGGAAGCCTCCACGAGGTCCAAGCCCACCACCACTAGGACCCTCCTGGTCCTCCTCATTCATGTCAGCTTTCCGATGTCCAACCTGAACTTTGTGGTCTTTGATCCATGTCACGACATGGAACGTAGGAAGCCTCTTAGAGGTTCAAGCCCACCACCTGTTGGTCACTCCGACCTTCTTCACGTCGGTTCATCCACACCCGGGCAGCATAGTGTGTAAGCCCCCACATCATTTGGACCAAGGTAAACCTTTATGTCGGTGCACTGACGCATCAGAACAAGGCCCAAATTTTCATTAGTTTGCTGATGACATCCATCGGACCAAGGTCCACCTTCATGTCGGTTCACTGGCACTATCCCGAACTACGTGGACTTTGATTCCCTTCCACGGGGATACGTAGGAGGTCTCTTTGAGTCTCAAGCCCAACTTCACCATTTCCCTTGCGATGGTCCCTTGCCATTTCACCCTCCACTTCATTCGTCCATCCATCATCCACCCTGATTCTCACCCAGACCGTCATATCCCAGTGAGACAATTTCGGTCCGCTCCTCTTCACAGCCGCCCATGGGCTGGTCCCGGTATCGGCACACCTTCAATGGAAATCCCTCAATCCGATCCATTCTAGCTAATGCTCTGATCGGGCTCATTCGTCTCCACTGGACGTTAAACTCGCGGCATACCCTGTGTTAAACACAGGAAGCTGAGGAAAACCTCAGACATATGTATATGGCATATAATTCCTCGCGCTCGATGTGGGAGGCCTCGGGCTTCCACTCCCTCGAGAAGCCCTGTGACCAGGGATAATAGATAGACATGTCAGGTCCCCGGCATCCAGACATGCAACAGATGCCTCAATATGACTACTCCCCCGACTGAAGGTTGTTGTCCTGACCGGACCCTTTGGAATTCCCCAAAAAAAGCCGTGTAATTAACCGGCGTCCATGGAAACATGGCACTGGGAAGAGTTTCACGAAAAATGTATTAAATCTATGATGGAGACCCGGACTAGGTTATGAGTTCTGATGAGGAATCCATGGAAGGAAAAACTGACATCCCATCATCCTGTTTCAATCAAGGAGAAGACGTCCCTGAATAAGGAGCGAATGCCGCCCGCCTTTGGAATGTGGGAATGCGGGGAAACAGTGCAGCGCATCCTCCTCCGCGAACGGACAGATGCGCGCGCCCCGGCAAAAGCGTCGGAAACAATATTGTAACCTATTTATGCTTGGTATAAATCACATACAAAATAATCACATCTCCTAGAATCCAAGATTATTTTCAAATATGTCTCAAATACTTATACTTATGTACTTTTATAAAAACATAATGTTTATAATCATTTGATGTCTTCATATAAACAAACTCAATAGGTGGTTTCAAGGGAAAAAATTCCAAACTAGGTGGATCATTTTTTTTGGTGAAAGGTGTATTGTATATAATTTTAAAAAGTAAACATCTATAACATTGACCTCTATTGAAGTTAAGCATATTTTTCCGTTACTGGTAGCTTAAAAATGATCCATATGAGAACTGAGATAGAAGATGTGAATATTATTATGGAATGTCCATTGGTTATAGGTTGTGACAACTGAAGTTCAATAAATATGTCAAACAATTCTATACAACATTCTAGATATATACACATTGATATTGAATGTTATTTCCTAAAGGAAAAGGTGGATTAACATATCTTGAATTTGGAATTTGTTCCTTCAAAAAATAATATCTGAACTAAGAAACTCAAAACTATGTATTTTGAGATGATGAGGGTCAAAATGGGAGTTCAGATGAATTCTTGACCTTAAGGTACATTATTCTTTGATATTCATACACCATTTAGTTCTATTTAAATTTTTTCATAAGTTGACAAGTAATATAAATAAGGAGTAACATGTATGTTAAAAAATATTTTTATATGTTTGTAGAGCATGTGTAGGAAATTGTATGAAATTAGTTTCTTATATCATAAATATAAAAATATGAGTTTTTTATCTTGTTGAGAAACTAGTGGATGAAATTTATTTCTGAGCCTATTACACATATTTTATATAGAAATATATATCCTGTTGACTTAGATTCAACTGATTCACAAGTAATTTCATTGAAAATGTAAAAAAATTATACTTCAAAGTGACTTTTTATTTATTTTAAATAAGGGAAAGAAAATAAAGGGATTACATTTTATAGAGCTTACATTATTGGGGGTATGTAGTCTATTTATCAAGACTTCGAAATGTTTACGTATTGAAAACAAATATAAAGGGGGATATTATTGAACCCAATTAAATATTACTTTTATATAAAATGTTATATTTCATGTTATTAAAATATTCAAATAATTATAAAAAAAATATAGATAAGAATTAGTATAATTATATCTCATCTGATAGGCCACCTGATATTTTTATGATTTTAACGCTTTTATAGATTTATTAAACACATTGCATATTTATGTAATTCATTACAAATATTTATTTAAAAATATTATAAAATCCTCCAACTAAACTCCTTTATTGAGTAACATCTATGAATAATGTTTATTTAAATTATAGTAACACTTTGGATTTAAATTCATAATGTTCAATTCTCTAAACATAGAATGAAAACTCATTTACTTGACAACAAGAAATGTTTTGATGGTAATAACTTATGGTGCCTAGGTAAAAATATTTATAAGTTCATTGTTAACATCATTAATAGAACAATTCCATCTAACATTTTTCACTGAGATCTTTTTTGTGACGAATGTAAAACATTACATTATTTATTTAACAACACATCGTCAACTATTTTACTACATAAAATGGAATTCAATTTCAATTTTTAATGGAATGTTATTTTTCTTATTAATTATAAATATTTATATGTCTAAATAGACTCACACTAGCCTCTTATAAACTATATTGTATTTATAATATCAACCTTTTTCCTGAAAAACGTTATTACCTTTTAGTAGAAATATTTAACAAAAAAACTTTCTACAACCATATATTATATATTATTCTCTTTCTACGAATTTATTTTATAAAATGAAGACTTTATTAACTAAAATATTCCATTTATGGGTAGTGGGATCATATACCTAATATTTTAATAAAACTATTAGATAGACTCGTTTATCCTCAATAAAATACCTTTTAACATTATCTTGTTTGAAAACATGTTATAGAAATTGATGAACCAAAAACCAAGTGTATTAAAAGCATTGAACGGACATGTGGATGATTCCTTATTTGTTTACAAACTTGTATATGCATCTCTAGTTGTATTTGAAGTGTAATATAGAGTGTTTCTAGATATCTAATATCTATGAATATTTTTATAATGAAAGTAGTGAATTTACATCAATGTATTTAATATAACTTAGGAGTGTTATATCATATAGAGATATCATGGATTATCCCTTCAGACATTTTTAAATGTTAAACAGTAGAGTAAAATAAAAATAATATAAGTATTGTTGAACCCACTGGGAGAATTAGTTGAACTCATATTTTGATAATCTCAATTATGCTCAATTATGGTATGATAATCCCTATATTGATTAATGGTTAATTACTTATTTCAGTATTTCTGTACACCATACACATATTCATATATTATAATATTTACATGATCTTCAGAGAATTCGGTTACTGGATGGATATATATTCTAACTTAACCCATTCTGCCAATAGAATGCTTAAACAGACAAGTGGTCACAGTTAAAGAACAAAGCTACTGATACATCAAGTCTACCAATACGTGAAGGTCACCGAGACATCAAGTCTACCAATACGTGAAGGTCACCACACATCAAGTCTACCGATATGTGAAGGTCACCAATACATCAAGTCTACCGATACGTGAAGGTCACTGATACATCAAGTCTACCGATATGTGAAGGTCACCAATACATCAAATCTATCGATACATCAAGTCCACCGGTACAACAAGTCTACCGTTATACAAGTTCACCGATACAACAAGTCACCTTTATGCAAGCCTACCATTACAGAAAAGTTACCAAAGGAAGTATACCAATATACCAAGGAAGCTACCGGTACAATAAGTCTACAGTTACATGAAAGGTCACCGGTACACTAAGTCTACCGCTACCGATCAAGTCTACTGACAGACATGAAGTCTACCGATAGAAAGGCTACCGTTACACAAGAGGTTACCGATACAAGAGGTTACTAATACAAATACTCACCGATACACATGGCTACCGATATCCAAAACTACCGTTCCAGAGAATCTGACGCTGCCTTAATTATTTGTCTTTATATAATCTAACCAATGGTCATATCAGGTATATTTTAATGCTCTGTCATTTATTTAATAAAGGTTGTGGGATGTCAGGAAACCGAACCTCGTACCTGCAAAAAGAAATCATTTCTTTTGTCGGAGCTCGTTTCATAAATAA
Source organism: Viscum album (assembly GCA_963277665.1). Taxonomy (NCBI): domain Eukaryota; kingdom Viridiplantae; phylum Streptophyta; class Magnoliopsida; order Santalales; family Viscaceae; genus Viscum; species Viscum album. Next base: position 278,623,940 of record OY728119.1, on the reverse strand, counting down.
AATAAGTCCATGTTGCTGCAAATAGAGACACACAAGTGAAAGACGCGAGGAAAATACAAGTGCAATACGGAAGTGACCTACAAGTTAAATACACAAGAAGAGCTCATTCATGACCTTCCAAGAAGACACAGAATCTCATACACACTCAAGCTTACTCAAGAACAGTTCGTTACACTCACAAGGACTTTGAAGAACTTCATCGACTACATTTTCACTATCTCTGAACCTGGATGTCAAGCAGACGACACTCTGTTTTTCAGAAAAAAACCAGAAGAGGAATCAGAACCATTTCTGATCAAATTCGAAGAAGTCCAGAGCTACACTGCAATCACTAGAGCCATTTTAAACTCTATATCTTACTCAATGATTAATTATATACATTACGAGAAGTGTGTATCATCTGTATTAATTTACATACACACTATCTATTAAAACTTAACTGGAGGATCTGTAAATCCTCATTCAAACTCCTTACATTTTTTATTTTCTCACTGTGGATAGTGGTAGAGGTCGTGTGTGACCTGAACAGCTGTATTTGCTGTTGTTTTTGTTTCCCACATAGAATTGTGGTAGAGGTATTTGACCTGGACAATTGTAAACTATTGTGAACCCTGATCCAGGGTGTGGATCCAATTTATATAAATTGTTGAGAGGACTAAGTCTCGGCTTGAGACTGAACCTCTTGGTCATATCTGCTGTGCTTTATTTAGTTTTATCTAAAACCTTTTATTCCGTTGCCAAGTGCTTTAAAACCTAAACTGTTTTTCAAAGTTACTCTGATAGTTGAATTAGAAAGTTTTTGCATTATTTGTAAATCAGTAAGTCATTTTAAAAACCTAATATGATCCCCTGATTAGATTAAGAGGGGATTAATCAATCCCTTGATAACCTAGATGAAAGTTTGATTTAGTTCAAATTCACTACAATTCAATTAGTATTTTAAATTGTGGGAATTTGGTAAAGGATTTTAAAACATGAATTTTAATTGGAACTCAATTCACCCCCATCTTGAGTATCCACTCTGACCAACATTTGGTGTTAGAGGTATTTAAAATATTTTTTGAAGTACTCTTTTTTTCAACTGTTATTTTAGTTGTATTTTAACGTTCTTAAAATATCTGTTATTTCTAAATTTTTATCTCTTTAAAATTTTTGTTTTAACCTAGTTATCATGGATAAAATACTTGAAGGTGTTTATACTAATAGAACACCATTTTTCAATGGAAACAACTATGCTCAGTGGAAGATTATGATGAAAATTCATTTAGAAATCATGGGTTTTGATATTTGGACTGCCGTAGAATCAGAATATAAAATTCCTACTACTGTTAGATCTACTTGGAATGAAGCTACTAAGATAGCCTACAATAATAATTTCAAAGCTATGAATGCTCTCTATTGTGCTTTCGGAGATGAGGAATTTAATAGAATATCTTCTTGTAAGACTGCACATGAAATTTGGGATACTTTAAGTGTTTCTTGTGAAGGAACAACTAACATTAAGGAAATGATATTGAACACCTATAATATAAAATATGATAATTTTAAGATGAAGCCTGATGAAACCATTTCTGATATGTATCTCAGGTTTAACGAAATTGTCAACACAATGATGTCACTGGGAAAGGATGTTCCATCAAAGGAGCAGATCATGAGAATTTTGAGATGCCTACCTGAAATATGGAGGGGCACTTCTGTTTCAATCAGGGAATCTTTTGATATTGGTGAACTTCCAGTTAAGGAACTTATTGGTAAGTTGATGATGTATCAAGAAGAGCTTAAGGTAAACAAAAAAGAACAAGATGAACCAAAAAGGAAGTTAGTTTCCTTTATGACATCTACTTCAAATAATAATGATAAGGAGAAACTTCGAGCTGTAAGTGATAGATCAAGCTGTGAAGAAAGTGAAAGTTCACTTGACAGTGATGTAGAAATGGATCACATAGCCAGAAGATTTAAGAAGTTTTATAGGAAAAAGAAGTTTTTCAGAAAATCAAATTAGAAAGGTAAGTATGACAACAAGGGACACTGGAAAAAGAACTGGATGAAATCTGACGAATCTGATGAAGTTGTCTGCTATGAATGCAAAAGAAAATGACATATAAAAGCAGACTGTCTAAAGCTGAAATACAAGAAGAAGTATGAGTATAAGGACAATAAGTATAAGAAATCCATGAAGGCTACTTGGAGTGCTTCTGAGGATAGATCCAGTGAATCTGAAGCTTCTGAAACTGAAAACAGAAATAAGGCCAACATGTGTTTTATGAAAAAACACCTATGAGGTAACATCTGAAACTCCTGCTTTAAATTCTTATTATTCTGGAGATGATTCGGATTCTGAAAATATGTCAAAATCTGAACTATTTGAATACTATGATATGTTGGAAGAAACCTGTAATGAGCTGAAAGACAAATATAAAGGTTTAAAGAAACAGTATGCTTTAACTATTAAACATAAATCTGATATTGACATAGAAATGGAAAAGAATGCTCAGTTACTTAAAGAAAACACTGAACTGAAATTGTCAAATGAGCAACTTAGGAAGGATTTAGAAAAGTTCACAAATGGAAAAGGTACTCTTACTCAAATGCTAGGTAAGCAGATTGTGCCTAGATATACTACTGGTATAGGATACCAACCTGGACAAAGAAAAATTACCAAAACTAGATTTATTCCTAAATCTGGACAGAATGTAGATAGTTATAGTTCTGGAAGTTCATTTGCTTCAACTAGTTATATTCATAGTTACGAATCTAATGAGGTTTATCTGTCTAAATCTATTGATTCTTCAAATCTTATGAAACCCATAAGACAAATTTGGGTACCTAACGTTTTATTGGCTAACCTGTCTGGACCCAAGAAAATCTGGGTACCAAAATAATTTCCTATCTAAATCTGTTTTGTAGGGAACCTTAAAAAAGAGCTCCTATAGAAATACTTGGTACTTAGACAGTGGATGTTCAAGACATATGTTAGGAGACTTCGCATGCTTTAAAATCATATTCAGAGTTGATGGAGGTTTTGTCACTTTTGGTGATAATTCTAAAGGGAAAATCATCGGCTTAGGCCATATTGGTAACACTGACTTAGTATTATTTTCTAAAGTTCTATTTGTTGATGGAATTAAATATAATTTACTAAGTATTTCTCAGTTATGTGATGATGGTTTTAATGTTAAATTTGAAAATGATTCTTGCAATGTTTTTAATTCTAAAAATGCTTTAGTATTTTCTGCCTTGTGAAATGAAAATGTCTATGTTGTTTATTTAAATTATTTAGCTATGAATAATATTACTTGTTTAAATGATTTTCATAAAGAGTCTTGGCTTTGGAACAGAAGATTAGGACACTGTAATGTACATTCACTTAGAAAAATTACTAGTAAGAACTTAGTTAGAGACCTACCAAAACTTGAATTCCCATCAGATAAAGTTTGCAATCCCTGTCAAAAGGGAAAGCAACATAATGTTTATTTCAAATAAAAGAAATAATTGTCAACTTCTCAACCTCTCGAGTTGGTTCACATGGATTTTTTTGGACCTTCTAGAGTTTCAAGTTTAAATGGGAAGAACTATGTCTATGTTCAAGTATATGACTATTCTAGGTATACTTGGGTATATTTTCTAGCTCACAAAAGTGAATCTTGTTCTTACTTTGTTAAATATTCCAAGTCTGTAGAGATCCTTATTGGACTTAAGATTAAAACATTGAGAAGTGATCATGGTCGTGAGTTTGAAAATCATGAGTTTGAATCCCACTGCTCAAACAATGGCTATAGTCACAATTTCTCTGCCCCTAGGACACCTCACCAAAATGGTGTAGTAGAAAGGAGGAATAGAACCCTTCGAGAAAAGTCCAGAACCATGATCAATGAGTATGACCTACCTGTTTATTTTTGGGATGAAGCTGTCAATACAGCTTGTTATATTATCAATAGAGTCTTGATCAGACCTGTTCTTAAGAAGACCCCTTATGAGTTTTGGAACCATAGGAAACCTAAGGTTAACTACTTCAGAGTTTTTGGTTGCAAATTATTTATCCTTAATACTAAAGATAATGTTGACAAGTTTGCATCCAAGTGTGATGAAGGAATTTTCCTAGGTTACTCTATTTCTAGTAAAGCCTGTAAAGTTTTCAATAAGAGAACCAAATGTGTGGAGGAATCTGTTCACATAAAATTTGATGAAACTAATCCACATGAACCTAAGACCTCTCTTGAAAATCTGGAAGATGATCTCTCTATTTTGAACATTAATGATAAAGGTAGTGGACTTATAGTTAAAACATATAGTTCTGGAAATTTTCCTGAACCTGCTTCTGTTGACTCCCAACCTATTGATGAACCTAACATCTCTAGCCCTACCTTTTCAAGACCAAATAGGATTCTGAAGAACCACCCCTTAGATGATGTTGTAGGTAATCTAGATAGAGGAACACAGACTGGAGCTTCTCTAAGAAATCAGGTTGAAAATCAAGCTTTTCTTTCACAGTTAGAACCTAAAAATATCAATGATGCTATCAATGATGAATTTTGGGTAATAGCTATGCAAGAAGAACTAAATCAATTTGAAGGAAGTAAAGTCTGGGAATTAGTAGAAAGGCCTAAGAACACTTTAACCATGGGCACAAAGTGGGTGTTTAGAATCAAAGTTGATGAATCTGGAAATATCATTAGAAACAAAGCTAGACTAGTTGCACAAGGTTACAATCAAGATGAAGGAATTGACTTTGAAGAAACCTTTGCACCTGTAGCTAGATTAGAGGAAATTAGGATCTTACTTGCCTTTGCATCACATCTGAATTTCAAGTTATATCAAATGGACGTGAAAACTTATTTTCTAAATGGTTTTATTGATGAAGATGTTTTTGTAGAACAACCACCTGTTTTTTCAAATCCTCACTTTCAAAATCATGTTTTTAAACTTTCTAAATCTTTATATGGTTTAAAACAATCTCCAAGAGCTTGGTATGAAAGACTTACAAATTTTCTTACTTCAAAAGGATTTACAAAAGGAATTGGTGATCCCACTCTTTTTATAAAAAGAATTTGAAAATATGTTTTAATAGTACAAATCTATATTGATGATATTATTTTTGGATCTTCTAAAAATTCTTTATGTATTGATTTTTCAAAGGTTATGCAAAATAAGTTTGAAATGAGCTTAATGGGAGAGCTTAAGTACTTTCTTCGATTTCAAATCTTTAAAACTAAAGATGGTATTATTTTGAATCAGATTAAATATACTAATGATTTATTAAAACGTTTTGGTTTGGATAGTATTATGGGAAGTGATACACCTATGAGTACCACCTATAAATTGGATATTGATGAAACTGGTAAACTAGTAGATCAAACTATGTATAGAGGTATGATTGGGAGTTTAATTTATCTTACTGCTAGTCGACATGATATTATGTTTAGTGTATGTATGTGTGCTAGATTTCATGATAACCCTAAAGAGTCACAATTACTTTCTTTTTAAAAGAATTTTCAAATATCTTAAATATACTGCCAATTTGGGACTGTTTTACCCAAAAGAACAATCATTTGATTTAATAAGTTATTCGGATGCTAACTTTGCTGGATGCAAGTTAGATAGATAGGGAACATCTGGAACATGTCATTTACTTGGAAAGTCCCTAGTATCTTGGTGTAGTAAGAAACAGAACTCAGTTGCATTATCTATTGCTGAAGCAGAGTATATAGTTGCTGGTAGTTGCTGTGCATATATTCTATGGATGAAACACACTTTATTGGACTATGGATTTCAGTTTAAACATGTTTCAATTAACTGTGATAACACTAGTGCGATCAACATCTCAAAGAACCCTGTGTCTCACTCTAGAACCAAACACATTGATGTTAGACACCACTTTCTAAGAGATCATTATCAAAGAGGTGATATAACTCTTGAATTTATTGGCACTGATCTCCAATTAGCTGATATTTTAACTAAGCCATTAAATTCAGAAAGATTAAGTTTCATTAGACACGAATTACGAATGATAACTTGCTCTTAAACCATTAGACAAACCTCACTATTAGATAAACTTCACTATTAGATAAACCTCACTGTTAGATGAACCTCACCGTTAGGATGAACCTCACCATTAGGATGAACCTCACTGTTAGATGAAACTCACTGTTAGATGAACCACACCGTTAGATGAACCTCACCGTTAGGATGAACCTCACCGTTAGGATGGACCTCACTACTAGATAAACCTCAATGTTAGATGAACCTCACCATTAGTATGAACCTCACTGTTAGGATGAACCTCACCATTAGATGAACCTCACCATTAGATGAACATCGCTGTAAGATAAACCTCACCGTCAGACCTCACCATTTAAGGACACCTCACTGGTACATCTCTCGATCTGTTTTAAATTTTCATATTAAGGCCGAGACTTTGAATTTATTTTTAATATAAGATTTATTTTATATGTCAATCCTAAATGATATTAAACCCGACTCTAGACATCACTCAATCACCATGAACCTGTCTGTTCGAATCCCTCCTACCAAAGCCTCGCAAGCTTGCAAAACCCTAAGCCTTAGAATCTGAAATGGCCCGTGTGAAGTGACCCTTAGTGGATGAAGGGAATGATGAGACACAAGCTAAGAATCATAAAGTAACCAATGATGGTGCAAGTGGAAGTAGTAGAGGTGATGTTCGAAGGAATCCTGTGAATGTTCGAAGGAATCCTATGAATATGCATTTATCGAAGAGAGAAATTGTAGTGGAAAAGGAATTATGTGCGGCATGGTTGTTCGAAAGCAAGTCCTTGATTCTGAAGGTTTTACAAGAACAAGGATGGCACGAATGATTCATTAACAATAATGGACCATATTATCCAACACTGGTAAAATAGTTTTATGAGTTTGTCTATTTTGAGACATCAGAGGAGGAGAATAGGATGATTTCCTTTGTGAATGGTCAAATGTTTTCGTTTTCATCAGTTGAATGGGATGAGAACCTTAAATTTATTCATAGTGGTGATTATGGATTTTATTCAAAATCCATACCTACTGCTAGTGAATTTTTCGAATATGAGGATGCCTTGTTGGAATTGACAAGAAATGGAACTCCTAGAAAGGTCATTGCTGCAGAGATGGAAGGGGAGGATAAACTACTTTTCAAGTTCATTCAGCATGTGATTAGTCCAAGGAGAGGATATTTTGCTACCCTCAGATTTCAGGATATTTATTTTTTATATCTGTTAAAGCATGGAGTAAAGGTGAATTTATGCAGACTGCTAATGATTCAGATTGAGGAGATGACTAGACCGAAGTCTAAGTCCAATGATCTTTTCTTTTCTAAGTTTATTTCTTTTATGTTGAAGGCAAAGGACGTAGCTGGACCTTTAGATGAAACTGTTGTGGTTAAGGATAACTTTTTCCTTTCCAGGACTATTTGTAAGTTTATGAAAGTCAGCTGGAACCCTTGGAAGAAAACATGGGTTAATGATGATGGAAAAATCTAGGACATGTACACTCATGTGGACCATCCTTCTAGACCAAAGGATGTGAGGGATCCTGGTCTTGGACCAAATGATCCAAAACCGGTCTACAGTGATAATGAAGCTGAAGCTGAGGAGGAAGAGACATCAGTTGAGGAAGGAGGAGGCCCAGATTTACCTCCTAGTACTATGCCCCAAACAATTTCCTATGGAGTAGCTAGCCCTCCAAAAGAACTACCAAGGAGAGAAACTATACTGAAGGACAATGACACTAGGACTATAGAAGAAGAAGAAGAAGAAGAAGCATATCAGATTGTTGTCAAAGACACCTCTGATGAGGATGAGGAAACCGAGTCAGATCATATTTCTCATGAAGAGAAGGAGGCTTCTGGTGAAGCAGATGATGAGGAAAATGAAGAAGAAGAGCTCAGTTTGAGCCCTCTGATAGACAGTATAGTCAAGATAGTGCCTAATCAGGAAGCAGAAGTAGAATCTATTGATGAGAGAGTCTTTGAGCCATCAGAGCAATTGGATATTGAATCTTCTGCAGTTTCAGAGGAAGTTATAGAATTTCCTCGAGCAAAACAGTTGGAGGAGATTCCTCATGTGAATGCTCTAAGTGAGGGGGACCATATTGGTTCAGTATCAGTGTTGTATGACATTAATGTTTGGACATCAGATCCAAGATATGTGTTTTTTGGACTTAATTATGAATATTATGATGAGGAAGACCATACCCAAAGAGAATCAGTTATCCTACCTATTATGGCTGAAAATTTGGCAACCAAGAAGGACCTTGAGCCCTTAAAGGCTGAAATGAAAGAAACACTGAGAGAATCAGCGGTGGATTTGAAGAAAAGCCTGGTTGATGAAATGATAAGTGTGGAGAAATCCCTGGATCTATCTCTGGGATGTGCTGGTTCTAGTCCAGTGAAAGGAATGATGGATGAAGTTAAAGTATTCCATACTCAAATTGAGAGTTGGACAGGAGTTGTGGTGGCTCTAAGATAATCGATTGCTTCATTGACAACCATGAACAGTTCTCAAAACCTAGTGAATACTGATATCAGATATATCAAAGAAGTAGTCAAGCAGTTTGTGGAAGTTTTTGAGGATTTTAAGACATCAGTCAATGAAAATTTGAACATTCAAGATGAACTTGTTCAGAAGGTGGTTAGTAATCTGACACAATCTCTTAAAGAGACAATAGCTTTCTCAATTAAACCCCTTACCTCATCCAGCTCCACTGTGAACCTTGACCAGATCAGAACTGTTATCCAGGAAGAGTTGGCTAAGGCCAGTACCAGTGGCACCTCAGATACTCAGATCCTTGCTACCACTAGGGAAGTTAGTAGTTTTTATCGTGATCACCTATGGGAAGCTACTGCTTCTCAAGAGGTGATTAAAAATAAGGTGGATGCTTATTTTGAGAAGGTCTATACCAAGCATCAAATGACCAACCATTTCAAGCTCTTGATGGAAAATATGAAGTTGCCTCTAGTGACTCAAGATTTTAGAGAACAGGTTAGTAAGCTCAGGGAGCTTACTCCTGCCTTGGATAAATTCATTGAAAATCGAGATGATTTTGTGTCAGCAATGGAGAGAGGAGGCGGTATTATTATAGATTTCAAGAACCTGTTGCTACCATTCTTGTATGTGGATGTTAGACCTGTGATTGTACCTCCTGCTCTTCCTGCCTCTACCTCTCGGAGTACACCTAAGTTGATTCCAGTTCAGGCTATTTGTAGCTTGACACCTATGATCTCACAGAAGAGCATAGATTTCAGATCGGGTACAGTTTCAGTGGCTGACCCTCTGGTTGTTCTTTCATCTATTCCTAAGACATCTACTCAATTTGAACCTTCACCCTCTTCTGATCCTAATGAAAATACTCATGTTCAAGAAGATGATTGAATGATTCTGGATGTTTTTGATAGGATTCACTTGTATTTTTGTAATCCTGACTTTCTCAGTTTGTACGTTTTTGTACCTTAATGGAAATTTACTCTTACATTCTCCACTTTACTATGTTTATGTATCCTTGAAATCTGTTCTCTTTTTGTCTCTACATTTTTCTGATTCTACCCTTCTTTTTTTTAATCACAAAGGGGGAGAAAATGAAACAAATGAGAACTGGGAGTGCAATTGAAAGGGGGGGAAACATGAGAACTTTGTTTTAAAGTTTTTCTTAGGAAATTTTTCCTCTGACATTATTTTAATCTTCTAAATACTTTGGCATACGTTGTGATTATCAAAAAGGGGGATATTGTTGAACCCTTTGGGAGAATTAGTTGAACCCATATTTTGATAATCCCAATTATGCTCAATTATGGTTTGATAATCCCTATATTGATTAATGGTTAATTACTTATTTCAGTATTTCTGTACACCATGCACATATTCATATATTATAATATTTACATGATCTTTAGAGAATTCAGTTACTGGATGGATATATATTCTAACTTAACCCATTCTGCCAATAGAATGCTTAAACAGACAAGTGGTCACCGTTAAAGAACAAAGCTACCGATACATCAAGTCTACCGATACGTGAAGGTCACCGATACATCAAGTCTACTGATACGTGAAGGACACTGATACATCAAGTCTACCGATACGTGAAGGTCACGGATACATAAAGTCTACCGATACGTGAATGTCACCGATACATCAAGTCTACCGATACATGAAGGTCACTGATACATCAAGTCCACCGATACATCAAGTCCACCGGTACAACAAGTCTACCTTTATATAAGCTCACCAATAAAACAAGTCACCATTATGTAAGCCTACCTTTATAGACAAGTTATCGAAGGAAGTCTACCGATACACCAAAGAATCTACCGGTACGACAAGGCTACCGTTACACGAAAGGTCATCGGTACACTAAGTCTACCACTACCGATCATGTCTACCAACAGATAGGAATTATACCGATAGAAAGGCTACTGTTACACAAGAGGATACCGATACAAGAGGTTACCGATACAAGAGGTTACCAAAACAAGAGGTTACCGATACAAAGACTCACTGATGCACAAGGCTACCGATATCCAAAAACTATCATTCCAGAGAATCCGACGATGCCTTAATTTCTTTATCTGTATTTAATCTAACCAACAGTCATATTAGGTATATTTTAATGCTCTGTCTTTTATTTAATAAAGGTTGTTGGATGTCAGGAAACTGTACCTCGTACCTGCAAAAAGAAATCATTTATTTTGCCGGAGCTCGTTCCATAAATACAGGAAGTCCCTGTTTCTACAAAGAGAGACACACTTGTGAAAGACACGAGGAATATACAAGCGCAATACGAAAGTGACCTACAAGTGAAATACACAAGAAGAGCTCATTCATGCACGACCAAGAAGACACAGAAGCTCATACACACTCAAGTTTACTCAAGAAGAGTTTGTTACACTCACAAGGACTTTGAAGAACTTCATCAATGACATTTTCACTCTCTATGAACCTGGATGTCAAGCAGACGACACTCTGTTTTTCAGAAAAAAAACCAAAAGAGGACTCAAAACCATTTCTGATCAAATTCGAAGAAGTCCAGAGCTACACTACAATCACTAGAGCCATTCTAAACTCTACATCTTACTCAGTGATTTATTATTTACATTACGAGCAGTGTGTATCATCTGTCTTAATTTACACACACACTATCTCCTAAACCATAACTGGAGGATCTGTAAATCCTCATTCAAACTCCCTACATTTTCTATTTTCCCACTGTGGATAGTGGTAGGGGTCATGCATGACCTGTACAGCTGTATTTGCGGTTGTTTTTGTTTCCCACATAGAACTGTGGTAGAGGTCTTTGACCTGGACAGTTGTAAACTGTTGTGAACCCCGATCCAGGGTGTGGATCCAATTTATATAAATTGTTGAGAGGACTAAGTCTCAGCTTGAGACTGAACCTCTTGTTCATATCTTTTGTGCTTTATTTAGTTTTATCTAAAACCTTTTATTCCACTTCCATGTGCTTTAAAACCTAAACTATTTTTCCAAGTTACTCTGATAATTGAATTAGCAAGTGTTTTCATTATTTGTAAATCAGTAAGTTGGTTTAAAAAGCAAATATGATCCTCTGATTAGATTAACTGGGAATTAAACAATCCCATGAGAACCTAGCTTAATGTTTTCTTTAGTTCAAATTCACTAAAATTCAATTAGTATTTTAAATTGGGGGAATTTGGTAACTGATTTTAAAACATAAATTTTAATTGGAACTCAATTCACTCCCCTCTTGAGTATCCACTCCGACCAACAAGTATAATTTATATTTTTTATATAAATTGAAATATATTCTTGTCAAAATAGAAAATAAACTAAAGGAATAATAACGTGGTATAAAGTGTTTTCGATTTTTTTGATTGATTTAAAGCGATTTGAGATACTGTGAAGAATTTGGAAGAGGTTCTGAACAGATCTAGTTATGTCTAGATTAATGAAATAATCCTTCAATAATTAATATGATATTAGGTTTATATAAAAGATTTATAATTGAGATTTTACTGGATATTGTAAAAAACAACATGTCATATAGATACATAATTTGATGAAAATGATATATAAGATGTTTTTTAGGGTAAAAATCTTACAAATTCTTGAAGTTACATGAGATACATAAGTTGATTAATTTCATATAAAACATTTTTTCCTAGGTACTCTGTGAAAATGGAAAAGGAAAAACTCTTAATCATCATATAAAAAAGTTACAATGCAGAAATAGAAAGTTTATGGAATATGTAATACGCACTGTTAAAGTAAAAGAAAAAAAGTAAAGTAAATGATCGTACACATAAAGTAAGATATTAAAATCACCAACTAATACATTATAAGATATACTTATTACATGAGTTCAAATTGCTATATATTTTTTATATATTTGGAGTATTATATGGGAAAATTTTGTGTTGTTCTTTAAATATTAAATAACCTGATTAATTTTTATAATCATGAAGTGTGATGAGGTTTAGAATAAAAGTATGAAGATGGATTATTTTTTCACTATAATGGATAATGAAACACCATAAAGGTGCCTAGAAATTTTAACTAGTAGAAAATTTTTTGTTGTTTGTGAGGCATTCATGCCATGAATAGTTCCCCATACTTCAGTGAATTATAAAGAATAGATGTTGTTAGAGAGATATATTTTGACCCCCATCATGGGAATTTATTACAACGATAAATAAACTGCATATTTCCATGTATTTATGATGCATTAACTTCATATAGATTCTTTGGAGAGTTATATGAGAGATAGTAGGCTTTGATATTTCAAATATTGTGTGTTAGTTAAAAGAATAATTCTTAAGTATAATTAAAATTGGATTTCCTATGATTAATTTAAATAAATTAATGATTAAATATTGTTGATGTTTTTGAACGATGATGTTTCAAAAAAATTAAGGTGCTAAGAATTAGAGAAATTGTATTCTTGTGGCTTTATATTATATATGCAATGTGACGGAGTAAAAATAAATGGGTAGGATATTTTTAATAGCGTAAAGATAATTTCGAGTGTTTTTTTGAGAATAAATAAGAGGATTATTATACTGAGGGAATAATAAGAATATCACAATCTTTTATCCCATTCCTAAGGCTCATACAAATTCTAGGGATCATTCTTCAAAAAAAAGTCCCTTTAATTAGTTGTTTTATTATTAATTCACATTCGAAGAATACATTTGAAATAGGTTAAATTTAATATCATTTCTTGTATCTAAATGATGATAATAAGGGATATTCATTTGTCAGTGGATAAAACAAAATATACTTGGGACATTGCCATGATTTTAGGTGGTAAACATATATAAAAAATGTGTTGGTTTTGTTTTCATTTTTCAACTATTGAGTTTTTGAGAGAGGAGATGAATATAAATAAGGGAAGTTTGGTTGGAAAGGTAAAAAAATACAAACATTTTACCCACCTCACAGTGTTTATCGCATTTAAGTGATAATTTTAAAATACATCATATCATTTTGTTCTTAAAAACAGATTATATAATAAAAAAATTCACTTATTGTATTATAGAAATAATATGAAAATACAAATCCTTTATTTAAATCCATTAGAGGTTGAAATACTTATTTTCATTCACTCCTTTATTTGATAATGTACTTCTTCACCATTAGAATATAATGTATAAGATAAATTTATTTTCAACTCCAATATACATCAATATTGTTAATATATATATTTTGTATCTTACATTATTCAGAAACATATAATTTGTTAAAATAAAACTAAAAACAATCATAGATGTTATACAATGTTTATCGAGCACGATCAAGAATTCTATAAAATTTTATCACATATGTAATGACTTATCCTACTTCTTTAAAGCCATATTATGATTAAAAAAATGGATTATAACTATTTTTATTGTCTAATATTCTTTATTTTTCTAAATATTTTACTCATTAGAGCATTCATAAAAACACTGGATCATAGAAATCCTTCTTCATTATCTTATATCATCAAAACTTTGAGAAAAATAGGGAAACATTTCTTGAATTAATTCATATTGTGAGAAAATTTATAATAATGATTAGAGAATAAATTTTATATCCCTAACATGATTTAAAAGACACCTCTAGTTTCTATAATTCATTTACATATCCAGACATATTGACTATATGGTTGTGTACTGAAAAATCATTATTTGTCTTTCATTTAATGCTTTTGAAAGTTTAACTTAATTAATATGTTTTTATTAAAAGCATCTAAATCTATTTTTTAAACTACTATAACAAATGATTGACCTAATAGGTATTAATCTGATACAATTATTTTCTATTTCTTCTTAAGAATATTTATTAATTTTCTTTATTAGTCCAATAATATTCATCCATTAATCTTGTACTTTTAATATATTATTATCAAATTCATGTTTGAGTGTGATGATAAAATTTTTTCTACAAAAAAATCTTTTATAATATGATTATCATATTTTACATTCAATTAGTCAAAACATTTATTAAATGTTCTCTATTTAAAATGATAACACCTTTTATAATTCAATATTTACATTAGTGAGATAAGATCAAAATTAAAATATTCTTTGGTTTTACTTATCATTTCAATCATAACATATCTATTTAGGTAATCTATTATTTAATTCATATCATATATGACTCTTTTATAGTTGAGTAGACAACTCCTTTCCCAATTTATATTATGGATAGGCTATAAATGTTTTCTAACATAATGAGATTTTAAAATAGGAACATCATGTTTGATAGCATGTATGACACACAACACCATGATTATAAAAACAAATATACCACCATAAGACTTTTTGAAATATTTTTTTAGAACAAAATAAATCTATTCAATTTCTTATGATTTTCACAACACTAGGTTTAAAAAAAACAAAAAACTCTCTTATAATAGTATTATTTAAACATAACCATTATGATCGAACTATTAAATCGGCGGGGTATGAAAAGTAAAAGAAGTTAAGAAAATTATATAGGTTAAACATGTATCAAATAAGTTAAATATATATTTATTAGAAATAAATTAATTATCATTTTAAAGTAATAGAAATGTTTTCTGGTAAACAATATTTTCAATGAAAACAGTTTCGCCGCTTGTTGCGCATTTATTATAAAATTGGATTTTGAAAAATTTATAAACATTATTTGATAAAATTAATTTTTTTAAATAAGAATATAAAAATTATCTTATAGTGAATTAATTGTATTTTTCTATGATGTTTCATTTTTATGAATAGTGAAAAATATAGACTTTTATTGAAAAACACTTTTACATTTAATTTATTTACAAATCTATTTTATAATTAAATTATTTATTAAACTAATAATAGTTAAATTATATTATAATAAATAAAAATTAGTTTATTATAATGAATTCTAAATTGAAGTTTTATATTAAAACCTTCTATACTTATACTAGTATTCTATTTAGAAACCTGCTTTTTTGTAACATATGAGGGTATAATTTTAAATTGAATTGTACTAATTATGTCATTGAATTTGGAAAAATGGATTAAATATTTGGAATCAAAATAAATTATATTATCAAATAATGTGAAAATAATTTTTTACCAAAATTAAAAATGAAAATAGTAAAAATTAATTACCACACATAAAGTGAAAATGGTTTGCCAGGGGATTAGTCTAAGAAGATAAGGATTAAAATACCCTACCAATTTTTTTAAAATAATTATTGTTATATTTTTACCTTTTTAATACACAATTTTAATATAAATTAATTATGGATAATTTAAAATTGGATTGACATCCTCATTTTGGATTCTTTCAGAAATTTCCATGTAAATTCCAAGAGGTTCCCCTTTCCCCACTTATTGAAGGGCACTCCTTCCCTTCACATATTAAAACCTACTAAGAAACTTTTCTTAATGAAGAAATATAAATATCTCTCCTTTAAATTATTATAAACATTCCATAGATTATGTTCAACCCAAAAGACCAACCCTAGCGTCCTTAAGAAGAGATATAAAGGAGGTTTCTCTAAGAGAAGTTAATTGTCTTCATTAACATCCTTCTTTTACTTTATTATTTTAAAACCATTAATTATATCCTAACAATTAAAATAAAATAAAACTAAAATATTATATATACTGAGATAGTATTATGTTGATGTAATAATATTTATCCATCTCCTCCTCCAAAAAATGGGAGTCAAAATCATATATCATGTGTACAATATACTACTTCCCTGTGAAACACAGTACTTTGTTTTCCATCACCACATTTCTATGAATAACATAATAATTTATTTAACATATTTATATGGTATTAATTATATTATTATATTTCTTTAATTATTATGTTACATATACCTTCTCACTTTCAATCTTGTGGGGGATACGGTAATGTCACTCATGTGTATGGCGGACCACCACCTCATGAAGCAATGTGATTTAATTATCACTTACACTTTACATGGAAGGTAGTAATGAAAATGTTAATGAATTTATGTGGTATATATAACCAAAAAATAATTCTATAATCATGATATCAGATCTAAAATTTACCTTCAAATCTATTAGAAAATAATAACATCGCTTGTGCGTACATGTGGACTAATGCTTGCATGTAGCAATGTGAAATGTTTCACTTTATATTTTTAAAAGGGAATAATAAGGATGTATTTTATCAATACAGATTATATAAATTAAGTAATTACTATTATTTATGTATTAATTAATACATAGTTTATTTTCATTCTATCCATCAAGTTAAATGGAAATAACTTTTATGTGTTCGTACAACCTACCTTCTTCGTGAACAGTGTAATATATTTTCAATATCTCACTATAATGGATTTCTAGAAATATATATAATGAATAAGTACTATAGTTATATCAGTTTTTAAATTATTGATATTATTAACCCATCATCAAATTAAAATTACCAAAATTACTGAACTAAAACATACATGAACAAGAAGTAATTATCACCCAAAACAGTGATTCTAACAATGAATTATTAATAAAGAGGTGACAAGAGACTAAAATAAAATATTATATGGTATTATATAAATTATTTTGGTAACTTATTAGATTTATAAAAAGCCAAAACTTATTATATAGGAGGATTCAACACATATGAAGGAATTTAAACCTGAGTTAAGAGTTTCTCATCTCACTTTTACTTCTGTGAAAAATCCAAAATTTTCACCAATTATTCCTTTGTTTGGTGTGTATAATTACTGTTTAATGTTTTATATCACGAATATATTTATCTTCATGATATTTAAATTTTCATTTGATCATTATTTCTTTTATGGGTAATATGATTTAGAAATTACCAAATGGTAAGGGTTTATTTCACAATCTTGTCATTATTCCATACTTTTTTAAGTCCCCCTTAAGGGAATTATTTAATATTTCTATCGTAAAAATATTATTTTTTATTATACTCTGGTTATTTTTAATTAATATTATCATTTTATCCATTCTTTGTTACTTAAAGTAATTGATAAAATGTTTTAATGAAAATCTGACATTATTTCTCTCTTTAGTTGAAAATCATTTTCATCAAAATAATTATTTTCAAAAAATGTTTTCAAACTTTTTTATCCTTTTAAAAATGATTTATTAAATACATTATATCATACATTTTATTTGTTTTAAATTTATTTTAATGGAATATTCATTTCATTTTCAAAATAATTCATGTCTGCATTTTTCTGAAAATATGATAGTAATTATTATTTTAACATCAATGACAATAATTTAATCTTCCAAAAACATTAATAATAAATATTTTAAAGATTATTTTACATGTTTTCAAAGGTTATTTTAAAATAAAATATTTTTAAATATATTTTGTGTAAGTTTTTTTTAAAGTTTTCTTTCAAATTTCAAACGATCTTCTCCTCAAAAATGTTTTATGACATTTTTATGGTATTTATATTCGCCAAAGACATAAAACCTTTATTTTAAATTTTACCCACTGGGGATATGTTTTATTAATATCATCCTTATTATTTAGTTAGATGGTTTATTATTAGTTTTCATAGGGATGTATAATTTTATTTCCATTCACTATATTATTCAGTATGTTTTTAGTCTATTTTTACTTGATTAGGGTAAGTATTACCATTTCTTATATTAGTTTTACAATAAAAATGTTTATTTTGATTACGATTCACCCCATTAATGTGTGGAATTATTTATTATTAGTACATTTTTTTGGGTCCTGGTTATAGATATTCCCTTGATGCATTGACTGGTCTCATGAGACAAATTAATTGGCTATATTAGATGGGTTTATACCCATATAAGTGAATTAATGTTAGTTTTGAAATTTTTAGATGTCTCAGATTATGAGTTCAATCATTAGGGTATTTTATATTGATTTGCATGTGATTATTCTATTAGATTGAATATCCATGAGTAATATTCATAATTATTTAATTATTTATATGACTTCATTTTATCTTCATTTATTTTCTCAATATTTTTCTTAGTTTATTGATTAATGTACTGTTTTTCCCTTATTCACCTTTAAATTTTGATTATAATTATTTATTAATGATATATTGTGTTGTATGGTTACCCTTACTAAGCATTTGAGCTTTCAATTTTCTAATGTTTTATTTTCCCTAGGACACTATGATGTGTTTTTCATTAATATGTAGGTATACATTAAGGGGGATAAAGGAATTCTAAAAGAAAAAAATTTCTATTTTATGTTTCAAAATTTAAGGTTAATTTAAAGAATATAACTATTTTACAAAGCCCTCTAAACTATTATATCATGTGATCTGTGATTGATTGTATCTCGTGAAAATATAATAAAGTAAACACATTCTTTAGGGTACTGGGGGCAGGGTCTTTATAGTTAGTATATGAGTAAGTTTAGTAGAAACCACGGAAATTAGATTAAGGAAAAAATAGATTAGGAAATATAAACCTATGATAGAAATTGAGAACATGTATAGAGGAACATTATAATAAGTAACATAATTTGTGGTTTCCCATAAAAACATGTCTCTATCTAGATACTATAATTGGATGTGTTTTGAGCACATATATTCCTAGGGATAATAACTCTGAAAAGGTTGTATTGGTCTTAACTCGATAATCACCTGGTGCATGAGAACGAGCCCTACTGTGCACATGGTTGGAAAATCCTAGAGGATATTCATAGGATAATTTATATTTCCTCTCAATCCATTATGAATGATTTGAAAAATAATGATATCCCTAAAGAAACCATTTAATGATTATGTGATTAACTATTAATAATTTTTTAAATTTATGTTACTTTTTTCATTAGTTTTGTGATTATACGTTATGTATCATTATGTTAAGATCTAATAAAGTGAATTAAATTATTTATAAATGTAACATAGTGGAAACAATGGAAGGACTTTGATAGTTTTAACTCCCTCCACCTTGAGTGCTTCACTGTGGTGCAAGGGGATTCTCTTGGACTTCACTATTTTCGGCCTCCTTGAAGGGAGGTTCCTTCTGTTGTTTCTATCTTTCCAATAATAATAATAATAAGTAACTTGCAGTGAAAATAATGGATATTATATCAATGAATGAAATCTAAGGAGTTAGAATGGTCATTTTTTAATGGGAATAATCCAATCATTCAAAGAGAACTAATCTCCCCAATGTTCTCATAATAAAAAGAAATGGAATAATGTGATTTCAAGTTAATGAAATAATTATCAATGTCATATGGAATTAATGGGAATAAAGATAATAAGAGGACATCATATAGGAAATATATATAAGGGGTATAAGGTATTGAATGATTTTCCCACATGGGATAACTGTGGAATGAAGAAAATGATATTTCATGAAGGTAATTTGAGTTTTCTACAAGTGTAGAGATAAATGACACCATTCACATAATTTTAAAGGAATGGAAGAAAATCCCAATGTCAAATTCTTCCATTGTATAGATATGGGGAACTATAAAAATGACTTCCCAAATAATTAAGTTAATATACCTCAAAATAATCTAATGGTTGATGGTCATGATTATTCTATTACTATAGAAAAAGTGGAATGATTAACGGGGTTGTGTTTGGATTCAATAATTTTGTTATAGGAGTATTTTATCAATGATATTCTTGTTATAATAATCACAAAAATGTAGAAGGATTTTACTACAGTACTATTTCATAATGGATTTGAAAAACAATGTTGAATAGTAGCGATGACCAAGAAAAATGATTCATTAAAAATTTAAAACTCTTATAAAACACATGATTAAGGTAGTGTAACCCTAAATATGTGACTGATATTGAAATAAAAATTATACATTTATTGGATAGTGTTGGAGACCATAAAATTGGTTAGAAAATTGATGTTTTATGTTATCTATACTAGAATTTACTAAAAGTATTGATTTATGGAATATATTAGACAACCTAAGATTTTATATTTTGAATCATGCATGTTTTAATTTAGTTTTTATGGTTATCAATGTATTCATATATATGAAATATGACATTAATAAGCACATTATATTGTGTGGGTAATATAATGTTGATTTAGAGACACTCCGTAAAAATTTAGGATATTAGAATTGAATAAAAATATTTTAGTTGATTCTTTTGGTTAAATATATAAATAAATGATTAATTTTAACATTGAGAGTTATTGGATAACTTTTACTATCCACTTTGGCCTTTTAATATATATATATATATATATATATATATATATTAGGAGAATGTCTTATCATTCTTTTATTGAGACTATGATATTTTAATTATTACTTTTAGTGCTTTAGGGATAAAAATTCACATTGGATATTAATTTCTTAGTGTAATACACAAAATAAAAATTGGATGAATCGCATATAAAAGATTAAATTTTTCATATAGAAATATTTCAAGTCACTATATTTTTTTATGTCCACATTCTTGATGCTAAAGGAATTCCTCAACTCCAATGAAAGGATCTTGAATCAAAAATATTATCCATGTACCTTAATTTTTGATGAATCAAATAATCCCTTAACTCATAATAGATTTATGGTTTTGAAATTTTTAACCTTCTTCATACCCCCTACTTTTATCTAATCAATTATCTATAACACTCTCTATTAATCCTTGGGCATTATTACTCTCTTCCATGTTAATGTTTTCATTTCACACCAATATTATCCTATATGGATACATAGTAATGTTTTATTCTCGATAAACTTTTTACTTCACTCCCCCTATTATAAATATGATGATTTTTTAAAACATTTTATGATTTAGGTTCCAAATAATGATTTTTTTTCAAATTTCAAACCCTTGAATACCAAGATTATTAATAAATTATGAGGAAACAATTTATTTAATGGGGAAGACTGTAACCCCATGGGATTTTAAAATAAGAAAATTATGTTTGATATCAAGTATGACACGCAATACCATGATTATAATAAAATATAAAACCCTGAGACTTTATTATATATTTTTCTTAAATAAATATAATCTCTTCAAAATCTTGCGATGGGATTAACACTGAGTTTAAAAAAACAAGATACTCGGTGAAGATATTATTATTTAAACATGACCATTATAGCTTATCCATTAAATTAGATGATATGAATACTAAAAAAATAAATTATAAAAATTATACGGTTTAAACATGTAATAAATAAATTAAATTTAAATATATTGAATATAAATAAAATAAAAATCATATGAATGTAAAATAAATGTTTCCTGAAAATAGTATTTTCAAATAAAATAATTTTGTCGCTTCTTCCATGCTAAAGATAAAATTAGTTTCTGAAAAATTTAGAAAATTTATTTGAAAAAATAAATATAATTGTTGAAATAATCATATCAAAATTATCTTCAGTTTAATTTTTAGTGTTTTCTAAGAAGTTACATTTTTCATTGAATACCGAAAAATGCTATCTTTTTCTGAAAACTTCTTTTTAATTTAAATTATTTACAAAGTTAAATTATATTTTATAATTGTTTTAAATTAAAATTAGTAAAATTATATTATAATAAACAAAAATTATATCAGTTTAATCAATTTGATATTGAATTTTGATATTAAAACCATATATACTTATGATAATTTTCTCTTTGAAACCCGCATTTTTGTTATCTCTATGGTCATAGTTAAAAATTGAATTCCATTACTTCTATGAATTTAATTTAGAAAAATGGATTCCATTTTTTAATAAAAATAATTTATATTATCTAATAATTTCAATATGATATTTCACCAAAATGAATAGTGAAAACTATAAAATCAATTACTGTAGTTAAGGTTTGAATGAGTTTACTAGGGTTTAAAACTAAGAAGATAAGGGTTAAAAGGACCTTCAAAATTGTCAAAATATTACTAAATGTCCATATTTAAACCTTATACATCCAAAATTACAAAATATGTTTATTTGGGAGCATTTTTATTTGTAATTAACTTTTCAATTTGGATTCTTTTGTGAGATTTACAAGTAATTTTCTCGAGGGTTCCCTTTCCCTACTTATAAATGTGCACTCCCCCATTAACATATTTACAGATGAGAATCCCATTGTATCAACCAAAAAATGCCATAATCTCTCCAAAAAATAATTATACACATTCTTGGGCAACTGGTCCTCACAATAGACCACCCTAGGATCTTTAAGAAGTAATCCATGGGTGGCTAACCAAAGGGAAGGTAATTGTCTTCACTGAACTCATTGTATTTATTTATTATTTTATAAACAATTTTTTTTAATAAAACATAAGATATAAAAAAATATATATCACATATAATTATATTTTATTATTTTTATTTAATAATATTTATCCATTTTATGCATCGTCAAACAGGAAAAGAAATCACAGATCGTGTATATGGCACACTACCGCCACCCAAACTGATGATTTTAATTTTCCATCACAAACTTTGAAGGATGGATAAGATGATGGATTTAATTTATTTATATTATATTTATGAAATTATTAAAATTTGATTAATTTTTATATCACATATAATTTTTTTTGTGGGGGATACGACAGTGTCGCTCGTGTGTACGGCAAACTTCCACCTCATAAAGTGATGTGATACATTTCTCATATACAAATTACATAAAACATAGTAATGATAAATTTAATCAATATTTATTCTATATATGACCAAAAAATACTTCTAGAAATATAATATCATATCTAAATTTTACCTACAAGTCTTATTTAAAACAATAACGTCACTTGTGTGTACGTGTGGGCTACCACTTGTACATAAAGGTGTACAATATTTTTATTTTATTTTTACATGGATCATAATGAATACATATTTTATTGATATAAATAATATATTTTATATAATAATTATTCCCAATAGAGGAAATAATATTTATTTTCCTTTTTTTCATCTGTCGAGAAAAATGGAAGCAATATTCATGTTACGTGTGGCATACCGTCTCCATGAATGGTGTAATACATTATATATATATATATATATTAAATAGAATAATATAAATACATGTATAATGAATATATATTATATTAATATCATGGTAAATAATCTACATATTATGTATCTATGATCTAATTAAAAAGGCCAAAATTACTATACTAAAACTTACATAAACAACAGAGAAATTACCACATGCAATAGTAATTTTTTCAAAAAATTGTTAATAAATGGGAGATTAAAGACTATAAGAAAATCATATATGGTATTAAAAATATGACTAATGTTCTATAATAGATATATATTAAAAAAACATTTATTATATAGGAGGTCCAAACACGTAGAAATGAAGGTGAATCTAAGGTAAGGGTTTCTCATATCAGTTTAACTTCTATGAGACATACACCATATTTACCACTTATTACATAGATGGGTATATATAATATCCCTTTGATATGTTATATCATGAAAATATTTATATTCATGGTATTTAAATTTTTATTTGGTGATTATTCTTTTTACTATGATTATGATTTAGTAGTCACCAAAGTGGTAATGTTTTATTTCACAATCTCATCATTGTTCGAAATAGTTTTTGTATATGTCTCCCATGGGGGAATTATTTTTTATTTATTTCATTAAAAAGTACATTTTATTCTCCTCTAGTTATAATTTAACTTTTTCAAGTAATATTACCATTTTCCAACTCTTTGGTGCATTAAATGATTTAGAAAACGGTTTTTAGAAAATCTAACTTTATTTCTATCTTCAGTCTAAGATCATTTTAATAAAAATATGTATTTTTTATGAATTTTTTCAAAATATATTTAAACATTGCAAAAAAATTATGAAATTCAGTTTTACCAATTTTTACCTAAAAAATCAATATGAATATTCATGTTCTTTTCAAAATAAGGCTATTTTGGGTTTTACCAAAAATATTAATGGAATATTTGTTTTAACATGTACGGCATGAATAGAATTTTATTCCATTATAAACACTATGTTTTTTATAATATTATTTTATAAATTTTCAGAGGTTATTTAAAAATAATTGTATTTTGAATTCTTTTATACATTTTTCTTTTAACAGTTTAGTTTTGAAGTGTAAAGGATATTTTCCTCATAACATTTTTATGACATTTTTATGGTATTTATATTCTTTGGAGATGTAAACCCTTTATAAAATCCTTATTCATTATTTGGATGGTTTATCCTTAGTTTGATTGAGGATATATAATTTTATTACCATTCAATATATTATTGTTTATGGTTTTTTATTACGTTTATTTTATTGTGCTAATTAATACTATTTCTTATATTATTTTTCAAATGTAATGTATTTATTTAATATGTTTCAACCATTTAATATGAGTAATTCATTGGACTAAATATGTTATAAGTGGGGCCCAATTATTGATATCCCCTTAATGTATCTATAGGTCTCATGGGACATATGAGTTAGAAAAATTAGATGGGTTTCAACTCATAAAACTATCATAAAGAAGGTATTGATAGTTCTAGATGTATAAAATTATGAATTCTCTCATTATGATATCAGTTATTGATCTACATGTGATTATTAGATTAGTTATAATATCTAGGGACAATTTTAAAAATCATGTGATTATTTATATGGATTTATTTTATCATCAATTATTTTGTCCATATTATTCAAAGTTTACTTTGTGTATTTTATATTTTATAAATAAATGATAATTTCTTATAAATATCTAATTTTGCAAAACTACTAAACTATTTAGTCCATCAGGATGTGATTTCTTGTATCTGGTGACAATTTAATAAACTAGACACCAGCTTCAGGTTACTGGGGCAAGTGTCTTTGTATTTTTCCTCTAGTATTTAGATCCCATTAGAGTTTAGTAGGTTGTGTGACCCAAATAAAATTCCTAAAATGGTAACCTAGTCCTTTTAGTTTCTCTCATTAATTTCTTGCCTTACACAAGATAATCTACGTTAAACCAGCTTCATTATACCAAACCCACTAGGATGATTAAGGTCATGAAAGTGTTTCATTTATATGTAATTTTAAACGTAGTATTTTTAAATGGTATTTTAAATCCCCAATTATCTCATGTTATTCTCATTATACATGAATGGTTTTAATAATTTAGTGATCATAGCTAGAATGTGACTCCATAAATGTTGAAATAAAAATTCAAATAAGTCTTTTAATACTTTAAACTAAAGCATACATCAATTCACAATATAATAATTGTATTCCATAATTTAGTATGGGACAAACAAAATAAATGAAAATTAATATATTTAAATACCAGATAAACATTTTTTAAAAAATATAAATAAATTTAATAGAGTAATATTTTGGTAAAACCAAATAAGAATAAATCACATTTATCCTATATAAACTTTTAATATTATTATTTACATGATATTAATATGAACCCCATAATATTTCATCACATGAAATATTGATGAATACTTTTATTATGGTGTAATAAAAATTTCATATTTTATGTAAACAATTTATATATTTTAAATATATCATATTGTGAATTTTTTTAACAACTTTTCATATCATCTAAAAATTGATTTGGAAAGGTTTAAAAAATTTAAAATTAAGGCCTTAAAATAAAAATTTTATATTTAATTTTTTGAACTCTTCATAAATAAATTGAAAATTTATGTATGTTTTACCTTTTTTAAAAAAAGGGTAAGTAAAGAGGCTTCAAATTAATAAAAAAGAGTTACACATGTTGGAAATATGGACATTTACATTTATCACGTTGAAGTATACGATTTAACTCACCAGGTAATTCAGTGTAATGAGAACAATTTCCTTCGGAGGCTCTGCAGTTGGAAAGCCGGTCAGCAAGATGGTTTGCTTCACAATCGGTGTGCATCATGATGTAGTTCATAGTGGCAAGGTTGTTCAAGCATTTTCTCTATTGGGTTGTAAGCTTCCAGACAAGATGCATCTGGCCTTTCCAAACAACTTTCACCATCGCCATTGAATCACTTTCAAACCAAACTGAGTCACAGCTTCTTTGTTGAGCAAAAGCAACTTCTTTAACGAGTCCATGCATCTCTGCCTCAAGCGCGGTGGCATGTCCGCATGTGCCATGTTCGCCCTCTAAAAAATCACTATTTTGATCCCGGAAGACAAAACCATAGGCAGAAGGTCCCAGATTACCCATTGAGGGGCCGCCCGTATTACATTTAATACAACCTGCAGATGGGGGAATCCATAGAACTTCCATGGTTATATGAGGTTTGGGAAAATTAATAGGGATTTGGGGCCTTCCCCAGACAAGCAGGTCATTCACCGAGTTGTTACAGCATTCTGAGAGCAGCTTGCTAGATTTTTGAACTGCATGCAGTATGCTGGAAATTGCAGCGTTGTGGGTGGGGGCATCTTCATCATATAGTTTTTTATTTCTTCTAGTCCATATAATGTGTATAAATTCAGCATAGGCAACCAGGAAGAGAGCACGTACCTGTTTGGAGTGCTGTGTAGAAGCAAAATCCCGCAGAAATTGAGAAATCTATGTATCATGAGGCAGTTGTATGTCAAAAAGATCAAAAACATAAATCTAGAGCACTTCAGAAGTGTTGCAGGAGAGGAAAAATTGATTGACATCTTCACGGTGCTGCTGGCGGAACACACATATCGAAAAAATACTAATACCCACACGTTGAAGGTTCGCCTCAACCGGAATCTGGCCAAGGTGGAGTCTCCAGAGTAAAGAGAAGCATGTGGGAAGCAGCCATTTTTTATGGAAAGATTCAATTCATGTGATCTCTCCGTGGATAAGATGATTTTAGAATCCCTTAGAATTAAGGATTCTGTTAATACTTGGTTCACGTAGAAGCATATTCATGTCCTCCAGGAAGTCATAGGATTCTATCCTAGAAACAATATGAGGGGGAGGTTATTGCCATGCTCAATTTGTTTTATAATAGAGGAGTCATAATCAGTGTTTGGGTCTATGAAATCAAAACTATTGATTAAAGGGGATCCTGTTCAGTTATGTTTCCAGAAACATAGAGAAGATTGGGAACTGACAATCCAGCGTGACTGACTATTTATGTCCTGGAAAAGTTTTTTCAACCCAGACCAGATTGAGGATTGAATGTAACTCATGTTCCCATCAATGAGTCTTTTGAGGAGCTTGGATCTGAGGAAATCCAATGACTGTGTCCTGTCATTGATTAACCTCCATATGAATTGTGCTTGTAGGGATCGATTAAAAGAGACCATATTCTTGACTCCAAGCATGCCATTATTATTATACGACATGCAACATTTCATCCAAGGAGCAGAAATTACCCATCGTTCCATACTACTGCCACTCTACATAATTTTTTTCATCAGATTATTTATAGTTTTAATCAGAAAAGCAGGTCAAGAGTAGACCATGAAAGAGTATACGAGTTTTGAGGTGGCCACATGTCTAACAGAGCAAACTCTTCGTGCCATTGAGAGTGATTTTCCTTTCCAGGAGGAGAGGGTCCTTCTTACCTAGCTCATCACATCCAGAAAGTAAGTGATCCCATTCTGCCAAAGAACATGGGGACCCTAAGGTAGGTAAAGGGGAGAGACCCTTCACTAATACCAAGGTTAGAAATGATACAGGATTTCGTTGCTCCGGGTATGTTTTTACCAAAACAAATAAACGACTTGCCCCAACTTACCACCTGTCATGAGACATCTTCACAGTAGTTTAAATAATTCTTGAGGTTTTTCATGTTTCTCATATCTCCCTGAGTGAAGATAATTATATCATCAGCAAAAAAAAGGTGAGAGGGGGCTGAGATACCCCTTGAAGCACTGATTATTTTGATATAACCCGAACAAGTCATATGAAGAAGAAGCCTACTCAGATAGTCTTCAGCAATTGCAAAGATAATGGTGGAGAGAGGGTCACCCTGCCTTACTCCACTTGATCACCTGAAGTAACCTTCTGGGGAACTATTATTGAGAATGGAAATGTTTGTAGAGCTAATAAGAGCTTTGATCCATTGAATAAACCACATGTGAAATCAAAATTCATGAAGGATGCACCCAATGATGTTCCAATCAATTGTGTCAATGGCCGGACTGATATCCAATTTGAGAGCAATATTACCCCCTCGAGTTGACTTTTTTAGTATGTTAACACATTCAGAGGTGGTGTGAAGGAAATCCTGGATTTTTCTCCCCTTGAAATATCCGAATTGGTTCCAAGAGATTATTTTTCCAGAGATATTTGCGAGACGATTGGACATGATATTTGTCATGACCTTGTAAGTGGTGTTTACAAGGGCTACCGGTCTGAATTGAGCAATATCGCTTTCATTTTCCACCTTTGGGATAAGGGAAATGAACTAATCATTACACAATTGTGAGAGGGAACCCTCGGTAAAGAAGTGTTTAACAAGATTACAAAAAGTTGAATTGATTACCTTCCAATAAACTTGAAACATTTTATTAGTAAAGACATATGGTCCTGGGGAACTTCCATTATTGAGCCCAAAACAGCATATTTGATCTTATTGTATAGAGGAATGGAAGTTAGAAAAGTGTTGTCATCCTCAGTTATAAGTTTGGGAATAATTCCATCATTAATAGCCTCATTACTTGTATGACCATTGAAGAGGTCCATATAATAAAAAACAATATGATCATAGAGGCTTTGACGGTAAACCAGAATGGTATCTCCATCTTTTATTAAGGAAAGAGGCCATTGAACCTTTTTAACTCTTTGCAAGATATTGAAAAACATGGTATTTTGATCACCATCTGTGAGCCACTTGACTTTAAAGATCACCCTTTGGATATTGTCTCTAAGTCTAAGGAGTGTGTTGGGCTAGGAGGACATGTTGGTTTACTGAGAAATATCACTGGTAATGTTGGTCCTAGTGGTGTCCTCTTGAAGATCATGTAGTGAGATTTCTAGGTAGTCAATATTTTTGTCCAGGAGACTGAATTTTTTTCTTTATCTAGTGTTTCAATTTTATATTGAGAGCTTTGAGTTTGGAGATGCAAGAAAATGGGGTTCAAAGATTCTCAGCCATGTTCCAGGTGTCCTTCACAAGCTGAGAGCATTCGGGAAGATTGCACCAAGCATTAGTGAAGGTTGTCTGAATTGGGTGGTGATCAGAGTTGTGCTTTACAAGTGTGACACAAGAGATGGTTTTCCAACACTCAAGGAGCGAGTGGTTACCAAAGGTACGATCAATTCTACTTGCTCTGGTGCCATTAAGATGCCTCTTATACCAAGTGAATTTGGCACCAATCAGGTTAAATTCAATGAGGTTTGAATCCATGATACATGTTCTGAAATCTCTCATTGAGGAGGAATTAAAGCCAAGTCCAATCTATTCATCTACCTGTAAGATGTCATTGAAATCGCCGGTAATAACCCAGGGGTCTGAAATAACTCTTGAAATCTCCTTTATATGTTGCCAAAGAGTTTTTCGGCTGCTATAGCAGTTTAAAGCATAAACAATTGAACAAAAAGTGAGTCGACCTTCCTTTAGGAAGCTGCAAGTGATGATTTGTTGGTCCACACGAACAACAATAGGATTGTTAACAGAATGGTGAGGAAGCAAGAAGATTCTATACATACCTGAGATGTCTTGCACAGAACTGATAATAGAATATCCACTCCAGGAAAGCAGGGTTCTAGAAGTGAAGTTATTATATTTCGGTTCAGAGATGCCAATGAAAGCAGGTTTATGTTTATTCACAATAATCCTGAGGGAACATAACGTGCTAGGGTTGTCCAGGCCCTGGTATTCCATATTGTTATGATATCACATACTATAAAAATTGGAATATTACAAAGCCAATATCATTTAGGATGATATTCCATATTGTTATGATAGCCATAATTTCATTTCAATTCTATATTCTATGAATCCCAATTAAATATTCAGTATCTTGACTTTAAATCATTATTTTGAGAATCCATATTCATGGAAAACCTTTAATAACACTAATAGTAGTTGAATATCTACTCATCGTAAAAATATGTATAACATGATATCCATATGAAGCTATAAATTCACTATATCAACCCAAATATTTTTTCTATGAAACTCTTTGCATCAATATTGGATCTCTTGAGTGGAGAGCCACACTTTGTCATTGTTCATGTGTGAGAGTTTGATTGAACATGTTAACTCTTTATCCTTTTCTCTTATATAACTAATGGGTTTTTAAGGATCTAATAACTCTTATTAAAAAATATGTAATACTTATGAAATATCAAGCTGAAGATCTCTATGTTATGAAAAATATAGACCATCTTTAACCAAAATAAAAAATATTTTCCTTCCACTGATGATAATGTCAAATAAAAAATTTAATCATATACTTAATGAAGATATCTAGGAAAACCAAAGGAATATTCCATTATTAATATATCAACAAGTTGAATAAATAACAGAGGGAATCTGAAGGGACAACTTTACATCTATGATATCAAAGTATCCATTGAGTCTAAGGATGAAAAAAAAGATATATTTAAAAATAGTTGATAGAATGAGAAATCACTCATTAGAGCACTATCTCAATGGAATTTCATTCTCTATATACATCTAATGATACATTGAGCCCTTGTATAGAATTTATTCTAATGTTACATAATGTTCAAGTAAATGTTTACTTTTATAGTGTCTGTAATAATTCAGCCACATATTCAACACTTAGGTGAATTTGATTCCAAAATGTCTCATCTTATTAAATGGTCAGTTGTAATATGATATATCTATGTAATATATAAAATATTCCAAAATCAAAATAATACACCTTTTATGTTATGGATACTATACCATAATGCATCACCATATAATATAATATGATATGAACCAAAATACATCAAATGTATATAGGATTTAAGGAATATCTCATTCAAAGTACCCGATTCTCATTAAGCCTATTTAAAAACACACAATTTTTACCAATTACATTCTTTCATTTTGGCCTAATCCAAAGATACCATGTATCATTATTTTTAATTTTATTAATGTATTTATTAATAGTAGCAACCCATTCTTTATTTCTATAGCTTCGTCTAAAAACATTAGTACATGCTTTGAATATAAGTTAGTGTGACCTCTCATCCTTAGTGGCCTTTGATTTTTCACTCCATCTTCTTTTTCTCTATGATATTATAATAAAATATATGAATTTTTAATATTTTAATGTTTTATCATGGGTTGTATAATTTATTCATTATTAATTCAGCTTGAAGAATCTACATCATCATTTATTATATCTTTTCTATTTTCTGTGATTTAACTGTGATACTTTAAGTTGTAAACATACTTTTCATCAATTTTATCTATGTAATGAAGACTAAATATTCTTATTAAAGCCTCCAAAAAATACTTTTTACATCAAATATATTCAATATTTTATTCAAATTTATATTGAAACATCAAAATATTCTTTCCTTAAGAATATACCCAATAATTACTAATTTATCTGCCCATTAATTAAATTTGCACAAGTGTTTTCCGTTCATATTAATCATAAAAGATGTTCTAAAAACATTAATGTGTTTTAATTTTGTATTATTTCTATACCATGTCACTTATGGATTCATTTGAAAATAACGTTGAAAGAGACAATGATTCTGAATATAAATATTTTTTGAAGATGTTTGTCTCCAAAAATTCTGTGAGGTGTCATGCAAAACCGGTGATGTTCGTACCGAATCAACAAAATATTTTTTTTCCATTTAGTGATTCCATTTTTTTGGTGGAATTTATGGAGAGATAAAATCAAGTCTTATTCATGGAAAGTTGAAAATTTTATTAAATTATACATTTTCTTATTATATTCCATTATTAAAAAAACATTTCGATTATATCAAAAAAATTATTTTCATTCATCATTTGATAAATATTGAAAATTTATTTAGTTTGATACCTACATAACATAAATATAATACATGTATTAAATGCAAGTTCATAAATGAACATTATGAAATGGTTATATAAATTTAACGATTTCTTGATCATCGATCAACGCACATTGGAATGAACAAGCTGGAGTGGTCTTCAAATGAGAATATAAACTCCTTTCTGGTTCTCATTAATTTGTTTTTACTTAATAACATATTCTACCTGAAAATAATTGATTCAGTTTAGTTTATAAATATTTTAAGAAGAATCAATGTAAATAAACCTATTTTTCTTTTGACAATTATGGTCAATCATTTGATTAAATAATAAAATTTCATCAATCATGCAAATGTATTATCTGTTTTATTCATCACTAGCTTGGAAAGGTCTCTACTTGTTAACTTCCCCTTGGTGAAGACTAATCCATATCTTAACCAAATAAATACTCATCCCTTCCATTGAAATATTTCTTAATGTTGGAACCTAAGACACCCCAAGGGGGTTGAAACTAATGGTTTATATATTTTATAAATTTACTTCTTCTTTGGTCCTTTTAACCATACAAATAATTTTTCCATGTTATAAGAAACACATGCATTCTCACTTTCAAACTCTCAACAATCCCACCAATCAATAAAGATAGATCTATAATGTAAATCGCATAGTTTGTGTCTATTTGAGTTGGTTCCCTAAATAGGGATAACATAAGGATCATACATTGATGGTGTGTCGTCATACCAAATGATAACACTACACACACTATGTGTTATAATAGTTTTGTAAAGATTGATTTATGATACAAGAGATATTCTACGTTATATATATATATACATATATATTCACTAAATCAAGAAAAGAATCATATATTTAATAAGATTTTTATGTATTATTAAATAGTTTAGGGAAATATTTGTATGTCTTTCTTCTTCTTGAGACATTTCATTCATCATCACTCCTAATTTTATTCTTTTTAATATTCAATTAATTTCACTCTTATTATCTGATGACTGATAATATCAAAACATTTATATAAGTATTTAATTTTTTCATCCATGATGTTACAAAAATATTAATCTTCATCAAGCTAATGATAATTAATCGCTAGATTTATCTAATTACTATACTTTTATTTTGATTGAATGTATAGTTTATTCACAATCTTCATAAGGCTCCACTTTAGAAACTGATCCAATTTTGAAAATGGTATTTTTAGATGGCTCTCCTCCTTCCTTTAAACCAAATATGGTCAATATTTTTAGAATAATGTAGATTGATGTAATGGATAATTTGGGGCCATAATATTTTCTCTGATACTATATAGTACTCCAAAACTCTCATATTTCAACCTACGTGAAGAGGTCACTAGGGGTTGTTGGGGGAATCATTCCCCTTATCATAATAGAGTTTTATTATCATATTATATGTGGCTGAATTAATATTTTAAGCTTAAAAATCATATTTTTCATGATTTTATTAAGGAAATGAATATGCATCTTTCTATATATATGTTGGATGAGATGTTATATTTTTTACGATTACAAAACATCAAGGTGCTGATCATATTTTTCTTCCTCAATAAAAATAATATAGAGAATTATTAGAGAGGTTTGTAAAATATGAATGAAAGGGATTTTTACTTCTATTTTTTAGAACTAATTTTATGAAATATATGGCTAGAAATTATGGGAATCAAATTGAATATAAAAATCTAATAGTTAGCCTTAACAACTTAATAGCCTCTAGTCCTGAAATTGTATTTTCAATGATACTTTGTTCTAGAATTAAAAGTTCTTTCATGGATTCTCACATGTTAACAGCCAATATAATATTGATATAAATGAGGAATAAACCGAGTTTTGATCTTTTATATAGATCTAGTTTATATTTTACCTTATATGGATTTGCATATATAGATTGGGGTAGATATTGTGTTAAAATAAATTCTAGAATAGGTGGAACATTCATCCTTGGAAAAATTTGTATGGAATGGAGAAGAAAGAAGAAAATTTCAATTTAATTAATCTTATATAATTATACATACTATGTAGAAACATGTGATTATACTCAAATTATATGTATACTGTTTCAACTATAAAATTTTAGAGTTCATGATGAAAAGACACTATACATTTCTTTTGGAAATCAATGTGATATTTATCTTTATAAGAATTTGGTTTAAATTTATAGCTCAATTAACATTGATGTTATATATCATTTCATTAAAGATAAGTTCAAATAAG
Organism: Viscum album; assembly: GCA_963277665.1. Taxonomy (NCBI): domain Eukaryota; kingdom Viridiplantae; phylum Streptophyta; class Magnoliopsida; order Santalales; family Viscaceae; genus Viscum; species Viscum album. The sequence goes on along the minus strand of OY728119.1, from coordinate 278,589,463 downwards.
GTGATGTGAAACTCAGCTTTGTTGGAACTAAAGAAAAAATAAAGTTATTTTCCACAAAGATATTCCATATGTGAGGTTTTCTAAGTTAAGGATAAAAAATCAAGTTCATAATTCCCTACTAAGATAAATATATATCGTATAATAATCCCACAAGGATTTGGATTTTTTTTAAATGAGAAGAAGGAAAGTGTCACAACTCATTACATATTTATTTCTAAGGGATTATGATATTTTCAGAGGGGAGTGTACAATTATTGGTTATCCATTTTTGTTATTATTACAAAAATGGGGAGCATTTATGATGATATGGATGAGTTAAGAAGAAATTATTAAAATCAATGGGATAAAAATTTGTTATCACTGAGGAATAGAATTCTCTAAAAAAGTACAATTTCCTATGATGTGGTATCAAGATGTATCTCAATTGATATAGGAAATTATTTAATGATTCCTGAGTGAGGTTTCTAAATTTGGGATGAGTTTGAGCAACTTGAGGAATGATTTGAAACTTTGCTAACATAAAATCCAAAGGGGGAGATTGAATTACCCCTTATAATTTTTCATTTTGCTATATTTTCTTTCATCCTTGTATGACAATATTGAAGGTTTGTTTGTAGGATGTTGAGGTATTGTTGGAGCTGTTTGTAATGGTTTTGAGAAAATTATATATGAATAGAGATGAGTGTCTATGATTCAATGAGTTTTTCTGGAGTTTGGATTTCTCATTCTAGAACAAAATAAATTTCAATGTACAGTATCTTACATGACTCGTGAATGATATTTGAACCATCTATGATATTTTGAGACATATTTAATAAGTTCAAGTATATTTTAAAGAATTATCTTATGTGTAATATATCTAGTCTGTGAATAAAATAATTTGTACCCAAAATTAATATTGAGATACGAATAACATATTTTCAAGTCAGTTTTATTAATTTTTTCAGGTATTATAATTTGGAGATGAGTGTTTGATGATTTGAGTGACATAAGATTTTTTTGTGTAAGAGAATTTGAGGTGCACATAATTTATTTAGATTATGTATAATTACTCTCCTATGTATTAGATATTTCATTAGAAGAAATTTTATTATTAGATATATGAGTTCTATGTGATATTTTCCATTATAAAAAAATATTTATCATAGAGATCAAAACCATTACATCTAAGAAAAAATATAGACAATTCCAAAACTAATCTACAGTTTCTAAAAATTATAAATAATTTATGATTCACCAAAAATGAATTTTCCATGATTCTCACATATTTAATAAAAAACCATCCATTAGGACAATTTAATGAAAATAAAACTAACTTGAACTAAATTTATTCTGTGAATAATGTATATTCCACGTTTATATTTTTTGTTCGTAGTTTCTATTATCACAAGAAAACCATATAATGATTGATGCTGAGATTGTTTTAAATTCATATTTATTTAGAAGTTATATTTGAATGAGAAATTGATCCAAAACAATATTCATAATTTCACCAGTATATTTTTATAGGTATTTTTACATTTAGAAATAAAGAATAATTCTGGTTGAGTATTGTGGGGTTTGAATGAGTTTCACAGGTTCGATTCTCTGGTTTTGGAATTTAATTAACTAAAGGGAAATTTTGAAATTTTTATATGGTAATATTAACCATGTGATATATTTGGTGATAAATCCATTAAAAATAATGGGGAACCAAATATGTAAATATTATAATTAAATTTCCCATTGGTTGAATAAAACTCCTCTTAGTATTCCATTTTTTGTTCGTTCAAATGTAAGGAGAAATGAAATGTATATTTTTCGAGTGATTTTAAAAATATCATGGTTGTTAAAAAAATAAGAGAGTATGAAGAATAAAACAAATTCACACTATAAGGAAAAATATTTTCAAAAATTTTAGTAAGAATTAGAGGGAGAAGAACATGATTTATTGAAGAAAATGTAGACTTCATCTGAAAGATTTAATTTTTCCCAAGATTATAATCAGGATTTTGAGAGAAAAAAAGAAAAAATTCCATAAAGGATACATTATATTGTGAATTGATTTGCCTAAGATATTTAGTGTTTATTCAATTGGTATTTTATGAAGAGGTTTTTCTTAAAGTTATTAGATATTTATTTTTTGGATAATATCATATTTGGTGACGGTTGGATATTATTTATTTATTACTGGTGATACATTCCATTGTACATATTGGGTTAAAATGGAACCTATGGGAGGAATTTTATATGAGGGGAATCATAGTCTTGGGATAATAAATGGTTTTTATTAATAGAATGATAACATTAGAAACAACGTAGAATGGTATTACAGTCATTTCTAGTAAGGAGTATTTTGTCACATTGAGGTTGAACCTTATAAAAACTTATTTTCAAATTTTCAATTTCTTATATTTCATTAAATTTTAGTGATAAAGGGATATCTACATTATAAAGTCGTGTAATAATTTAAAAAATTAGTTTTCTTCAAATAAAAAAATTATAAAAATAAAGATGTATTAACTGACCCCCTTCACGTGTACTCATTAAATCCACTACAAATAACATAGATAATTTAATATATACCTCTATAAACATACTCCAATATATGTGATTTATATAAAAATGTTCTCAATATCCAGATTATACTTCAAAAATAATTTTAAAACTTAAACTGTTTTCTTTATAAAACAACTATTGATATCACTTAGTTGATACCACTCATATATTATCCATGATTCTAATTTTTTATTTCATCCTCTAAACCATTTATTTAAAAAAGGTACTTATAGATTACTCATCCTTCAATATTAAAATATATTATTCCTAAATAAATATTACTTTTGTTTTAATAATTTTATTGAGTTAATTTAACACATAGAATATCCTCTAAGCATACTAATCCAAAATCTCAATGTAGGATGTTAGTGTTTGAAAATGGGGAGGTAGTGTTTGGGGGGTTCATTAATATTTATTGTTAATTTATTCTCATAACATAATTACTTTATCCCAAATTAATTCTTATATTTAATAATTTATTCTCAAAGGTTTTATGTTCGTAATTTTTATGACTTAAATTTTGTGTTAAAATATTTACCCTTACATAGATTATATAATTTAATTTGCCTTTATAAAAGTTCATTGTTACCATTTTGTAGCCTAATGAAACATTATCATACCTTTATGTGTCTTCCATGTTCTTTGTCTTAACTTTATATGTATATTTTCTTTACCTTTAATTAGAATAATAGGTTTTCCTACAAACCATACACAATATACTAATTTTTTTTATATTGATGTAGCTTTAAATTTACCTTAACATTAATAATTCAGTTTATAGTTATATTTATGTAGCTTTATAAATTTCTTGTTACCTTTATGGAACACCTTAAAATTACTTTTACATAAACATAAAATTCATTACCTTCACGGGTGGTGTTTAATACTACTATTACATTGGTTTACCCATACATGAAATTACATTTTAATAAATATTTAAAAATAAATTTAGACATATGTATTATTATTTATTTTTCCCATTGGATAATGTTTCCCAAGAAGGTTGTCGAGTATTTGTAAAACCCAATTGAAAGAACCTATAGGTGTATCGAAATATGGAAACACATTGATGTTGATAAAATATATGATCATGGACTAACCATTAGTGTTGTTTTATAAATGTAGATCTAGAGGAGTTTACTAGAGGGGATAGGAGTGATAAACATATGATTCAATATACTAAAAGACATTTTTTATTAAATCACAATTATTTTTTCCATATTGTTCAATAGTATTGTGCTTCACAGGTTAATATACTATAGTATCTGATTGATTTGATACTAATACTCTCTATTCTTAACCCGATTCATCATTATTCAATATTTTATATTCTATTTTTCTATTTTTTCATGAAGTGAGATTTTATGATTTTCCTTACAATATAAAGTTTTAGTAGTTTATATATCTACAAAAATGGTAAATATATCAAGATTAGAAACTCCCATAATAATTATGGTTGTTTTGGGTAGGTTTGTGCCTCTAGTTCTCTAAATGAATTATGTTTGTAAGGGGTTGTTACTCCCTTCAAAATTAAGAGTTTTTTCTTTCGTGGGTTTCACTTCTATTGAGGATTAAAGTCATGTGAAGAGTAGATGTGAGTTTACATTTCACTGAATGAAAATAAAAAATATTTTTTCTTTATTTTATAATTTTAAATACATTTCATCTGGCTCATTCTGATATATTATCTTAATACAATGGACTATAGTTATCACTTTTGAAATTGAATCTTCTATATTCTTTTTATATTCAATTATTTAATGTCAATTCTTTACAGTTTCACTGAATATTGAATATCTACATGATGATAAATCTAATAATTTTATTTCATTAAATTTTTTTAATAGGCCTGCATACATCCCCATCACAAGACTTTTTCATCACATTACACTGGGCCATAAATTTGTGTCATAGAATATTTATTTTTGATACATTAAGATCTGGTTTTATTATTATTTTTGATATAAATATCTTAGAACAAGCATTATGAAGAATTATATATTTTTTAATGAGAAATTAATAATTTTATGTTCAAAATATTTTCATACCACATCATATAAATGAAATTTACTATAGAAATTATATGGATATGATGGATTTATTCTAAAATAAAAAAGGAAGATAATATCTGAAAAATATGTCAAGTCCTTACAATTTACTAGAAATTGGAAATGATGTTGTAAAATATGTTTTAAATTGGGAAGGTATGAATTATCTCATTTTTTATTTATGTGGAAATATTTATATCATTATCTCATCTTATAAAACTTATATTTACATTTAGAGTAATTTAAAATCCAATCATCAATATAAGAATACATTCTAAAAGACCAAGTTATGAATTAACAAGGGAGAATTCAAGGAATCCAGGAAGTTTTTCCATAAAACATTATTGATATGTACAAAATATTTACCAATATTGGGAATAGAAAAGTTGTTCTTGGGGAAAATATGAAGAATGAAGTTCGTATTGAGAGAGTACATTAGTCCCTACAAAAACGATACACCTAAAAAAGGTTATTATTGATGAAATAAAGTATTTCACTAAATATATAATTCATGAAATCATAGGATCTCATCTTCAATATCTATGTGAGGGGAATAAATATGATGGTGAAGAATATGGAAAAACATTATATCATTTCGACTAAAAATGTTTATATTTACTCTTTTAATTCAGAGACCTTGCAAATTAATAATGGAAAAATGGTTAATATAAAAAATTTAATTATAACAATGTGAAGAGAAATAATGGTTATATAAGGTTACCAAAAAAGGACCATGATAATGAAGATCGAAAATGAAATAAAGGTAATAAATATAAATATAATATTTTTTCACAAATAACATGTTATCAGTAAATAAAGAAGGCATATATCATGTTAGTTTGCCCAAAATTGAAGAAAAAAAAAATAAATAAATAAAATAGGATTTTGAAATGTGAATATCAATATCGATGGAGTTCTATTAAGTAGTTAGACATGAGAGACTACACTAAATGTATGAAATAGTAATCCAACTGATGATTCATTGATAAAAAGGTGAAATAGTATGTCCTATTTCAGATTCTAGTTCTGTTTATAAAATAGATTCTTATAATTTTAGTTATGATGAATTAAATAAATAATAAATAATATTACATAAGTATATATTTAAATTTTTTGAGTTATGTAAGTTATTAAAAGGTATACCAATGATAATGGAAAAGTAAAATAATAATCTATTTAAAAAATGATAAATCATATTCTCTTGGTTTCTTAGGGTTAATATTTCTTAGAAAAATGAAATCTAAATATATCAATTATCTATAATCATATGTATTTCGACCTTTAAAACTATATTCTCCATTATTTCAATAAAATATCATTGGTTGTTTAGTAATATTTCTTCTTCTAGTTTTTAGTTTGATAATTAAATAGATATTCCCCAAGTGGACATGGTCAACTCTTATAATCATATGGTTGATATTAGTATCACTATCAAGTATTAAATGCATAGATTTTTAACTCTAACTGATTTGGACATATCAATTATAAATTATTGCAACATCATAAATCCTGATGACCTATTAATCTATGAACCAATGATGGATGGAGTTCTCAATTACAATTCGTATTGTAGAAATATAACCCTTGAGATTGAAAACAGTTGGATAAGATCCATGAATACAAAATGGATTATTACTTCTAAAATTAAAATAATTTGGATGTTATACTTTTTGAATCTCCCTGTCAAATCTTTTATTTAATAAATGGGTATCAATCATTTCTCAAGGTTCATTTTATTCCATCAGTATATGGAAGAAATGAAACACCTCTTCTTAAGATGTGTCTATAAGGACCATGCCTTAAACATAACATAATCTTGAATTAAATGAATAATTCACTTTGAGGATCTTTTGATGTTTTTATTTTTAATTAATTAAGCCTTAACTATTAAATTACTTCTCAATAATTACAAGGTAGACACTTCTACTTAGTGTCCATTTTTTATCAAATAAAAACTCTTGAAAAAAAGAGTCATGTACATTTATATGTTTTAAACAACATGAAATTTCCTTGATCCTATCCTTGACCCTATTCCACTTTATGTCATGTGAAAAACATTTCGAAAACATGGAATGAGCATAAAAACCTCAGTAAGGGATACACAATGAAGGAAACCTGTTAGTTTTTCAAAACAAAAAATAAACATTCAATACTTTATCATAAGTAATACATTTCACATTTATGAAGTAGTAAATACTCTTCACTGAATAAAATATCATTAATTCCCCTTTTGTAACCAAATTATTACCATAAAACCCATATAAACACACATAATATATAAAGGTAACTTGGGACGTAAACATACTTAAATGGAATTACCATAGGGTCAACTTTCACACATATCACTAATTGGAATAGCCATATGGACAACTTCCATACCCAATGCATTGGAGGTTATAACTTAACCAACTTTCCTAGTTTGTCACGGCACCACCCGTCATTTGTTTTATCACGTTACCACCCATCCAATGTCTAAGTACCATTATAAAATCATAACACATAAAATATCACAAATATTAAAATTTCTCTAATAACATGAAATTTGAAATCACAAGATATAATTTCAAGATATTGAAATAATAAATCCATTTCAATAACTATTTTAAATACCAAAACTCCCAAAAATAGAATACGGTATTTTCTTTTCATTTTAGAAAATATTAAGGCTTATAGTGGAATCCAAATAACGATTATTGCAGCTGAGAGGTCATTGTCGCCAAAAACGTTAAAACATTCCATTTTTTGTTTAGTAAAAAACATCGTAGAAAAAATATTCCCTTTGAATGAAAGTAAAATTCAAAGGGTTTTATTTTACACCATGTAAAAGAAGAAGGTATATATTATCTAAATTTTCCTCAATGAAAGGAGATTGAGATGAAGTCCCTTACCTTGTGTCTGACTTGAACCATTCATTTTTTAATCTCCTGTATAACAAATTAAAGTTAATTTCTACTTGCTTAATAACCCTTTTCAAGTTTATTATTACTTTTATATCACTTATTACCATGTTATAAATATTGTAATCATTTAAGTTAATAACATTCGTTTTGTCGATATTTGGTACTTGAGTCAAAAATGGACTTCTTATAATTACAAGTGGTTCACATCATAAAAATGTCATTATATCTGAAATTATATTCATGATTTATATATCATATACATCATATATATCTGATATATACATGTATTTATAATAGTACATAACATTTGGAGGTAATAAATGAAATGCATCGTTCATGGAGACCGTAAGTCGTACGTACTCATGAACGCTACTTTCATTTCTATTTCTTATTTTAGTGGAATTAAAACATAATGATACATAGGTATATTATAATTTAGTATAATTTAATATATAATATCATTAAATCCATCCTTTATATGTCCAACATATGGTATTAACGAGTCATATCACTTTGAGGGGGCGGTAGTCCGCACTTCCTCAAATGAAATTATCGTGTTTACCCAAAATGGAAACCATAAAGTTATGATATAAAAGAAAAATACAGAAGCATAAAGAAAACATAAAAATAATATATATCATATATAAATATAGTTCCATCTTAATGGCCACCATGGGAAGCGGTAGGAAATAATTGAACAATCATCATTTCATGAGGCGTTAGTTTTCCATCCACCGAAACAGTATGTTCTTCACCCATTAGATGAAGGTGTGTGTAAGTCTAGTTCAAATCCTTCTCATAAAAACATCCTAGTATATTTATAACATTGGTTTTGTTATAAAAGAAATGAATAAAATGGGTTTAGGGTTGGAGAAGTAAAAAAAAAAGAAAATAAGTAAAGAGTAATCATTACCTTTAATTTGGGTAACTCCCATTGGTTTGAACCAAAAGAACTTCTTGAAGAACCTACTGCGAAAGGTAAGTCTTCTAAAAGTAGGAGAGGGATCTTGAGAGAATATTTGGTAAGGGGTTGGACGATTTCCAATGGGCTTGAGAGGTGTGAAGAATGAGTATAAAGTGAGGTATTTTTATAAGGGGGAGGAGGGGCTCTTTAGGAATGCGAGAAAATATTATTTTATTATATAATGATATTCGGTTTCCAAAGGTCCAAAACTAATTAAAGTCAATGATAAGAGGACTCATGGTCGAAATAAAATCATCCAATAAGAATTGGGCTGGTTTTGGATATTGTTTTAATATTTATAATCTTATTTATTTGAATATTTTATTAAAGAGGTAAATACTACAACATCGTTGTGTCATAAATAATTTAATTTACATGATGTCTAAAAATTATAAAAAAAATACTATGATGTTGAAATATTTTGATATTTCCAATTAATATTTAATAGTCGAAAATATAATTTATATAACCCCTTGTAAAAATAAATTTACTAAAAGATATTTGTTTTTGTCATTTTTTCCTTTACATTATGTTAATTAATCTAAAGTTTTATTATCACTCCCAAGTGGCTCAATGGGTCCCCAAATCGACCCGAAGATGCCCATAGTCGTAAATTACCCTATTTATATTTAACCCCGGTAAATAAAAGTCAAAAGCTAATATTCACTAAATATTATTTCCATCTTATTGAACCACATTTTATAAACTAACAACAACCATGTATCTTGGATTTTAGAAATTTAATCCATATAAGTAGTAAAATTTCATTTAAATGAAAATGTCACTTTTTAACTACTACTTAGTGGTTTCACTATTCATCAAAAATTGAAGTTTTTCAGAAAACTACCAATAATTAATCCTATGCTATATTTGATATTCAGAATTCAAAAATGATTTATATTTTACCAAATTAAAAACATATAAGTTTTATTAATTAATTTAAAATTAATTCCCCTTGTCAAAACAAATAATGTATTTTTAAGAAAGAGTAACTATCAAAAGATCGACCCTTATTTATATCAAATTTCAATGTGAAATTAATTATAATGACCAAAATTGGATTAATTGGTAAAAATATAATCTAATTACACTTTACAACAAATTAAAAAGATAATATAACAATATAAATAAATTAGATAAAAAGGAACTTTTGAATAAAAATATAGTATTTTTCACTATTCAAAAAAGATTAACTTTAACAGAAAAATACCAAAAATTTACCCAAAGTAAATTTTTATGTCCCATATATAAAGGAGATTTTTATTTTGTCAAATATAACAAATAAAGGTGTCCAAAACTAGATTTAAAGAGGGGTCTCTATTAAAAGCTGGAAAATCAACCTTTTAAAGTAAATTATGCTTAAAATTAGATTTATTCACATATTAATCCTCTAACTTTTATTTAACAAAAATGTGTAATCATATTGTAGTTAGTTTTGTTCATTACCGCCAATACAATGGCTAGGAGTTAACTACCATTTAAAATAATTATATTATATTATTAGTGTACAACGTAAGATTTCAAAGAAACGCGTTGTTGCGTATCGGGCACACCATCGAACATAGCAACCCCTTTAAAATAAAATTAATTTTTAATTCACAAAATATTAATAAAAAAGAGAGTGTAATATTTCTATATTTACCCGGGATGTTACATCCTTCCCCATTTTGAAAAATGTGTCCTTGTTATTTTATTCACTTATCAAATAGGTGGGGGTATTTATCTCTCCTAGCATCTTCAGATTCCCACGTTGCCTCTTCAACCATATGGTTTTTCCACAAAACCTTTATCTGGTGAATTACTTTATTCTGAAACACTTGCTCTATATGGTCAAGAATCTAGAATGGTTGTTCCTCATAAGAGATATTCTCTTCCAACTAAACTACCTCTAGACTCAAAACATGATATGGATCTGGCATATACTTTCTCAAAATTGAAACATGAGAAACATTGTGTACGTAGGATAAAATTGGAGGCAAAGCCACTATGTATACAATTGATCCAAATTTCTCCAGGATTTCATAATTTCCAATGAACCTCAGACTCAAATTTCCCTTCGTACCAAAACACATCACACTTTTCCATAGAGAAACCATGAGGAGGACACGATCACTAACCTCAAAAGAAAGATCCTTCCTCTAGTTATCTGTATAACTTTTCTATCTGCTCTGAGCTGTTCTCTTGTTCTACTGAATCAACTGAAAATTTTATGTCATCTCTTATACCAATTCTGTTCTCACCAGCTTCCTTTCTCCTACTTCATCCCAAAATGGTGGATTTCGACAATGCATTCCATAAAATTCCTCAAATGGAGCCATCTTTATACTGGAATGGAAACTGTTATTATAAGAAAATTCAACCAAAGAAATATGATGGTTCCAACTTCCCTGGTAATCCAGTGAACAATAATGTAGCATATCCTCCAGGGTTTGAATTGTTTGTTATGATTGCACATCTGATTGCAGAAGAAATGTTGTAATAAAATTTAATTTAGTACACAACAAATTTTGAAAGCATTTCCAAAAGTTACAAGTAAACTTGGGATCACGATCAGATACAATTGAGAGGGGAACTCCATGAAACATGACTATCTCTTTAACATACAACCGAGAAAGTTTATCTAAAGAAAAAGTATCTCGAATTGGAAGGAAATGAGCAGATTTATTCAACTGATCAATAATAACCCAGAGTGCATTATTATCTCGAGATGTCTTTGGAAATCCCACAACGAAGTCCATGGATATATTTTCCCATTTCCACTCTGTCACCAGTAAAGATTAAAGCATCCCATTGGGTAAATTCCACTCTACTTTAACCTGCTGACAAGTCAAATACTTCACAGTAAAATCAGAAATATCTCTTTTCATTCTATCCCACCAGTAATACTCTCGAAGATCTCTGTACATCTTTGTACTTCCAGGATGAACTGAAAATGGGGAACTATGAGTTTCATATAACAAATCATTCTTCAACTTTGAATCACAATTCACACCTAATATATTTTTCAAACCTCAAAACACAATCATTATCAATGTTAAAATTAGGAAACTTACCCTTATGAACCAACTCTACCTTTTTTTGTAACTCTCTATATTCTTTCCATGATTTCTTTATTCTGTCTCATATAGATGATTTCACTGACACCTGAAACAAAACAAAAGAATTTCTTGCACCAAAAGCTTCTATGCTAAAGTTTATAAAATCAAAAAACAAAGGATATCGTTCCAAACATATCATGGTTAATGATGCATTACATTTTTGACACAAATAATCAGCCAATTTATTTGATTTTCCCATATGGTAATGGATACTGCAATCATATTCCTTGATTAATTCCAACCATCTCCTTTGTCTCATGTTCAATTATTTTTGAGTGAATGTATACTTCAAACTTTTGTGGTCAGTATATATTTCACATTTTACTCCTAAAAATTATGCCTCCAAATTTTTAAAGCAAAAACAACAGTAGATAATTCCAAATCATGTGTATGGTAATTTAACTCATGAGGTTTCAACTGACATGAAGCGTAAGAAATTACCAGATCATTCTTCATAAAGACACATCCATGTCCTTTCAATGAAGAATCACTGTAAATAACAAACTCACCATTTCTAGAAGGTAGTTCCAAAACTGGAGCATTCACCAATCTTCTTTTCAATTCTTGTAAATAATAATCACATATTTTTTCCCAAATGAACGTAACACCTTTTAGAGTTAACATAGTCATTGAGATAGATAACCATGAAAAATTCTAAACAAACCTCTGGTAATAACCTAACAAACCAATAAAAATACAAATCTTGGTTATATTTGTGGGTCTTTTCCATTCTACAACAATATTTTTTTATCATGATCAACAGTTATGCCATTTTTTGAAATAATGTGACCAAGGAAGAAAATTTTCTTTAACCAAAACTCACACTTTTTTAATTTACCAAATAGTTTCTTTTATTTTAAGGTTTGAAAGAAAACCCTTAAATTACTTTTATTTTCCTCTAAAATTTTGGAATAAACCAAAATATCATTAATGAATGCAACCACAAACTTATCCAAGAACTCACAAAAAATTCTATTCATAAGATCCATGAATACAGCAGGTGGATTGGTTAAACCAAAAGGCATAACTACAAATTCATATTGGCTATATCTAGTAAGAAATGCGGTCTTCAGAATGTCTGCTTCCTTTACTTTCAACTGATGGTACCCCGATGTCAAATCAATCTTCGAAAAATATTGATCTCCCTAGAGCTGATCAAACAAATCATCAATATGAGACAAATGATGATTGTTTTTAACAGTGATGTTATTCAATTCTCTATAATCAATGAAAATTATCATTGAACCATCTTTCTTTTTAAAAAATAAGATAGGAGCACCCGATGGTGATGTGATAGGTTGAATGAAGCCTTTATCTAATAACTCCTGTAATTGCTTCTTTAACTCTAAAAGTTCAATTTGAGCCATTCGATAAGGGGGTTTTGAAATTGTCTTAGCATCAAAAACTAAGTCAACAGTAAATTCAACTTCCAAATAAGGTATAATTCCTAGAATCTTATCAGGTAAAATATCAAGATACTCATTTACCACTGGAACATCATTTATCTAAATAGTTCATTTGTTTTCAACAATATGTTCATGGTAACATTCATTTCCATATTTTACTAGTTTCTCAACTTCCTGATATGTTATAAAAATCAAGGGTACATTATAGTACACAAACTAAAAATATTTCTAAAAATAAGCCTCTTTAGCTATGTAGTCAATATTAACATCATAAACAGAAAACCAATCCATGCCCAAAATAACATCAAACTCTACAACAGGAAAAAAATAAGGTTTACAAGTAGATTCTTCCTACACACAAGGAACAAAAGGTTCTTATAATTTTTTTTGAATCAAAATTTTATCTAGGTGTTTTTACCACAAGTTCAGTATTCATATCCTGAGATGTAATTCCTAATATACCTGAAAACTTCTCAGAAATGAAAGAATGTGTAGACCCTGAATCAAACAACACATTGGCATAATCTGAATAGAAAAACAGTGTGCCTGATACTACTTTATTTGATGGACTAACATCTACTGAAGTAGTTGCAAAGGACTTAACCACCCCTTTATGCTTTTAGTGTGGTTGATTTCCCGCAGTTGAGTTCATTGTTGGTACTCATTTTCATAATGACCCATTTCATTGCACTTAAAACATCTTACCACAGGATTTTCATTTCCTTCCCGATCATCTTCTTACAGTTACGAGTAATATGACTAGACTTACCACACTAGAAGAACTTCCTAGACATTGATAAACATTCTCCAGGATTATTTTTACACACATATCAAAATATGGATATTTTTTTTTCTTACCTCTGGGATTATTTGAGGAATTATTTCTCTTTTTCTTCCAAATATACTTCTTATTCTGTTGTTTTTTAAAAATACTCTTGATCATTGGAAAACTCTATTTCCACCTTCTTCGCATATCGAACAAGTTTTTCATAACTTTTGAACTCACGAGAGGCTAATGATCTTCGATATCACGACTTTAGTCCTGAGTAAAATCAATTTATCTTACTTTCAAGATCTCAGATGAAATTTGGAGCATACCTTGCCAGTCGAGTGAATTTTTCTTCATAAGTATCCACCGAGTCATCCTCCTGCCTCAATTCTAGGAATTTTTTTTCCATCTTAATACGAACCACCTTTGGAAAATATTTCTCAATGAACATACCGTTGAATTCATACCAAGCAAGGGCATCAATCTCCTCACTATCTCTAATATTTTTCACCATCGACCACCACTGATCAGCTTCACCTTCAAAACGGGGAACAACGAGACTAACCTTTTGATGTTCTGAACAACCCAAAAAATCGAAATTTTTCTCCAGTGCTTTAATCCAACGTACTCCTAGAACAGGGTCATATAATCCTCTGGAAGATGGGGGATGTTGCCTCATGAAATACTCCACTACTAACATGTTCCTCTATGGTTGATCTGGAAGATCTTGTGCATGGATACCACAACCATTTAAAGCCTGAGTGAACTATTCCATCACTACAACAAACTGTTCAGTTTCGATTCTGACCATCTCAGGTTACTGATTTGGAAGGTTGTTTTCCTCCTGATGTCATCCCAACATAGCTGCCCTATTTCCTCTACGGAAAAGCATTCTGAGCATAGAAATATCTTAGGAGAAGCAACATGGTAATCTATAAATTCTATATCATTTCAATATTAACAAAAATTAATTTATGGATATTAATTTAACAATACCCTAACTCCTAAAGTTGTCTACACCAACCTCTGATACCAACTATAAGGACCCAACCTTAAACATTACATAATCTTGAATTAAATGAGTAATTCATATTGAGTATCTTTTTAAGTTTAGTGTTTTATATAATTTGGACATAACTATTACATTACATCTCAAAAATTGCAATTTAGAAACATCTACTAAGTTTCCATTTTTTCCATAAAATAAAAACTCTTGAAAAAAAAGTCATGTCTAGTTATATGTTTTAGACAGTATGAAATTTCCATGATCCCATTCTTGACCCTATTACACTTTATATCCTATGAAAAACATTTCAAAAACTTGGGATGAGAATAAAAATCTCAGTAAGGGATACACAAAGATGGAAAACCATTATATTTTCAAAACAAAAAGTAAACAATGAATACTTTATCATAAGTAATACATTTCACCTTTTTGAAGTAGTAAATACACTTCACTGAATAAAATATCGTTTCCTACCCTATTGTAATGGAAATATTACCAAAAAACCCATATAAATAACACATAACATATAAAGGTAACTTGGGATATAAACATACTTAAATGGAATAACCATACGGTCGACTTCCACACATATCACTAAATGGAATAGACATACGAACGACTTACATTCCCAATGCATTGGAGGTTATAACGTAACAACCCATCTTGGTTTATCACGGCACCACCCATCATTTGGTTTATCACGTAACCACCTGTAAAATTTCCAAGTACCATTATAAAATCCTAACACATAAAATATTGAAAATATAAATATTTCACTGATAACATTTAATTTGAAATCACAAGAAATAATATCAAGATATTGAAATAATAAATCCATTTCAAAAACCATTTTCAATACCAAAACACCCAAAAATAGGACAAGGGATTTCCTTTTCATTTTCGAAAACATTAAGTCTTACAGAGGAAGCCAAATAATGATTATGGTGGCGGAGAAATCATTGTCACCGCAAAAATTTAAACATTATGTTTTTTTGTTTAGTAAAAAGGTTTGTAGAAAAATATTCCCTTTTAATGAAAGTAAAATTCAAAGGGTTTTATTAATCACCATGTAAAATAAGTTGGTATATATTATCGAAATATGCCTCAATGATAGGAGATTGAGACTAAGTCCCTTACCTCGTGTCCAAATTGACATGTTAGTTCATTAATCTCTTGAGTAATAAAATAAAGTTAATTTATACATTCTTAATAACCTTTTTAAAGTTTATTATTCCTTTTATATCACTTATTACCATGTTATAAAAATTATGTAATCATTTAAGTTAATAATGTTTGTTTTGTCGATATTTGGTTCTTGAGTCAAAAATGGACTTCTTATAATTACAAGTGGTTCACATGGTAAAAATTTCATTATATCTATAATGATAGTCATGATTTAGATATCATATATATAATATATATCCCGTATATACTTGTATTTATAATAGTACATAACATTTAGAGGTAAGAAATTAAATGCACCGTTCTTGGAGATGGTAAGTTGTACGAATGCATGAACGCTACTTTCATTTCTATTTCTTCTTTAAATTAAATTAAAACATAATGATACATAGGTATATTATAATTACAATATATTTTCATTTATAATGCCATTAATTCCATCCTTTTTAAGTCCCACATATGGCATTAATGAGTCATATCACTTTGTGGGGGCGGTAGTCCGCACTTCCTCAAATGAAATTATTGTGTTTACCAAAAATGAAAACAATAATGGTATGGTATAAAAGAAAAATACAGAAGAATAAAGAAAAAATATACATAATAAACATAATATATTAATATAGTGTAATTTTAATGGCCATTATGAGATGCAATATGAGATAATCGAACAATCATTGTTTCATGAGGTGTTAGATTTCCATCCATAGAAATAGTATGTTCATCACCAATTAGATAGAGGTTTGTATAAGTGTAGTTCAAATACTTGTCATAAAAACATTCTAGTATATTTAGGATAGTAGTTTTTTTATAAAATATAGTAATAAAAAGAGTTTAGGGGTTGGAGAAGTAAAATAAAATAAAAGAACTTATGAGGAATCATTACCTTTAATTTGGGTAACACCCTTTGGTTTGAACCAAACGGACTTCTTGAAGTTCCTTCTGCAAAAGGTAAGGATTCTAGGAGTAGGATATGGATATTGAGAGATAATTTGGTCAGGGTTTGGATGAGACAAGAGTCTTTATAGGTGTGAGGAATGAGTAAGAAGTGAAGACTTTTTAGAAGGGGGGGGGGCTCTTTAAGAAAGTGCAAAAGTTTTATATTATTATATATTGATATCCAGTTTCTAAAATTCAAAAACTAATTAAATTTGAATATAATATGACCCATGGTAGAAATAAAATAATCCAATAAGATTTGGACATGTTTTGTTTATTATTTTAATATTTATAATCTTATTTATTTAAATCTTTTATTAATGAGGTAAATACAACATCATCATTGTGTCATAAATAGTTTAATTTATTTGATGTATAAAAATTATAAACCAAAATAATATAATGTTGAAAATATTTGTATATTTCCAGTGAATATTTATAGTAGAAAATAGAATTTATATAACCCCTAGTAAAAATTAATTCAATAAAAGATATTTGTTTTTGTCATTTTTGCCTTTACTTTTTGTTAGTTAGTCTATATTGTCATTATCACACCCAAGTGGCTCAGTTGGGTCCCAAAATCGACCCAATGATTCCCATGTTCGTAAATGACTCAACCCATAATTTTAGTACAAGTGTTAAGGTAATTTGTTATTATTATAATATTGTTTTTACCTTGAATTACTCTATTTACCTTTAACCACGTTAAATAAAAGTCAAAAGTTACTATTCACCAAAAATTATTTTCATCTTATTGAACAACAGTTTACATACTAATAACAACCATGTATGTCATATTTTCAAAATTTAATCCACAGAAGCTATAAAATTTCATTTAAATGAAAATGTCAATTTTTAACTACTACGTAGCGGTTTCACTATTCATCAAAAATTGATGTTCTTCAGAAACTACCAAAAATTGAGAATAAGAAATATTTTATATTCTAAATTAAAAAATAATTTCTATTTTAACTAATTAAAAATATATAAGTTTTAATAATTAATTTAAAATTAATTCCCATTGTGAAAACAAATAACTTGCTTTTAAGAAACAATAACTATCAAAAGATCGACACTTGTTTATGTCCAATTTAAAAGTGAAATTAATTCCAATGACCAAAATTGGATTAATTAGTTAAAATATAATATAATTAAACTTTAAAACAAATTGAAAAGATAATATAACCATTTAAATAAATTAGATTAAAATGCACTTTTGAAAAAAAATACAGTGTTTTTCACTATTCATAAAAAAAATGAACTTTACGAGAAAAATACCAAAAATTTAACCCAAATAAATTTTGATTTCCTGAATCTAAAGAAGAATTTTATTTTGACAAATAAAACATATATAAGTTACCAAAACTATATTTAAAGAGGGTTCGCTATTAAGAGGCCGTAAATTGACATTTTAAAGTAAATTTTTCTTAAAATTAGACTCATTGAAAAATTAAGCCTCTATATTTTATTTAACAAACAGGTATAATAATATTGTAGTTTTTTTTTCATTCCCGCCAATAAAACAACTAGGAGTTAACTACCATTTATAATAATAATATTATATAATTAGTGTGCAATGTAATATTTCAAAGAAACTCGTTGTTGTGTATCGGGTACACCATCAAACATAGCAACCCCTTTAAAGTGAAATTAATGTTTAATTCACAAAATATTAATAAAAAGAGAATGTATTATTTCTTTATTTACCCGGGATGTTACAGTGTCAATGCATCGGCTCTATGGAAGTCGATATTTGACATTTTAAAAGTTCAGCCTCCACAAACAAATTACATCTAGGATCATATAAAACAATGATTGAGGATTTCTCTTTCTTATAAGCTTCTTAACATTTTTTAGTTTTCCAATGCTGAATTAATACAAGTCATGAGGTATATAAGGAACATGGAGATTCACGAACAGAACACATTCAACATGAAGTCTTCCATTGTGAAAATAATTATGGTAGTGTGGAATGCTAACTTCGACTAGAAATATTATTGAAATTTTTTTTATATAATATTTATATTCTGAAATTCTTTTTTTCATTTGAAATTTCCATCCTATGAACATTTCTCTAGAATACAGAGGTAATATGGGTTCTATGAGCTTTGGATCCATCTTTTGATATCATAACGGTGACACCTTGGGATTTAACTATATTCCCTATAAATTCACTTAATATTTAGAATATGAAGTTCCTGGATTAATCAATGTATTTAAAAAAGAAAATAATGAACATATAACTATTTAAGGCTTGAAAGTGTCTCTACATGTATTGTGAAAGTTTTCAGGATTGGTAATAATCAACTCTACTATTAGATTATTTCATGATAGATCAAAGGCATGGGTATAATCTCTTCCATGAGCTATTTCATTATGTATATGTATCGTATGGATAACCCCATTTCTAATGGCCCTACAATTAAATGGTTGACTTATGATGATCAATTTTTTTCCAATTCCCCCCATAAAGAACGGATACCTCACTTCTAAAGAGATAGTTGTAAAATCCCTTCCTTCAATCTAGGGTTAATTTTTTTTCCAAAAAAAGGCGAGTCTATTATAGAAATTCTCATTTACCTAGTATAAAAACTATTTAATGGAATAATTCCCAATGATTATAATTTAAGAGCATTTGAGTATAGGGATTTTATTTTAAATGCCAAATATAACCAAGGTAATGTTTATGATAAAATTGATAATGATTTTTTTTATTGGATACCCTAATAATATTAAATCTTATATAATGTATAATATGTGAACAATAATAGTTCAACAATCTTTGTGTGTAATGTTTTTTGAAAATAATTATAAACAGAAGGTGTATTTTGAAACTGTTGAAGAAGAATTTAATGATTTCAATTTTGTTAAAGAATAATCCAATAAAAAAAGAAAATCATTGAGGGGGAGGATATAGAAACTGAATCTAATTTTATTCACTAGATAACAAATAAGGATCCCTCCTAGTTAAAGTTATTTAAAATTAAATAACTTTAATTATAACAAAGTTGTATGTTTTAAATTTTTTCTCTAATTCTACCTTTTTTCTAAAATTGTTCCTAATGATATTGATAATGCTTTAAAATATTTTTCTTTGATAATTTTAATGGAAAAGGAAATTAATCAATTCACTAATAATAATTTGTGTAATTTATTTAAACCTCCAATATAAAACTATTGTAGAAAAAAATGGATTATTAAGAATAAGTTGGATGAATGTAGTAAAGTAATTAAAATTACATCTAGTCATGTAGTTCAAGTATTGTCTTTAGGGGGAAAAAATATCTTTTAGAGAGTCATTTTCAGTAGTTTCTAAGATTGAATCTATTATATTTTTAGATTTTCCTTATCTAATTTTTTTCAATCGTTTCAAATGGTATTTAAATATTCATTTTCGAATATGTAATTTTTATAGAGGTATATATGAACTAACCCCCCATATTTAAAAATTAATATTTCTTAAATATTATTTTAAAACATAAAGAATATCATATATTATTTAACAAGATATATTAACATGTTACAAAATATTAACTTTGTTACTATTAATGAGTGGTTCAAATTTAAGGAATTATTTATCAAAATTTATCTATTAATAAATTTTCTAATGAAATTTTGATTTTTCCAATATTTTTTGATGATATATATTTTTATCCTCAAGTGAATCGTAATGTAATTAATTTTACAATGTTATAACTTTTGAGTATGAAATGAGTTTAATGGATGACTAAAAATTTTTTCCGGGTCTTCAAATTTTTCAAAGCTGGGATGGGATATTTCTTAATCAATCTAAAAATTATTAATAGTTAGTTAAGAGGATCAGTTTAGATATTAGTAAGATTTATATATCCTCCATAAGTACTAAATCAAAAGTTTATGTTGATGAATATAGAAAACCTCTAAATATTAAATTAATTAGAGGAATACTGGTAGTTTTCTCTATCTAACAACTTCAATATATTTAGTGTTGTTTAGTGTACCTTTATGTTCTAGGTTTTAAGATAATCCAATTGAAAGTCATCGTAATGATATTAAAAATATTATAAAATATATAGAATTAACTTTTAAATCTATTTTGTATTATTCCATGAATTTTTTTTAATTTTTTTATTTAATCAAATTAAAATTTTGGAGGATATAGGATATATAGAAAAATAACATATGGTATATTCCATTTTACTAGTAAAATTATAATTTCGTAGAGTTCTAAGAAACCATTATTGGTTTCTTTCTCCACAAATGAGGTTGATTATATTGTGGCTACTAGTTCTGTGCTTAATGTATTTATATTAAATAAAATTTGTGTAACTTTGATGTTTTTTGGAGAAAATAATTATTTACTGTAATAATTATTCTAGTATTTTAATTTCAAATATCATTTAAAAACTTATAGGAAAAAATATATATTTCAGGTTTTTTTTCCAATATCATTTAATAAAAAAGATATTATCTTAAAATTTTGTATCAACTGATAATCAAGAGGCTGATATATTTTATAAATAATTATATTCAATGACATTTTAGTAAATAATGTTTTAACCTGCTATGTTGGATGCAAAAATAGATTTAAAACTTTATTCTCCTTACTAAATGCTTAAATATATTAATGGTATTGTGTTAGTTTTACATATTGCCTATGTACTGATTATGAAAGATGGAATATCAATAATGTGTTTTATTTAATGTTTATATTTAGTTTTAAATAGTTGTTTTTTAAATTTTTTGTTATTGATAACTATTTTTAATTATTCTATTAGGGTAATTTTCAACTTGTTGATAGGAAAAATTTTAGAATTCAATTGTAAAAGTTATAAGTTGATTTATTATTTTATATAAATTTATGTAGGGGATATTCCTTAAACTTTAGTTCTCAATTTTAAAACCTTCTCAAATATTGTTGTTGTAAATTTTTTAAACATAATAATCATTACCTTATAATTGGTATTTTGAGGGAACCTAACCATGTTTTAAATATTAACTATTTCAAAATTTTGTGGTAGATACTTTTTGTAAATTTATTTTATGCATTTTTAGTCTGATTTAAGTTCCCTATTGATAATAAAAAAATATTATATTTTTAATTTAGTGAAATTGATATTGAAGAAATATGGATATTAGGTATATTATTTATTATAAAATTTTCTCAAGTATATGGAAAGGTTACATTTTAAATATTTTAAATCTATTTTGATAAGTTATTGTGTTTATATAAATTAAATTCATTTTTAATGTTTTCTCTTATTTATTTAAAAAGGTATATTAAAATGTTGAAAAATGTTATCACTTTACTTATTGATAATTTCCAAATAGTGGGAGATAAATCAAGAATTTTACATTAGTGAGAATCTCAAAATAATTTTAAATGTCTCTAAATGTTCAGTTTTATAATTTATAAAATTAGAGGGATTTATATTATTTTATCTTGGTAAGTTATTATTTTGGGGGATTATTGATCTTTTTTTACACTATTTATTTATATTTTTTCCCTTGTTAATTATTGTACCTCACATCTATTATATTTTTAATCACTAATATTTAAATTTTTTATGTCGATAATTTTTATTTTTTGAACTTTATGTTCAATTCCTTACCCTTACATAGTATATTTATTTTTATTTTTCAATTTTTCAATTCATTCATACCCTTAAATATTCTTATGAAACATTATCTTAACTATATACATCTTGTATATTCTATGTTTTACGTTTATATAGTTAGCCTATTTACCTTTATGTAGCATCAATAATTTTAATTCTACCCATTCTAGCTTAAGTAATGTTTTTTACCTTAATGTAGCTTTATATATGACTTGATCTAGAAAATTGAATTCACTTTTGCCATTATGTAGCTACAAAAATTTCATGTTACCTTTATGTATCCTTTATAAATGTGTTTTATATAAACATAATATGTTTTACCTTTACCCATGATCCTTAAAAGAAATTACATAGGATTGGACTTATATAAAATTACCTTTATGTGAATATTTAAAATCACCTTAATGAATATATATTATTATTTATATCTCACATTTTTTTTATGTTTCTCGCACTGGTTTTTGAGTTTTTTTGAAATTTTATTGAATGTATCAATGGGTGGATAAAATTATAGAAAATATTTTTAGGTGAATGAATTGATGACTTTAAATTGATGATTTGTTATTTTTGATAATAAATATTGATCATGTGTATTATAATGGGGGGGATACGACCAGTATAGATAAAATTTATGATACAAAAGGTTTCTCTTATATAATCAAAACTATTATTTTTATACTAATATTTGTAATTGTTCATCACTACGTAAGCTTATACAAGAAGTGATACTACTAATATCAATCTATTCATAATTGTTTCTTCAATAATTAATTTTGTATTTTGTTTGTTTTTTTTAAATTGTAGAATTATTATTTTCTCTATAAAATAAAGTTTGAGTTTGGTTATACTTCCAATTCAAAGGTATGTCTATACAGAGTTGTGAAACCCATATAAAATTAAGGTTGTTTTATTTAGGTTTGTTCCTCTAGGACACAAAAGATAGTGTGTTTGTAAGGGTTTGTTCTCCCTTCAAAAGAAAATGTTATTTATTTAGGGTGTTCTAATTCAATCTAGAGTAAATGTGATGCGAAGAATAGATATAGGTTTAAAATGATCCAAAATACAATAATAATCAAGTATTATTAGTTTTATATTTTTAGTTATATTACATTCTTCTCATTATGATATATTATCTTAATTCACTTCAAAATAATAATCACTTTTGAAGTTTAATCAATTATATACTTATAATATTCTATCATTTTATGAACATTGTTTTATGATTCTCCCAATATGGAGTTTTCATGTTCTATTAAATCTAATAATTTTATTTTATTATAATGTTTTAAAATTTCTATTCACACCATCCCCTATAG
Organism: Viscum album; assembly: GCA_963277665.1. Lineage (NCBI taxonomy): Eukaryota > Viridiplantae > Streptophyta > Magnoliopsida > Santalales > Viscaceae > Viscum > Viscum album. The sequence continues at coordinate 278,565,703 of OY728119.1, read as the reverse complement.
AATTCCTCATTACATAACGTTGGGAAAACATTGGACACTAGAGTTTAAGCCAGTAATAATAAAGTTAACAAGGCCAATCACCTGCTCCCATAGGTAATCAAAAATTTTGTTTTATTAGTTTCAACTCATCTTATAAACATGGTTGAACTTACGAAATTTCCATTTGTAGAAAAGAGTTAAAACCCAAATTGTGTTGGACATACCCATTTTATATCATTTGATGCCACTTATTAATGATAATATATTGATACAACTTTACAAATTGTGTTCCTCCTTTATAAAAAGGGTTGTATCTTTTTTATAAAATATTGAACAACCTTTTAGTGGATTCCACCATCACTAAATTTTACAGATGCTACATTGAATCTTAAAAGTTGATAGTCAATACCACTTAAAAGTGTATTAACAAATAATCATGAAAGACATGCATGTTTTTTCTTCTTCCTATTAATATTTTTCCCTATTAATGTTTTGATACTACAAAAAATATAGAATGTTACCACTTTTTTGTCATCAAGTATATCTTGGTACTATTATTTATGTTAGATAATACATTAAAACCATCCTTATTCTCATTTGAGTCCCTTTTCTAGGTTCATTTTATATTTATATAAGGGGAAAAAGGCAGTTTCTTGACACCACTTTTTGAATCTATTCTAATCCTTATCATAATTTATTATAACTTTAAAGGCCTAATATAACTTTTGTAATTATTTCTTCTTAAACACATGTTCTCTTTATAACTCAATCACCTCATGGATCATAACTCTAACTCTTATTATTGAATCTCTATTAATAATAATATAGAAACAATTAATTACATGGGGTGTGGGGTACCTATGGTATCCTCAAGTTGAGGAATGTGGTTGGTGATGGTGAATCAAACCTTTGTATCTCACCTTATTCCAAGATTTTTTTATGGTTATTTTTTAAAATACAACTTATACAAATTTATTTCATTGAAAAACCACTTATGTATCACTTTTCATTCTTCTTTTTTATGTAAATTCATCTCTATTATATTTTATTTCATTCTCTACAAGGGTGTGGATGTAACCATTCAATAATTCCCAATGCTCTTCATCTCTAATGGACATAAAATCCACTTTTCCCTTCATCATATAGAGTGAAACCTTCTTTAAATGAATATCTATTTCTCCCACAATGGGAGAAACATCCATATTTCTCTTATATATTTTTTTCCTTTCATTTTAAGATGAATATTTTGAGTGAAACATCATTGGTTTTAGAAGAAAATTTCCTTGATCTCCATAATTTTACTCAATGGTAGTAAATCTATTTTCCATATTAAAACAAATCTTCTAGTAATGACACCTTCTTTATATATCATAAGAATATAGTATTTTCTTATAAATTTTTTAGATTCATTTCTACATCAATTAATTTTTATAATCCATTGGTTTGTAAAAAAATATTTCCATTAAAATTAATACAAATTATTATCATTTATTGATTGATATATTACATAAGATATTATTCCACCATTGATCCCTTGTGATTCTAAACTCAAAATTATGTTGTGCCCTATTTTTCCACAATAGTATCATCATACTACTATCATCTTCCAAGAGGCTATATTTCTAGGTTTATATTTAGGATTAAGTTAATTATAGATTCTATATTTTATCTTTCTTTATTTAAAATTTTTGATTATTTTGAATGGGGAATATTATTCTTTTCACTATAGGTTTTCAACCTCTCCTTGATATCCTTATTCTTCATATATTTCTACTTTAATTGGGTAGCCATATCCTTAAGCTTTGAGCTAGATTCTAATTCATATTTTCTCATATATTGTATTTTTTCCTCAAGAAGGATAACACTCTATATAATATCAATAAAAGTGGATATATTTTGAACTATATCTTGTGAAAGTTTTTCAATTAAATAATTTTTACCCTTTATCTTTTCACCCATCCTCATTGTATCAAAATCCAAGGCCACCTCAACTTTCCTCATACTTTTGTTTCTTAGGTAAAAAAATCTATGAATGTGATATTTAATTCATGAAGGATTCCCCATTGATCCATCATATCTTTGAAATACTGAATCCTTTCTTACTCACTACATGATTATTGTTCTAATAAGAAGCCAATTATAGGATATATCTCTTCCAATATGTCACCATATTCTCTAACTACTATGGGGACATGTGAACTTTAATATATACATATTTCCTCCAAAAAATGTTATAATTATATCTAAAAATATATTTAGAATTTTTTTCCTAGGTTATAGTGTCTGACATCCCAAAAGTCTTCATATTACTATTTTTCTTTTTATATTTTGTTATAAGGAATTCTTCACCAACATTGTTCATTAGTTTTCCATATTGACCAATTTTTCATCCTTTTATTGAGGTATAAATCAAAAAACCATTGTGTCAAAACAATTTCTATAGAAAAACATATAGGATAACCCATTTTTGAGAAGTAGTAGCACAATGAGTGAGTTTATTATGAACTTCATTGGAAATTGATCTTTTTGAGAACTTCTCGGTCCTTTTATATTCACTCTTCTCAATAAACTTTTTAAAACATAAATCTTAAATAATTTACTAAAAACCTCATTTCCAAAAGCCTTAATAAATTTGAGAATTTATTTCTACCATCCATTAAAATTAGTTCCTCTGAAAATGATGTTCTAAGACTGTGTTGCATCATTATGAGTGGTTGGGGTGATTCAGTGATCACTTTTTTTTATATGTTAATCACTTTTTACCCAAACATTGTTATAAGTTAAATTCTTGATCCTTGTTTAAATAATTATCAAAACCTTTATCACATGCATGTATATAAAATCATATAAATATTATATGATGATCTTTAGGGTTTTACCTTAATGACATACTCCCAATTGTGGTGGGTTAACAGAATCAATCATATAATAAACATTCTCTACATAATGAATTACACCAAGGATAATCCTTATATGATCAATATAGATTCCCAATATTTTATTTCTTCACATTAATAGTTATATTCCACCAATCAGAAATCCATCACAAGAATAGTTATTATCCACAACATGAAAGACTACATTTAGGAACTGAGTTTTATTTTAACCACTTAATATTTTCTTCTTCTGTAATCTCACATGTTTTTTATCACCAGTGTAAACAGTCATGTACATACCACAAAATAATTATTCATAACTTGGTCATTTAGATTTATTAGGTTAATATATCTCCATATGAATAGTTTCTCCTTGGTTCTTCTAATACTCAACCACAATAGGTTTTTCTATTTCAATAGCATCTAGCATATAATGTTTTCATCTTTTGATGCTACCGTGTATCATAAACTATAAGTTTCACTAAATTCTTTATCATTTTCATTATATCACTTGAAAATATATATATTCAAAAAATAATATCAGGAATACACTTCCCAATATTTTATTTATGGATAATTCATAAATCACTGAAACATGTGATCTTCCTTTTCCAAAATGGAAGATATTTCCATCTTGAAACCACATAATAAAATCAATCTCATTGAAACCTTAAATAGTTTTAACATTATATAGATATAATAATTCAAACTAATATCCCACGATACTTTTATTTATATTCATTTCAACTTCTTTATCTAAACAATACATTAAAATTGGTATCAAAACATGTCATATCTTATCTCCTAAAATCATAGATTAACCCCTAAGATCTAAATAATTTTATTTATTTAAAACTCAGTTAATATAATTATTTAAATAAACCAAAAATTCATGTTCTTATTTCCTTAAATGTGAAAAGAAATATCAAATTTATATCTTCCCCCAAAATCCACTTCCTTTAATTCTTTTGAAGTACCCATTTGGTTTTCAAGGTTATATTTTTTTGAAATATTCATATGTACATGGAAAATTGTGTGGAGTATTCCTCATATGACATGGAACTCTTATTATATTTATTTGATCATGGATTAAATCAAAACTAAAATTATTTGTTTATTGTTTAAATCCTTTAATATCATCACAAAAACATCATATAATTCTATTCTTCTATTTTTATCCAGTTATTTACCTTCAAATAATACATTTTAAACTCATAAATTTATGAAATCTCGGACATCTTACAATTTTTGGCTTTTCAATTTATCATATTAAATTAATATCTTGGTCATAAATGATATTTGATATTTTGAACATAATGGAATAGATCATTCATCGTCATAAACATTTTCTTATTGAAAATATTCAAATCTATAATTTTAGTTCTCACCTTTTGATAAAATCCCGTTAAATTTATTCCCAATTCATAATTCCCTTATATCAAACTATACTTATGATCCATTTATTCATACTTTCATATATGATTTGTTTACCCTTAAATGGACACCCATTATAAATCCCCTCTCATGGCCAATCCCCTTACATGGTCATCCTTACATGGTTGACTCTGCTTGAGAATTTTATTATGTGATGCTATATATGGGAATCCCCAAACATGGTAACGCTCATGTGGAGGATCTAACATGGATTCCCATAAATGAATCCCTTAAATTTTAATTTCCTAATGAGGGGATTTTCAAATTCTGGGGATTTATCATTTTTATATATTTTCTTAATAATTCCACAATTCGTCATATTACATTAGGTCTTTTTTAATGAAAATTTGGGGCTTCTCAATATCTTAAAATCAACCAAAAATATTGTAAAATATTGTAAATAGTGGTCCCCCATCTTCGATACTTGTCATTAATGTGAGTATTATCTCTAAAATAATATATTATAGTTTTTCATCCTCCTACTAACTAGAAACACATTTTTTCTCTTTCTTTTCAATATACACTAGTAGAAGATCAATGATCCTCATGAAAACAAAATTGACTCAACTTATTTACTATCTTACTGATTACAAAAAAACTAAAAAAATGGGAACAACCAAATCCACTTTTGTATTTTTCTTAAATACAATTCATATATCTAAAATAAATGTTATTATTTATCCCCTTTACTACTCTCCCACTTATTATAAAAAATATAAAATTGAATATAAGATATTCCTTCCTTCTTTAACTCTTTCATTTCAAGATTCTCAAAATTCTTCCTCCATTATTTTAAATTTTAATTACATCCTTATTACACTTTTGATAAGGATGATACCACATAGAGTTACTTATAAAAAACATAGTTAATATACTCTAAGTAAATATGGGATAACATGGTATAAAAAAAAGAGAGATGTAGATATGGTTATCAATGTTGTCTATAATCATAATCACGTGGTAATACCATTCTTAAAAACAATTTTAGAGAATTCTAAATATTTAATTTATTATTAGAAATATGTAAGTTTCACACATATAAAAACGTTCAAATTGGATTATTTTTGTGTTGAAAAACTCCATTTATTTCTCATTTTTTAATCAACTAACACTCCCCCGACATAAATATGTTTGATAAAAAAAATACGATTTTGAAGTTTGACTGGATGACCTATTTTTCTATTTTTTCATAGTTTCCCAGAATTTTCAAATTTACTACATGATAACCTTACATCATTTTTCCTCCCATTAAAGGATGCACTAAAATACTCTTATTAATTGAAGTTATATTACTTCATGAATACCCAATTATTTGATATATGGCATGTTCTAAAAACAATTTTATCCTTAAATTCTCAACATGAGAGCATAAATGTTTTCCAAATTTTCTTTGGAGGTTTATTTGTTGTGTTTGTTGAAAAATAAAGAATGGATTTATTCTTAATGAAGGTTACATTCCATAGTACATAGGCTATGATGTTGACCTGGTTTCTGTGTTGTAAAATGATGTCTAACTAGGTATAGACCATCCAAGAAAAAAAACCCCCACATATGTGGTATCATTTTCAACCATATTGGGGATCCAGTCAGGCCATCTAGACACCAGTGTCACTTAAAAGTAATTCAAGGAAGTATGTGGTATAGTATGTACATTAATTAGTGGTCTACAACAAAAGGGATAAAGTGTGGGGAGATTGGTCCATAGTGTAGGCCTACGTCATGGAGGATGTAGATAGTGGACCCCAATACTCACATATTCTGATTTAATGAATGAAATTATAATATATTCTATAAGAAAACAAAAGGGTTTCATGATTCTAAATAAAGGAGTTTTTACACTACATAAATTTAAAGATAACCACAGTTCTGTGAATGGGTGACAAGGTTTTAGTGCTATTTTGAATTTTGTGGTGTCCAAATCTTAACACACATGTTGCACCATATCCTTCTATGAACAGTAAAGAGAATAAAATTTAGTGAGGTGTACTGATGTGGAGGGTATGAAATTAGAAAAGGAAACGTTTTATAGATCTAAAATCTTATGGGAGGTAGCATTATATTAGTAAGGACCACATTGCATCAAGTTCAATGTAATGTAGTTAAGAGGAGTCCACACTGTAGATTTTGGGGTGTTAATGGGGATTTAATTCCATATGATAACTGGATATAGTAAAATTATGATCACAATTCCACATTTTATTACCATGATGTAGAATCTAAAAAATGAAATGTGCTATGATGTATTACCTCACACCATTTCAAAGCAGGTGTGTTTCAATCTACTAAATATTCTAGTAAAAATGTGTTATGAGTTGAAACCATGCGATGGTTAATTTGATATTAATGGTTCTTGAACAACCATTAATTTTAGGGGACACATTGCATGATCTGGAAGAGAGTAATATCCATCCTAGATTTTTTATTAATTTAAAAATGTGGAGTATGTTTTAGAGGAAATATATAGAATGTACAAATAGAAAAAACATCTCATATTGGAGCCAAATCTGTGAAATGTTTTTGGAGTTTTTATTATATATTAACTTTGGAAGATGTAATTATATAGAATGAATTATTGAAGTATCATAATCAATATAAATTATAATTATAATGTTGAATAGAAACATAATTGAAGGTGTATTTTCAAATCACCTTTTTGTGGAAAAGGAAGATTAAAAAAGAAAATTGAGTTTCTTATTGAAGGAAAACAATGAGGTTTCCATTTGTAATGTTAGAAAACAACGAGGGATAGTGAGGCCACATATAATTTTACATTAATAAGTGATCTTATAGTGAATTTGGTTCATAGGTACTTTTTTTTTGTTACTCTTTGGACATAGTCCGGTGCGGTTAAACCAAATAAAATCCTTAATGTCATTTACTTATTTCATTATTAATTTAAAGATAAATACAAGGGTTCTTAATGGTAAGAGATTAATATTTAGTTAAATAAATAATATAAAAACCTGTATTCACACCCCCACTCCTAGGAATTAATTTACAACTGTGGAAATTAGGTATTCAAAAAAATTTCAAATCATTGGTAATGGATGTTTATGTAGTAGCCATTTGGAGAATCACTGGAGACATTGAAAGTTGTCCCTTAGTGGAAGGGGATCATCATTAATTAGATACATATTCAAAATCCATAAATGTATTTGTTAGTTATCATTATAATAACATATTCATAAAGTTAATGTCCTAAAAACCCTCTCATTTTATGTTTGAAAAGATACCAAACATTTATGAGGGATAATAAAATTTTCATGAATCCATGTTGCTGGTCTTGTGGAACTACTATGAATAATTGAGTATGAAATCAAATGAAATAGTTGATGTCTTTTTATATCATCTAAATATTATTTTTTAGATATATGTGGTATTTATGAGGACATAATGTTGAAAATATTTTTAATAGGATACTAGTTAGAATCCATCCGTGTTTCAATGAAAAATTTTTAGATCTAGAAGAAAAATATCCAAACGAAAATATTCTTATCATGTTCCATTGAATCATGGTGGATTGTAAAACTTGTAAAGAAAAAAATAAGTAAATAATGATGGAAATAACTAAAGATGTATATTTTAATTCTATTAATAAACTCCCAATAATGGAAATTTTATAGGTTTAATAAGCTAATGAGTTACTGTCATTTTGGTCCTCAAATCTTAAAATAAGAAAAATATATTTCAAGGTTAAGCTTCATATCAATTATTTAATGTGTGTAATGGTGGGACATCTCATAGAAACATTTCCCAAAAAACTATTAATAATATTATTTTTATGAAAAATCAAGTAATAAAGTAACAAAACATAGTTCGAAGAATTATCAATAGATGTCCTTCAAAAAAAATAAATTATCTTTCTAAAGAGGAATATGGTTTTAAAGAAAAGGAGGATGAATAATTTTAAAATATTAAAGATGAATAGAGATTGATTTATATCATAAATAATACAAGAAATATTTATTGTGATGATTAAAATGAATTATTTTTTAAGTATTGATCTATAGACCTAACTTCAGGAAGACATTGAAGAACATGATGTGTGGGGAGAAAACAAATAAATGGCTAGTGTTTAGGTGCAAGATTCCATGATCTACATGAAATAACATGAACATAATTTAGAGATAATTTATAAAATTGAAAACTCATATCAGGAAGTTTAGGAAATTAATGAAAAAATAATAATTTAAGCTCAAAATTAAAAAAAATGAATTATGTATGGTTTTGAAAAAAGTCTCATGACCAAGAAAAAAAGAATTTTGGAGTTGGAATAAGAAGTTATGAGTTATATATGGAAGTGAGAAGATCAATGAAAAATATTTACACATGGAATGATGAATTATACAAAGGAATCATCATCTTTTCAAGCAAAATAATTTCTTGAGGAGAAGTGCATGAATATACCTCATTTTCAGTGATTTAAAAATAAAATAAAAGATTGTGGTTATCTCAAAACAACAAGCACTGGAACCAAAGAATAAGGTGGATATACACAATCCTGGAAAAGAAAAAAAATAATGTGGATAAGGTTCACTCTTATACAACTATAGTAAGATATTTTTTCTGCTGAAAATTGGGATAGACTTACCATTTGTGATCTATTTCACTAAGGTCAATCTGAGAGAGACGTTATCATAAATAGGCTAGAAAATTTTCTGATTTTTTATTATTATTTGATGGATATTGTTTTTTTATTGGTGTGGATATAAGTCAATTTATAATTCCTTAAAAAACTCAATGTGAAAGAAATAAGTAGCCAGAAACATCAACCAAAAGTGTAGACATCCATAATAGTTTTTTAGTTTTGTAAGAAGAAGATTAAATGGTGGGTCCAGCTATCATGGAATAATATCCCTCGCTAAATTATCTAAAGAAAGGATGTTTATAGAAGGATATTCTTGCTAAGATATCTTTAATGGAAATGGATATGTGAAAATCATGGATTATTGATTGTGGATTCACATCCCTTATGACTATAAATAAATACCTCATTCTGAACATCAAACATAATATATATGGTATTATCCATTTCTAGAATGATGTGAGTCTTTAAATTATTGGTTCTGAGAAATCCAATATTGGAGGACAATATTTCAAGAGAATTTCAATTATTAGGGTTTATGGGATGAGCCAAAATCTTCTCAATTTCAATCGATTATGTGAAAACATATATATAATGATGTTTAGTCAAAAGGATTGTACCAAATACAAAGACGGTTCTCTCATTCTCCAAGGAGGAAGAACCAATGGATACCTATACCTTGTTAGAAAAAAATCTAAATTCATTCCAATGAAGAGAAAAAATGGATATGTAATAAATGGCTCACACATTTATTCCACAAATATTTAAAATGTTTGGTTAAGATAAATGGATCTCATGACATTCCCCATATAATATATGATGATCCTCACACTTGTTATTCATGTCAAAATGGGAAGATCATATGGATGTCCTAAAAGCCAATGAAAATAAAGGCATTAAGATTACTTGACCTCATTCATGTGGATATATGTGGGTTGATTTCACCCAAATAAATGGATGGAAGAAATTAGTATATTCTATTAATAGATAATTAAAAAAATATCATGGATCATTCTAATCACATGCAAGACTAAATTTTATAGATGCATTCCTCAATAGTGAAGAATAATAAAAAATAATGCTTAGAATAAAAATCAATAAGTTTTAGATGGAAAATATAATTGAATTAGAGAATCATAAAATCAAGGAGTATCTAGAAAAACATAAACTTTAACATCAGGTATCGGCTTTTAGAACACCCTAATCATAATAGGGTTATGGAAAGAAGAAATGATATAGTCAACAATATTGATTGAACTACAATTATTGAAAAATATATTATGGAAATGTGTTATAAAGAACCAGTCCTTTTGGTGATTTATATCTAAAAAAGTGTATTTATATATGAAAATTAATAAAGAACTCTATATGAAATGTTTTATGTAAATAAGCATACCATCAAATATTTTAGAGAATTTGCAAGAAATTTCTTAATTCAAAATAAATAAAAATATAGAAAAATTAAATATTTGGAAGATAAAGGAATGTTTCTTGGATATTCATTAAATATAAAATATTATGAATGTTACCATAAAAGGATTGAAAAGATAATTGAGAGAAATTATGTCATGGTGGTCAAAGATGAACAGATGGCATCATCACATGAGAAGATGTTTCAAGAAAACCAACAATCATCAGAATCCGAATGTGATGAAAATTGCATAATTAATGAGGAGTCCTATGTCTAGAAGAGAACTCTGATTATGGTTCATAATGTGAGGAAAATAAAATATATTCTATAGGTTTATAGAAATAAAGTAGTTAGACATACATAAATAAATGAAATATTATTGGTGAAAGGAAACTCTAGTGAAAACTAAAGAATAAATGCTCAGTAGAAGGCATCTTTTTTATCCTTGTTTGAAAACAGAATCTTTTAAGGAGGTTTGAAGTTATAATAGTTGGTACAAGGGTATAATTGAGGTGTTTGAAAAAAAAATTTGAATATAATGTGGGAATTGTTTTCAAGGTCTTATGAAAAAATATCATTAGCACTAAATGAGTTTTTCAAAATAAAATAAATGAATATGGCATGGTGATTTGGAAAAAATCGTGACTAGTGTGGAAAGGGTATTTCTTAATTGAATGTATTGATGTTGATGCGACATGTTCACTTGTTGCCTAGTTTGAAACCATTATATTATTTCTAGCCGTGAAAATTCTCAAGGGGTTCAAAATATACCAAATTAATGTTAAATCAGGCTTTTGAATGGTTTCCATCAAGAGGAAGGGTATATTGTGCAACCAGATGTCTTTCTCATTAATGAAGATGAATACAAAGTGGTTTGTCAGAAGAAGGCAGTGTATGGCCTCAAGAAATCACATGAGCATGGTATTCAATATTATACCAATGTCTAAAGAAGGTTAGATTTCAAATAGGATTATTTTCTCATAATATCTATATTAAGAATAAAAAGTATCAGTGATTGATGGTGTTTATTTAAGTTCATTGAATTATTTTTGGGAGGATAAAATGAAAAAATGCACGAAATTTTGATAACTCATGGGGTGTTTATTCAATATGTCTTTAATTGGAGAAATGAAATTTTTCATTGGATTAAAGGTCACTCAAGGACTAGATAAAATATTTTTTCACAAACCAAATATGATATGAATGTCTCAAAAATATTAAAATTGGGTGACTCCAAACCCATAAAAACACTAGTAGATGAATGGTTGAAATTATCAAAAGATGAGTCATACAATAAGTTCCTTGTAACCATACACATTATTATTATTAGAAGTTTTCTATATTTGATATCCAATAAACTAGATATATTATTTTCTACAAGTCATATAAAATATTTTCAAAGTGATCCAAAGGAAATTAAAATTACTTTTGTAAGAATAATTGTTTGATATATTCATCCTAAAATAGATTATGGACTGTTTTAAGAGAATGATGTACAATGAAATTTAGTGGGTTTCACTGAGGCATAATTGGATGGTTTGGTATATGACTGAAAATAAAAATCTAGTGATTCATTTTATATTAGTTGTTAATGTATATCATGGAAAATAAATAAAAAGGATTATATATCTTTAAGCAATAAAGAGGCCAAATATAATTTTAACACTCAGCATTTAACAAATTATTATAGAAAAAGAAACATCATGATTATGTGGGTTCTAAGGTAACCCCTCCCGTTCCATTTATGTGTGATAACTAAATTGAAATATATCTTAAAAACCCTATCCAACATTCTTTGACCAAGAAAATTGAGATCAAATATCATTTCATAATGGAGAAGGTGGACCGAGGAGCTATATTATTGGTGTATATGTCAACATATGATCAATTGGGCAATATATTAATAATGGAACTACCCAAAGTGGTATTTTAAAGGCATAGGTTAGATCTTGGAGTACAAGTAGTTCCGTCCAATTAGTTTTTATAGGACAGAACCCTCAATCCCCATAATCTATTCAATGGGAAATGGTTGTATTTTAGCTTAAATCGATTGGTTTTTAAATCTCATATTTAGAAATATTTTTATTCATGAACTATTTGGGTTCATTTACAAAATGGAGAGAAATATTTGATTTTTTTACATGGGAAGAAATAAAAAAGATAATGGAACAAATTTTAATTGAAAAATCATCGGTGGTTTTGATTTTTTTTGTTAGTTGGAGTGAGTAACTCGAGAGGGAGGTTAACTAAGTAACCAATAAAAATTTGTATTCAAAATGTATTAAACTATATTCCCCTAATTAATTTTAAATTGGCATATTTAACCAAAATAGAAGATCACTATAAATTTAAATCTTTCAAAATATTTCATAGAAGATTGATTATGTCTCAGATAAATAATATAAAATATTAATAATACATTTAAAATAAAATTACTCAATTAAAATCTTATAAAAACTATCAAGGATAACTATCAAATTATTAATTTTGATTATTGTTTTAAAAAAATTAAATTTTAAAGAATAGATTCAAAAAAAATCTCGTGGAATTTTGAATACAAGAGGTTCAGTCTTAAGATGAGACATAGTCCTCTCCACTTGGTGAACACACACAACCAAGAAGCTTATATAAATAAATATTTTTATCCATAACCTAGACCTGGTTTTACAATAGTATAAATATATCCTGAAAAAACATGGCCTCTTACACTGTTATCAGTGGGAGTAAAAAATATAATAGGTCCCACATGTCCTCTACAATAGTTTTCATGTGAAAATAAATAAAAATTGTGGAGGAGATATTTATGTATTTTCTAGTTTAATACATGAGATAATGTGCATATGTAAAACAAAGTATATCACACACATAAATAATAATTTAATGAATATAAACAAACTAATAAATTAATAGTATTTTTCTATGTAGTGTAGTTCATAACTCTTTATTTAGATTTGCAGTGTTGCTCGAGTCATATTCTCATGAAAACTTTTGTATAACAGAGTGTCATAGAAAATTTTGTTCCTTCCATCTAGAAGGCACTAGATGTGTCCTTTTCATTTTCTTCCTTATTCGGTGGTATTCATGTAATTTATCACAATTATCTATATATCTCATTTCATGTACATATTTTAGTGTGATCCTCTTTCAGTGCATCACTGGTATATGTATCACTCACTTTCATGAGAGAGTCTACTTCTATTTTTATCAACAGTATGCATGCGTATCCTTGTGAGTAACCAAATATTTTATATCCTCATAATCATGGATGATACATCATTGAATACATTCTTTTGATCCATTAAAAAACAGTCAATAAAATAAAATTCATCATTAAATTCAATAAAATTTTTGTTAGATAAATTAATTAAAAAAAGGTTTAAGTATAGAAATAGTGGTGGTGAGTCTAGGAATGTTGAGAAGACTCTAGTAGTGTTTCTTGGTAACAGTTTCTCTCGATAGTGTTGTCTATGTATGGTGGAGGGAAACAATGTCATAATTATAGAGGTGACTTTTAAAGTCTATGTAATACTAGTTTTGTCTTATAATAGTAGTATTTAAATTCTATACTTTTTCAAATTTCATAGTAGGTAGTGTGTCAACTGACGGTGAGTCCCCCTTCTGGTGCTCACTCCTCTGCCAATAGTTCAGGAAAGCAATGACTCATACATCACCAATTTTTTAATTCAGCAGTGTGATGAATCTAATGGTGATTCATTCCATAATTCTCTGAATTTACACCCTCGCTGTTTGAAATCCATGATGGTGTCTCATACATTGTCAAAATTTGGTCTCAATAGTGACTCATTGCAAATAGTGTCATAGGAAAATTTACCTCTTCCTCAGCACAGACACATCTCAACTGTGTCTCAACCTCAATGGTGATTCATACATAGGAAAATTTTCATCACCAATCTCAGATTATAAGATTCTTATAGAAAACATAAATTTCATAAATATCATAATAATCATGATTTGGTGATCATTAAAACAAGTAGGTCAACAATATCCGCCTTTTGGATGATCACAAATCATGGAATCAAAATAAAGATCAAAAATAAATCATGAAATTTCTTTCACAAGATATCAAATATAATGAAAGGTATTGTATACAGGTGGTATCAATGATAAATAAAAAAATTAACTTTTAAACATAGAAATAAATGTCATACTTGAGTTCTCCCCCTTTTGGGATTATCAAAAAAAGAATTTTAAAAAATAAAATAATAAAAATCAAGATTAAAAAAGATCATGAGAAGTTTTTTTAAATACTAATAAGTGTCATCCCCAACAACTTATAATAGAAAAAAAGTCCCATCAAAGACATACTATATAATCCAAAAACAATATCAAGGATTGGAAGAATTAACCATCGATACATTTCCATTATACTTATCTTTTCTCTGGTATGAGAAAGAAGTAAAGATGACATGGGCTTCAGTAGGAACAACTGTTAGAGATGAATTAGGTAGAGGAAATGTTGTAGGTACCTTTGGCCAAGAGCAAGATTCTATGGTAAATATGGGATTGAAGATCCTAATAAATTATACAAGAGACAAATAAAATGACAATAAATGTTCTAGAATAGGTGAAAGGGGGTCTCGGGTAACTCCTAGAAGAAGATAGATTTTAACATAAAATCCTGGAGTTTTGGTTGGAGAAGAAATATGTACAGTAAATAGTATGGCCTCATGAACCAAAAAAGATATCAAATGAACTTGAATAAAAGGTTTCATAAGGTGGATTAAGTCCATGATTATCTCCCCCCTCTCCAGGAAAATGAAAAATTCTCATTCTCTACCATAAGTCATTGAAACACTAGATACATTTCCTTTAGTTGTATGACTTGCACCTTAAAGGCATGGGTAACATGTGGAATCCTCAAATTTTCATACAAAAACATTTAATTTGTATCCATGGCATAATTATTTTATATACATGATAGATAATTCCTTATTCCATTGGATATAGTTTCCCTGTCTATTTTGAGTTCATGAGAATAATATGTAAATTGTTTGAGAACATGATAATTGTAATCTATTTTTTTTAATGTCTTTTGAGGTTTTTCATATATCATACCACTATTTTAAAATATAGATATTTCATAACTTTGTATAAATACATAAAACAATATACAAACATATTCATAAAGACCTTACTAGTCTAGTGCCTTTGGAAATATAGGAACATAAACACTGATTCATAAGTAAGATACATTATCCCCCACTAGGTACTTCTAAACTAGAACCATTCTTAAAAACTTCAAACATAATACATACCTTCATTACCTATACAAAGAAACATAAAAATGTGTGAGCTAAAATGCATGGTAAGGGTAAACATGGAAGATATATTACTGCAATCATGATCATAATGTTATGAAAACATGATCATGAAAATAAAAGATCATACCCAACATAGAAAAGATCAAATACATGAGTAATGTCATAAATATGGGCAGTTTATAAGACAATAATCATAAAAACTAAAGAAAATATTCCATGAAGTCATAACATAGGAATACAAAATTTAATTTTCATAAACTTATAAGAATATAAACTGACTTCCATAGTAGTCATGACATCGCTGTCATGACCATCATATTGATAGACAAAGTCCTTTAATGAACCAAATTCACACCCCATTCCAGTCTTATATTACTTAACCAAGATCACCCCTCATTCCAAAATTGTATTACTGAACCGAGTTCACTCCTCATTCCAGCATTGTGTTACTGAACTATATTCATTTCTCTTTCAATACCTATAATACAGAACCAAGTTCATTTCTTGTTCCATCTTTATCTATATCATGAGATATAAATATTTACCTAATGTATTGAAGGAATATATATGTCCCACCCATATCGTAATTAAATCATACATATAAGAGCCAAAAAATCATTAAAACATATCATAACCTATTCAATGAAATTGGAATCATAACCATGTAAACATATCAAAACCTGTGGAAAAAAATACAGGTCTCATAATCATTTCGTCAAAATAATACACCATGAAAGATAAAAGGTTTTCATAAATATATAATCTATTAAATATAAATGGGTTTCAAAAATATCATGAAATTAACCATAACCCATTTATATAAATAATACGAATGGAACCTTTAGAACATTTTCTACAGGAGCACAAGTATTATCAACGGATGTCATCATAGATGAAAAATAATTTTTAAATGACTTATAAAAATATTTCATGATAAAAATACACTTTATTCATTGAAACATAATTTTTAATAAAAAATCCATCTGGAAATAATTTTCATAGAAAATTCCATGAAAATGTATAAAGAATACTTGAATTCATTTTGAAAATAAAATCCATAAAAACATATTAAATAAGATTCAAAAAAATTTAGAAACCTTTTCCAATGAAAAAACTATGAAAACTAATAAAGAAATATTGAAAATGTTTAGAAAACCTTTTTAATTTAAAATATATAAAAAATATTGAATTTTTTTGAAAACAATTTCTTTTAAAATACTTTTAAAAAATATAAATAATTCCTCCAAACATTTTGAAAATAATTTTCCAAGAAGAATACTTTTAGAAACAATTTCTTGAAAATTATCTATTTAGAAATGAGAAGTAATATTTAATGAAATGATGGTGGGTAAATCCATACCTTCTATATGAGGTAAAAAGAACATGCCATTTTCACGGTAAAAAGGTTGGAAAAATTCCTTTTAAAAAAATCAACAAGAAGATTTCATTGAAATGATTGGTAAAAGACAAAAGGGTAAAACATTATTTTAAATATTATATCATAATGGTAAAATATTCTTGGAAATCATTTTTAAAAAACATTATTTTTAAGGAACATAGATTTCTGACTTAAGAGAGGGTAAAGTTAGTCGTTCTTCAGAAAACATTCTTAACTATCATATGTACAAAAGAGTAGAGACATGGTAACAATACATGAATATATCATAAATACCCATAGGAGAATAAAATTCATTAATTTTCTTGAGATATGGATCATAATATTTCATCAAATGAAGCATAAACATAATCAATCATGATAAGTGATGAGATTGTTTCAATAAACTTTTACAACTCAGAAACTTTGGACCATAATCCCTATGCAATAAAATGAGATTACATGAATCTTAAAATGTCATGAAAATAATTAGATTCAAGAAATAACATTTCAATGGTAGTATATTCATTTCATGGAAAAATATAGGTGTATAACATGACATGTATCTCAAAGAAGGAAAATTGAGATAAAATTACTTTACCAATTTGGTAAATTTTAAAACATAAACTCCATGAAATGAATATCATCAAATGGATACATACATTCCCATAAATTTAATTATAAGAATCATATAATTCATTTTTTATTATACTCACCACACAAAAGTAATTGATGGTGGATAAAGCATGTATCTCATGGAAATATAAAGTGGGATTAAATCCACTTACCTTATGTCTTGACTCTCTTCGTAATCATAAAAGATTCCTACTTAATAAATATAAGTTTATTATACATATTTTATAAAATAATTTTATTATATCAAGATCCATATCTATTTCTATTATGATCATATATTACCTACTTGTTAACAATTCTATGTTAAGGGTTAACTTTGGGAAATATCCCCTTTGTTCTTCATATGTGTCTTAATTTTTCATATCTTTGGGCCTTATAATTATATATGGATTTATATAATGAAAAAATGATATAAATATAATTTATATTCAATATATGTGTATTATAATAATATATAGAGTATAGAAGTAGGAAATGTAAAACACTGTTCATGGAGACGGTAACCCATACATAAACAGGAACATTATTTCCATTTTTATTGTCGTATTGAAAGAAAGAAGGTAGATGAAATATGTGTATATGTTTATATATATATATAATTGTTATACTTGAATTATTATATCATATATATTATATAATTTTACTAAACCCATCCTTAATACATTCCATGTATTGTGTGAACGAATCACGTCGCTTGGAGGGCGTGGTAATCCACACATCCTTAAATGAAATTATCGTACTTATACCAAACAGAAAGTAAAAATTGAATGAGAATTAAATTTAATTAATACGTTTAAAGAATTAATAAATATAAAAATGATATATATAAACATATTTTCAATTATACGGTCCATCATGAGAGGCGGTAACTGAAAAATGAACAATCATCATTATTTTAGGTGATAGTTCGTCGTACACATAAAGAGTGTGTCTGATACCCATTAGATAGAGGTGTGTATAAGTTTCAGAAAAACCCTAGAATAAAAAAATCCTAGTATATTTTAGATACTATTTTTTATAAAATAATGTAACAAAGAAAGAGTAGTTGGTGGATAATGAAAATAAAAGGAAGGATCTTTAGAGAAGACATTAAATTTTAATCGGGTAACTCCATTTGGATTATGCCAAAAGGATTACATGGATTACTTTATACTAAATGGGAGTCTTATAGAAGAAATTAAAGGATTTTAGGATGTTTATTGGGAAGATATTGGTCGAGAATAAGTGTTTTTATAGGTTTAAATAAGTGAACGAGGTTAGACAGTTTATAGTTGAGGAGCAGTGGCACTCTTGTAAATCATAAGAAAAGGAATTCCACCCACGTTTTTCTTAGAGAATGTGGCTCCCATAATGGAACAAATCAAGAAAAAATTAATATGGTAGAAATATTTCATGAAAATGGGTATTGGAAAGGTTTTTATGTCATTTTGGGTCTTAAATTAAAGGTTCAGTACTTTATTAGCCTAATTTTTCTTTTAATTATTGTAATTAATTTTAATCACTTTAACTAATATTATTGGTCAAAAACAAAGTTGATGTTATTAAAAATTAAAAATTATGTTTATTCACAATATCAAATACATTTTTACAAATTACAATCACATAAGTGGCAACAATTATTTTAAAACTAATCCTGCTGACAGGACGACAATGCGGGGTTTTAGTGTAAAAACGTCCAAATTTTTTATAAGTTGATATACCTAATTTCAAAGTGAAATTGATTACAATGTAAAAATTGGATTAATTGATAGAAACATTATAGAACAAAAATTTAAAACAAATTGAAATATAATTTTATTTTATAAATAAATTAGATGAAAATGGAGTTTTGAATTGAAATCCAGTATTTTTTGACTCTTCAACAAAAATGTAAGTTTTTCAAAAAATTCCCAAAAATTCACCCTAAGATAATTTCTAAATTCCTAATTCAAAAACGAGTGTTTTTAAAAAAATTAAATTTATAATTGAGTCTAAAATTAATTTTATTATTTTTCTTAGAAGGACATTAAAAGCAGTTCATTTGAGAAAATAGTATTTTTAAACATATAAGGAATTTACCAAAAATTATATTGTTTATCATAAATATGTTGTATTTATATAAACCCATTATATGAAAAAAAAATTAAAGGTATTTATCACTATTCATTATACAAATTTTAACATTGATATTATAATTATACAATTTAAATATTTTTAACAATAAAAATACATTTCATAAAAACTCAATGTTGTATATAACATATGCCAAGTCATTGTTTCATGCTGAAGTTACCAAGTCGGTGTTAATTTCTATGTACGCAATGTTAGTGTTGCATGTAATGTATGAAAATTCACAAGATAACCTCGGTTTTCCTTGTAGTTAAGCTAAAATTTATGTTTTGTGTAGTCCACAATTAACTTGGTGTCTCATATAACACAAACAAAACACAGTGCTTTAAAATAAAATAAACTCTTTTCAAAGTGCAATTAAATGAAAAATATCCCAAAGGTTAAATAAATTTGAAAAAAAAAATCAAAATCTCGAGGTGTTATAGTGTGCGAGAATGACCCAAAGTACTAGATGAAACAACTTTAAGCTCTTCTTTGATCACTAATCTGAGAAAATCAACGTCAACAATAGGAGGATGAGGTATAGTAGAAATAGATGCTATAGTAGTGAGATTCTTAGTAATTCACATAGGGAATTCATACGAGCTTCAAAAGTTATTTACATTCCTT
This sequence comes from Viscum album, assembly GCA_963277665.1. Lineage (NCBI taxonomy): Eukaryota > Viridiplantae > Streptophyta > Magnoliopsida > Santalales > Viscaceae > Viscum > Viscum album. The sequence continues at coordinate 278,545,407 of OY728119.1, read as the reverse complement.
TTGTAGAATATTTTAAGGATTCAAGATTACTTTCCAACCTTCTATTTGAAATCTTTACCTCTTGAATATGAAGAATAATTTATTTAATGTGTCTAATCATCAAATGGAAGATATATCTTGTATATTTCTCTCTAATAAAATACACTTGAGGAGGTCGAGTTTGTAATTTCCCATCAAACTCAAACAACATATTATTATTGAAATATTAAAAATCACATTTGGTGATTATATCAATAGTTTTTAGAGGGTCATCAGGAGAAGGTTCTCTTATAGAAACCAAATTTTCTAAAAAACTGGAAACGTCAATATGATAAACCATTGGTCCTTCAAGATTTATTTCTTATTGAGTGGAAGGTTCTCTTTTATTTGGTAAACTTACATCCTTTACAGACCATAATTATCATTCATATATCATGGGATCAATCAATCTGTCATAATGTTTTTCAATAAGATCAACTACTGAAGATGTAGTAGTGGTAGTTACCACTATAGTAGGTATACCAACAATGTTCTCAACTATCCTATGCTCATTAGAAGGTGCATCCACCATATGCTCATTAGATAAAGAATTATTTGAATAAGACACATATTTCAACTGATCATCAACTAGGGACTCATTAACAATCTTTTCAGCAACATGCTTTTAAAAAAAGAAAATTCTATCATATTCTCAACAACATCTAGGCCTGACTCTCTCTGATTACCATAAGTATAAAAATTATCATATTAATAAATAACATTATGAATTCCATGACTTGGGGGATGATCCCCCTCAAAATATACATCTACATATTTTCTAGAAAAGTAAATTTCCCAAAAAAAACTTAGTCTCTCTTCATATCCGGAATCAGAATCATTAGAATAAAAAACTAGAACATGAGGAGTCTCATCATCCTCTCTTCTAATTTTCCCACTGGAACCATCAGGATATGAACCTTCATCATCATCATCATCAACTTCTTCTTCATCTCTACTTACCTTTTCATTTTCATCTTCATATATTTAATCATTATCTTCATCATCCGACTTAGAACTAATTTTATTATATTCTTCTCTACATACTTTGGTATCTTCTCATCAATTTTTACAAAAGTTATCTCTTTTAGGTAGAGTCTTAGGTGAGTTGGGAGCTCCAAAAGTGATTGTGTGAGAACTATGATATGGGTCTAGGTAACTACCAAATACTACTTGATATTAATCTTCTTATTTTACAAAAATAGAATATTCTTCCTTCCTATATAAATATTAATATATCTCATTTATTTATAAACTAGGATTATTAAGGTCTTTTGGCCTTGATGGCTGGTATATAAGGTTTAATTAAATAAAAACTTTTTCAGTATCAACTACCCAATTATTTTTCCAAGGGTTCCAGCTGATCTTTATCTTTGAAGTAATCACTTTTGAGAAACAAAAACTACTACAGTGCATATCCAATTCATCATTTTCATCAAAAAAACTTTATAAATTTTAATATAGAAGAAATAATCTTCAGATAAATCAATAAATTTGATCTAGAGGTTTTCATAATCATTTCTGATATATAAAGCATGATATATCTTCAAAGTTTAATCATTTTTCTTCTTTTAATAAGATAAAAAAGATAAAAAATTATATCTTTAGGTGAAAAAATCAACATTCCTTGGGCATATCATGTGTTTGATAAATTTAAACAACTTTCTGCACTCCCCATCTAACTTGGAAGCAAACGGCCTTCTCACAGTAATGTCACTTGGATACTCAGACAGTGCTTCTTTATAAATGAAATTTTCACTATCATCCAAGATGATTTCCAGATAAGAATTTAAAACACATTCATTTGGGACATTCAACAACTTTATACACTATGTTTACAAAAAGGAAATTTTATTGGAAATTATAAGCTTACTCACCCAGAAATCTTATTCTTCTTTAAACCCAAACTCCGCATACTAATAGAATTAATGTAGACACATAGGATAAAAGGGTCTCATTTAAGGATTGAAAATAAAAACAACCTTAGTTATGTATCACTTTATACACTAAATACTTGCTCAAAATCATCCATTCTACTTCAACTTCCTCTTCAAATGAAACAAATCATTTTACTAACTCAAGATTCACTGGTTCTACATTAGGTCGATGAATGGACTCCCATTTAAGTTTCATTTAATTACATGTATCATCAGGTGAAGAATTAGAAGAATGATTCACATTTTCCATGAAGATCAGTTCATCATTCTCATATGAACAAGGAAGGTCCAAGGTCGAAGATTGGGAAAGAAAAGAGGTGAAGCAGAGATCTAGAGAAAATGTATGAGGAAGGAGGTGTGTGAAAAAAAGAAAAATTATCATATTTATCATTTGAGATTTTTAGATATTGAAAAATCAAAAATCAAAAATAGTAAAAAAAATTGAACCGAGTCTTAAAAATTAAATAAATAAACTATAAAGAATTTAAAAATTAGCAGCTCCATAATTTTGAAGTGAAAATTTTACAAATTCATAAAACCCAATAGTGTGAAGTTCAAAATGGTGAGACAGTCATAATGGTGAGACAATAACAACAGTGATATATCCAATGTTGTGTCTTACCTAGCGGTGTGTCATACTTAATGGTGTTTCAAACCCAACAGTGTGTCATACCTAAAAGTGTGTCACACACAAGAGTGTGTCATACTTAATGGTGTTTCATACACAGTGGTGTTTAATACTAAATAGAGTGTCATACACAATAGTGTGTTCTTAGAAAATTAAACTCAATAAAAGTTAATAATTCCCATATAATTTTTGAGTTAATTCATTCTCTCAGAATTCAAATTCCTTGTAAAGATATCATCCAATTGATGTTATGTACTAATGTATTTAAGATTGATATCACATTTTTGAAAATAATCTATCAAAAAGTGATGTCTTATATTAATATGTTCTATTATTGAATTCAAAATAGGATTCATAGAAATGTTAATTGTAATTTTATTATCCAAATTTATGGAGACATGTCAAAATTTATATCCTTAGTCTAGTGATGTGTGTTTCATGCAAAACATATGTGTACAACAGATACTTGAAGCTATGTATTCATATTCAATAGTGGAAAGTGCCACAAAATTTTTATTCATGATACCACAAGAAACTAGATACTTTCTCAAAATGTAACATGTTCGAGAGGTTCTTTTTCAATCAGACGTTCATCCACCAAAATCAGAAATAGAATAACTAACTAAATCAAGTTCTTGTCCTTCAAGGTAAAACAATCTTAAATTGGTAGTATATTTCTGGTATTTGAAAATCATTCTGACTACAACCAACTATTAATCCTTTGTATTTTCTTGAAAATGAGCACATATAGACACACTAAACATTATATAAGGCTGGATAGAAGTCATGTAGAGAATTTTTCAAATCATACCTCTATAACTAGTTTGATCAACTAGTTTCCCACCTTCATCAAGATCCAATTTAAAGCAGGTAATCATACGAGTATGATTACTCTTATTACTATCCATGTTGAAACGTTTTAAAATATCCTTAGTATATTTAATTTGGTTATAAATTATTCCTTCTTTATTTTGAAATATATTTAAACCAAGAAAGAATTTGAGTTCTCCAATCAAACTCAATTTTAATCATTTTATAAAAATTAATACATAATGAATTTTTAGAAGATACAAAAAATATATCATCTATATAAATTTTTACTGTTAAAATATATTTTGAAATTAGTTATATAACATATTGTAGGATTATATATACCTTTTGAAAATTATTATTAGATAAGAAAATTATTTATTTTATTAAAAAAATCTCCAATATTGAATTATTTTTAACTATTGTGCCTAACTCATCTACCTAGTTTCAAAACACACATTTAGTACCTATATTTCAAGTGTTATTGGGTCTATCAACAAGTTCACACACCATATTTCATTCAAACTGATCTAATTCTTCTGGAATTTTCATCACCTAGAATTCAACCTTAATGGATTCATTGATGTTCTTAGGTTCTAAAGGAGATAGTAATGATTGATATTCAACAAGATTTTAACATAATCTCTTTTATATGTACCTCTATCTAGATCTCCTATAATATCATCTTAGGGGTAATAATTATGGATTGTTACATCTCTAGTAAAAGTAGGCCTTTTCACTTAAAAAAGTTTCTACAGGTTCGGGTTCAAGAATTTTTAGAAATTACTTAGAAGTAGATGCTTTTTTTATTTTATTCATAGCATAATCAGTAGGTTTGGAATTTATGTTTAGGTAAGATAAATCATCCTCAAAATTTTCTAGGTAAGACATACACTCATGTGGATCTATTTCATCACGTTTGACATGGATATATTCTTCCATGGTCATAATACTTCTACTGAAAACACTATATGATTTACTAGAAATTGAATAACCCAAGAAAATTATTTCATCAGTTTTGGAGACGAATTTTTCTAAATTATCCTTAGTTTTAAGAGAAAATAATGTGAAACAAAAAACTATAATGTAATTAACCATAGGCTTACTAATATTAAAAATTTCACAAGGTATATTCTATAAAATTTATCTACTTAATAATCAATTTATAATGTAATAATTTTTATTCATAGACTCTTCACAAAAATAGATAGGTAAGTCTTATTCATTTATCATAGACCAAAAAATCTTTTTAAGAGTTCTATTTCTTGTTCCAATAACTCCATTCTACTTAGTGATCCTAGGAGAAGAGAAGTTATTATTATATCCATTTTGTGAGTGACAAGATTCAAAGTCTTCATTTAGAAACTCAAAATCAAGATCGCATCATAGTGTCTTAATTCTAAGTCCACTTAGGTTTTCTACTTATTTCTAAATTAAATTTTTATAAAAGAGGTCACTTTGAGGGAAAGTGATAAAAACCATATTACAAGCCAACCGCATGTCAAACAACATAAGAGGATTCTGAACTATTCCAAAAAAATCTTTAAAAGCTTTGAATTAAACACCCTATGTACACTCATTGCTATTGAAGTTACCTTTGCATTTGGGTTGTCTTTGATGAGATCCTCAAAATGGTCAGCCATCCCATCCCAAGTCTGAATGTATTCATCCAGGTTTATTTTCTTCTCATTGAATCCACGAGCAAAGATCCGGTCTTTCCTGCTGATCCACCCCGCTTTCTCTTCATTAATTTCAACTTGTAATGATCTATCATACATTATATCAGCTTCCACCTTTGGAACATTGAATGTAAAATGATTATCCGCTATCTCTTCTGCAGAATGTAGGAGAAGCGCCAGGTCCGCCTCCTCCTTCCTTGTCTCCTCATGTACATCCTCTGATTCCCCTATGTCCCTTGACCTGTTAGGATCCTCATGCTTGTCACATTTAGAATCCACTCTTTTATCATGGAAGGATGGTTGGTCAGGGTCCCTAAAATGTATTCCCTTTCCAGTTGATCAGGTAGTCATGGGTTTGGGAAGGTATGAGTAATCTCTCCAGGTCTTGGTCTTCCTTCTTGTATGAACTGAATATTCCCCAATGTCAATAAGCTTTAGCTTCCCTTTTGAAATACTATCATGTGAGATCCTCTTGAATTATTCCTCTTCTACCATCACTGGGGGAGACTGAGGGGTCTCATCTGAGGCTGCTTCATCAGCATTGGATGGACCCCAATCCTTGGCCTTCCAGTGATTTACCTAGGTCCATTACCCATTATCCTCATCCTTATCCATACCATGAGTCAGTTCCGGGAGAGAGATTTCTCCCATCCTCAAAGAAACTAGTCCAAGTATTCCTATACTATTACTTTAGGGTCCTTTCTCTCGCACTGGGCACGAGATGGAGGTGCCCCCTTTAGCTCCAGCTGCTTCCCAATTTCAACTCACGGGGGAGTATACAGAAGTGACATATGATTTTGTATTAACAGTAACCTTTTCCTCACCTTCACTGACTATACCTATGGAATCACCTCCTTGGCCACGCCTGCAAGCCTGTTGAAGATGACCCAGATGAACATAGCAACAACAAAAATCAGTCCAATAATAAAAAATAACCCTTTGTTTAATCCGGTACTCATTTTCAATCTCAATACACATGAAATCAACTGGTGGTTTGGAAACATTGACCTCCACACATATCCGTGGAAAAATTGGATGGAAGTGGGATCGAGAGCGGTCATGAAGACAAAAGAACCTACACACCATATTACCTAGCATTGAAAGTGTGGAGGGGTTTTGTAACGGAAGAGGAAGAATGGGGAAGCTTACCCAAATTGGATCTGTCAGAGGATCATGCCTCATATGAAAGTTATAGGACCATCGGAAGAGGGTGATTTGAGATCCATTGCAGGTATGTTTGTTGGCCATTCAGGCATAGATAAGGTCTTCTTCAGTCGCAAAGCAAATCAAGAGGTTTCGAGGGTCCAGAGGCCCAACAATAGCGTAGTGACTCAAACCTAATGACTCGGAGACAAAGCAGTCGAAGGCATCAATGGAAGGGTGATTTTGACCAAAGCGGGCCACCAGAGAGTTCCTATGGAGATCTATGACATCTGAGAACTCTTTACCCGTAACCAAGAGCTTTGGGAGTCCCTCAAACAATCAGGGGACTTTGAGGGAGAGGTCGATTGTAGGGAACAATGGGAGATCCTCCAGATCTATGAGAGGAGTAAAATAACTGGAGGAAATCAATCCCGAGCGACCCCTCCCCCTCTCGGAAGGGTAATGGAAGGGGTATAAGGCCATGCTCAGGCCATGGAAACCCTAGAAGGTGGAGGGGCCCGAGATCTGCACTCCCTAGTTTCCCTTTGGTTTTCTACTAATTTAGTATACTTGGTAAATTAAAAATAGGCTTCACTTTTGTGAGCTAAAATGAATACCCAAGTATACATAGAAAAAATTCATCTATAACTACATAGATATAGTGATTCCCATTATGAATTGTAACTATATATGTTACAAATAAATCCATATTAACAAACTCAAGATGTTGAGAAGTTTAAAATTCTTAATTTATTTTAATAAAACCTTTGTGTTTATACCAATTTTGACAAGGGTTATAGAATATTCCATTAGGGAACTCCAATTGGGGTAGATACTTTACTAACCATTTACTAGTAATATTTCTAATTGAAGGAATATTGAATTTTCCTAGTCCCAAATACCAAATCCCATATGAGAAGAACTAAAGAAGGAAACCATTTGAGAAATTAAAGAATTCAGATCAACAAAATAAACATTATAATTTCTTAAGTCATTAAAAACTAAATCATCCTTATAATTAATAACATTACATACATTGTTCAAAAATTTTAGATGAAATACATTGTCAAAAAATTGTGAAATACTAATTAGGTTATATTTGAAACTATCAACAAATAATAATTTAGAAATTAAAAAAATTATTATTACCAATTGGGCCAAGGCCAATGACTTTCCCATTTTCAATATTCTAGAAGTTGACATGAGAATCATAAATCTTAATGAGTCTCTTGAAGTAAGAATAACATCCTATCTTATGTATTGATCATCTACAATTCAAAAACCATAAACTTCTATAGGAGGTCTTTGAAATGTTTTCCTACAAAAAAATTTATACAAGGAATGAAATTGGTACCCAGATCCATTTGGGTCTAGAAATGGTGGTAATTAAAGCTTTAAGAACCAATATTTATTAATAAGCTTCCTATTAATATACTAAATATGTTTTGAAACAAATAATTTGTCAGGTCCTATTGAAAAATTTGTAGCAGTAGAACATTCATGTATTAACATAGGAACAAAATTACTATTTACTACTCTCCACTATCTAGGTTGGTAACCTATGAATGTAACATATTTAGGTGATACTTTTTTTCTTAAAATATGTGTGAGCTTTTCACTACCATTAGTGAATTTTTTAAAGTACTTATTTAGTTTCTCAATTGAAATTTTATGCTCAATATTCTCTTTCAATAGTAGAGAATTATTTCCCTTTTCAACAAAAATATTTGATTTAATGTTCATAGATAAATCATGATATCCCATAAGTACTTTATATATTCCCTTAAACTCATTAAATGTATCCTATAAAATATCCAAATATTTCCTCTTTATTCATATCACCAAAATATTTTTCATTCATAGAATTATTAAAAATATGCACACATGATGTAGTTGGTACCTCGGTGACTTCTGTCTTAAATAACATACTGGATCTATCATATTTTTCTTTGGGAATAGATTCAAAATAGTTGTATATTTCCTTATAAGAACTCACTGTGGATTTTATTTATTTCTTGTACCTTTTGTGTTTTTCATCATATCTTTTTTTGTACTTTACTTTTGTATTTTTCATGTTTTACATGTCCTTTCCTTTTTCACTCATAACAGGTTCCTTCATTATCATCCTTCATCCAATATTTCATCCAGGTTCCTCGAGAATCATAGTTTCCTTTGTAACTAGATTTTTGGGAAAACAATTCTTCCAATAAAATTACTTGAATGTTCTGGCTAGATGGGCCATCTTCTCATCACTATCCCAAGGTGATTCATTGTCACTCAAACTAGATGTTTGAACTTTCTCCTTTTCCTTTTATTTAGATGTTGTAGTATTAAAGGCTACAAATTTTCTTTTTAGATCTTATTCATCTCCTTAGTCGACTATTAAATATTCTTCAAAAATCATCATTTTACTAATCAACTCTTTAATATGTTGCTTACTAATATCACATGAATCTCTAATTAACACAGTTTTGACTCTCCATCATTCATGTAAACATCTAAATATTTTCATGATTTGATCCTTGTCAGATTCAGGATAACCAAGTGAGCTCATTGGGTTGAAAATCTCATTAAAACTGAGGTACATGTAAAAAATATGTTTATCAGGATTCATCTCAAAGTTATCATATTTGATTGTATATGTATTAATTTTCATCTCATTATGATTAGTAGTTCTCTCTTATCAAAGAGTTAAAGAGTCCATAATTTGATATGCAGATTTGGAAGCCAGATATTCTGTTAAATTCTTCATATCCTTATACAAACTAAAAGATATTTGTTGGTTTACAATTATTATTGTAATGATTTTATGTAGCATCATAAAACTTTTTTCTAGCAATAGTAGGGATAGCATATTGATCTTCTATAGTTGTCCAAATTTCAAAACTCATACTCTTTATATGCATTTTTATTTTTAATTTTCCATTGAGAATAATTGTTAGCATTGGAAATGGGAGGTTTTTCAGTAGTATAGCCTCCTCAGATAGAATCAATTTAAAGATATAAATTTACAAATAGAAACATAAATTTAATATTTTTAAATCTTAATAAAAATTATAGATATAAAGTTACTAAAAACCATAGTACCAAATATTGAACCTTTAATACCAAATGTTGGTCAGAGTTATTAACTCAAGAGGTGGGTTAATTGAGTACCAAATAAAAATTTATGTTTAAAATAGATTAAAAAAGATTCGACCAATTAATTTAAAATCATCTGAGTTAACCAAAACATCGGAACGTTATAAATTTAAATCTTTTAAAATATTTCATAAAATATTTTTTAGGTCTTGAATAACTAATATAAAATATTTCATTGTCCTTTGAAATCAATTTCATTAATTAAAATCTTATAAAAACACTAATTATGGTTACCTATAAAATTATTATTTTTTTATAGTTTGAAATAACGTTTAATCTTAAAAATCGATTCACAATAAAACCTATTTCGGCATTTTTAATATAAGAGGTTCAATCTCAAGTTGATACATAGTCCTCAAAAATGGTGATCTCACACCACCAAGAACTTTATATAAATAAACCGTTTGATCCACAACCTAGATCTGTTTTTACAACATTATATAACTTTACAAACCACATAGGGTCTCTTCGACTATTATCCATTGGAGTACAAAATATAAAAGTTCACACTAGACCACTTCCACATTTTTCATGGGTAAATAGATAAAGAATAGTTGATAAGACATAAATATATCTTAAAGTTTAATATTGTAGATAGTGTTTTTATATAAATCATAGTATCGCACAGACATATCTTGTAATAAAAATAATATAAACAGACTAAGCAATTAAAAGTAGTTAAGGGATAGAAATGTTCAGTTTTCTATGTAGTGTAGTTCATGAAACTTGATTTAGATTTTTAGTGTTTCTCAAGTTTGGTTCTCATGGAAAATTAATTAGTACATAGTTTCATAGAAACTTTTTTACTAATTGTATCAAGGCACTAAATGTGTATTATTCTTATACTTCATCACTCGAGTTCAGTTATATAATTTATTTTAATGATACAAAACTCTGGTTTTCTGTAAAAAAAATCAGCATAATCCCCTTTCAGCACGTTTCCTATTTTTTTATCACTCTCTTGAATGAGTTATTCTGTATCTATTTTTATCAGCATCATGTATAAGTATCCACCAAAGCATCTATGTATTTTGTATCCTTATACTTTGGGATGACACATCCTTTAATGCATTTTTTATTCCATTAAGAAACTATCAATAAAATAATATTCAACATTAATTACAACAAACTATACATTATATAAATTAATTAAAATACAACAAGTAGAAAAACAATCGTAGTGAGTACTAAAATGGTGATAAGACTCTGGAAATGTGTCTCTATAAATGTTTCTCTCTATAGCGGTGTCTAAGTCTTCGAGAGAGGCTTTAAAAAGGTATCCTAATACTGGTGGTGACTTGTATTGTAGTGTGACACTAGGTGTGTCTTATAAAAGTTGTGTTTAAATTATTTAATTTTACTCATTTTATAGCTGGAGGTGCCTTAGCTGACGTTGAGTCATCCTTATAGTACTGAAACATTTAACAGTATGTCAGACTGGTGGTGACTCATACTTCCAATTTACTGATTTAGTGGTGTGACACAGCTGATGGTGAGTCATTTCATACTTTTTCAAGGTAACACTCTTGCGGTATGAAATCCTTGACATTGTAACATACTTTGTCAAAATCTAATCTCAGTAGTGACTCATTTCTAACGGTGGCATAGTCAATGAAGACTCTTCCTTGGTGGAAATTTATCTTGATGGTGTCTCAATCTCAATGGTTAGTCATAATTTGTAAAATTTCATCATCTATCTTTGATTATAACCTTATGATAAATACATGAAATTCATTAATGTTATAAAAATTATGATTTTTGATTAGTAAAATAAGGAGTTCAAAAACTTGAAATTATTCAAAGGTGATGGTGATAATCTTTATACTCAATTATTGTTTCTCACATTAAACATTTCTCATGTGAGATTATAATTTAGGATTAGTGGATCATTGATTCACTTCTTAAATAAAGGAATTGGTTGGAGTGTTTTGAGAACTATAAACAACCCCAAATGGGAAAATTTTTGGATAAAATCTCATTGGGGGATTTATTTTTGTGTTTGTTTAAAATTGAAGAAATCTATAAGTGTTCATAGTGAAGGGTTCATGTTGTAGTCCATAAATTATGTCACATCCCTGGTTGTTTTTCTATAAAAATAAGGTCTTGCATAGATCGATGGGAGAATCTTACATAACTTTATATATATTGAAGCACGTTCAACCATGTTTGGAAACAAGATAAGATATTGATCCACTACTGGTTCTTAGGAGAAATTGAGGTAGCGTGTGAACCAGTATGTTCCTGAACAAGTAGTCTGCACCATAGGGGAGGTAATGTGGAGAGAGTGGTCCACAATGTAGAGAGGCACCATGGATGTCGCACAAAGCAGACCTCGTTAGTCATATTTTTCAAGTTAATTAATTGAATCTAAGATCGCCACAATGCATTGAATGGGTCAACAGGTGTCGATCATACTATAAAATTGGATGTGTCCACGCCATAAAACACTTACTACATGACAACCTTTAATGAACAAGAAAGTGTCCACACTTTAGCCACATCTTGTGAGGTAGATGGTCTGAAATTGGTAAAGGCAATGTTTTTATGATTTCCAATACTACATGAGGATATTCTATAGCATTAATGCCCAAGTCATTTTTAATTTGTTGTGATATGGTTATAAAGAGTCCACACCATAGATCACAGGGGGTTAAGGGAGATTAATTTCACTAGGAGAAGTGAATATGACCAAATGAAGATCTCCATGCCATATGCTTTTACCACAACACATAAATTTTACAATGAAAGCTTCTACATCATAATACCATACACCACACTACATCTAAGAGGTTTTATATATGTCTTCTATTTCTACCTAAATGTGTTATGAGTGGAAACCCCCTAGCGCTTCATTAAAGATTAATGGATCAAGATAACACCATTAATTCTAAGGGACACTTGGAAAATTCATTAAGAGAGAAGAATCCAACATTTCCTTTGGATAGATATTAAAATTGGGAGTATTATGCCATGAAAATATATATAATATTCATAGAGAAAATAGAGTAGAGGGAAGAGACAGTTTGATGGAAGGTTGTCAGAGGTTTTATTCCAAATTACTTCTTGAATTTATATTGTCTAATAATCAATTCTAGGAGTCTTAAGCTCAATATAAATCAATATTATTATACTAAAGAGAAGAAAAATTAATGTTTTATATTCATATCCTATTTGTGTGATGAAGAAATATCCAAAAAATGAATCATTAAGTTCCTTATTGATGTTGAACATTGAGTTTTATATTTTTTCTTCAGATTGAACCATTGGGGCCAGTGAGTCCACTCTAAATTATAATTTAATTAATGAGATTATAGTGAATTTTTTGCAAAGGATCATTTACAAGCATGTTCCTTGGACATATCCCTGTATGGGTGAGCCATGTAAAATTTTTTGTGTCATTTTCTTTTATCATCATTCATTAAAAGATAAATTAGAGAGTTCCTCATAGTGAGAGAAAAATATCATAGTTAAAGAAATAATATACTATACCCGGATTCACCCCCACCCACTCAAGTTTTTATAACTCCTAGTATTATAATAAAAAATAAACAAATTTTTAATGGAATAATGAGGTACCTTTTTCATTTTTCAATCGAGACACTAAGTTTGAGAGTTTCTTCTAAACAAATACAACTCTTTCTTTCCAATATCATCATGTTAAGTTCTATTTTTATTTTAAACATCTTTCTCATATTGTATTCTCGTACTTTTACATTTAAAAAAACTTCTTTTTAAGAGTAGTCTTATCTACCTCAAAAATCAAGGAAAATTTAATACTTTATAATTTCATTATCTTTATCATATCATTTTCTTGGGCTGGTATAATTTCCATAAATATTTCCATTACATACCCAACCTTCCCATTTTTTTAGAAAAATTTTTTGTAAACTAATAATATTTTCTTGTTGATGGATTTTTCAGTCGATGTAAAATAGAAATAGGGGTGAATTTCCTTTAAAAAATAAAACAAAGGAATATCATAGAAATATTCAAGTGAGTGTTAATTTAAATTAAGCACAATATAATTGAAAATATTATTTAAAATAAAAAACAATTATAAAATTTTAATCAACATACAAAATAAGTGAGAGATTATTTTAATAGATTAAATTGATTAATGATTAATATATTAAATTTTATTAAATTTTTTAAAAAGTAAAATATGTGGAAAGTAAATCAAAGGAATGACACACAATTTGTTAAGTAAATTCGACTATAGTTCAAGAAGAGACCCTAAATCCCCCAACTTAATTTCTCAATGTTTCATTAGTATATTTACCTTGAATTTAGAGGTATCCTAAAAACCTAAAAATAAAAAACCCTGTAATTATATTTTGAGTCAAGAAATTGGAAAAAATAACTTGGTTTTAGTGATTTACCAAGACCCTAGAAAATATACCTTGCCTTTAGCAGTTTACCAAAAACCTGAAGAGAGAGGAAATAAAATATTTATTAGGCATGAATACGATAAATAAAATGCATCAATTAATTAGAATGACAAAGAATTTAAAATTTATATAAAGGTGGGGAGAAATATTGGAGATCTAAGTATTCGTAGAAATATGTACAAAGAGATTTCAATAGGAAGAAAACTTATAGTTGATACTAGTTTTCATTTGATATGGATCAAGGATATTGATAATGTTTTCACATTATATCTTAAAATTACTCCCATGGGTGTTATTTATAGCTTCTAGGGTTCAAAAGATTGATTTTTAGGTTTAATGGCCTCAAGAGTTCCATTGAAGACTGGAATCAATTCACCCATTGACTTGCTGACTCAACACCACCAGCTTGCCACCCCATGCCACTAGCGGGTTAGTAGGCATGATGAAGGCATATTGGATTTCTTAGAATCCACCAGGTAGCTTTTATAAAACACTGAGTATCAAATATAATTCCAGTAGTTCTTATGGTTTTTTCTAGTTCTATCAGACGGCCGATGAGACTCCACTGGGTAGTCAATTGACTTCTAGTAGCCGTAGTCCTTCTATCCAATGCCACTAGTTTTCTAGTGACATTTTACAGCATATCCCATAGTAAAGTCTTATGTAGTTTCATATTTTGGTCTTATTTATTTATATTAAAATGATTATTTTCTCCATTTACATTCTCTCTCCATGCTCAAATATAAATAATGAAATATCATGAAATTTAATAGTAATATCAATATTAGGTGTTTTTCATTGTTAAAGAAATATAAGAGGGTGAGGTAAATCATTCTTCCATTTTTTATGATCATAAACACATGGAATATTCATAATAAAATTTAAAAATGAATTTCAATATTTCATAATGAAATTAAAATGTGGTGAAGAAATCATTTTCTTAACTCATGAGATTAAAATAATAGGTTTTTTAAATGATTTTAGAAAATACAAGTTCAAAACAATTTCTATTAAATAATATATAAAATAATAAATAAATCTTTAAAATTATAAAAAAATAAATTTCAATATCTCTCCCCCAATTTAAATGATATTAAAATAATTAATTTTGACCCTTTTTTGATTATCAAAAAAGAATATATACATAAGGCTAAACAAAGATGAAATAAAAATAAATTATGTTAATCATAATTGATAATCCATTGATAGATACAAAAAATAGAATTTATAATAATAAATATAATTTTAAATTCATTTTTAAAAAACTAAATATTTCAATGTTACAAAATAAAAAAATATAACCCAAGAATTTTAAATTTATAAAAAAAAATTAATGTTTATTTGAAGTTGATAAGGATTATAATAAATATTTAAATAAAACATTTAATAATAACTATTTTATAAAATTAAAATAAATATTGATATAGGTTTCTACCTCTAGGAATATTTCAATGTTAATAAAATAATTTAACCCTTAATCGATGCTTTAAAAAAAGCTTTTTAAAAGAAAAACATTCAAGAGATTAATGAAAAACCAAAAAAAAATAAGATCATTAAAATGTTCCCAATAAATAATTATGTTTTGTTACGTTTTTATGAATTATTCAAAGCTTATTACTTGGGAGTGTTAACCTAGGTATGTAGTAAAGTCCCACTAATCGTTCCCAAGTTGAATTTCAGATTTAAATTTTAACCATCCCTTTTAGAGGTTATAACTGATTGGTGTATTTTTCCTATAACCACATACACTTTTTTGTCTCCATCCAGTAATTTATTTTCAGGGAAGATTACACGCATTTTAATTTTTGAAAATTAATGAACATAATGTTTTGAAATAATAAAATTCACAAAAAGAAAAATATCTAGAGATTAAAATATTTAGGATAGTTGATATATTTAAATCCTTCCAAAGATAAAAAGTAATAATGAAAAGGATATAGAACCTCAGGATGACCTAAGAGGGGAGGAGTGAATTAGGGTGTCGAATTTTTCTTTTAAAGTATCTGATCTTGTTCCCATGTTGGTAGGAACATGTTGAACCTGTATGATGGATATGAATAGAAATTAAACAATCACATGCAAAGAGACCACACAATAATTTTACTTGTTTCACCCCAAAGGACTACATCCAAAGAGAATACACCGATAGTGTTTCAGTAATACCAAAATCCAAAAATATTTACTAGTTGTAGAGTATGAGTGTTCAAAAACATTCACTCTGTTCCATGAACACTACCTTTACAATATTTTTGGGATGGCTCACTTTGTTCCATAGAACAATTCTGTCAACTCCCCCTTACTCACTACCATGGGAGAAGTCTTTGTCATTTTATTGACTTGACGGTCTCTTCAACAGAATTTTTATGATGTCTTTGTATCTTCCCAGCATGAGACAATTCTTGCATCAAAGACATGAATTGATGCAATTGAAAACACTAATCACACATACTGGATATTCAAAATCCTATCAGAAGCATAACACTACACTTGAACACAATATCTAAACATGCATGCCAGATTTGGGGTTTGTTGGACAAGATAACATTCACCCAACCCCATAATTTCCATGAAACCATTATCTTTCTTGCAACTACACTGAAGTGTTCACTTGGTCTTTTCAGACTAAAGTAACACCTTGTACGCAAGATTAAATCTCTATAATTCTTTTGCACACAAATCGTTCACAGAGCATAGTAATCAGATTTTTTGTTTGAAACTTTTTCTATCTTCTATGGTGGTAGCTAACTATTTATAGGCCTTCACAACAACATAAACAATATTCCAGAATTTCTTTGTTGGTTTACATAAGTTTCTTTCTGAGTATGAAAACCACCTTTTGACATCGCATTGGGTGCGTAAGATTCTTCCGTGAAAACTCATCTTTCATGCACATTTGTGTCTTGCTTGGACAATTTTTATTTTCTATATTTTGATTCACGTATCCCAAACCAGGCCTTGTTCACAACCTCTAATATTGTTTCATGCTTGAACAGTATAATCCCTTTCATGGAAATCATCTTGAACTCCCAATTAGAATTGACCACAAACACAAACTATACTCCATTTCCATCATTAAATGATCATGGTTCTAATAAAGTATACCATAACTAAATCAATTTAAATAAATAACAAATTATATAGATCAATTGTATTGGTTATGATATCAAAAAATGGATGGTTTTTACTAATTAACACAATAAGTATATTACATTTTTGGAAGTGATATCTCAAAAGGTGGCATTTATGGTCAATGTACATTGTGAGTGAGTCAGGAATAAGATTTCTAGATATACTAATTGTACTATTATTGTTATAATTAATAGGGACATAATTTTTATTCCTCTCATAATCAAAGAGGGCATCTTTTATCCAAATAATTTGGGCATAACAATTCAACAAGGCTATATATTCCACTTCAGCCTTAAAAAGATAAATGAAATTTTTATTATTACTACTGAATGAGACAATGTATTTTAAAATTTAGTGTAATGTCCCACTAGTATGTTTATTTATCTAGATAGAATCATTTGAAATCATTATTGAAAAAACTCACAAGTTTCAAAGAGGTGTATTTTGTATAAAATAAACCAATATTTTTTATCATTTCAAATATCTAAAAAGCTTTTAAGAGTTTATAAATGTTATTATTTTTTATTTGATTATAATTGATCACAATGATATACTCTATAAATTCCTAATGGATGGTTAATGTTAAGTTAAATAAGGATTTAAATCATAATATGATAAATATTGCTGTCAAAATAAAACTTAACTCCTTATTTTATTGTTTCCCTCCCAATATATCTTTCATATATAGGTTCCTCCTATGCATCTCCTCTGTGGAAAGGGCTCCACTGATCGGCTCAGCTTCTTCCTAATCCCTCTTCTCCTACACCTTTTGGATTTTTTTAATCTATTGTTCTTTCTTGGTAAATAATTTTATGAATGATATTTTCTTCTATCATGGTGGAATTAATGGGGTTTTGATGGGTGTTTTCAAGATTTTTTCAACTATGGTGTACATTGACTTGATGAGGAGTGATCTTGGATGATGGAACTGTATACTAATTTCCATAGTGTCCTCTATCGAGATACTTTTAAGTGATTCTTACACCATAATTCATCATATTTCTATGATACATCACTTGGGGGTCATAGTTTTCCATCATTATCATGTTCTTCATTTCCTCTGATAGTTTGGTTACAAGTGTCTTCTTTCTATTTTTATCCCCATATCTATTTGGTATTTCTTCCTTTTAATTTTAATTTTTTGGTCATTACTATACCTATTACCCTATACCATTTAATTTTGACTCATCTAGCACAATCTAGCTTCTGTCTTGTCCAACATCATCTTTATCAATTTTTTTTGTGTTGGTGGCTACTATGATAATGGATCAACATGGAGCTCCAATTTTTTTGTTGTTATACAGATCCAAATTGAAAGATTTCTCATTTGGGGATCCCATTCACTGGAATATGTCAGAGTATCCCTCCCTTTAATTTCAATCTTGACCTATTTTTTCCTTACTATGTTGGTTAGCCTCTCTGATGGTATTTTCCAGTGGAGCAGTTATAGTCAATATCTTTCAAATTGTGGCCCCAAGATGTGATAATGTACGTGTGATGTGGGTAGCTGCAACACGGAGATCAGATGGTGTCGTGGGTGTAACACCCCATGTTTTTATAAATTAGTTTCTTTCAACAAAATTAAATTTATTTCATCCCTCATGTTACAGAAAACACTAAGTTAATCTTTCATTACACACAACACTAGGATTAGATTATGTTACACATGACATTGTGTTTTCACGAACTATGAAAACTATTAATACTATTATTTAAAAAAGACCATTACTACCAAGCCATTAAATTGAACAATATGAATAAAAATAAATAATTTTAACATATTACGTAAAATGGTTATATATAAATAAAACATATTGATAAAAAAGTACTTAATATTTCAATAATGTATTTATAAGTTTTGAAATAATATTTTCTCAAAACAAATATTTTTTATTTCTTTTTATGAAAAACAATACATATTTTTTTGTCACTTTCTGAAAATTTATTTGTTAAAATAAACATAATTTTTTAAATCATAATAAAAAATATATTATGGTAAATTTTATATATTTTTCTAAAAATACGAATTTTTTTATGAATAGTGAAAATACTAAATTTTATATGAAAACACCCTTTTCGTTTAAATTATCTGTTCAGAGTAATCATATTTTAAATTTGTTTAAAAGTAAAATTATTTAAATTGTGTATCAATTAATCCATTTTAGGTCATTTTTGACTAATTTAAAATTTAAATTACATTTAAAGAATTTATAAACTTTTGAACATTCTCTCTTTGCAAACCAACTTTATCATCTTGTCTTCAGAATTAATTTTAAATTTAATTTTTCCATTTCTATGGATTTAATTTGAAAAATAGATTAAATATTTTAAATCATATAATTTTTATTTTCTGAAAAGTTCAACTTTATTTTTTTACAAAAATTTATAGGGGAAAATTTATAACATAATTATCACTATAAAGGTAAAATGGGATTATTGAGAGTTAAACTCAGAAGATAAGGGTTAAAATGACTAAAAACTTGTAAAATTAATAATGTATATCCATATTTCAATATTATCTTTTTATATAATTAATATATGGTCATTTGGAATCTTTTTTTACTTTTAAGGACCTTTTAATTTTCAATTTTTTGGGAAATTTCTTATTAATTTCTAAGTGGGTTCTTTTATCCAAATTATAAAATGCCACCACCATCCACTGATCCACAACTGTAAAGAAAACTAATTCATATAAATCATAAAAAAAATACATCCTAAATATTTTTATCCATGTAATAGATGTTCTATTTCTCCCAAAAAACTAACAATAGGATCCTTAATAAGAGATCTAAAGGATAAGCTACGGTAATTATGTTCACTAAGATCCTTCTTTTTTATTTATTCTTTTTCCTCATTTAATTATGTCAAAACACTGATAATATAAAAAAATATAATATATACTTATATGTTATTATTTAAATTTAATAACCTATATCCTCCTTCACATCCATCAAATAGGTTTTTAAATCATCATTCGTGTGTACGGCGGACTACCTCCTCGCGAAATGATGTCATTCATTTTTCTATTACCACCACTCTAAGTTGGGTATTGTGATAGCTATAAAATATATATTATGATATTTAAATAATAATTATACCTATGGATTTATCATATTATATATTAATGTCTATATTCTATTTAAAATGGGATATAATAACATTCCCTGCGTGTACGACACACTACCACCTCGCGAAGTGATGTGATTCGTTTTCACTACCGATATACATGGAAGATAATAAGGATAAAGTTAATAAATATATACTATATACATGAAATAATTATAATATTCATGAAATATATATCATTATTAAATGATAATATATCATCTTATTTATTAACTATTTACTCATTGAGAAATGATAATGTTGTTCGTGTAAGTGTGGACTACCGACTTCACGAAGCGATGTGACTCTCTATTTTCATCACAAAATCACATGGATAATATGTATATGTAAATTTAAAGAACCGATTTTTTATTTATGATATTATGATAATTATTTAAAGATAAAATTTCACATACCTTCTTTCTATAAAGATCATTGAAAATGGAAACATTACTCATGAGTATGTACGACCTACCATCTCCATGATCGTTACAGAAATCGTTTCTCAAAATTGTAAATAATGATTTTATTAAAAGTATATTTTCTGAAAAAAAAATAATAATAATATCATTATTATGATTTTTCAAATGATAGAAATGTGATCAAAGTAACAGGACTAAAAATAACAAATTAAAACATTTGTGAAAAACAAAATGGTTACTACCTGAAAATTGATTTTAACAAGAAATTGGTAATGAATGGTCAAAAGTAAATAATATATGGTATAATATATATAAATATTTTTCTATAATATATTTATAATAAACCAATATTTATTATATAGTATGTTTGAACCTTTATAAAGAAATTAGATACATACGGTAGGGGATTTCTAGTCTCTCTTTTATTTCTGGGAGACATGAAAATTCACCACTCATTTTTTTGTGTGGTGTATTTATTATCCCATTAAAATTTTATATCATGAATATAATTATTTTAATTACATAGTTTAATTTTATATTATGCTTTATTGGGGATTATGATTCAATTTTTTACTAAAGCAATAAGGGATTTTTTCTCAAGTTTCCTTATTTGAGACATATGTTATGTTATGGACCTATCCAATTTAATGTGGGGTATATAAGTACCCTTTTACATGTAATAAAATGAATATATTTATTCTCATGATATTTTATGTTTCATTTAATGTCATTATTTCATAGGTCTTATGATTAAATGTTACCAAAGTGGTAATTGTTTTATTGTACAATCTCATCATTTAATGGGGTTATTTATGTTTATACGTATGACGATGTAACATTTTGATCCATATATCAAGATACTCGTGAATTTATTTAATATCTAGTTATGTGATGAGAATAAATATTTTTCCTTCATTTTCCTCTATTTATCTACTCAATATTTAAAAATAATATTTCAAATTTAAACTGAATAATTTATCTCTTTGGTCAAAAAACATTTTACTTCCATATCAATGTTTTCTAAAAATGAATTTGAAAATGTTTTAAATTTATTAAAATTATTTATGAAAGCAAATTTTAACCATTTTATGCATTTTAAATAATTTTTTTTAAAATGAATCTTCATGCTTTTTTTAAAAAAACACTAAATTTGTGACTTTTACAGAAAATGAGAAAATAATAATTATTTTTAACAAGAATGACATAATAAATATTTCCCACTATCAAGACTTCTCAATATTTTCAATATTCTATTATGTAATATTTTTGAACATTTTTGGAGATGTATTGGGCTATTTTCTAGGTATTATTTCTTTATTTTGGTAATACTTTAATTGTGGCATGTCTTGGGTGCGTTCGGGTTAATTTGGGAGTTTTTTTGGGGGTGTCTGTTTGGGTAGTCCATGGTTGGCGAATGGATTTCCTAAACCATATGCCCAGGGCATCAAACTTTATGATCCAAAAAGGAGTGTATTTTCAACTTTAGAACATCTGTTTCAAAAAAGAATCCCTCTTAGTAGTAACCAATCGAACCCTATAAGAGGCGCAAAGTTAGGTTACATGATTCGACAAACCATGCATGCCTTACTATGAAATCATGAACGTGGGATTATTTACTATGAAATTTTATTAAAATATTCATAAACACCAAAATTATATCCCTAAACACCCTGTATTTGACCTAAATAATTTTTCTTCAAATTTGAAGGCTTTTGGTTGGATTCCAAGGCCCTCCAAACTCCATTCTTGGCAAACCGAAAACATGTTTGATGGATCTGCACCCCTCCCAATGAGTAATATCTTCCCATGTGATTTTTAATTTATCATATCCCTCTTTCTAGATGAAGTGTAATATTTATTTACATGTTGAAAATGATTTAATATCTCAGTTTTTATATATCTTAATATGTTTGATCTTGATCTAGGTTTTGGTTCCAGATCTCACTCTTCGTTGTGAAATTAAACATTATACTTCAATTTTGGGATTTTCGGTTTAGATAACACTCATAAATGATCTTGAGGATGGTGGTTGCAATTAAAAATCACACATTCTTCATTATAAATGTCTGAATGGAATTGTGAAAAATCAATTTCCACGTTTGAAAATTTCATCTTGATTTGGATTAATTAATGGAATGACCTAATTATGAAATTGATGGGATATTAGGATTAATAAATTTTTTCAATTAATGGGATTTTGTATTTTATTGATAAATTCAATTATATAATTTATTAATAGGGTTAACTAAGGGATGTTTTCCTTAACCATGAAAGGTTACGAGTTATTTGATTAAAAGTTGATAAATGGTTTCACGATGGACTAGTCATATTATTCAGGGTCATTAAAGTGAAAAATCATGATTGAGTTGATAATTAAAATTGTATACCTTGATTTGAAATGTCGAATATGGGTTTAATTTTGATTAAACATGTTAAATTTGATATTTGTTATAAATTTTGATTTTTTTGTGAAATGGGTTGAGGGGTATGGAATGATGCTCCAAATATCTATGGGGTTCTATCCATGATATTCTTGGCTGAAATTAATACATGTGGATATTATTGTATGGGATAGAGACTGATTTTATAAATACCCATGAGGTGTGGGATAGGTACATATGCTCAAAATTCCAATCAGCTTCTAGACATGAAGTTCTATGAACCTAATATTAGCATTGGACTATTTTTCCAAATAGTTGTGATTTGAGGTTGAATAAAATGGATAATGGAATCTTATGCATTATAATTAATTGTGTTTTCCTTTTCTATATGGTTCGGAATCTGACATGGGTCAAAGAAGGTATGGATGGTTCATGTTTCATCTTGTACCTAGGGAAACAGACAAGGTTAAATAAGAATAACTAAATATGTAAAATTATTAATTTATTAATTTTAATTTATTCTTTATACAACTGCATACATTTTTATATTCTCGATATTGATTTAGAATCCATTGGTGATGTTTGATTAATTTATACTCACACCCTACTCAAGATTTCTGATCATTACCTGAATAGACTTCGTGTTTTCAGGACCCGATAAAGGAATGATCCCCATTATATATGGCTAAGTTAGGATGAAGCATGGATGAGGGAACCATCCTTGATGTCGATACCTGTACAAAAGTGTTAGTTTGTATTATTTTAGTTTTTAATTTGACACTTGACACATATATGGCATGATATATTTACTACTGTAGTTTTGGGTTATTATTTACTATTTTGGTTTATCATGTGATATTTGGATGTATTGATTATGGTGTTATTTTGGTTATTTGTTATCATCATTTGGTTATTATTTATTATTTATGTTTCCATGTTACTTTGATAAAGATGGTATAGTCTCCCCACAATATCTATATTAGACCATTTCTTCTAGTTAGAATCCTCTCGCATATAGGGAGGTATGCCTAAGGTCATGTGACTAACCATATCTAGGCACCTACATGTGGTACCCTATTTGAGATGTCACAAAATGGTATAAAAGGGGTTTTATTTTCTTTCTTATTGTATTATTATTTTGGAAATCGAGACATAATATTTGGATGATTTTTTATTTGGTTAGGATCTCATGCATGGGAGTATCTAACCCATGTTTGGGGGTAAAACCCAAGTACTTTGAATGGGATTCTATCTATTTATGTGTGTTGTTACAATTAAATATTATTTCACCTTGAGTATAGAAGTTATTGGGTGATGTGATTATTTTTTATGAGATTGTTTTTGAATTTAATCATGTCCAAGTATGGAATGAGAGTACAATATGCCTGCAACATTCTAGGAACTCAAGAATAATTGTAACACACATCATTTTTAGACACATAAAGAAAAGGTGGTTCTCAGAAAGTTTTTGAAATTGAAAAATTTTCTTTGATTTTGTAATTGAACCGAAAAAGGTGCATAATATGAATTGAAATTTGTAAAATGATTTAGAATGTAAAAAATGGGAGTATAATCAAAAATAAGGTTAAAGATAATGTGTTTACCCTCTCTTAACCAAGACCAAGATGAGGGATGTTTAAGGGTAGTGATATTGCCTCGGTTTTGACCATGTTATTAGTTATGGGGGATGAATTGTACTGGATGTATGTGAATTGATCTTTTGAAAATGTTAATTTTTTGTTATATGATCTAATACATGTGTTTAGAATTGTAGAGATATGTCTCCATGATTATTTAGAGAATGAAATAAGGATATATAATGAAATTATACATAAGTAGTGGAAGATACGGATCCAATAATTTGAGGTGATGAATTTAGAGAGAAATTAAATGTTAAATTCCCTTGCTTTATATGGTTTGTAGAATGATATATAGGGTGAATTCTGAAAAGTATGTATGACTTGACATGGTAGTTTCAATTGCAGCATGATTTTACATTCACTATAGAATGTGGACCTAAGGCATATGAGTTCTAGATTATGTATATACAGATGATTCTTGACCACTTAAAGACTCATACTAAGAAATGATCCAAATTTGAATCTTATATGTTTTGAGGATCAGTGAAGTGATGGTGGGACATTCAGTATTGGTGTGAGATATGAAAAAATCGTATAGAATAGCATCCCATAGAAGTTCCAAGAGCACTCTTTTCTAGAGATAATAAGATAGGAGATGGAAGTAGATTTTATGAGGCTGAACCAGGGGAGTATGTCTATGATGGACTATGTTTTTCACTTTACCAACTTTTGTTGATTTTATATAGAGATAGAAGGGGATGAGATAGCTAAAAGAAGACATTTTCAAGATGGGATTAAATCTGATATTGAATCATCGATTAACATATTTTAGTTAAAGATTATTTTGAGGTATCAAATCAGGCACTCATGTCTGAGGGGAACCTGAAGGAGGCTTCTAGTTAAAGATATGTAGTTTATATTGGATGACCAGGAGGTACAACTTATGATATTAAGAATAATCACTATAAGTATTTTTACTAGAGTAATGGAAAACCGATTGGCTAGGGGGAAGGATTAGTAACTTGGGATCGTACTTGAGTGCTCTTACACCAATGTTATAGGTTGGTTAAATTTATTATCCATTCCCCCTGACCATTGGTAGAGTGATAATCATACTGTAGGATGAGACATATAGAACAGATCTAAAGGAGTCTATGACATATGGGTAATGATGGTGGAGCTAGACAGAATCAGAGTGTTGGAAGGGGGTCTTCAACCCTGTATCAGTCTGAGAGTTGGAGTTATAATATCTGTGGAGTTAAAGGATATAGATTTGGTGCTTCTAGGAAATTGAACCCATATCAATCGAGTGGTGAAGCTCATGGGACTCAAATTGCATAATAGGGAATAGTAGAAGGATAGTTTCATGAATTTCAACATTCAATGGTGGATAGAAAGGCTAAACCATCGATATTCAGAGGTACTATTCTTGTAGATTCTATACATACTTGTTTTATATTTGATAATGGTGCCCCTTATTATTTTATATCTACAAAACATGTTAATGGGTTAAGTCTATAAGTGTAGTTTGTGAATGGGGCCATGATGATCAATATACCTTTTGGATTACGATCAAGATACATCTGTTTTGGGAAGGTGGGATCTCTTGAGGTTGGGGAGTATCATTTCTTTTGGTATCTGTAAATTCTGGATATGTTAGGGTTTGACATGATGATGTATGTGGACTCATTGGTATCATACCAAGACAAAATTGATTGTTACTACAGGAGAGTGACCTTTACCTCTCATCAGGGCAATAGTTATATTCATCATGGAGAATGGGATATCCATACAGGCCATCCATGGTCATTTCATTAGCAACTAGGGGAGATCATTTCCCAAGTTTCCAGTCTTATGATGGATGAAGATGGTGTGAAACCATGTGCCTTTACCCCCATAATACACCAATAATATGATGTTTTTCTTGAAGAAATCTCAAGTATACATTCTGAGAGAGATTTGGATTTTATGATTGAGATCATTCCTAGAGCTGAGATAGTTTAAATTCCAACATACAAGAAAGGAAAAGTGGAGCTTCAAAATCTCAATACTCAACTAAAATATTTAAAGGATAAAGGGATTACACATTTGAGTATGTTACCTTAGGGTACACTATTCTTGTTTTATAAGAGGGGTGATAGAGCATTATAATTATGTTTTAAAGAATAAAATTTTAATATAAGATAGTGGAGAATCAGTATCTTCCCCCACATATCGATGATATCTTTCACCATTTGAGGGGATCTGGTTTATTTTCAAAGATTAACTTGAGATTGGGGTATCATCGGTTGAGTGTTTGACCACCTGATATACCTCGGACGTCTTTTAGAAGCTCGTATGGTCTTTTTGACTTCAATATGATGTTTTTTTTGGGTTGACAAACACTCTTTTTGTGTTTGTGGCAATGATTAGTAGAATAATCCACCCGTACATGGATCAGTTTGTGGTAGTGTTTTTTGATAAAATCATAGTGTAATCCAAGTCTCATTATGATCATTCCAAACATCTTGACATCATCCGGAGTACACTGAGATATAATTGGATATTTTCGTAGAAATCTAAGTTACATTTTTGGATTGATCATATACATTTCTTGGGGAAACTCACCTCAGAGGATGGTGTGTTAGTTGAACCATAGAAATTTCAGGGAGTAGTTTCTTGGGAAAATACAAATAATGTATTTTATATGTTTTGTTTTTTGGTATTAGTGTGTTATTATCGATGGTTCATACAAGAATTTTCCCTCTAAGTAAAACCTCTTTTGGGATTGACAAAGAAGGAGGTAAAGTTTGAATGGTCTAGAGCATGTGAGGATGCTTTCCAAGAGTTGTAGAAGTGCTTGTCTATCACACTGATATTGATATAAACTAATCCATGGGAGGAGTTTATAGTTTTTTTTGACACATATGGGATCATGCTTAGAGTAGTGTTGATGTACTGCATAGTTGACTCATGGCTTTCCAAAAATGTGTGTCTAGGCCGATAAACTGTACGAACCCAAACAGAGGGTATTTTCATGATTGGATCATTTTTTATTAAACCATGTGACCTCTTGTAGAACAATTCAATCCCTAGAAGAGGAGAATGGTAAGGGAACATGGTTTGTAAAACCATGTTCCCCTTCCTAGGAAATAATGTGAAGGATATTATTTTTTCCTAAAAATTATTAAAAAGTTCTTGAACCCAGAGATTATATCTCTAAACACCCATGATCAATAAAAACAAGTTTTTCCTCAAATTTGGAGGGTCCCAGACAGATTCCAAGGCCATAAAAACTCAATTATTAGTGAATTGAAGATCTGATCGACGGATATGCACCTCTCACGGTAAGTAATATCTTCCCATGTGGTTTCTTCTATCTCTCTCATCCCTCTTTCTAGATGAAGAGGAATGTTTATTTCCTTATTGGTGATCAGTCGAGATTGAGGTCTTGATATATCTTATTCTTTCTGATATTGATCTATTTTTTGGTTCTAGATCTTTCTCTTTTTTTCCATATTAAATGTTTATCTTAAATTTAATGATTTCTGGTTTGGAGAATTATTATCAATGATCTTGAGTTAGGATGTCTAAATTAAAATTCCCTTATTAATAATTATAATTGTGTGTATGTATTTAATAAATACCAATTTTTATGTTTAGAAATCACATATTTAATTTTATTAATTAATTGGTTAATTAATTAATTGAATGATGTGATTATTATATTTATCAGATTTCGGGATTATGAAATTTGGTCAATTAATTAGATTTTGTATTTTATAAATCAATGTGATTATAGAATTTATTAATTTGAGTAATTAAATGACGGTTGTACTAACCTTGAATGGTTAAATGGTTATTTTCTTAAATGTTTATAATTGATTTAATGATGAGTTATTCCTATTATTCCGTGTGATTTTAGTGAATAATAATGCTTGATTTAATAATTCAAATTGTGTAATGTTATGAGAAATGTTGATAAGGTCACTAGTGTTAATTAACCTTGATAAATTTGATTTGTGTTATAAAGTGTGATCGATTGAGAAATGGGGAGTGGGACGAGGAATAATACTTCAAATTCCCATGGGGTTCTAGCCATGATATTCTAGATCCAAATGCATGCATGTGAATGTTATTTCATGGGACATGGACTAATGCTCTAGATACCCATGAGGTGAGGAATAGGGACTGATTCTATAAATATCCATGCGGTTCTAGACACAAAATTCTACTCCCATGAGATTGGAATTGGACTATAGTTCCAAATGGTCCTGATATGAAATGGAATTTAGTGTATATTCAAATTCCATGTGTTATAATTAATTTTCTTTCCATATGTGATATGTTTTATACATAGACATGGTCCTAAGAAAGTATTTATGGTTTGGTTGTCATCGTGAACCCATGGAAAATGACATAGTTAAATAAATAATAATTTAATATGTAAATTGTTTACATTATAGATTGTAGTTTATTCTATATACAACTTCATAAGATATTTTATACTATATATTGTTTTAGATGTCGTTGTTAGTGGTCTTATGAGTTTTACTCATACCCTACTCGGGATTCCTAATCAGTACCTGAATAGATTCCATGTTTTTAGTACAAGATAAGGGAAAGATCCCTATGTTAGATGGATGATTTGGTATGGAGCATGGATGAGGGAACCATACTTGGTATCAGGACCCATTTGGGAGTATCACTATGTCTTATTTTTGTTTTTTATTTTACCCTTGACTCATATATGGAATAACATATCAACTAATGTAGTTTTGGTTTATTGTTTCATGTTTTGGTTTCTTATGGTATATTCTTTTGTATTGATTATGGTGTTATTCGAGTAATTTTTTATCATCAGTTGGTTGTTATTTTTTTATCTATTCTGATGATTTCATAAAGAGGGTATCGTCTCTCCAAAATATATATATTATACCCTCACAAATAGTCAAATTCTTCTAGCATACAGGTAGGTGTGCTATAGGTTATATGACTAACCGGCTCGGGGCACAAGAATGTGACACCCATGTCATCTTTCCATTCCATAAAAGTTTTGAAATCACTTTTAAATGAAACTTTTTAATTAATATTTGGGAAATTTTTTATTTTAAATAAATTATTTCAAATAAAAAATGATTTTAAATGATTTTATGTTTTAAAAAAGTTTTAATTATTTTTAATGCTTCCTGTCTAATTTACAAAGGTTATTTTTGAAGAAAAGGATTTCAAAATTTATTTATTTTCATAAGTTGAATTTAAAGAAAGATTATTTTTTTCAAAAAAAAATTTAAATGTTATTTCAAAATCATTTTCCATCTAAGATTACATCTGTTGATGTTACTAATTCCTTATAAGGGATATGATCCAAGGGTAACATTCTTATTCATTCTATAAATGGTTTATTTATGATAGAATGATGTTTATGAAAAAACTTTCCTTTCCAAGGTTTAACAATTAATAAATTCTTAAGTAACCCTCTTATATTTATAGGTTGTTCTATGATGATGTGAAGAAATGATTATGAAATAAATTCTCTTTTTCAAAGGTTATTGAATGGTGAAATTCATATGAAACCCAATTCATTTTCTGGGTTATGATGTGATAAATGTCTTATGATCTTGTGGAACACATATGTTTTATTTTCATTATGGTAAGGATGGGACCTATATCTCCCCTTAATTATTTAGGAAAATATCTATATATCATGTGATAGATAGGGTTATATTGGGTATTAAACCACATTCATCAAGGGAACATATCTTTTATGATGATATTGGGAGTCAACCTTGACGAATATGATGTTTTGTTGATTAATCCCATTCCATTATGTTTTCCTTGGTAGTGATCCTTGATTACTTGGGAAATTATTTTCTATGTTTATGTGTATGAAAATCATTTATGTCTTTGTCCAATGTTATGATCTCATTTATTATGTTCTTTGATTACCTTATGATTCATTTATTATAAACCCCCAATCTTTATTACATGACTCAATATTAAGATATTTGATAAAAAAAGTATCATTATAAAATGTTAATATTTTATTCTCAGGCCCTGATGTTCATGTTAGGTTTAAGTATCTCCCTTATTTACCCTTACTGAGCACCAGAGATCACCCTTTATTATTTTTCATTTCTCTTGGTTATAAAGAAAGTTTTGAAGAATGTTTTTTTTCGAAAAAACTGGAAATCATGGACCTTTCATAAAATGAAAAATTTACCAAAGACATAAGGTATGGATTTTATATTTATCCTTTTGAAAAAAATAAAAAGATTACTGGGAAGGGTATAGGGCCATAAACGGGCCTCCTTATTTTCTCCTTTGTTTTCCAGTGCATATGCTAAGGTATTGGATTCATGATAGACATTATTAATAATGTATCTCATGGTCGAAAGATGAACATGACAATTTTCCCATAGGGTTGTCAATTTCCAAGAGATATGTACCTGCCTTGATATGATAGCATACACTATTATTTTAGAATCACAGTCAAACCATACATTGTCCATGTTCATTTGCTTGGCAGTCTTGACAGCATGAATTAGATCATACATATCAGCGTCAAGGGTGGTTTCCATTCCACAATGACCGAAATTGAAATCAATAACATCACCATTGGAGTCCCTAAAGAAATGGACATGTCCTTCAAGTCCTGGATTTCCCTTTGAATCCCAATCAGAGATACATTTTATCCCACATGTGAAGCGAGGATACAAAACAACCTCAAGGGTGTGGAGAGGAGGATGGTAATTTCCTTACATGTTCATCCTTCTTAAAACCATAAGATTAGTCACTGAATTATTGTAGTAGGAAGTATACAGTGAATTAGAGCTCTAAACCACAGAAACTATTTGAGAAAAGGCAGCATTGAAATTGAAATAAACCTGATCGTGGATGGATTTATTCTAGCCTCTCCAAAGGATGTGAGTTAACTCCATGAATTCCAAATGAAATAGAACATCACCTTGATTTAACATCATCCTATCAAGTAATGTTGGATAGAAGACATTCAGAAAATTTTTAACAGGATATTGGACTCCGAACAAGTCAGTGAGAGAAATCTATAAGGAGGAGGTAGAATGGAAGCTAAGAAAATGTGGTCAATTTCTTCTTGGTGTTGGTTTAAAATCATAGATCTTGAGAAAAGATGTAGTCCAACCTGCTAGAGGTTAGCATCAACATGTATTTTATAAAAGGAAGGCCTCCAAAATAATCTGAACCTGGAGGGGGATCCATTTCTTTTCGAACTGATCAATCCACTTTTTTGATACAGGAATGGGATATTTGTAGAACAATATGGAGTCAATTTCCCACTCATTGTTGGTTCACAAACCGGAATTTCACCATTGTTATGGAAGTTATAGTTAGAAAAAATCTAGACAATGTCATATAGGAGTGAATTAGTGTTTATATTTGATCACTTATGGAGCTGATCATGTCAATATCCTGGTTCCAAGAAGAGATCATTTCTATTAGGGGGTTTCTAACCCAATTTTCATATCAGGATCACAAAGAAGAGTTTGCACTGACTAATCAGTGAGCCTAATTCAAAATTATATGATACATCATTTTGAGTTCAGGCCAAAATGAAGATTCCATATAGCAGGTGTTACTTTCCCTAATCATTTCTAGGAACCTCAGTCTAAGGAAAAAAAACATGTGATTACTTTTATTTAAGAGATTCCAAATAAAATGGGCCTGAAAAGACTGATTTAAAAAGATAAGTTTTCTATGCCAAGACCCCCAAAAACAGTGGGCATACGACACTTTTTCCATGAGACTGTAATGATCATTCATTCTAGGATATTACCACTCTAAAAAAAGTTATTCAAAAGGTTATTGATTGATTTTAAAATCTAGGTGGTCCAAATATAGACCATGAAAGTGTAGATAATCTTTGAGATGATCACATGCTTTATAAGACAAGATTTTCCAGTAAGGGTGGTAGATTTACCTTTCCAGGGTGCAAGAGGTATTTTTACTTGACTTAGGATGTTGAAAAAGTAAGAAGCACTAGGCCTTCCTTAGAACATAGGAACAAATATATAAGTTAATGGGAGAAAACCCTGTCTTATTCCCATGTCTTTTATAATTCTCATATTCCTGGATGAATATAAACTCTTAACAAAAAAAGGAAAGAATTTCCCTAATTAACTTATTGTCCTGAAACTTCTTCGTAATGAAAGAGGGATTTTTAAAAGTTTTTGATATTTCTTCTATCAACCCATGTGACTAAAATAATGTCATTAGCAAAGAATAAGTGAAATGGGGATTAAATAACTCTATATTACCTGATGGTTTTATTTTCACCATTATTCACCATGAGAAGAAAAATCCTACCGAGATAATCTTCTGTAATAGAAACATAAATTGCAGAGAGAGGATCTCTCTATCTCACACCTCTCAAGTACTTGAAATATCCCTCTAGGGAACCATTAATAATAATAGAAATGATTACAGAGCCAATTAGAACTTTGACCAAATTAACAGACTTTGAGTTGAATCCAAAGCTTAGGATAATTTTAAAACTATAACCCATATCAAGTATGTCAAACTCTTTTTTTGGATTTCATTTTTGAGTGAAATATTTCCTCCCCTAATAAGTTTCCTAAGAATGTTAACATGCTATGAGGCCAAAATAAGGCAATATTGAATGTTTCTTCCCTTTGATATATCCAAATTGTTTCCCGGAGACAATCTTATTAGAAATCCAAGCAAGCCTTGTAGCCATAATTTTTGAAATAATTTTGTAAATATTGTTCATCAGTGTAATAGGCCTGTATTGAATAATGTAAATTTCATTTTCAACCTTTGCGACAAGGGTGAAACATTGGGAATTCATACCATGAGGAAAAAAACACCCCTTTGAGGTAGTGTTTTACAAGAATGCAAACATCTTGTTAGAGCACCTACCCAAAGTGTTGATAAAAAATTTATTTTTCAATCCATTTGGCCCAAGATAGATGTCCTTGTTGAGACTAAAAACTGCATCGTTAATCTCAAAATCCAAGGGAGTGGCATTGAGCAATAGATTATCCACATTAAAAACAAGCATTGAAATGAATCCTTCCCTGATTTCTGCATTTTTTGGAGACCCATTGAAGAGATTATCATAGAAAGAGACAATGTGATTAGTAAGAGCCTACCATTCATTGAGAAATTTATCACCATATGTCAAGAGAGAGATGGGTTTATTCACTCTCCTTCCTCTTTGTAATGTATTTAAGAACATAAAATTTCAATCTCCATTATTGATCCATATTATTTTGAACTGGTTTTTTTGAATGATTTCTTTATGTTGGAGAAGGTTCTACAGCTTAGAGGACATATCTTCTTCTTGAGTGATCTCATCCAGGGAATTTCTCTTGGTAACCATCTCTTGAATGACATGAAGAGATCCTTCCATGGCATAAATTTCCTCATCAAGATGCCTGAAATGCTACCTTCTCTAGTATTTCATGATGACCTTTAGATTATTCAAATTATGAATGAGAGAAAGTTCCCTTCCATCATATTTCATTCATTCCCAAAAATCATTGATAAAAGATTGCAGTAATCAGAAGTATTCATCAAACCATTATTGAATCTAAAAGGAATGGGCCGCCTATTGTCATTTACAGGTAGATTTGTCAAAATAGGATGATGATTGGAGTTATTATTTTCCAATGTAACACAATATATGTATGTTAAAACACTATGGGAAGAGTGATTAATAAAGGATATATCTATTTTTCTAGCTCTCACACCATTCAAGTGACTTCTATACCAGGTGTACCTTTCCCCAATAAGATAAACCTAAAAAGGTTAATATCCTCTATACAAGCATTAAACACTCTAAATGAGACCAAACTAAAGGTATTCCCCATTTTTTCATCAGCATGAAAAATATAATTAAACTGTCTAATAATAAAAATTAATGATCCGATATGGTACCTGAGAGGTCCTTGATTTGAGCCCAAATATATCTTCTATCAGTGTATGTATCATAGGCAAAAACAACTATGAAAAAAAATTCCCAAGATTTTTAAAAAGTGAAGCATTGATCTAATTCTAGGAAAATAGTGGGATTGTTCATTGTAGAATTCACAAGAAACCATAACCTGTCCTGAGAAGGATAAAATTTAATTTTATCAATAATGCAATATGTACTATTGGCAATCAAGTTGTCCTACCTAGAAAGAATTTTTTTAATCAGTAATACCTATTAAAATAAGATTCTACTTACCTAAAAGGAGCCTTAAAAACATTCAGTACCATGGTTGGATATTTCATAATAGTTCTATAGAATACTCCTCATTTTGAACTTTTTTTAGGTGTGGTTTTCCCCTTTTTATTTTATCTTTCTTATTTCTTTCATATTTTTTGGATTTTTTCAGCAAATCTGGAACATGCAGAATTTCAATTTCATTGGATTCACTAGCATATGAAGAGTTTAGCACTGGTTCCTTTGTATTTTCACTGACATTATGATCTTTACAATAAAAGAAAGATTCCATAAATTGCTTGTGAATTGGTAAACGAGAATGAGTAGGATTGAAAACTGCTTTATTTGAACAAGCAATGTCCACCTGTCTGATTTCAAGGTCCAGTTCTTTCTATATGGTACCCGAACCATTTTCAAAAGATAGGGATCCTAAGGATTCCAATTTAAGATATTATTCTATGTTCTGGTAGACCATTACATCCAAAAATCCTTGGTTTATATGGAAGAGACAACAGAGAAAATGTTAGAGGATAAGCTGTTAGAAACAGAAACATCCAAAGCATCTTCCTTAATGGGCTCAGAAGATCCATTTAGTTCATCTTTCAATTCATTAAAATGCGGGGATATCCCAACTTTCTCTTCCTCTTCATCCATTTCATACCATGTTTTTCTTGTACTTCAAACCCATGCAACATACCTTGGGTGTGTTGATTTATCACCCTCAATTGTCATGATATATTATTAACAACATTCACCTTAAAAACTATCAGACTCACTAAATAATAGATGGATATATTTCCCTGAGATTTAGAGTAATGGACTCCATGGAGGAAAGAAGACTTAGTTTCCTTTATTATAATAAAGTCAGAATAAAAACTACAGGGATTGTGTCAAAGTAATTAAAAGATGTTTTATGTGTAAAAAAAGGTCACTAGTAAGCGATTACCATGAAAACAATGGAAATTTCAATTAATGAAATAGACTATAATATTAGTATGCCTAAGTTATAATAAATGGATAAATATTTTAACTGTGTAATGTATGAGAACTATACAAATCTATGTCCAAGGGATGAAGATCATAATAATAATTAGCAAGGTGGTATGAGCTATAGTTATACTTATAATAATGAAGGGACTACAAATGGAATTTTAAAAGGAAATATGTATTAATGAATAAGATGATGAATCCTAGTTAATTTTTTTAGAAGGATATGGAATGATTAAAGTGTTTATGTATTGGAATTATAGAATTATGAAATATAAAATTATATTTAAAAATAATGTTTTCATTAACGATTTGAAAGAATCTTTTGAATGATGTTTATTACCTAAAAAATTGATTTAATGGATATGTGATATTTTATGAAAAAACACATGATAAAGGGAAGATAACCCTTAATATTATCTTGATGATGATATAATGATGTTGGGATAATGTGGTGATGGATATGGATAAAGTATATTGGATGGTATTGATTACCTCAGAACTGATAAATGATTTATGGAAAATGTTGTTTATTTTACCATTATTAAAGTTTATTGGATTATTGGATTTACAAAATGTATTCAATAATATTGCATTTTATTCAAGGAATGGGGAATTATAAATTCTTTCATTGTGGTTTTAATATAATTTGGGTTATTACCTTGATTAAAGAAAATATATGACTAAGGTATTCACATATTTGTTATTGGATAATCAAGAGAAACATTAAGATATTTTGGGGATTAATGATAAGATGATTTTGGGAAATTTCATGGGATTTTTTTTTATGAATTTCTAATTTTGGAAGGGTTAAAAGGTTAACCAATATTTATGGAATGGTTTATGTTGAACTATGAATTATGTTTTATAGATTAATATATTACATCATCATAATAATATTTTTATATATTGGATAAACTATGCTAACCACTTTGATATAACTAGAGATAAAAGGAATGACGTATCATTTTATTTTGGATCTTGTCATCCATTAGTGATTAAAGTATAATAAAGTAACTTTATTTCTTATATTAAGAGATGAAGTGTAAATTTCTTGAAGCATAACCAAAGGATAAAATTGGGTAGATGATACATAGTAATGTTATTCCATAGGTGTCTCGGTCCATTTGAAGTTCTTGATCATATCAGGATAGAAGCCCTTAAATTTGAACTTTTATCTGACATCTCTCGAGTCCATGATTTGATCCATATATATATCATATGGATTATCATACTTGACCCTTCCCATGTACTTAACTCAAAGGTTATACTACTAGAGAAAGATAATTTTGATGATGAGAAACTAGTGGAGATTATAGATTGTACAAAGAATTTTATATGAAATAAGATCACTCATATGGTCAAGGTTTTGTGGCGAACCAACCAATTTGAAGATGCTACCTGGGAACTTGAGGAAATAATGAGGTGGAAGTATCCTCGTTTGTTTATATTAGAGTAATGAATTTTGATGGGGAAATTAATTTTAATGGGGTTAGAATGTAACACCCTAGGTTTTTATAATTTTGTTTTTAAATTAATTAAATTTCATTGATTATTTCTGTTACATGAAACATTGGGTTAATCTTTCATTACATGCAACACTGGTTTTATCTTGTTCTATACATGACACTAATTTTTAATGAACCATGAAAAATGATTAATATTATTATTTTTATAAGAGTGATATTACCTAGATATAAAACTAATTTATATGAATATTAATAATTATTTTTTAAATATTTAGTAAAATGGTTACATAGAAATAATACATATTGATAAAAAACCATTATTTTTCCATAATGTCTTTATATGTTTTGAAATTATTATTTTCTCAAAAAATATTATTTATTTCTTTCTATGAACAATAATAAAACTATTTTTGACACTTTTAAAAAAATTATTTGGTAAAATAAAATTCATATTTGAAATCATCGTATCAAAATTATCTTACGGTTAAGGTTTGAGAATTTTTTGAAAAAATTAATTTTTTTGATGAATTGTGAAAAATAAAGAATTTAAATTGAAAAATATCTCTTCATTTAAAATATTTATAAATATAAACTATATTTTAATTTTTCTTTATAGTAAAATTATTTAATTTATATATCTATTAAATCAATTTTGGTTATTTGTGTAAATTTCTTTCGGAAATGGGATTTAAAAACTTTGTAAACTTTTTGAACATTATCTCTTTAAAAACCAACTTCTGTGTCATGACTAGAGGATTAATTTTTAATTACATTTTTCGACTTATATAAATTTAATTTGGAAAAATGGATTCATAATTTCGATCCATAATAATTTTTATTACCTAATAAGTTAAAATAATGTTTTGACCAAAACGTATAGTGAAAAAAATATAAAAATTAATTACTACGGTGAAGGTAAAAATTGTTTTTCCATGGGTTAAACTAATAATATATGGATTATAATTACTATAACACTTTTAAAATTTCTATTTCAGTGAAATATTTCAGTATTATCCTTCCCAATTTCAAATATATAGTCATTTTCATGTTTTTTTTCTGGGGAACAACCTTTTTATTTTGGATCATTTTGGAAAATTTCTGTGTAGTTTTCATGTGGGTTCCTTTTCCAAACTTATAAATGCCCCACCCCACCATCTACTTATTCACACAATAAAGACATATATTTTATAAAAAAACTACCAAATTACCTCTAAAACATCTTTATCCATGTTCTAGTGCTCATAAATCTCCCAAAATACCAAAACAAGTGTCCTTACTAAGATATCCAAAGGAGGTTCTTTTAAGAGAAGGTAATTTCCTTCGCTAATATATTTCTTTTTCTTTATTTTTTTTTCACATTTAATTATTTATTAACTCTTATATTATAATAATAAAAGTATAATTTATATAATTATATGTTAATATATTAATTTAAAAACCTATATTCATCTCCACTTATATCAAATATGTTTTGAAATCATCATTTGTGTGTACGGTGGACTACTACCCTACAAACAGATGTCATACATTTTTCCGTTACCACCTCTCTCGACTAGGTATGATGATGGATGTGAAATATTTAAATGGTATATATAAAATAATTATAACTCTGGAGTCATTATATTATTTATAACACTTTAGTTTCTATTCCTTAGGCGATGCGATAAAGTCACTTATGAGTATTGCAGACTACCACCTTTCGAAGCGATGCGATTCATTTTCACTAACGCTTTAAAAGGAAGATAATATGTACAAAAGTAAAAACATTATATGATATAAATTAAATAATTATTTTACTATGGACATATTTTTAATTCTTAAACAAAAATATATCATTTTATTTTATACATTTTCACTCACTGAATAATGATAACGTCGTTGGTGTACGTGTGGACTACTCCCTTCATAAAGCGATGTGACCTTCTATTTTCATCAACCACCACATGAATAATATGAATAATATGTATAAGTATATTTAATTGAATAATGTTTTAGTTTTTATATTATTATCACTATTTAAATATAAAATATTACTTACCTCATTTTCGTAATGATATTGAAAAATGGAAATGTTACATAACCATATGTACAACCTACCATCTCCATGATCATAACATACTTAATTTCCCCCAAAAATTATTTCTTGGTTAGTATTAAAATTTAAATTTATTTATAAATATCATAATTATTCATTGATCATAATTTTGGATATTATTTAACGATTAACAATGTAAGAGGACCGAACATAACAAACCAAAACACATATGAGGAACCAATAGGTTATTACCTGAAACATGATTTTAAGAAGAAATTAGTAATAATTATTAAATAAATGGTTATAATTAAATCATATATGGTATAATATATATAATTATGGTACTATAATTTATTTATAATTAATATATAATTATTATAAATGAGGTTATAGAATGTATGTAAGAAGTAAGGACTTATGGTAAGGGATTTATAGTCTCTCTTTTATTTTTTTGGAGATATCTGATAATCCACCACTCATTTATTTTGTGTATTGTATATACTACATCATTGAAATTTTATATCATGAATCTTATTCTCTTGATGATATTTAAACATTCATTTGATATTAAAAATTATCGGGGCCTATGATTCAAAAGACTATTAAAGTGGTAAGGGATATGTGTATCAATTTACCTTTATTAAGACATATGTCATTTTATACACCAATATTATTTTATTAAGTTTATATAATTATCCTTTGATATGTAATATTAAGAATTTATTTATTCTTGGGATATTTAATGTTTCATTTAATGTTATACTTTCATGGGGATTATGATTCAATGTTACCAAATTGGTAATGGTTTTATCATACAATCTCATTATTTATTAGGATTGATTATATATATGATTCTAATGATAAAATACTATAATCCATCACTCAATAAACTCATGAATTTTCACCTTTTCAATTTATGTAATGAAAATAAATGTTTCCCTTCATTTTACTCTCTTTGTGTTCCTAAGATTTAAAAAAATGTTTTAAAATGTAAAACATCTTTAATTTTATCTTTTTTTAAAAACCTGTAACATCCCAAGTAATTAATGAATAATAGATATTTTTATCTATGTCTATTAATGAATTAGATAGTGTTTTAGAGGCTTAAAATGAGAATAAATCCAATCTTAAGCATGGAATACACTAATATTTTAAAAAGATTGTTTTACTGCCGTTTGATGGAAAACCATTTTTAAATACAACTTTTGACAATTTTATAATCTTTATTTGTTGAAATAAACTTATTCTTTATGATTGAGACATTGAAATTTACTTTGGGTAAATTTTTGTTATTTTTCCGATAAAGTTCTTTTTTAATGAATATTGAAAAATGTTGTATTTTAATTCAAAACCTATTTTTAATATAAATTATTTATATGATTAGATTATCTTTCGAATTGGTTTTAAAGTTAAATTAGAATATATTTTTACCATTTAATTCAATAGTGGGCATTGGAATTAATTTCACTTTGAAATTAGACTTACACAAGTGTCAATCTTTTGATACTTTTTGTTTCATAAAAACACGCTATTTGCTCTGACAATGGGAATTAATTATTAAATTAATTAATGCAACTTATATGTTTTGAATTTTGTAAAATAGGCATAATTTTTGAATTCAGAATATCAAATATATATTAGGTTGAATTTTTTGTATTTTTTTGAAAAACATCAATTTTTGATGAATAGTGAAACCACTAAGTGGTACTTAAAAAACTGATTTTTCGTTTAAATGAAATTTTACCATCTCTGTGTTTTGAATTTCAAAAATCCAACATACATGGTCATCATTAGGAGGTAAAATATGGTTCAATGGGATTAAAATAAATTTTTTGATGAATAGTAACTTTTAAGTTTTAATCGCGATGAGAGGTAATTAGTGTAATTTAAGGTAAAAAATAATGTTTTAATAATATGAAATGATCTTGACACATGTCCTACCCTTATTGGATATAAAGACCCATACTTTACATACATTGTTATTACATCAAAATTGAACCACACTTATTACAACATATAACAAAACCATGAAAGGACCATATAGGTATAATGTCTTTAGAAACTGGAAAGCATAAACAACTGGTTCATAAAGCAGCTACTTTGCCTCCCATTTATTTCATCATATCTAGAGTCCCTTTTTGGAATATCCTACTTAATAACATTCTTCCTGACCTGGGGAAATAAAACATACAAAAGGGTGAGCTCAAATGCTCAGTAAGTGTAAACGAAAGAAATATCAATCACATCATATACATAAGAACATAACTTTTGGAAAGCTTAACCTGCAAAAGAGATCATAATTTCATAACATGGGATAAATAATAGTAGTGAAATGTAATCCCAATAATCATAAATTAAAACATGAAACTTTGTGGCATACACACATAATCATTGAGAATCATTTCTTATTAGTCAAGACTCATTGCCAAGACTGTGTTAGTGGACAAAGTCCTTTTCTGAACCGAGTTCACTCCTCGTTTCAATCCTATTTCACTGAACCGGTATAACTTGTCGTTCCATCCATGTCTATATCATGAGATATAAAATCTTTACCCAATGCATTGGAGGGAGATATAGTTCCCACCCATCTCATAATGATACCATTCTTATTTGTGCCACAAAATCATAAACCATACATCATAACATAACCCATGTAATAAAAATGGGAATCTTAAATATCGTGACATCATAAAACAACTCATATAAGATAAAGGAATTCAAAAAAATAATTACATCACAACATAATCAAATCAATGTAAAAATAGGGATAAAAACAGAACCCTTTATTATCTTAGATGGAAAATAATTTTGATGAAACACTTGAACTCCAT
This sequence comes from Viscum album, assembly GCA_963277665.1. Taxonomy (NCBI): domain Eukaryota; kingdom Viridiplantae; phylum Streptophyta; class Magnoliopsida; order Santalales; family Viscaceae; genus Viscum; species Viscum album. Next base: position 278,503,541 of record OY728119.1, on the reverse strand, counting down.
TCTTGAGGAAAATATCCTTTATACTTCAAAAACACTTTTCCTTTCAAAAAATGTCATACAATTCTAAACTAAAAGAAGTTGATTAAAAATAAACTTGAAAACTTTTAAGGGAAGCGTCTTGGAAATAATGTTTTAAAAATCCATTCATGCCGTATAAGTTAAAAGAAAACATTCTTCTCGTACTTTTGTCGGAAAAGTCAAAAAGTACCTCGTATGAAAAACGACAAAAGATTCCTTTCATATCTTTTACTAAAAACTCACCGAAGGGTAAAATTGGATATAAAATATTGTATAATGATGTAAATATTACATATTCAGGAAAAATGGACGTGGATGATAAAATGCATCCCAGTAAATTCCAAAGTATAAACAATCTCGGATAAAAATGAGATTGTGATATTTCCCTTACCTTAGGTCCGATTTGCTTCATAAGTGTCTGAACCTCCTGTATAATGATTTAAATAATGCTATTGACTTATTACAAAATCATATGTATTTTTATGATATCATATATGGTCATATTATTAGCATCTTATTAGTAATATTTCATTACTACTTGTTATTCAGGTGTTTATTACTTTTTGTTCTTATGCGTGTTTTGTCGAATAAATTCTTATTATTCTCTTTAGGTTATAGATACCTCATTTCCATAATTTTATTAGTGTAATATATATCATATTAATTCATTCAATCCATTTATATAATCATTATTAAATGAAGATCATGTAGAATGAGTCGCATCACATCGTGGAGACGGTATTCCGTACGTACGCACGAGCGATGATATCGTTCCCATGATCGTGCAATTGTATTGTAGTGTATGTATACTATTTCATAACCAATATCACCTTACAATAATCATATATAGTTATTATTTACACCATTATACCCATCCAAGTAAGGTGGTGGGGGAAAATAGATTACACCACGGCGTGGAGACGGTATTCCGTACGTACGCACGCGCGGTGATTTTGTTTTCCGTAGGATGGATAGATGGTAAAATATGGTTGTTTCATACTTATAATAACATATCATTATATGAGTGATACTGATGTTATTACTTCATAATGAAACAACTAAAGAAGAAGAATAATAAATAAAGACGAAATAATCGGTAACAGGCATTACCTCTTCTTTGAAGGGCTTCTTTGAGACCTCCTTTTAGGGCACTAAAATTGGTCTTTGAAGAAGACCAAGACCTCTATGATGTATCTAGGGAAGTGGATAGGAGAAAGTGGCAGGGGTTGTCCGATCTTGAAGGCTCAAATTAATGTGAGGAGGAGAGGGAGGAGGTTCCCTTTTATAAGGGAGGAGAGGGGTACCTTTGGAAATATAAGAAATATTAGTTTATATTAAATCTCAACCCCACATAAAAACTTCCAAAATGACTCATATCCAAAGATTAGATGAGATAGGGTTGTAATCTCATCAACCAATAAAATTTAGAAATGTTAGTAATTTATTTTAAACAATATCAACTTGATTTATCCTTATTTATCAATTTAATTTTTTTTTGGTAATAATATTCTAAATTTTAAATTATTATAAATAATTACATATTTGTTGTGAATTTTCCATAATTTTACACTTTATGACATTTTAGACCATGTAAATTTTAATTTATAAATTTTAAATATTTTTGATATTTTTAAACAATTTTATAATATTTTATTTTTATAAAAAAACAATAGTGTCAATTTTGACACTATTCATTTATTTTAATTTAAATAAAATATATACAGAATATATGTTCGAAATAAAATCATTAATATATCCTAAACTATCATATGTATCTCAAAAATTAGTGGAGCACATTAAATAGTTCATATAATATTAATTTTATTATTTTTAAAACAATTTAGTTGATATTATAATTAATAAACTAATTTCAACATCACTATTGTGTCATAATAAATGATAATTATTTAATCCCTAAAAATTCTAAATAAATTCCTATGATGTAGATAAGTTTATTATATTTTTGGAGACTATTCATGTTCGAAGTTTTATGAAGTTTATCACTAAATTAAAATTATAATACTTATAAGATTTAAGAAAGTGACATGTTGTCACATTCTTTGGTTTTAATAATAATTAATTTATTTTCATGGAAAAAAGTCCATTAAATTAATCTAATCCGACCCTTAGATGATATGGGTCGACTTTTAGTCATCCAATAGGATTTTGGAAGGTGTTAGGGTAATTGTATAATCTTATATTTACCCTTAATTACCCGATTTACCTTTAACTATGGTAAATAAAACTTACCGTAGTTACTATTCATAATGCCCAAAAATAAAAAGTAGCCTATTAACATAATTTGGACCCACTTATTGGTGGTTCCTCCATAAAATTTTCACAAAGCGAGTGGTCTTGTTCCGTATGACTTTTTCACTACGATCTAGAATCTCTATCGGCTATTCTTCATAAGAAAGATCTTTCTCCAGCGGTACAACTTCTGAGCATAGTACATGTGATGGATCAGGTATGTACTTTCTCAGGAGAGATACATGGAACACATCGTGAACTTGAGAGAGATTCGGTGGAAGTGCCAATCGGTAAGCTACCTTTCCAACACGATCCAGTATTTCGAAAGGACCGATATATCTAGGGCTCAACTTCCCCTTCTTTCCAAATCTCATGACCCTCTTCCAGGGAGATATTCGTAAGAACACATTATCACCCACTTCAAACTCTAGGTCTTTTATTCGGTTGTCGGCATAAATTTTCTGTCGACTCTGAGCTTCTCTTATGTGTTGTTGAATAGATATGACCTTTTCTGCCATTTCATCAACGAGATCAGGTCCTAATAGCATTCTTTCCCCAACTTCATCCCAACAAGTTGGAGTCCTGCATTTCTTTCCATAGAGAGCTTCATAAGGAGCCATCTGAATACTGGAGTGAAAGCTATTATTATAAGAAAATTCCACTGAAGGTAGGTGTTGATCCAAACAACCTTTGAAATCCATAGAGCAATCTCTCCACATATCTTCTAGAGTTTGAATTGTTCTCTCAGACTGACCCTCTGTCTGAGAATGATAAGCAGTACTGGAACTCAACTCTGTATCTGGAGTATGCTGAAGACTTCGCCAGAACTTCGAGGTAAATATCAGATCCCGATCAGATATAACAGAAAGTGGTACTATATGCAATCTTACCACTTCCTTTACATATATCCTGGAAATCTGATCCAGGGAGAAATCCTCTCTAATAGCAATGAAGTGTGAAGACTTTGTAAGACGATCACCTATGACCCAGATAGCATTATTTCCTTTGGATGTTTTAGGAAGTCCTGTGACAAAGTCCATAGTGATTTTTTCCCATTTCCATTTGGGTATGGGTAATGGTTGTAACATCCCCTTAGACTTCTATCTCTCAACTTTAACTTGCTGACAAACTAAGCATCGAGAGACAAATTCAGCAACATCTCTTTTCATGCCATCCCACCAGAAGTACTCTTTCATGTCCCTATACATCTTCGTGCTTCCAGAATGAATATAGAATGAAGAACTATGAGCCTAATCCATCAGCTCCTTCTTTAATTCGGGGATGGGAGGAACACAAACCCGATTCCTAAACTTTATTATCCCATCACAATCAAGGTTGAATTCAGGAACATTTCTCACCTTCTTTTGTAACTCGACATCTTCTTTCTGTGCCTCTTTAATCATCACATGTACAGATGGTTGAACATTCATTTGAGAAAGATAAGATTTTCCCCCTTCCATTAAAATTCCAAGATCCATCCTTTGTAAATCCATAAATATTGGATCTTTTGTGATCCTCATCATGGATAAGCTAGCATGGTCTTGTCGACTTAATGTATCTGCCACCTTGTTTGCTTTCCCAGGGTGGTAATGAATTGAGCAGTCATAATCCTTAATTAGTTCCAACCATCATCTTTGGTGCATATTCAGCTCCTTTTGTGTGAAATATACTTTAAACTATTATGATCAGTATAAATGTCACACCTTTCTCTATGAAGATAATGCCTCCAAGTATTTAATGCCAAAAATTACCGCAGCTAACTCCAAATCATGTGTTGGGTAATTTTTCTCATGGATTTTCAACTGTCGTGAGGCATAAGCTATCACTATATCATTTTGCATAAGAACACACCCCATCCCCTTCTTGGATGCATCACTATATATAATAAACCATTCTCCACTACAAGGAAGTGTGAGCACAGGTGCACTGGATAACCTTCTCTTCAACTCCTTGAAATTCTCTTCACATTCCTCCATCCAAACAAACATAACTCCTTTCTGAGTCAACATGGTGAGTAGATTAGATAATCATGAAAAAACATTCACGAAACGTCGATAATATCCAGCCAATACAAGAAAAATGCAGATCTCGGTTACTGTTGTTGGTCTCGACCGTCTTTCGAAAACCTCTATTTTTGCTGGATCCACATATATCCCCTCTTTTGAGATTATGTGACCCAAAAATGCAACTTTCTGAATCCAAAATTCACACTTGGTAAATTTGTCATAAAGTTTCTCCTTTCTCAGGGTCTTAAATATAATTCTCAATTGATCTTCATGTTCTTCCTTGCTCTTTGAATAGACAAGAATATCGTCTATAAAGACTACCACAAATTGATCAAGATAGTCTCTAAAGACTCTATTCATCATATCAATGAAGATAGCAGGGGAATTAGTAAGACCAAATGGAATCACTATAAATTCATAGTGTCTGTACCTTGTACGAAAAGCCATATTTGGTATATCCTCCCTTTTGACCCTTAATTGATGATACCCTGAACGAAGATCAATCTTGGAAAAGTATTGAGCTCTGCATAGTTGGTCAAATAAGTCATTAATGTGTGGGAGAGGATATTTGTTCTTGATAGTGATCTTGTTAAGTTCTCGATAATCAATGCAGAGTCTCATTGATCCATATTTCTTCTTAACAAATAGAACAAGTGCTCCCCATGTAGTGAACTAGGGCGTATGAATCCCTTATCAAGATTCTCTTGGAGTTTCTTCTTCAATTCCTGCAACTCAATTGGGTCCATTCTATAAGGTGTCATTCAAATAGGCAAAGCACCCGGTACGAGTTCTATTGAAAACTCAACATCACGATTGGGTGTAAGACCCAGCAATTCCTCCGGAAAGACATCATCAAACTCCCATACAATGGGCATATTCTTAATTGTGAGTTTCTCACCAACCATTTGAGATAAATAACCTTCATTACATGGAATCAAGACCCATAAGATGGAAGAAATTTCCACTGGAAGGGTATGATCATCCTTGCATCGATAGACGATCATAGATTGATCTGGAATATGAAATGGGAATTCCCTTCTTTGGAAATTGATATGAGATCCATATAAATAATTCCAATCCATGCAAAGAATCGCATCAAATTCCACTATAAGAAGTATCACAAGATTTGTAGGAAGCACTTTCTCACAAACTTCAATCGGGGAAGAATTATAAACTTTTGATGTGACTGTTGTGCAATTAGGGGTTGTCACAGCTAACTCAATATCTAATTGTTGAGGTAATATGGTGATACTCTTAGAAAAATCTTCAGAAATGAAAGAGTGGGTGGATCTAGAATCAAATAAAACATTTTCTACTTTAGAGTGGATGGTAAGTGTACCTTTCACCACATGGTTATCGTACTCCACATCGCTGATAGAAATTGCATGTGACTTTCCTTTGTCTTTAGCCTTAAGATTTTGTTGATGTTGATAATCATCAACAACCCTTGGATTAGGGAATTTATTGTCATAATGCCCCATCTCCTTGAACTTGAAACATTGAAGTGTAGTAGGTTCATTCTGTGTGTCCCTTCCTTTTTTTGCATCATTAGACATCTTCTTCCCATCATTGTGGCATTCAAATGCCTGATGACATTCCTTTCCATATTTGAAACATTTACTTGTCCCTTTAAGACAACTCCCTCCATATTTCTTTCCACACTTTGAGCATAAGGGAAAGCCCATCTTCTTTTCAGTGTTCTCTTTAGATTTTTCTTTGAATTCCATTTTCCTCTTCTTATCAAACCCATATGACTGATGGGTTACTCCAATCTCCATCTCGACTTTGAGAGAACATCGAACGATTTCCTCGTAGCTATTGAAGTCCCTTATGGCTAACGCCCTTCAAAGACTTGGTTTTAAGACACTAAAGAATCGATCGATCTTACTCTCAGGTTGGATAATAATACCAGAAGTGTACCTTGGAGTTCTTGTAAAATTTGCTTCATAGGTACCAACAGATTCATTTTCCTTTTGCTTCAGTTCAAGAAACTCTTTCCCCATCTTTGTTCAGAGAATACAAGGGAAGTACTTATTGAAAAATAAGTTCTTGAACTCGTCCCATTCCATGGACCCAATTTCATCTCTTTGCCTCGTATTATTAATAAGATTCCACCATTGATCAACATCTCCTTCCAAACGATACACTGCTAGGATGACTTTATCATGTTCAGAACATTGAAGAACTGAAAATATCTTTTCAGTAGTACTAATCCATTGTTCAAAAACTAATGGATCAATAGACCAGCTGAAAGAAGGTGGACGCTACCACATGAAGGATTCAATAGAATGTTGCTCCTTCCTTTGCTCGTTTGGAAGTCCTGCATGATCCATAGCTTGAGAAAGTTGTGTGAGCATGGCTACATGATTTTTCATTCCAGCTCCCATAACTTTTGGTTTCTCAGGGGGACAATCATTTCATTGCCCATCTCATTCCGCATTAACACGGTTCCTTCGGGTTCCAGACATTGACTAAAACCAAGAAGAATAGTGTGAGCAACATTAATTATAATAGGAGAACCACATAATCAAGAATAAAATTTTACACTTAAGGTCTTATCTTAGGTTATTCTTGGTCATTTCTAAAACACTAAGATTGTGTTCTATGCTTAGACTTATCCTTAGGGTTCTTACTAAGGCTTTCACTTCCTAGTTTCCAAAGGTTGACTATACCTTTCCTCTGATACCAACAATAATGACCCATACTTTACATACATTGTTATTAATTCAAAATTGAAGCACACTTATTTCAACATATAACAAAACCATGAAAGGACCGTATAGGTATAGTGTCTTTAGAAACTGGAAAGCATAAACAACTAGTTCATAAAGCATCTACTTTTCCTCCCATTTATTTCATCATATCTAGAGTCCCTTTTTGGCATATCCAACTTAATAACCTTATTCCTGACCTGGGGAAACAAAAAATAAAAAAGGGTGAGCTCAAATGCTCAGTAAGGGTAAACAAAATAAATATCAATCACATCATATACATAAGAACATAACTTTTGGAAATCTTAACCTGCAAAAGAGATCATAATTTCATAACATGGGATAAATCATAGTAGTGAAATGTAATCCCAATAATCATAACTTAAAACGTGAATATTTTTGGAATACAAACATAATCATTGATAACATTTTCTTATTAGTCAAGACTCATTTCCAAGACTATCTTAGTGGACAAATTCCTTTTTTGAACCGAGTTCACTCCTCCTTTCAGTCCTGTTTCACTGAACCGGTATAACCTGCCGTTCCAGCCATGTCTATATCATGGGATATAAAATCTTTACCCAATGCATTAGAGGGAGATATAGGTCCCACCCATCTCATAATGATACCATTATTATGTGTGCCACAAAATCATAAACTATACATCATAGCATAACCCATGTAATAAAAATGGGAATCTTAAACATCGTGACATCATAAAATAACTCATATAAGATAAAGGAATTAATAAAAATAATTCCATCACAACATAATCAAATCAATGTAATAAGAGGGATAGAAATATAACCCTTTATTATCTTAGATGGAAAATAATTTTGATAAAACACTTGAACTCCATTCTTGAGGAAAATATCCTTTCTACTTCAAAAACACTTTTCCTTTCATAACGTGTCATACAATTCTAAACTAAAAGAAGTTGATTAAAAATAAACTTGAAAAATTTTAAGGGAAGATTCTTGGAAATAATGTTTTAAAAATCCATTCATTCGGTATAAGTTAAAAGAAAACATTCTTCTCGTACTTTTGTCGAAAAAGTCAAAAAGTACCTCATACGAAAAACGACAAAAGATTACTTTCATATCTTTTACTAAAAACTCACCAAAGGGTAAAATTGGATATAAACTTTTGTAGAATGATGTAAATATTACATATTGATGAAACATGGATGTGGATGATAAAATTCACCCCAGTAAATTCCAAAGTATAAACAATCTCAGATAAAAATGAGATTGTGATATTTCCCTTACCTTAGGTCCGATTTGTTTCGTAAGTGTCCGAACCTCCTGTATAATGATTTAAATAATATTATTGACTTATTCTAGAATCATACGTATTTTTATGATATCATATATGGTCATATTCTTAGCTTCTTATTAGTAATATTTCGTTATTACTTGTTATTCGGGGGTTTATTACCTTTTTTTCTTATGCGTGTTTTGTCGAATAAATTCTTATTCTTCTCTTTGGGTTATAGATAACTCATTTAAATAATTTTATTAGTGTAATATATATCATATTCATTCATTAAATTCATTTATATAATCATTATTCAATGAAGATCATGTAGAACGAGTCGCATCACATCGTCGAGACGGTATTCCGTACGTACGCACGAGCGATGATATCGTCCCATGATCGTGGAATTGTACTAGAGTGTATGTATACTATTTCAGAATAAATATCACCTTACAATAATCATATATAGTTATTATTTACACCATTATACCCATCCATGTAAGGTGGTGGGGGAAAATAGATTACACCACGGCGTGGAGACGGTATTCCGTACGTACGCACGCGCGGTGATTTTGTTTTCCGTAGGATGGATAGATGGTGAAATATGGTTGTTTCATACTTATAATAACATATCAGTATATGAGTGATACTGATGTTATTACTTTATAATGAAACAACTAATGAATAAAAAGAAGAAATAAAGATGAATGAATCGGTAACGGGCATTACCTCTTCTTTGAAGCCCTTATTTGAGACCTCCTTTTAGGGCACTAAAATTGGCCTTTGAAGAAGACCAGGACCTCTAGGATGTCTCTAGGGAAGTGGAGAGGAGAAAGTGGTAGGGTGTGGCCGATCTTGAAGGCTCAAATTGGTGTGAGGATGAGATGGAGGAGGTGCCCTTTTATAAGGGAGGAGAGGGGCACCTTTGGAAATAAAAGAAATATTAGTTTATATTAAATCCAAACCCCACTTAAAAACTTCTAAAATGACTCATATCCTAAGATTAGATGCGATAGGGTTGTAATCTCATCAACCAATAAAATTTAGACATGTTAGTAATTTATTTTAAACATTATAAACTTGATTTATCTTTATTTATCAATTTAATTTTATTTTTGGTAATAATATTCTAAATTTTAAATTATTATAAATAATTACATATGTGTTTTTAATTTTCCATAATTTGACAAATTATGAAATTGTCGACCATATAAATTTTACTTTATAAATTTTAAATATTTTTGTTATTTTTAAACAATTTTATAATATGTTATTTTTATAAAATAACAATAGTGTCAATTTTGACACTATTCATTTATTTGAATTTAAATAAACTATATACAGAAGATATGTTCTAACTAAAATCTTTAATAGATCCATAAAATGTCATATGTATCTAGAAAACTAGTGGAGAACATTAAATAGTTCATATAATATTTATTTTATTATTTGTAAAACCATTTATTTGATATTTTAATTAATAAAATAATTTACTCATCACTATTGTGTCATAATAAATGATAATTATTTAATCCCTAAAAATTCTAAATAAATTTATATGTTGTATATAATTGTATTATCTTTCTGGAGACTATTCATGTTCTAAGTTTCAGGAAGTTTATCATTAAATTAAAATTATTATACTTATAAGATTTAGGAAAGTGACATGTTGTCACATTCTTTGGTTTTAATAATAATTAATTTATTTTCATGGACAAAAGTCCATTAAATGAATATAATCCGACCCTTAGGTGATATGGGTCGACCTTTAGTCATCCAATAGGATTTTGGAAGGTGTTAGGGTAATTTTATAGTCTTATATTTACCCTTATTTACCCGATTTACCTTTAACTTTTGTAAATAAAATTTACCGTAGTTACTATTCATAATGCCCAAAAATAAAAAGTATAATATTACCATAATTTGGACCCACTGATTCTGAATATGGAATCCATTTTTTAAAATTCAAAATAAATATGTTTCAGTAATTAATTTAAAATAAATCCCGTTGTTAAGAAAACAGGTTTTAGAAGTTAAAACATTCCCAAAGATTGAAATGTTTTTACCTATGAATTCAATGTGAAATTAATGCTAATGACATACATTGTATTAAATGGTAATAATATATTCTATTTATACTTTAAAACAATTAAATATTATAATTTATCCATATAAATTATCTCAATGAAAAAAGTTGTTTTTAATTAAAAATTAGCATATTTTTACTATTCATCAAAATATGAAAGTTATCAGAAAAATATCAAAAATTTATCCAAAGTAAATTTTTATACCCTAATTCAAAAGAAGAATTTTATTTTGTTAAATTAAACTTATAAATATGTCAAAAACTAGATTTAATGTGGGTGCGCCATCAAAAGGCGGGAAAACTGTATTTTTTGAAAAATACTTCTTTTATCCAAAAAAACTGATTTTGCTTTTATACCTCATTCTAGAAAATGGATAAGTTGAATTAAAATGTTATAAAATTCAAAATTCTGTTTATACTATTCATAATGGCTATTTTTAATTATATTTTAATAGCATATCATTGTTTAGTGAAACTCGGTATTGCGTACGACGCAAGCTATCGAGGAAGGTCGCGGTTGCGTGTAAAGCAAGCCAAGCTAGTGTTGTGTGTAGTGAAAGATTCCTTTGACGATTTATATAACATAAAAACAAAATATCTCTCATAAAAGTCTCAGGTGTTACATTGTATGTGTCATGGCCGACCAAGACAATACATGGGTCAACTTGGGGACCCCATGGAGCCACTTTGGTGGGAAAATAACATTAATAACTTTTTATTTAATGTTAAAAATAAAATGACACAAACATGAGTTGTTTTACTAAAACAATTTTTAAATGGGGTTATAAAAGTCAGATTTTTGACTATAAATAGTCATTGGAAAGCTACAAATATTTCCTACATTATGATAGTTTGTTTATAATTTTTAGACATTAAATAAATTAAATTATTTATGACACCATGATGATGCATCGATTACCTCATTATTTAACGATTTAAATAAAATGAGAATATAATGTAAAATCTAAGACCTACACTTGTCAAAAACCTATTGGATGGTTGGATTTGAACCCTTATCACCTTATCCTAGAAATTTATAATTATGGGACCTTTTTTATCCTAAAATCATTTTATAACAAAGTATCTTTTCATAACTTTCCAAGAGTGCCCCTCCTCTTCTCTTATAAAAGGCCCCCACCCCTACCTCTTTACCCATACCTCTCAAGCCTTTGTCTCAGCCAAACCTTGCCCATTTTGTCTCTATAAATCCCTATCTAACTCTTAGAAGCCTCATTTTGGGCAGAAGTCTTCCCAAGAAAGCCTTTGAGTTCAAATCAAAAAGAGTTACCCGTTTTAAAGGTAGTGTTATCTTTTGTTTTCTTATGTTTTATTTTGCTTCTCAAACCCTATAAAATCTTTTTATTCCTTTATTTTGTAACAAAAAAGTATCTTAAATATACTAAGATTTTGTTATAAGAAGTATTCGAGCTACACTTACACACACCTACATCTAATGGTTAAAGAACACACTGTTTCTGTGGATGGAAAATTTTTGCCTCACGAAACGATGATTGTTCAATATTCTTTTAACACCTTCAAAGGTGGCCATTAAGATGTCACTATATTTATATATGGTATATAATATTTTTATTTTTTACTTAATCTTATGTATTTTTCATTTATGGCATACCTTTATGGTTTCCATTATGGGTAAACGCGATATCTTCATTTTAGGAAGTGCGGACTACCGCCCCTCAAAGTGATTTGATTCGTTAATACCATATATGGGATGTATAAAGGATGGAATTAATGATATTATATATGATATTATACTGGAATTATAATATACCTTTATATCATTATGATCCCATTTCATAAAATACGAAATAGAAATGAAAGTAGCGTTCATGTGTACGTACGACTTACCGTCTCCATGAATGGTGCATTTCATTTCTTACCTCTAAGCGTTATGTAATATTATAAATGTATGTATATACTGGATATATTTGATATATATGATATCTACATCATGATTATAACTATGGATATAATGGATACATGAACAAGTTGTAATTATAAAGAGTTTATTTTTGACTTAAGTACCAATGATCGTTAAAACGGCCGTTATTAACTTAAATGATTACATAGTGTTCATGACCTGGTAATAAGTAATATAAAAGGAATAATGAACTTGAAAAAGGTTCTTAAGAAATTATAAATTAACTCAAATTTAATATTCATGAGGTTAAATAACGATCGAGTCAAGTGGGACCCGTGGTATGGGACTTCGTCTCAATCTCCTTTCATTGAGGCATATTTTGTTTTATACACAACCTTATTTTATACGGTGTATAAACCCCTTTTCCTTTTACGTTTATCCAAAATGAATATTTTTTATACGAAGCGTTTTACTAAAAGAAAAAATGGAATGTTTTTTTCATACGTATGCGGCGACAATGACTTTTCCCCCGCCGTGACCATTATTTGAGTTTCATCTTCCTCTACAAGCCATACCTTTTTTTAAAAGAAAAATAAATACCATGTTTTAATTTTATTTTATTTTGGTATTGAAAATGGTTTTCATAATCTTTTTATATAAATGTGTTGTACTGATATCTTGTCATTGAAAAGTGGAAATGTTATGTTTCCTTTATGCATGTTTTATGTGATACGATTATTTTATGGTTCTTGGGAATTATTATGAAGATGGGTGGTTTCGTGATAAAATAAGGCTGGGTGAGCCTGATATAGCTCTCTAATTCATTGGGTAATGCAAAGGAGTTAAACATTAAGGTTTCTCCGAAGAGATTTAGGGAATATACTATGATGGGTATTCCAAACGTAACCAAGAGGGTTACTCCCTACGTAAGAATGTTATGAATGTCTGAAGCTACCTTTTTGTCTTATTATTTCTATGATTTATTCATGATTTAATGAGGTATGTTAAAGTGCTTATGTTTTATGGGTAAAGTTTTATTTCATTGATTCTTATGTAGACATGTACTCATGTTTCCTTTCCATATTTTTATATCCCTTACTGAGTTTTTTATGCTCATCCAAAGTTTTTGAAATGTTTTTCACATGTCAAGGGAATGGTACATGATATGATGATAGTGTCAAGGAATTGTCAAGAAAGAATCCATGTTTTATTTTAAATATGTTTCCGTTGATGGGAAAAATGAATACTATCTTTTATGTAACCGCTTTGTTTAAATGTGGAATGTAATGCATGTTTTATGATCTAATTCTCTAAAACTCTAAACCTGAAAAGATCCTCAACATGTATTCTTGAAATAACTCAAGATTATGTAATGTTTAAGGCTGCAGCCTTATAGTTGGTATTAGTGGTCGGTTTAGATAACTTTAGGAGTTAGAATTTTATTAAATTATTATCCAAAAATATTTTTTTTATGGTCATATTGAAATGATATAGCATTTGAAGATTACCATGTTGCTTCATCTAAGACATGTTTGTTCAGAATGGTTTTCCGCAGAGGAAACAAGGAAGCAGTGCTAGGAAGGCATACTGAAGGAAATAACCTTCCGAATCACCATCCTGAGATGGTCAGAATTGGAACTGAACAGTTTGTTGCAGAAATGGCGCAGTTTACTCAAGCGATAAATGGTGGCGGTATCCATGCATGAGATTAGCCAGATCAACCGTAGAGGAACATGTCAGTGGTGGAACATTTCATGAGGCAACATACCCCATCATTCAGAGGATCATCTGACCCTGCGCTAGCTGAAGGTGGATTAAAGAACTGGAGAAGATTTTCGATTTCATGGGGTGTTCAGACAATCAAAATGTTAGCCTTTCTATTTACCATTTGGAGGGTGAAGCAAATCATTGGTAGTCGATGGTTAAAAATATCAGGGACGCTGATGAGATTGATGCTCTCGGATGGGATGAATTTAAAGGAATGTTTCTTGAGAAGTATTTTCCTAAGGCTGTTCGAATTAGGATGGAAAAACAATTCCTGGAAGTGAGGCAAGAGGATGACTCAGTGGCTGCCTATGAAGAAAGGTTCACTCGATTTGCAAGGTATGCTCCAAATTTTATCTGAGACCTTGATAGTAAAATCAATCATTTTTACTCGGGATTAAATCCAAAATATTGAAGGGATTTAGCTTCTCGTGACTTCAAAAGTTATGAAAAGCTTGTTCGATGTGCTGAGAAGGTGGAAATCGAGTTTGCCGATGATCAAGTGTTCTATAACAACCAACAAAAGAAGAGACCGAGGTGGCAGGAGAAAGGGAAGAATTCTTCCAAAAGGTCTGATGGTAAGAAAACTAAGTTTCCAGTTTGTGATAAATGTGGGAAAAGTCATGCTGGGGAATGTCTTCTGAATTCTGTAAAGTGCTACCGATGTGGTAAGATGGGACATAAGGCTCGTGATTTCACTGAAAAGGATCAGGTTGATGGTAAGAACAAATTTTATTTACAGTTAGTGAACTGTTTTAAGTGCAATGAGATGGGTAATTATGAAAAAAAGTGTCCGAAAAAGAGATCAAGTGATGGGAAGTAGTTAGACTAAAAGCAGAAAGGGGTGGTGAAATCCTTTGCAACTACTTCAGCAGATGTCGGGCCATCAAATGAAGTTGTATTAGGTACTTTGTTTGTTTTTTCAGATTATGCTAGTGTGTTGTTTGATTCGGGGTCTACACATTCTTTCACCTCTGAAAACTTTTCTAGTAAAATGGGAATACCATCTCAAGAAATGACTCCTGAACTTTTTGTAAAAAAACCTGGGGGAAATGTTGAGGTAAAAAAGAATTTATAAGAATCTTTATATCCTTATCTATGGAAAGAACCAACTTACAAACCTTATTGTTTTACCTCTAGTAGAGTTTAATGTTATCCTTGGTATGGAATGGATCTCTATTTACCATGCTAAGATTGACTGTAGAGTTAAAGAAGTTTCCTTTTAGAAAGACTTTCAGTTTGTGTACATAAATGAACCCTTACTGTTGATAACTTATCAAGAGGCCAAGAAACTTGTAAAAGATGGAAATGAATGTTACCTTTCACACATCATTGAAAACAAAGGAACAGTTCAGATTAATGATGTACCAATGGTAAATGAGTATCCTGATGTTTTTCCTGATGAGTTGCCTGGAATAATACAAGATCGGGAAGTTGAATTTATTGTTGACTTAGTTCCTAATGCTAAGCCTATTTCAAAACCCCCTTATCAAATGGCTCAAATTGAACTTTTAGAGCTGAAGGATCAATTGCAAGATTTATTAGAGAAAGGTTTCATTCGACCTAGCACATCACTATGGGGTGCTCCTGTTTTATTTGTTAAAAAGAAAGATGGTTCAATGAGACTTTGCATTGATTATAGAACCTTGAACAACATCACTATTAAGAACAAATATCATTTGCCTCATATCAATGATTTGTTTGATTAGCTCTAGGGAGCTTAGTATTTTTTCAAAGATTGACCTGAGATTGGGGTACCATCAGTTGAAGGTAAAGGAAGCAGATATTCCAAATACCGCGTTTCGAACAAGATATGGCCATTATGAATTTGTAGTAATGTATTTTGGGATAACCAATGCACCTGCTGTATTCATGGACCTTATGAATATAATTTTCCATGAGTTCTTGGATAAGTTTTTGATTGTTTTCATTGATGATATTTTGGTGTTTCCGAAAAGTAAAGAGGATCATTAAAGACATTTAAGGGTTATTTTTCAAACATTAAAAGAAAAAGAAATTGTATGGGAAATTCAGAAAATGTGATTTTTGGTTGCAACAAATTTCTTTCCTTGGTCATATTGTTTCTAAAGATGGGATAACTATTGGTCCTACAAAAACAATGGTTGTGGAAGAATGGTCAAGACCCAAAAATGTAACTGAGATTCGTAGCTTCCTTGGTTTGGCAGGCTATTACCAAAGGTTTGTTAGAAATTTGTCACGGTTATCTATTCCAATGACTATGCTAACTCGGAAGGGTGTTAAGTTTATATGGACAAATGAATGTGATGATTGTTTTCAGGAATTGAAAAAAAAAGTTTGGTGAATGCTCCAGTTTTGGCACTTCCTTCCAGGAATGGTAAGTTTGTTATCTACAGTGATACTTCATTGAAAGGACTTGTTTGTGTCCTAATGCAGAATGATCAGGTAATTTTTTATGCTGCACGACAGTTAAAAACTCATTAGGTAAATTACCCTACACATGATTTGGAATTAGCTGCTGTTGTTTTCGCTTTAAAAATTTGGAGTCATCATTTGTATGGATTGAAGTGTGAAATATACACTGATCACAAAAGTTTAAAGTATATATTCACTTAGAAATAATTGAACATGAGACAGAGGAGATGGCTAGAATTAATCAAGGATTATGATTGTACAATTCATTACCATCCAGGAAAAGAAAATAAAGTAGCTGATGATTTTAGTTGAAAACGTAATGCTTCATTAACAATGTTGTGTTTGGAACGTGATACTTTGGTTAAGGATTTGATTAAATTTGGCATAGAAGTTGTTTTTACAAGATGACCTTCTATTTTGTTTCAGGTATTAGTGAAATCTTCTCTATCAGACAGAATTAAACAAGCACAGAAGCAAGACAGCGAGTTGCAGAAAAAGGTAGAGCTGGTTCAGAAGGGTAAGTTTCCTAAATTCAACATTGATAATGATTTTGTTTTGAGATTTGGGAAGAGATTGTGTGTACCTTGTGATTCACAGTTGAATAGAGAGTTGTTATGTGAAGCTCATAGTTCTCCATTTTCAGTTTATCCTGGCAGTACTAAGATGTATAGAGATCTACGGGAGTATAACTGGTTGGATGGAATGAAAAAAGATATTGCTGATTTTACAGTGAATTGTTTGACTTTTCAACAGGTTAAAGCAGAGCAGCAGTTACCAAAAGGGATGCTTCAGCCTTTACCAGTGCCAGAGTGGAAATGGGAAAATATATCCATGGACTTTGTTGTGGGATTGCCGAAGACACCTCTAGGTAATAATGGAATCTAGGTTATTGTTGATCGCTTGACTAAATCTGCTCATTTCATTGTTATACGAGATACGTTTTCCCTAGATCAACATTCCCGTTTGTATCTTAAAGAGATAATCAGGTTACATAGAGTTCCTCTCTCCATTGTATCTGATTGTGATCCCAGGTATACTTCTAACTTTTGGAAAGGCCTTCAGAAGTCTTTTGGTACTGAATTAAATTTTAGTACAGCTTTTCATCCTCAATCAGATGGGCAGTCAGAACGAACAATTCAGACTTTGGAGGATATGCTACGTGCTTGTTCGATGGATTATCAGGGATGTTGAGACTAACATCTTTCTTTGGTTGAGTTTTCTTATAATAACAGTTTTCATTTCAATAAACAGATGGCTCCATTTGAGGCATTATATGGTAAACGGTGTCGAACTCTAGATTTCTAGGATGAAGTGGGTGAAAAGAAGCTGATGGGACCCGAATTGGTTTAAGAGTTGGCAGAAAATGTTCAACTGATATAGAAACACATGAGAACAGCTCAGAGTAGGTAGAAGAGTTATGCGGACAACAGGAGGAAGGATCTCTCTTTTGAGGAAGGTGATCATGTTTTTCTCAAAGTCTCACCATGGAAAAGTGTGATGCGATTTGGTAAGAAAGGAAAGATGAGTCCAAGGTTCATTGGACCATATGAAATTCTGGAGAGAGTTGGATCAGTTTCTTACCGAGTGGATTTACCTCTAAGTTTATCTTAGGTACATAATGTTTTTCATGTTTTAATGTTAAGGAATTAAATGCCAGATCCATCTCATGTTTTGGGTCCATAGGTAGTTCAGCTGGAAGAGAACCTATCTTATAAGAAACAACCGGTCCAGATTCTTAACCATAAGGAGCAAGTGTTACGGAATAAGTTGATTCATTAGGTAAAAGTTTTGTGGAAAAACCAAATGATTGAAGAGGCAACATGGGAATTTGAAAATGCAATGAGGGCTAAATACCCCCACTTATTTGATAAGTAAATAAATTGTGGGGACACAATTTTCTAAAGGTGGGAAGGATGTAACGTCCCATGTAATTAATGAATAATAGATATTTTTATCTATTTCTATTAATGAATTAGATAGTGTTTTAGAGGATTAAAATGAGAACAAATCCAATCTTAAGTATGGAATACACTAATATATTTAAAAGATTGTTTTACTGCCTTTTGATGGAAAACCATTTTAAATCAAGCATTTGATAATTTTATAAGCTCTATTTGTTGAAATAAACTTATTCTTTATGATTGGGACATTTAAATTTACTTTGGGTAAATTTTTGGTATTTTTCCGATAAAGTTTTTTTTTTAAATGAATAGTGAAAAATGTTGTATTTTAATTCAAAACCTCTTTTTAATCTAATTTATTTATATGATTATATTATCTTTTGAATTGGTTTTAAAGTTAAATTAGAATATATTTTTACCATTTAATCCAATAGTGGTCGTTGGAATTAATTTCACATTGAAATTAGACTTACACTAGTTTCAATCTTTTGATACTTATTGTTTCATAAAAACTCGCTATTTGCTCTGGCAGCGGGAATTAATTATTAAATTAATTAATTGAACTTATATGTTTTTTATTTTGTAAAATAGACATAATTTTTGAATTCGGAATATCAAATATAGCTTAGGGTGAATTTTTGGTATTTTTCTGAAAAACTTCAATTTTTGATGAATAGTGAAACAACTAAGTGGTACTTAAAAAACTGATTTTTTGTTTAAATGAAATTTTACCACCTCTGTGTTTTGAATTTCAAAAATACGACATACATGGTCATCATTAGGAATTAAAATGTGGTTCAATGGGATTAAAATAATTTTTTTTGGTGAATAGTAACTTTTAAGTTTTAATCGCGATTAGAGGTAATTATTGTAATTTAAGGTAAAAAAATAATATTTTAATAATGTAAAATGATCTTCACACATGTCCTACCCTTATATGATGTGTTATGTCTACCCAAGACAATCCATGGGTCAACTTGGGGACCCCATGGAGCCACATTGGTGGGAAAATAACATTAATAACTTTTTATTTAATGTTAAAATTAAAATGACACAAACATGAGTTGTTTTACTAAAACAATTTTTAAATGGGGTTATACAAGTCAGATTTTTTACTATAAATATTAATTGGAAATATAAAAATATTTCCTACATCTTGATATTTTTTTATAATTTTTATACACTAAATAAATTAAATTAATTTTGACACCATGATGATGCAGCGATTACCTCATTATTTAACGATTTAAATAAAATGAACATATAATGTAAAATATAAGACCAAAACTTGTCAAAAACCTATTGGATGGGTGGATTTAGAACCCTTATCACCCTAGCCTAGAAATTTATAATTTTGGGACCTTTTTTATCTGAAAATCATTTTATAACAAAGTATCGTTTCTTAACTTTGCAAGAGTGCCCCTCCTCTTCTCTTATAAAAGGCCCCCACCTCTACCTCCTTACCCACACCTCTAAAGACTTTGGCTTGGCCAAAAACTACCCATTTTGTCTCTCCACATCCAATTATAACTCTTAGAAGCATCACTTTGGGCAGAAGTCTTCCCAAGGAATCCTTTGAGCTCAAATAAAAAAGAGTTACCTATTTTAAAGGTAGTATTTTCTCTTGTTTTCTTATGGTTTATTTTTCTTCTCAAACCCTTTAAAATATTTTTAAACCATTATTTTTTAACAAAACTAGTACCTTAAATATACTATGATGTTTTTATAATAATGATTCTAGCTACACTTACACACACCTACATCTAATGGTTAAAGAACATACAGTTTTCGTGGATGGCGAATTTCTGCCTCACGAAACGATGATTGTTCAATATTCTTTTAACACCTTCAAAGGTCGACATTAAGATGTCACTATATTTATATATTTTATATAATATGTTTATGTTTTACTTAATATTCTGTATTTTTTATTTATGGCATACCTTTATGGTTTCTATTATAGGTAAACACAATATCTTCATTTTAGGAAGTGCGGACTACCGCCCCCTCAAAGTGATTTAATTCGTTGATACCATATGTGGGATGTATAAAGGATGTAATTAATGATATTATATATGATATTATACTGGAATTATAATATACCTTTATATCATTATGATTCCATTCCATAAAATACGAAATAGAAATGAAAGTAGTGTTCATGTGTATGTACGGCTTACCGTCTCCATAAACGGTGCATTTCATTTCTTACCTCTAAACATTATGTAATATTATAAATGTATGTATATAATGGATATATATGATATATATGATATCTACATCATGATTATAACTCTGGATATAATGGATACATGAACAACTTGTAATTATAAAGAGTTTATTTTTGAATCAAGTACCAATGATCCTTAAAACGACTGTTATTAACTTAAATAATTACATAGTATTCATGACCTGTTAATAAGTGATATAAAAGTAATAATGACCTTGAAAAAGGTTCTTAAGCAAGTAGAAATTAAATCAAGTTTATTATTCCGGAGGTTAAAGAATGATCGAGTCAAGTCGGACCTGATGTATGGGACTTCGTCTCAATCTCCTTTCATTGAGGCATATTTTGTTTTATACACAAACTTATTTTATACGGTGTATAAACCCATTTTAATTTTACTTTTATCCAAAAGGAATATTTTTTATACGAATCATTTTAATAAATTACAAAAGGGAATGTTTTTGTTGTACATATACGGTGATAATGACTTTTCCGCCGTCGTGACCATTATTTGAGTTTCAGTTTCCTCTACAAGCCATACCTTTTTTTAAGAAAAATAAATTCCATGTTCTACTTTTCTTTTATTTTGGTATTGAAAATGGTTTTCATAATGTTTTTATATCAGTGTGTTTTATTGATATCTTGTGATTGAAAAGTGGAAATGTTATGTTTCCTTTATGCATGTTTTATGTGATACGATTATGTTATGGTTCTTGGGCATTATAATGAAGACGGGTGGTTCCGTGATAAACTAAGGGTAGGTGAGCCCGATATAGCTCTCTAATGCATTGGGTAACGTGAAGGAGTTAAATGTTAAGGTTTCTCCAAAGATATTTAGGGAATATACTGTGATGGGTATTCCAAACGTAACCAAGAGGGTTACTCCCTACGTAAGAATGTTATGAATGCCTCAAGTTACCTTTATGTCTTATTATTTCTATGATTTATTCATGATTTTATGAGGTATGTTAAAGTGATTATGTTTTATGGGTAAAGTTTGATTTCATTTATTATTATGTATACTTGTACTCATGTTTCCTTTTCATATTTTTATATCCCTTACTGAGCTTTTTATGCTCATCCCAGGTTTTTGAAATGTTTTTCACAGGTCAAGGGAAAGGTACATGATATGATTATAGTGTCAAGGAATTGTAAAGAAGGAATCCATGTTTTATTTTAAATATTTTTCAGTTGATGGGAAAAATGAATACTATCTTTTATGTAACCACTTTGTTTAAATGTGGAATGTAATGCATGTTTTATGATCTAATTCTCTAACACTCTAAACCTGAAAAGATCCTCAACGTGTATTCTTGAAATAACTCAAGATTAAGTAATTTTTAAGGTTGGGGCCTTATAAAACCAATTTTATTCGAAATCCATGTTTTCTAAAAATGTTTTCTAAAATATATTAAAATTGTAAAAATTATTTATTAAATTCATTTTTACCCATGAAATAATTTTTTAAAAAATGTATCTTTATGTTAAATTCAAAAAATCATGTTTGTTTTTCTTTTACCAAAAAATTGGACTGGTATCTTTTTTTTTTAAAAACATGGAATGAATAGTATTTAATATATTCATGACCACTCAATGATTTGAATCTTCTATTTTAGGTTTTAAAAAATCTTTTCAAAGAATATTTAATCCTTAATAATTAGAAAAATTTTATATTTAGATTAAATTATTTCAAATTTAGAATTATTTGGAAAAATTTAAATATTTAAAATAGTGTTTTAAATTATTTTTAAAGTTTCATTTATATGATCATAGTTTACTTTCAAATAAAATAATTTACGAAGTGTTTTATTAACTTTTAGTTTTAAAAAATTATTTCTAAATAAAAGTTATTTTCCAAAAGAAATGTTTTAAATGATCTTTCAAAATAATTTTACATCTAATAAAACATTCATTTATGTTAACTATGGCTTGCTTAGGATATGATCTAAGGATACATATCCTATTATTTATTGGAATTGGTTTTTATGGTGGTACGATGTTTATGAAACATGTTTCTCTTCCACAGCTTACACCATGAGGAAATTCTTATGAAACTCATTTCATTTCGCATAATTTTCTGTGATGAATGATGAAATTATTATGAAACTAATCACTTTTATAAAGGTTACGATACAATGAAATGTTTATGTAACCCATTTCATTTCATGAGTTATGATATGATGAATATTTTATGATCTTATGGAACACATACGTATGATTTTCATTATGTCATGGGTGAGACCTATATATCCTCCCCAATGAATTGGGTAATGATATATATCTCATGAGATAAATAGTATTGGAATGGAGGTGAACCCATTCTAGTAAGGGACCCTGTCTGCTACGATTGTATTTAGAGTTAACCTTAACTATTAAGATGTTTTGGGGAGTTAACATATTCCACTATGATAGACTTGGTAATAAACCTTGAATACTATGGAAAAATTTTCTATTATTATGTGTACACCCAAATTTTATTAGTTATGATAATGTTATACTCTCATGGCTCATATTATTTGATTCCCTTAGATTAACATTTTATGAAATTCCAATATTTAATCAATGACTCAATATTATGATCTTTTATGCGAAGATTATGGTTTTCAAATGTTATGCAGATGTTATCATAACTTTATGTCCATTTTATGCTAATGTATCACTCTAACTTACCCTTACTAAGAACCTATGTTCACCCTTTATTATGTTTCCTTTCACCATGTTATGAAGAAATGTTTTAAGTAGGGTATGTCTATAAAGACTACATAATGGAAAGATCATTTTGGGAGACACTAAATATGTTTCATGAAATTTAAATATAATGTATATAATATCCAAAGGCACTAAACTATTATGATCCTCAGAAATGTGTTTATAAAATTTATTGAAAAAACCATCTAAATGGATTTAATATCTCAGTATAAAAATCAAGGGTTTCTATAGTGGGTGGCGTTCGGTATGGGTTCTCAAAAATATTCTTATATAGTTTTTAATGAAATTTTGGGTCATGGTCTAGTGCAAGACCCTTATAGACCCTGATTTTTCGATTCTTCATCTACCCTATTTTAAAGGGGTTTTATTAAAAATTAAAGAAATATGATTTCAGGTATAAATATTATTACAAACCAATTTACATACTTCATCCAATGTTATCTTACAATAATTACTCATAAGTTTTCTTATTTCATAACTTGATCAATTCCAAAATGTCTTAAAATCTCAATAGTGTATTTCTTTTGACTTCCAAAATTTTAATCTTTATTTTAAAAAATTTAAAATCTAAGAAAATATTTATGGTCTTCCATAAATTCATTTCAAATCGTTTTATCATTAAGTCATAAAATTCATGACAAAGAGATTTTTTAGTAGATCTTAAAATGGAGTCATTGAAATAAATTTTCAAAATTAATAAATCTTTTGAAATAGATTTTAAAAACCATGTTAAATAATATTTTCCAATTTTGAAATAATTATAAAAAAGAAATTTAGTCAACCATTCATGTCGGGCCTAAGATGATATTTTTAAACCACAAAGAGCCTTAAGTAACTTAAAAACATGATTTGTAAATTTTTAATCCAAAAAAATGGGACGTTTTTCCACACAAAAAAATTAAAAATAAAACCACTTATAAATTATATTCATCATAATTTTGAAAAAGTTTAAAATTTAAATGACTAGTGAAATACAATAATATTATAATGGATTTAATCCTAGTGAGGGGTTAAAAGGTATCACTATAATAAATTTCTTATTATTAATTATTTTTATGGGCTATGGGTAGATATTTTTTATGTTTGATGTCACTTTGACCATCTAATTTATTTTTTACAACCCATTTAGTACCAATAATTCAATTATAATTAGGTCATTCCACAAGAGTCCAAAAATTAGTCCTCATAAATTAGTTCAATTACTCCGACATTGAGAGTACCCACTTTTCATCATTAATGGAATCATAAATATTTAGGGGTGTTTCGTTAGAAACAAGGAAATGATGTTCAACATCCTTTAAGACCAACCTTATATAATGAGTATCAGATTGAAAAAATCCAATAACATTTTTCAAGGGATGATCATTATATTTGATCACTATATTAAAAAAATGGATCAATGGTGGTTAGTCCACAATTTTAACATCTTTAAAATTTTGTGGATTTTTTAATGTCAAAATTTATACATCAACAATAGTTTTTAAAAAATTTGGGATGAGGAAAATTCTCTCCAAATTTTATGTGAATGAATTCATGTAAGGTGAAGGTCCTTTTTTTAACACTAATTATACTTTACTTAACATAGAGTATGCAAGAAAATACCATCATAAGATTTGGGGTAAAACATTACTAGGTTTTATTTGGTGTTAATAATTTATAATTTACATCTAAAAACTTTTAAAATGATGACTTCATGAATTTTGTTTTTTATAAAGCTAATATGGTACTTTTTACGGAAGGTTATTCTGAGAAAATGGTTCAAGGTATAACAAGTTGTATTAACCACATCAAACCAAAAATATTAATAGAGTTTAAATTCATTTAAGATAGAGTTATATCTATTTCTTGAAGATATTAATTCTATGTATCAACAACCCCATATATTACCGGAGTATCTAGAGTCGAAAATAATGATTATAACCATGTAAAGTACAAAGTTCAACAAAGTAGTTATTATCAAACACTCCCCCATGAACACTCTGAAAAGATATGATATTTTATCCTTTTTCATTTTCAACATTATTAGAATATTTATTAATTTAGTTATAAGAATCATTTTTATGTGATAAGAAATAAACCCATTAAAATATAGTATAATAATTTGTAATTAGTGATGTGTAAGATTTTCCTATTATACTTATAACATGGGTCAATCCAAAAATTACAAGATGAATAAGGTCAAATAATTTATAGGAGGACACTTCCATTTTATAATTAATGGATGTTTATATTTTTCTTACCAAGCTATAAAGGTTTTAAAACAATGTAATTTTTGAAATGAAATTTCTATAAATCTCATAGTAGAAGATTGCATTTTTTTTACAAGAGTGTGTGTGATAATATGAAAAAGGAACATATTTTAAATACATTAACCAATATCTAGATCACTAAAATTTTTAACAATTTGACATGAAATATATTTTAAATAAATAACATAAATATTTAGAAAATAACAAGAAAAATTTAAAATATTTCTACTAAAATATAATATTTTATGATGATCTTTTTCAAAATAGAATATAAATACATTATCAATTAAAAGGCTAATAATTTGAAAATTATTCCTTAAACCTTTAACATATAAAACATCTTTTATAATAGAATAATTTAAAAAACCAATGGTATATATAATGATAATATTGCTTCTTAAGTTATCACCAAAAATATGTCGCCTCCATCGAGCATTTATAAATGATTCAACTTAGAGTAGTCACCACACATGGGTCTCAAGCGCCCACAATCCAAGTACCATGTATCTACTTTGGTTACATCATGAGACACTTTTCCTTAAATAAAATTAAATATATAATTATTTTAGTACCCAAACATTGGGTCTACTTATGTTATCGAAAAGATATTTTGGAATCCATACTTGTTTAGAAAGTGATTCCTCATAAGAATTTATAAAACAGTATTACAAGAGAGATGACTTGAATTAAGAATTCCATAATATTATTTTTTTCAATCAAATTTATAAATAATATGCCCATTTTTTCTATAATAATTAAAAAATTAACTTGTGAGGACCCTTTTACAAAATTTTTATTATTTTTTAAAGTGTTTCCATGTTTTTAAAACCAAATTCATAATTATTTTTTACATATTATTGGGGACATATAATTTTATTTATATTTTTTTTACCTTTGGTGAATTTAGAGATTCAATTATAGAGATCCTTAATAATTAATTTAATTTCATCAACATCATTTTGTACTTTTCAATTTCAAATGTAATACACTTTTTTATTTATAAAGATGATTCTTTTTTAAAACATGATTATATTTATTTTTTATTTATCTATATTTTTTGTATTTTCAAAAATTTTATTTTATAATTCTTCATAACCTTGAATTTATAAATAAGAAGAGGTTGAAAAATCATAATTGGAATAAGTAAGAGACTTAACTTTATCACATACTTTAAATTCATTTATAATCCATTTGAAACTTCAATCACCTGAGTCGGATGAGGAGAGGTAATCTTGAATTACACTCTAAGTAAAAATTTTCAGTGCTTTCTTAATTTATTATTTTCCTTTTTGAGTAAGTGTAGATATAGATTTATGTGACCCTTTTTTTTAAATAATAATAACTTACTGCATCTTCTGTCCATTTATTTAACTTTTTATCTTGTTTAAATGATTTATACTTCATCTTGTATTTTTTTACTTTCTTGGATATATGTCTTATCTCAGTTTTACTACCAGAATAATCATTAATGATTTATTTTAAAGAAATTGTATTTTTTTCCTTCACTTAATTTTATTTTCGTTCAACATTTCACTTCATGTTGATCTCTTAGGTCATGAGATAACCAATAGGTTCTTCGACCAATATTTTCTTAATGACTTTTTCTTCTATTCGTTGTTACCTTGGGTTCCCAATTACTTGGAAGAACATAAAATATATTCTTTATAAGATTTTATATTGAATTATCTCCCCTAGATATTTTATTTCATTTAATATATCAGTAAATTAGTAAAAATATTTGAAATTGATTTATTTTAATTTATACTAAAACATTTAAAATATTGTTTATACATGTCAAGTATATAATATATAACATTATTAGTTCTTTTATGATTTTATTCTAATAATGCGAAAATTCATTGTTATATTTACAAGTGGTGAAAAAATTAAATTCATTTAAATAAAAACCACAATAAATATAATTTTTTTCTTTCTGTCTATTTCTAAAGTAGAAATTTCATTGGGATTCAATTTTTCTTCTAATCTATTGGGTGTTGTGTAACCAGTCATAAGAATTATCCAAATATAATAATATATGATTCCTAGAAAATTATACATGAGAGTTTTCTAAAAATAATATCTAGTTCAATCAATGAATGGGGAATGAACCATTGATTTTACATCAAGAGTACCTTATCGGTCAGAGGTAGAATCAATTTTTGAATGATATTTCCTTGAAATCAACTAAGATTTTCAAAAACCAAATTTTGAAAATAAATAATTTTTTTAAACACAATATTATTATATAAAAATAATTTTTCATAGTAAAATGGAATGTGGGTGGAATTTCCTTTAGATTTTTTAAAACAAAATAAGGTGATAAAAATATGGAAATAACAAATTAATCAATGTTTGCTAAATTGAATTTAATACCATGTTTGAAATTAAAAATAAGAAGAATAGTGGAAATAATACACTAAATAAGTGATATATTTATTTATTATATTGAGTTTATTAAAGACTAATTTATTAACTGAATGAATGTAATTAAAAATAATTTTTTTTTATGGAAAATAAAAGACAAAGAGAAAAATTTGTTAAGGAAGGTCAGTTATAGCTAAATAAGAGATCGTATGTCTTAAACCTCAACAGATGAATGGTTTATGAATATACAGAACATTACATTAAAAGCATCTAAAATCTAAAAATAACAACAAACCTTGTATTTTATGGTAGTAAAGAAGATCTAAAAAATTTGTTTTACTTTTTTACCAAGAATTGAAAAATACAGACCTTGATTTTATTAGTTTAGAAAGAAC
The DNA here is from genome assembly GCA_963277665.1 of Viscum album. Taxonomy (NCBI): domain Eukaryota; kingdom Viridiplantae; phylum Streptophyta; class Magnoliopsida; order Santalales; family Viscaceae; genus Viscum; species Viscum album. The sequence goes on along the minus strand of OY728119.1, from coordinate 278,475,331 downwards.
GCAAAGATAGAGAAAAAGATAGATTCTTTTAGGAACAAATACATTAAATAAAGTCTCTCAATTATATTTAAATAAAGAAACTTTAAAATATATATAATGAAAGTGTGAAATATTAGAGGTCAATTCATTTATACAAAAATTTATGAAGTTATATCAATAGGAAGAAGAATTTTAGTTGATTCAAGTTTTAGTTTTATATAGATCTATGGAATTCAAAAAATTTTAATATTCTTTCATTACAAGACTCTCGTGGGTGGTATTAATAGATTACAGTTTCCAATAGGATAATTTTAATGTAATTGGGTAAATTGTTCCTTGAATACTTCTATCAATGCACTCTTTGACATCCAGGCTTGACACCATTGGCTCGCTGCCAGATGCCACTGGCTTGGCGGTAGGCATAGTGAAGGATTCCGGGATACTATAGACTCTATCGGTTGGATATTTCGTTCAACGAAGTATCTATTTATAAACCCTGATTTCTTTTGGTTCAATATAATTCCACTGGATGGATTATGACACTCTACTAGGTAGATGGTGGACATACAATTGTTGTGGTCCTTCTATCCAATTTCATCGGGTGGCCAGTGGCACTCCAACATGTAGCTTCTGGTAATAAGTTGTGTGGGATGCTATTATGGTCTACATAATTCACTTCGATGACTTTTTTTATTCCACTAAAAACCTATCTCTATTTCTATACATAAAAATTTAAATATCATTAAATGTAATGAAAAACATAGTAATAAGTGTTTATGATCATTTAAACATTCTAAGAGAGTATGGTATAATAGGATTCTCTTGAATTCCACTACTTCATATATATCCAAATTCATTAATTTAGACAAAAAAATCTATATTTTATTAGGAAAATTTATTTGGATTTCTTAATCTTTCAATAACTCTTTATTAACATGCTTAGTCTTCTAGAGTTTTTCTCATTGTTTTCATATATGTTTCCTTTATTTCCTTTCCTTTTATGTTACTTCTCTTTAATACTATAGAGATGTATTCTGACTACTCTTATCATGGGCTCGTAATCATTGGGATATTCTTAATCACATCTTCCATACATATCTTATAGACCCATAAATATTTTTTGAGTGAACATATGTGATGTTGTTCTAATTATATCATGTTTCTTTTGTAAACTTGTCCCCAAATTCTCACCAAAACTTCTACTTGACTCTCTCCTATTTCATGGAAATAAAATATTATTCTATAAAGAGTATTTTTTTGTCTATACCTTCTATAAAAATAGAAGAAACATTCAAATAATGGTCTTATATAAATAAGTCTATAATATTATTGGTATTTTATTTCTTTTTAATTAATCTTGACATTTCTTCAGGAACAATTATATTATTGAACAATACCTCTATTCCGTTTATTTGGAAGAGTGTATCTTATTTTTCTTATTAATATAAATATATTAAGGTTTATTTTCAGGATTTTAATTTTTCAAAATAGAATATTTTCTTGAGATAGATTAAGAATATATTTACCTTTTATGTTGGATTATTTAATTAGAATGGCTTGATAAGACTTAACATTCTCCTCTACTAATATACTTAAATCTTCCAGGTTATATTTCAATTCATTTTGACCCTCAAGACAAATTTATTGTGTATTAAAAATATTTACTAATTTAATTTCTATTTTTATCCAATATATATTATCATATTCACATTACTAGCAATATTTATAATATAATTTTTAATCTCATCAATTTATAAAACATCTTTCCTAATATAATATTACTTCTAGTTGCCATATTTTTTTCCCATTCTCTAGATTCCACTAAACATTCTTGAGCTAAGTATTTTTTCAAGATAAGATTCCAACTAATTGTTTAGTCTTTATTCAAGATCTATTATCTCTTATAGGTCATTATCAAGGCATGAAGAAACAAATCCATTTTAAACATGGGTAATGAAATTTAATTCATCTTTTGGGGATCTACTTAATCGTGAATTGGATTTTACATAATTTCTCATAAAATTCAAATTCTTATTTTTATAATCATTGTTATTATTCTTATCATTTTTTCTTTTTTGAGGTTTCTCATATTCTTCATCTAATTTATATCCAAAGGTTCTTTTCTTTGGGATTTTGTAAAATCAATGTCTAATTACATCACAATTATATAACTTTGGTAATTGTTTCTATTTTCCTTGGTACCTTCCATTTTTTGATCTTTTTAAATATAATTGAAATAATTTCTTTTACATCATCTATTCTTTTCCTTTTTACTCATCCACTACCCTTTCACACATATTCTCTATGAATGAAACAATCTATAATCTAGCAAGGGGTATTCATGGTTTCTTGGAACAATGTCAAGGTACCACTCAATGTAAGGTCTTACCTAGTTCGTTGTGTGTGTGTGTGTGTTAGAGGTAACAATTTGGATTTGATGGAATTATAGAGTATTTTCATGATTGTTAGTGGTGTATAATTGTTTCATTTTACACCTCAATGATGATGATAATATTTATTTTTTACAAGATTATATTATGGCCGATGACATTCATTTTTATTTCATCTGCAATGAAAATAGTTTTTAGTATATGGTTGATCTTATAAGAGTGATGTGGCCTTGAATTGATAGAAAAAATTATAATTTGTTTGGTTTTTATGTTGTATAATGAAATAAATGTTGTTGAATAATATTTCCTAGGTTGTTTTATTTACTGGAATTTCTCTTCTGATAATTATGGTTCGATGATAACAGTGTGTGAGGATCACTTGGTGCTTATATTAGGATCCAAGAAGCCCATATCACACGATTCATTCATCAAAAATTGTATCTTAATTAATCTATTCCTATCTATTCACCCCCACCATGACCATTTCATTTGTTAGTATGAATTTCAAATTTGGATGTTTTGGCATGATTTTGAATTCTTTTTGGTGTTTTTGATTGTTTTTCTCATTTATGTGGATATGGATCTTGGTTTTTGTGTAGTTATCACTTATCCAAAATTGTATTTTAAAAAGAAAAAATTATTTGGGTGGGTGGATGAAGATACTAATCATCTTTACTAACATTTGAATCTCTTCACTCTACAACATCTCTATTTCTTACATTACTATTTCTCATGGATTTAGAAACCATATCATATTTTACCTTTTGTGAAAGTTGGTTCCATTCTTTATTCATATTCTATGATAATATTAGGAAGTTCATATTAGGAAGAATATTCTATATCCTCTAAAGCTAAAACCTCTATAATAAATCTATCTGTAAAATATCTCTTAAGATTGTTTATAATGGTATAATCATCCATCTTGTCACAAAATCCTAGGATATGGAACACAATTCCATTCAATATTTTAAAATATAGGTAATTTTTCTAATCAACCCCCATATTTATGTATTAAAATATGATCATCCAAACATGTAACATGTCTTCCCTAACATCAATACTTCCTTCATAACTACTTTTAAAATTTTCCAAAATATCCATAGTAGTTTGGATTCCCAGGAACTTTATGTAGAGCTATTAATAAATAGATATTTAAATTTAATTTTTATCCTTATCTATATTCTCCATATTTACCATTTCAAAAAGGTTCATATCTAATTCCTCATTGATGGGTTAAAACCCCACTATTTCAGCATCTCTCACTTGTAGGCCTAGATTAAAGGAATAGGTTGGCCTCATATTTTTCCATTAATGATAGTTACTATCATAAAAATTAGGGATACCCCTCTATTATACTAGTTTGTTATGGTCATCATATTAGGTTGGTCCAACTTGTGGTGGCTTATACCTCACACCGGCCTACTACTCCCAAATGCCATGCTGGTCAGAGACACTGACAAGACACTATAAAAATGTGGAATTATTGTAGTAGCATGTGATTGAACATTATAGCAGTTTAGAATTAAATATGGAACTATAGAAACATGTGATTGTAAACACTAACATTTCAATGTATCTCTATGGAATTTTGATAACTAGTTATTGTAGCATAATGGACATATTGTATGGTTGGTGATAGATTTGTATTGTCTTATCCATCATATCATTCGATTTTGGTTTTCATGGTGTATGGAACTCTAATATCATACCCTATATTGATAGTCCCAAAATAGTGAAGTGATTATTCCTCTCTATAGACATAGGCATTATTCATGAACCATACAAATCATTGTGTCTCGTGTTCACCTATTTTTTTTTTATTTTGTATATTTTTTCCATTTTACTCGTATTCAATGATTCAATGATTGTTTTCTGTAACACCCCATGCTTCCACGGTACGTTTCCCTTCGAATAATGCGATTGCGTGTGTTGTACGCAACCTCGAGTTCTAACACACACCACAACTAATTAAACTAGCCGTTGTGAATAGTAATACCTAATTTTTGAAATCATATATATTTTATATTTCAAAATGGACTTCATTTTTGGATTCGGAATATCGAAATTAGCCTAGGGTGAAATTTTTGTACTTTTCGGATAACTTTTATATTTTGATGAATAGTGAAAATTACTAAATTTTAATTAAAAACAACTTTTTTAATCAAAATAATTAATATTGATAAATTATGAATTTGAGTGGTTTTAAAGTATATTTAGAATATATTTTTACCATTTAATATAATGTTGGTCATTGGACATAATTTTACAATTAAACCGAACATAAACAAGTGTCAATCTTTTGATAGTTATTATCTCTTAAAAACACGCTTTTTGTTTTGACAGCGGGAATTAATTTTAAATTAATTTCTGCCACTTATGTGTTTTGAATTTAGGAAAATTTATTCCATATTTGTAATAAGGATGTTCAAATTGTGTAAATAGGTAACTTTTATTTTTAAACATTTTGAATAATTACTGCGGTAAATATTTTATTTACCATGGTTAAGGGTAAATCCGGTAAATAAGGGTTAAAAAATAATATTATAATAATACTAAATTACCCTAAAACGTGTCTTATCCCTATTGGTTGATACATGGTCGACCATAGGCATCTTTGGGTCGATTTTTGGACCCCATGGATCCACTTGTAAGTGATAATGACACTTTATTTTAATTAAGTTAAAATGAATACAAAAATGACACAAGCATATATCTTTTAGCAAAACAATTGTTACATAGGGTTATATATGTTGGATTTAAGATTATAAATATTCATTAGAAATAGAAAACTATTTCCTACATAATGATATTTTATTTATAATTTTTAGACATTAAATAATTTATTTTATTTATAACACAATGATGATGCAGTAATTACTATAATAGTGAAAAATTAAAATAATTGATATTATAAATACCCAAATAAATATAATATGAAACTTTTAATGAATTAAACTAATTTTCTAGGATAATATGATATATGAGGATTGATTTAATGGACTTTGTTAGAAGTAATCAATCTGTTATGAGTTTCACAAAAATCAACTATTGAATAGTGTCAAAATTGACATAAAAGAGTTCTTAAAACAAATATTATATTATTAATTGATATTAAATTTCTAAAAATCTAAGGTTCGGCCAAGATACTTATATCATGATAGTTTCATCATTAATGGATCACTTGGGGGTCGCGTGGATGTATATAGTAAGTTTATTAACCATATTATATAAAAATACAAAGAGACATTGTAAAAGTGAAACTAATTAACTTAGAGTTAATACTTAAAGATAAGGTTAATATAAGTACCCAAACCTGTCTAAATTCTATTTTTTGAGTTGTTTTCGACCCATCCCCACCTTAACCTTTTAATAGTCAACTTTGGAGCCATTAGAAACCGAATATGAATTTATTATAAATTAATATTTTTAGCTTTTCCAAAGGTGCCCCTCACCCCTCTTATAAAAAGGCACTCCTCCTTCTTATTTCTTCACACCTCTAAAGCCTTTTGGTTCGGCCAAACTCTGCCCAAATACTCTCCCAACATTCCTCAATACAACCTAGAGGCCTTAGTTTGATCAGAAAGCCAAACTAAGGAGCCCTTTTGATCAAATAAAAAGGAAGAACCCGAAGAAGAGGTAATGTTTTCACCACCCCTTTTCCAAGTTCATTTCTTCTTCCACTTCATCTTCCTTTGTTGTTACCATTCTAAAATAATAACTCCAGTATCATTTATATACTGTGATGTTATTATAAATATGGTACAACCATATTCAGTATTTTATCCACCCTTTGAATAACATGTCACCATACGTGCGTACGTACGGCTTACCGTCTCCACGTCGTGGTGTAATTGTTATTCAACATAATATTATTTGGATGGGTATAATAATGATGTATAACTCATGTAAATAATAAATATAACATGTTAATGATTCTGTATATATGATATAACATCAATTTATATATTATTTTAATATCAAAAGAATGATATTGTCGCTCGTGCGTACGTACGGACTACCGTCTCCACGAACGCGATGAGATTCATTCTCCATCGTAACCATTAAAGTATAATTATCATTTGATGATTTAAAAATGATGTTTAAGGACTTGATATAATTATGGATATGAATAATATACAACCTATCCTTTACAAACATGTCTTACGTAACAAAACATATGAAAGAAAACAAGTAAGTTAACACCCGAAACAACGATAATACTAAGATATTGTTATCAAATCAATATTAAAAGATCATATATGATATCATATTAATGTATATGATTCTTGTATAATTTAATAAAAATTATTTCACCATTATACAGGAGGTTAACCTACCCCAACAAAGGAAAAGTACAAGGTAAGGTTTATTTCACAATCTCTTCATTATCCGAGGTTGTTTATACGTAACAATCTGCTGGGATCTCGTTATCATCCACATCCATGTTTCTTCAAAATGTATTTCAAAACATTTTTACAAGAATATGGGTTAAAGTCATTTATACCCTTGTTTTACTTTTTATAAGAGGAATCTTTCTGTCGTTTTCAAAACAAGGTCCTTTTTAACCTTTTCGACAGAATTAAGGTAAGAATGTTTTTTTTAACTTATACAGCGGGTGCGGCTATTTTCCGCCGTTATAAAATCTTCAAAGCTTCCCTTACAAGTTTATAAGAATATTTTCAAAGAAAATGTTTTATTTTATATGGATCTTAAATGATTTCAAAATAAAAGGAGATATTTCTTTAAAAAGAATTTTGATTTCATCTATGTCAACATCCTTTGATGGATTTTAAGATTATTTGAAGTTGATTTATTATGATAAAAACTTCTATATTGTATTGAAGGTTTTGTGATATGTTTGACTGTGGATGAGCTATTTTTATACCATTCATATTTTATGGTGAAATTATTGACATTTCGTATGCTAGTTTTAATACGAATGTTTATGTTATGTTTAAACCTTTTCATATGGGAATGTATTGGACTTAGTAAGTGACGGGTGGAGCCCGCTATAGCTCCTCGATGCATCGGTAGGTCTCATGAGACAAACTAGTGTCTTGGCACAAGGCCTTGGAAAAATCTTATTTGTAGTCTTGGCACGAGGCCTTGGCTATGTGGTTATGATAGTCTGGCATTATGCATTCCAACATTATGAAAGTGGTTATTGATTTTGCATGTGATTATTCAATTAGTAGAATATCCATGTGAATAAGTAAATGGCATTATTTCATTTTATTTATGCCATACCATGTTGAAAGTTCAAGTATGAAAGGCTTTTGTTTTAGTTATACATTTCCTTAAATGTTTATTCTTATTTATGAAAGTTTCCGCTATATTGTTATCCTTACTGGGCATTTGAGCTCACCCCTTTTCTACGTTTTATTTTTCCCAGGAAGTGAAGAAGTAAGTTATGAATGACCTGCAGGGATATTATGTGGGGATATGAGTGTGGATTATGGATACATTATGTTGTTGTAGTAGTTTTTCATTTTATGATGTAATGTAAAACTTATGAATATATCTAGTGTTTCCAAGGCTACTAAACCAATCGGTATTTCGAGATTTGATCTTTCTTGTGATCATGCCAATGTTATGTAATAATGCACCGACTCTAGGTAACTGGGGTCGGGGCGTTACAGTTGGTATCAGAGGAAGTTTAGTACAAACCTTGGAATCTAGATTTAGATAAACTCTGATTAGAGCACGTAGACCTAAGATGAACTTCGTGGATTAGTATAGAATAACTTCCTAGAATTTTGGTATTGTAGAGATTTTGTGAGCTTTCCGAGCAATACATCCCTATCTGGATACGAGCAGGTAGAGGCGGCTCTGGCACAGATGTACCTAGGGGTAAAACCCGAAAACACCGCTTTGAGCTAGACTCGAACGGGAACTGGTGCACGACAACGGGCCTTGCTGCACTCTTGGTTACGACTCTCCCGGGGGATATTCTTAGGATATCTCTCATTTTCTTTACAAATCATTATGAAGGGTTTATGAGTATATAATTCCTCAAAGAAAACATTTTTATGATTATGGATTATATCCATAAATAGTTCAATTTATGTTAAGTGTTTTATAAGTATGGGATTATGTATTTTGATTCATAAACTGATCTAGTTTATGCCATTGTTTAGAAATGGATCCTAGTGGAAGAAATGGAAACCGTATCAATGCACGCACCCCATGTAGGGATTTCCCTCCTGCTCAAGATAATTATAGTGGGGCTGGTGATGCAACTGGTGCCGATCAGCTAATCACCATACTGGGACAACTTACTCAGGTTATGAATAATAACCTTACCCGTATGGAGCACCCTGATCCGCAGCGTGGAGGATCAATGTTAGATCGATTCATGAGGCAACAACCACCAATGTTCAATGGGAGTACAAATCCCTTAGTAGCTGAGAAATGGATAAATTCCCTAGAGAAAATATTTCAGGCTTTGGGGAGCAGTGAAAGGGAAAAAGTTATCCTGGCAGTTTACCGCCTCACTGGAGATGCTGATCAATGGTGGTCATTGATTAAAAACATGAAGGAAGATGATTAAGTATCAAATATGGAATAGAGGGAGTTCAAAGATCTGTTTTTAGAAAAATACTTCCCTCGCGACCATCGAGCAGATATGGAAAGGCAATTTCTAAGTCTGAGACAGAAGGAGGATGAGAATGTCGCAAAGTGTGAGGCTAACTTTAAAAGGTTAGCAAGGTACACTGGTGATTATATACGTAACCAAAGAAGTAAGATTGATCGTTTCTTTGATGGGTTAAAACCATTTCTCCGTCGAGCATTAGTCTCACAATCCTTTTCATCGTACGAAGACATTGTCTCATGTGCTATCAAGACCAAAAAGGAATTCTCTAAGTCTTATGACTTTAAAGCAAAGCAAGAGAAGAAGAGACCTACTGATCAATCTGGGAATGGAAATAAGGGGAAGAAGGGAAAGGTTTAATATCCATCTTGTGGTAAATGCGGGAAGAAACATCCTGGTACTTGCTTGAAGGGAATGGGAGTCTGTTACAAGTGTGGTGAAAAAGGCCACCAAGCTCGTGATTGCAAGGGGAAGAAGGAAGCTACCAACGTTCAGTGCTACAATTGCAGGGAGATGGGACATTATGCAAATGCATGTCCTAAGCGTCAGGAGAACTTACCTCAGAAAAGGCCAAGGGATCAAGTCCAGGCTTATGCTATCACTACTGCTGAGCTAGAAGCTCCGAAAGACGTGGTGGCAGGTAATTTAATGGTTTCCTCAAGTTTAGAAAATGCATTATTTGATTCTGGATCATCGCATTGTTTCATATCTTCCCAGTTTGCTAAGAAAATTAGATATTTCCAATTTGATTTAATAAGGGAGTTGTCAGTTAAAACTCCTAAGGGAAGTATCGTTGCAACAAAGTTTTGTGAATCAGTCCCCATTAGAGCACATAAATTTTCTTTATCTGCTGATCTCATCGTCATACCTATGATTGAGTTTGATATAATCCTCGGTATGGACTGGCTTTCGGACTATGATGCTAAGATTTATTGTAAGATGAAATAGGTTACGATTATTGATGATAATGATAAGGAACACCTTATTTTTAGAGCAGAATCATCACCACGTAATTCTTATTTAGATCCACCCCCAGTAGCTCAACTTAATTCAATTATTGGGGAGGAAGAGAATGAAATAACTGTCGGTGAGGAAAGGAATGTTCAAATAGAGGATGTACCTGTTGTGAAAGAATTTGTAGATGTATTTCCAGAAGATTTACCTGGACATCCTCCAGAACGAGAAGTTGAGTTTTCCATTGATTTGATTCCTGGATCAAGGCCTATATCGAAGACCCCTTATAGAATGGCCACTATAGAGTTAGTAGAACTAAAGAAACAACTAGATGAATTGAGTAATAAGGGATTTATTCACCCTAGTGTTTCTCCATGGGGAGCCCCTGTTCTTTTTGTTAAAAAGAAAGATGGATCTATGAGGTTATGTATCGACTACAGGGAGATCAATGCTATAAAGATAAAGAACAAGTATCCCCTACCTCGTATTGATGATTTATTTGACCAACTGCATGGATCTCAATACTTTTCAATGATTGACCTTCGATCTGGATACCATCAGTTGTGTGTGAAGAAGGAAGACATTCCGAAGACATCATTTCGAACCAGGTATGGGCATTACGAGTTTACCGTAATGCCGTTTGGATTGACTAATGCACCCTCTGTATTCTTGGACTTGATGAATAGAGTTTTCAAGGAGTATCTCGATGAATTTGTGGTGGTATTTATTGATGATATCTTGGTATACACCAAAACCTACGAAGATCATGAAAATCACATGCGCATTATCTTGAAGACTCTGAGGAGGCATGAATTATATGGGATGTTTAGCAAGTGTGAATTCTGGCTTCAGGAGATTTCTTTTCTTGGCCATATTGTCTCTAAAGATGGAATCTCTGTTGATCCTTCTAAGACCAAGGCAATCCAAGAATGGCCAGCACCTACGAGTATAACTGAGGTACGCAGTTTTATTGGTTTGGCAGGTTATTATCGACGTTTCGTCCTGAATTTTGCCCGATTAGCTAACCCATTAACGAAGCTCACACGTAAAGGGGTTAAATTTGTTTGGACAAAAGAGTGTGAAGAATGTTTTGAAGAACTGAAGAAAAGATTAGTCAATGCTCCTATATTGACTCTACCATCGGGGATTGATGGGTTCGTTATTTATAGTGATGCATCGAAGAAAGGACTTGGTTGTGTCCTTATGGAGAATGATAGAGTTATTGCCTATGCATCACGACAGTTGAAAATTCATGAACAAAACTATCCTACTCATGATCTTGAGTTAGCAGCTATGATCTTTGCTTTGAAGATATGGAGGCACTACCTCTATGGTGAAAAATGTGAGATTTATACTGATCACAAGAGTTTGAAGTATATTTTCTCACAAAAATAACTCAACATGAGGCAAAGGAGATGGCTTAAATTACTCAAGGATTATGATTGTACGATACACTACCACTCGGGGAAGGCAAAAAAGGTGGAAGATGCTTTGAGTAGAAAAGACCATGGAGTTTTGAACAATATGAAAATTGAAAGGGATCCAATTTTCATGGATCTAGTGAAGATGGACATGGGAATAATCAGGGAAGGTGAAACATCAATGCTTTTTCAAATGGTTGCCAAACCATCTTTACTAGAAAGGATTAAGAGTTCTCAGACCGATGATGAAGAATTCCAAAAGAAGATTAAAGCTGTGAATGATGGGAGATTGAGAGACTTTGTGTATGAAGATGGAATTTTGAAATTCGGGAAGAGACTTTGTGTTCCCAATATACCGGATCTAAAAAGGGAATTGCTGGATGATGCTCATAGTTCCAATTTCTCTATACACCCTGGGAGCACCAAAATGTATAGAGATTTGAAGGAAAATTTTTGGTGGGACAACATGAAGAGGGAGATTGCTGATTTTGTGTCAAGATGTATGGATTGTCAACAAGTGAAAGCTGGAAGGAAACAGCATGGAGGTGTCATGCAACCTCTTCCCATACCGGAGTGGAAATGGGACAATATTACGATGGACTTTGTCATGGGGCTACCAAAGACTCCTAGAAGGAATGATGCAATATGGGTGATTGTTGATCGTCTTACCAAGTCAGCACATTTTCTTGCTATAAGAGAAGATCTACCCCTGGAACGTCTAGCAAGACTATATATTAATGAAGTTGTGAGACTTCATGGAGTACCCTTATCAATTGTTTCTGATCGTGATCCCCGTTTTACTTCATGATTCTGGAAAAGTCTTCAGAAATCCCTGGATACAGAACTTCATTTGAGCACTGCATACCACCCTCAGACAGACGGACAATCAGAACAGACTATTCAAACCTTAGAAGACATGTTGAGATCTTGCTCACTTGACTTTCAGGGTATGTGGGATCAATATTTACCTCTGGTAGAATTTTCCTATAACAATAGCTTCCATTCGAGTATTCAGATGGCACCATATGAAGCGTTATATGGAAAGAGATGTCGTACACCAACCTGTTGGGATGACGTTGGTAAAAGAAAACTTGTAGGCCCAGAACTGGTGGAGAAAACGGTGGAAAAGGTGAAAGTAATCCAAAATCACATCAAAGCAGCTCAAAGTAGGCAGAAGAGCTATGCTGATAATCGAAGGAAGGATTTGGAATTTCAAGTCGGTGATCCTGTTTTTCTGAAGGTATCTCCATGGAAGGGAGTCATACGTTTTGGTAAGAAAGGTAAATTGAGTCCCAGGTACATCGGACCTTTCGAAATTCTAGAACGAATTGGGGTTGTCGCTTACCGATTGGCAATGCCGCCAAGTCTCTCCAAAGTTCATGATGTGTTCCACGTATCTCTGTTGAGGAAATACATGCCTGACCCAACGCATGTACTCACCTATGAGGAATTAGAACTGGAACCCGATCTTTCCTATTGTGAAGAGCCCGTCAAGATTCTTGATACGAGAGAACAAGTGCTGAGAAACCGGACGACGCTTCTGGTAAAAGTTCTGTGGAGAAACCATAAGATGGAAGAGGCAACGTGGGAACCTGAGGAACTTATGATGAAGAAACACCCGAGTCTTTTTATGCAGTAATACCCTAGAAATTGCGAGGACGCAATTATTTTAAGGAGGGGATAATGTAACACCCCATGCTTCCACGGTACGTTTCCCTTCGAATAATGCGATAGCGTGTGTTGTACGCAACCTCGAGTTCTAACACACACCACAACTAACTAAACTAGCCGTTATGAATAGTAATACCTACTTTTTGAAATCATATATATTTTATATTTCAAAATGGACTTCATTTTTGGATTCGGAATATCGAAATTAGCCTAGGGTGAATTTTTTGTACTTTTCGGATAACTTTTATATTTTGATGAATAGTGAAAATTACTAAATTTTAATTAAAAACAACTTTTTTAATCAAAATAATTAATATTGATAAATTATGAATTTGCGTTGTTTTAAAGTATATTGAGAATATATTTTTACCATTTAATATAATGTTGGTCATTGGACATAATTTTACAATTAAACCGAACATAAACAAGTGTCAATCTTTTGATAGTTATTATCTCTTAAAAACACGCTTTTTGTTTTGACAGCGGGAATTAATTTTAAATTAATTTCTTCCACTTCTGTGTTTTGAATTTAGGAAAATGGATTCCATATTTGGAATCAGGATGTTCAAATTGTGTTAATAGGTAACTTTTATTTTTAAACATTTTGAATAATTACTGCGGTAAATATTTTATTTACCATGTTTAAGGGTAAATCCGGTAAATAAGGGTTACAAAATAATATTATAATAATACTAAATTACCCTAAAACGTGTCTTAACCCTATTGGTTGATACATGGTCGACCATAGGCATCTTTTGGTCGATTTTGGGACCCCATGGATCCACTTGTAAGTGATAATGACACTTTATTTTAATTAAGTTAAAATGAATACAAAAAAGACACAAGCATATATCTTTTAGCAAAACAATTGTTACATAGGGTTATATATGTTGGATTTTAGATTATAAATATTCATTAGAAAGATAAAACTATTTCCTATATAATTATATTTTATTTATAATTTTTAGACATTAAATAATTTATTTTATTTATGACACAATGATGATGGAGTAATTACTATAATAGTGAAAAATTAAAATAATTGACATTATAAATACCCAAATAAATATAATATGAAACTTTTAATGAATTAAACCAATTTTATAGGATAATATGATATATTAGGATTGATTTAATGGACTTTTTTCGAAGTAATCAATCTGTTATGAGTTTCAAAAAAATCAACTATTGAATAGTGTCAAAATTGACATAAAAGAGTTCTTAAAACAAATATTATATCATTAATTGATATTAAATTCCTAAAAATCTAAGGTTCGGCCAAGAGACTTATATCAAGATAGTTTCATCATTAATGGATCACTTGGGGGTCGCTTGGATGTATATAGTAAGTTTATTAACCATATTATATAAAAATACAAAGAGACAGTGTAAAAGTGAAACTAATTAACTTAGAGTTAATACTTAAAGATAAGGTTAATATAAGTACCCAAACCTGTCTAAATTCTATTTGTTGAGTTTTTGTCGACCCATCCCCACCTTAACCTTTGAATAGTCAACTTTGGATCCATTAGAAACCGAATATGAATTTATTATAAATTAATATTTTTAGCTTTTCCAAAGGTTCCCCTCACCCCTCTTATAAAAAGGCACTCCTCCTTCTCATTTCTTCACACCTCTAAAGCCTTTTGGTTTGGCCAAAATCTGCCCAAATACTCTCCCAACATCCCTCAATACAACCTAGAGGCCTTAGTTTGATCAGAAAGCCATCCTAAGGAGCCCTTTTGATCAAATCAAAAGGAAGAACCCGAAGAAGAGGTAATGTTTTCACCACCCCTTTTCCAAGTTCATTTCTTCTTCCACTTATTATTCCTTTGTTGTTACCATTCTAAAATAATAACTCCAGTATAATTTATATAATGTGATGTTATTATAAATATGGTACAGCCATATTAAGTATTTTATCCACCCTTTGTATAACATGTCACCATACGTGCGTACGTACGGCTTACCGTCTCCACGTCGTGGTGTAATTGTTATTCAATATAATATTATTTGGATGGGTATAATAATGATGTGTAACTCATGTAAATAATAAATATAACATGTTAATTATTCTGTATATATGATATACCATCCATTTATATATTATTTTAATATCAAAAGAATGATAGTGTTGCTCGTGCGTACGTACGGACTACCGTCTCCACGAACGCGATGAGATTCATTCTCCATCGTAACCATTGAAGTATAATTATCATCTGATGATTTAAAAATGATTTTTAAGGACTTGATATCATTCTGGATATGAATAATATACAACCTATCCTTTACAAACATGTCTTACGTAACAAAACATATGAAAGAAAAACAAGTAAGTTAACACCCGAAACAATGATAATACTAAGATATTATTATCAAATCAATATTAAAAGATCATATATGATATCATATTAATGTATATGATTCTTGTATAATTTAATAAAAATTATTTAACCATTATACGGGAGGTTAACCTACCCCAACAAAGGAAAAGTACAAGGTAAAGTTTATTTCACAATCTCTTCATTATCTGAGGTTGTTTATACGTAATAATCTGTTGGGATCTCGTTATCATCCACATCCATGTTTCTTCAAATTTTATTTCAAAACATTTTTACAAGAATATGGGTTAAAGTCATTTATACCCTTGTTTTACTTTTTATAAGAGGAATCTTTCTGTCGTTTTCAAAACAAGGTCCTTTTTAAACTTTTCGACAGAATTAAGGTAAGAATGTTTTTTTTAACTTATACGGAGGGTGCGGCTATTTTCTGCCGTTATAAAATCTTCAAAGCTTCCCTTACAAGCTTATAAGAATATTTTCAAAGAAATTGTTTTATTTTATATGGATCTTAAATGATTTCAAAATAAAAGGAGATATTTCTTTAAAAAGAATTTTGATTTCATCTATGTCAACGTCCTTTGATGGATTTTAAGATTATTTGAAGTTGATTTATTATGATACAAAACTTCTATATTGTATTGAAGGTTTTGTGATATGTTTGACTGTGGATGTGCTATTTTTATACCATTCATAGTTTATGGTGAAATTATTGACATTTCGTATGCTAGTTTTAATACGAATGTTTATATTATGTTTAAACCTTTTCATATGGGAATGCATTGGACTTAGTATGTGATGGGTGGAGCCCGCTATAGCTACTCGATGCATCAGTAGGTCTCATGAGACAAACTAGTGTCTTGGAACAAGGCCTTGGCAAAATCTTATTTGTAGTCTTGGCACGAGGCCTTGGATATGTGGTTATGATAGTCTGGCATTATACATTCCAACATTATGAAAGTGGTTATTGATTTTGCATGTGATTATTCGATTAGTAGAATATCCATGTGAATAAGTAAATGGCATTATTTCATTTTATTTATGCAATACCATGTTGAAATTTCAAGTTTGAAAGGATTTTGTTTTAGTTATACATTGCCTTAAATGTTTATTCTTATTTATGAAAGTTTCCACTATATTGTTATCCTTACTGGGCATTTGAGCTCACCCCTTTTCTATGTTTTATTTTTCCCAGGAAGTGAAGAAGTAAGTTATGAATGACCTGCAGGGATATTATGTGGGGATATGAGTGTGGATTATGGATACATTATGTTGTTGTAGTAGTTTTTCATTTTATGATATAATGTAAAACTTATGAATATATCTAGTGTTTCCAAGGCTACTAAACCAATCGGTCTTTCGAGATTTGATCTTTCTTGTGATCATGCCAATATTATGTAATAATGCACCGACTCTGGGTAACTGGGGTCGGAGCGTTACATTTTCTACTCCATTTGTTTCCATAAAAACATAATCTTAAATAATATTTATCTTATATCATTAATGACTTAATTATTATTTTAAATGTTACCTCTCTCCATCCACCAATTAAAGCTCCTCGATTTGATTGGAAAACTGAGAGGGGGGGGGGGTAAACTAGTGTTCACATTTTCTTATAAGAGATACTCAATTGTAACCAAAACTCTTTGAACAGTTAAGGTATAAATCTATAATAAAATAATTATGTCACCCTAACTCACATGATTGAAGATGAAAACATTTAAAATTAACCTATGAGTTTATAAGTTTGGTCCTTAAATACATACTCCAAGTTGTGACTCATTAGATTCCCCAATCAAGGATTAAACACTAAATACATAATTGGTTACACTAATAACAATCCTACTCAGATCAAAATAAATTCCCATAGTTTTCCTTAATCATTTTTCTGGTTATATTCTCCAACTAAAAATCCTTCAAAATAATATTTTTTTTTACAATGAAAAAAACCTCCTCTATGCACTCAGTTTATTATGCACTACTTGATATGATATTCCTACATGATCACATTTCATCTTGATTTACAATGTAAACTTATAAATTATTTATACATATATATTATTTTGAAAATGTTTGTTTTTATAAATTTGTTTTTCATATCTCCATGTTATCTATTTCACCTCCATTATTTGAATACTAGGGCATAGTATGGTTTCCTTCTTCAATAGCACACATCATCAAACACTGTGTTTCCTTAAATATAGGGATGTATCATACACACTCAGTTTCTCTCAATTATCGATCAATTTTTTATATAACCCAAAAAATATATATTAATAGAATAATATCTAGAATATTCCACCCAATACTAAATTTATGGAAACTTTATAAATCATGATTGATGGTGATCTTCCATTTTAAAAACTAGAATACATTTCTAGAATAAATAAATCTCGTATAATCATTCTAATAGAAACCTTAAAATGTTTCATATTAGAGGGATATAATTATTCCAAAAATCTCTCCTAATATTTCCATTTATAGTCTAATAAACTCCTTGATCTTCTCATCGATTTAAAATAGGAACCAAAATGTGTCTTATCTCTTCAACTTAAATCATAGATCAAGTATCTTAAGGATCCCATTAGTTGGATTTATTTATAATAGAATAAACATCCATATTTTAATCACCCAAATATTTGGGTGATTTTACCCTTATCTATGAAATATAATATCACATATTTATCTTCCCAAAAAATCCACTTCATTTAATTCCTTTAAAATCTCCAAAAAAATTCCACACAATAAATTTTCTTTGGAACATTAATTTTTGAATGGTAGTATGAGATCGTGTCTTACTCTTGAGTTGTATAACCCTTATTAGTTTCGTTTTAACTTTTCTTTAATGAAAACCAAACTTATTTTTTAGATATTTAAATCTATGATGATAATCATAGAAGAATCATCAGATATAGTTCCTCATTTTTTATATAGATAATGAGTTTCAAATATTCCATTTGAAACACATAGATTTGTTAGAAAATGATAATCTCATACCCTTTCTCCATCAATATTACTCAAATACTTCATAGTTCATGGATCATAAAATCAATATATTTTTCTGTACATGATAGAACTACTCTTTAATCATAATGATTATGTTTCTCTTTTAAATATTGAAATATAGAAATTTTAGTTTCCATGTAAGGATAAAATAGCGGTATTCCTATATCGGAATCCCCTTATGTGAATATATAGGTTGGATTCCCTTTTATATATCCACATATGTAATTTTTGGATGCTTATGTGGCGTCCCTTTGTTAATCCTTTAATAAGGTAAATCCCCTAATGCGATCTTCCATAGATGTAGAGTATGATTGAGATTTCACATACATGATACTCTAAATGAGAATCCCCATATGTAGTCACCCTTATGTGGTAGCTCTAATTTATTATTTATTAGGTGAATCCTTTTTCAAATTATCTTATATGATTATTCTTATATATTAGGACTTATTCATTTTTCTATATTTCCTATAAAATTATTAAAATTTCCAAATTAATTTAAGCGTTTTTCTAAGAAAATTTAGGGCTTCACAGCCTCTTAAAATCAACTGAAAATACCATAGGTAATTTGTTAAACCTTATTAAAAATCTTTCAAACCTTTCCCAAGGAATTTTAACCTATAAATACTCAAGGTATTGTTTTTAAACAAACTATAATTCCAATGTGATTATAGATTATCATTAACCATTATAATACTTCTTCTAGGATTGTTTCCATCACTGATTCCAATAACTAGTTTTAAGGAACTCAAATAAATGATGATCCAATCATTAAGATTTCATTACTCCATAAAATTTAAACTATTATAAACTTTTAATTCATAGTTGTACAATTTTCCATGAGTAGTATAAACAACCATATTCTTTTTTATTTATCCACTTATTATAAAATATTCTTAGAAATGGTAATCTATCTTTAATAATAATTATTGACTTGGGGATCGTATTTATTATCATCATATTTATTTCTTAATCCCCATAGTGATACGAAACTCATTCTTTCACCATTTTCAATGTATAATCTTAACAGATCATCCATCCTCATGAAATTTACTTAGACTAAAATTCATTCAACCCTTATCAAAAATAAATATAAATACAAATCCAAATGGAAACAATATAAAATGTATGACTCATCATATATTAATTTGAGTAAAAAATACAAAATTGATGTAGAAATTGAACTTCAAGACATATCCTTTTTATTGGATACAATTTGTTAGGACTCGAGATACTCTGAGAGCATAGGTGAATCAAGGTGATGAATGATTTAATACATTATACTTTTTCACTATTCCTTTATCCATATAGATATTCTTCAAATATTAGTTGAAATACGTTCAATATTTCATTCTTACTCTCAAATATCACATATAATAATAAATATGGATGTAGAAATTAAATCACATAGGACACAATGATTTTACATGGTTCACCAAAAATAGATAATACAAGGAACATATTCCAATAGTGAGTAGAAATAAAAAATTATAAAATTAAACACTTTATGTGTTAAAATAGTTTTATATTGGTTCACTACCAATCCAAGGTAACTACCTATTCTTATGTATACTTCTATTACTTCAAGAAAAATCAAGGATAGTTTATAATAATTAATGTCTTCTTCAATTTTTTAACGACATGTTAGTATATATTTTTTCAATGTGAGACTCTATTTTCAACATTATTACTTATTTAAAACACCTTTGATCATAAAATGTTTTCTCTTCATCTCCAATGATTGATTATATCAATATATTATTTGAGGATTGAATCCATTTTATCAATGATATCATAGAATAAAACTTATCTCCCTACAGATAAATATTATTATGTGTTGGATATTATTATGTTACCTTTATTTTATTTTGATTGAATATAGTAGTTCTTTACTTATCCTTATGATAATCGCCTTTAATATATGAACTTGTTATTTAACTGGTATTCTTATATGTCTCTACTAATTCTTCCTACTAATTGTGTATGTTTTACTAAATCCTCTATTAGATCACCACCTTATTCATTTTCTCTTTGGAACTAGATCTTTAATATTGTGCAGGCTCTCTGTTTTTTCCTTTAAAATATATACATATTATATAATAATAGTCTATACTATTTCTATTTATTTTCATCCTATTATTTTTATAAAACACTGAGTAGAATGTTATATATCTTTCCCTTTTTCAAATATGGAAACTACTTTCATCTCATTCTCAAGAACCATTTAAACACCCATGAGTCTTAGTATATCCTTTTCAATATTTATGTATGAGATATATTCTATATTTGAATATATGAAAACATTGAGAAATATTAATCTTTAATTTTCCATAATCTTTATTATTTTTTTCTTAGTCTTATCATTTCATTCCTTTTAGAAAATTACTCTCTTCTCTGTTGAAAATTTCTTTGTAAATCTAATTAAATTGGATTCTTCTACTCAAAATCTTTCAAGGATATTAGTGGAATGTGTTTCTGTTGAGATTTACCTCAATCAAAACTTTTCTATCTATTATCTAGATCAACAATGGAAATGTTAGTTTTTTCCAAGAAATATTCTATGAAAATTTAGCAAGCTTGTTCCCCAATACAAAGCCCATTTCATCTTCGGTGTACTCAAGTTGATGTTTATTTTGGGATTTTGGATTCAGTCAATAATGATTGACACAATATAGTCATCTCAATATATGGTTCAACCAATCATAAGGTTTCACAAAAATATCATGATATTTCTAGTGAAGATAAAAAATATGGTCATGAACAAGTGCCCCAAATTGAAAAATACAATAGTTTTTATTCTAAAAATAATGATTATTTTCCTAATAATTATGAGATTTATTTTCATATTGAAGTGGATTATTTGAAATTTTTATCTAGTAAAGGTTAAAAACTAATAATTGACCCAAATGTTTTCATCTCCCCAAATCCCAATAATAAAATAAAATATAGAAAATATTACAACATAAAAATAAATATCTTTACTAGATCCTTTGAGGATACATAGATATAAAAATTAGATTCCCCCTCACAGTCTATTTATGTTAAACGTTCTTCATCTCCCATTGGTGAAGACGATCAAAAAAGTTTCATCTTTATGAATATTTTTATACTTCATTGAAATATGAATATAATATAAAAGATGGCCAAGGGAAGGAACTGGTAATATTGTTAGGGGATAAAGATGCATTTGTTTTACAAAAATAAAAATATAGTGAAATCACAATAGGAAAATAACTTTAAATTAGAAATTGAGTGATTTATAAAATGGAGTAATATTTCAAATAAAATCTTAACTTTAGGTATAGGGAAATTCCATGTAAATGAATCTTCTTATCAACTTTCTTTTTTTATTCCAAAATACGAAGGTTGTTATTATCTCAAATGGATCTTCTAAAATATGATCATTCCAATTTATAATTTATAGATATATAATTTCTGATTGATGTATTATCTAGGTAAGATATGTCACTTACTTTTAATTCTTGATATATTTTTTACACTATATTTTATTTCAATATTAGATGTTGTATGGTTGTACTACAAGCATGGATATTCTTTTGATGAATTTTTTTTCCTTTTATGTATTTTACTTTGTATCATGGAATTTAATTTCAACCAAAATAATTCTGGAATTATTTTTTTTAATACAAGTTGTGTGCATCTAAAATTTTAAGGTTGTTATTATTACAATTGGATAAATAAATCTAGTGTATTAGTTTTTTTAACATTCTAAATTAATTATTGATAATATTTAGCTATAAACATTGAGCGGCTTGGTACTTACTAGTAGATGTTTATATTAGAGATTACTAGTGATCTATATATACACATATTCGTTGAGTATTATATGGATTATTGATTTACTACTTGAATGAATGGTACTTGGAACTTTTTAGTTCTTATTTGAAATATGATGGCATTGCGAGCTATTGGAATGTATTTTGAATACATCTCTTATGTTATGTCATTACCATAATCCTAAATATTCAAAGAAGACTGGATATAATTATAGTGATTCCAACTCGAGACCCTATGATTATAATACTTTCAAGATGGTGGTTTTTATGCTTTGATGTCCCTTAAAAAGATATATCTATTGAATCAATAATCACTAGAGATCAATAAATGCTACACTTTTATCAGGATATCCTTGCTATAACGATTTCCAATTACTATTATCTTATCTAATGAAATACACTAAATGGGAATTCAATTGATTTTGGAACTATATGTGGTATTTTTTCATTATATTTAAGTAATATTTCGTAAATATTATGTGGATGTAATATCATTTAACCTTTTGTAAAAACATTGTACCCCATTTATTTTTAATATATGTTTACAAATTTTGAGTTGTGTTTCTAATTCAAACTTCATATTGTTATAAAAAATATATTAGTTGTTTCACTAATAATTTATAATTGATAATTTACATTATAACACATGATAATTCTTGTAATTGGTTCAAATGAATTCATACATCAAAAATATTTAATTTTAATTTATCAATAATCATAAAACAAAGTCCTCTTTCAATGATAACATGATTATCTCATTATGTAATTGATCAGGATGTAAATCATATTTCATGATTAAAAAAATAATCTTATGTTTATTATATTAAATTGAAATAATAAAGGGAATAAACTGTATGTAATTCCCTTGTGGTGCCTCTATATTATCATATTTTGTAAAGGAAATGAACCATACAATGTTCCCAAATAAAACTTTTGAGGTTCCCTAATGTACTTTAAGATGAATTAGAGTCAACCTTATGAAGCTTCATATCAACCTTACCATACAAATACTATATTAAACCTTAAGAAGATTCTTAAATATCATGGATATACTTTTGAAATATATCCTTTTAACCTTAATAAATCTAAATTGAATCTTTTTATTAAAGATCTAAAGTGAATATTATATTTTTTTTTCAATAATATACGATTTCATAATAATGAGAAGTTATCAATATGTTTTTGTGAAATAAGTTAAACATTGATCAAATTGTTTCCTATAAATATGTAGACAAGGATATTTAGGATACTAATTAGATATCCTACATGGATAATCTCAAGTAATTTGAGTTAAAATGTGATGGTTAGATATATAAGAATAATGGAAATATATGAAATGAATTATTCAATGAATATATACTTACATAAATAGTTTAGATTGAGTTTAAGTAATCCTTCAAAAAATTTCAAGAGGATTTTACGTTATCTAGGTGGATTATGTAATATATATTGGGTATTAGAAAAAAAGGCTTGAAAATATGACTCTAGGAAGAATATTTGGAGAATGGAAAATTCATAGACATTATAGGGATGATTACATATATTTCAAAATGATGCCCTAGGTATTTTGTAAGGATCATCCTATCAAATTGTAAATATGGCCTAAATATTGTTAGGATGGGTTTGAAGTTCATAATTATGGTCTTGAACAATGTAAGGAAAACATTAATTTTTATGGATTATTCTATGTTCAAAAATATCATTTATTATAATGAAGATCATCTCTAAAAACAATATTTTAAAATGCATGAAACATTTTAAAGATACAATCTCAATATTTGAAAGAGTAAAATGACTTTAGAAGAGTAACCATTATACATAAGAAAATTAACCAATAAGTTCATAAGGGTACATGGAACATTACAAGATTAATTCCTAATTTTAGAAGAGTGTGTGGTGATTTTTAAAATGTAACATCAAACATCAAAATAGTAAATTTGAAGTTCAGAAGATTTATTTAATTAGAAAATTTTGAGCATATTTTGAGAGTAGAGTATTTTAGGGAATGTATCTTTTTAGATGACATAAAATATTCTTTTTTATGTTCAAAACATCATGATGCATTATTAATATATGATTCAAGCTATAACTCAAATAAAATGGATTGGATAAGATTTAATATACCGGATTGTTTTTTGATAATACATAAATAATATTCAAAATCACATTGAATGAAGAAAAAATTGTAAATTGGTAAGTGATTTGGATGTTTTGATGTGTTTTAAATTGGTTTGGAAGTGTTCAAGAAGGATTGGTGAATCTATGATTTTTTATGTGATATGAAATTGTAGAGATTTATCTAAAAATGAACAATTCCCGGAGTTAGGGTAATTCATAAGTATTTTTCTCTTGAGTATTGAAAAATTGACTAATTATTACTCTTTAAGACATTATTTTACTTTGTAATACAATATGGGTTTTGGTATGACTTCACAATTATGAATTTATTAATGGAATGGCTTCATAAGCCTTTATTTAAATCATTTGATCCTTTTAAAAAATTTTGTGTGACATTAATTCCATGTAATAATTTCTCCCTCTTCATGAATTTTTTTTTATGATATTATTAGACTTTTGAAATTATAATAAGACTTTTTTTTTGAAAATCATAACATTTTTGGTGTTGAGAAACTCTTTGTGTCTCGGACATCCAAAATCATGTAAGACATTGAGACTCTGTAATACATTGTGAAAACATGGATGACTTCCCAAAACATTTTCTTCTAAAGAATTAAAAATGAAATCATTTGATACTCAGTGTTTTATTTATGGAATTTATATCACAATAATTTAAAATTATTATGATTCAATTGAAGGTATTAAGGATACCATGCTACAATGTATTTCTCCATGTCGTAAAGCATCATTCTCTCATGCACACATGGAGGGTGATTTAAATTGAGGTAAAATCTATAGAGTTATATAAGGATAAGATCATAATATTATAATATCAAATAAATAATTCAAACTTGAATATTATAGATATATAACTGAAAAGTTTAACCAGTATTTTATATGTGATTATTTTCTTTCGACTTTGAATCAAGAAGTTTCAATAACTTAAATAGGGTAATAGTATTCCGGAATTTGTGGATATAAAAAGGTTGGAAAAAAAGAAGGACAGAGATACTGAGAGGAGGAAATATTATAAAACGTGATAATTAATTCATTATGAAAATAATAATTATAAAATAAAGAGAGGGGATGTATAGTTCTTTTACTTGCAGATCATTCCCAATGTACCAATATGAGTATGAGAACCAAAAAAATAAGGCAGGGTTGATTTTTTTCATCGAAACTGATAGAATAAAGAGAACATAAAAAAACTCATTAATATTTAACTTAAATACCCAATACTATAATATTTTTTGTATAATAAGGAATATAAATATTTGTGTATGATATAAACAGGATTTTATTTTTTTCATATCCAGTGATTCAAAGAACAATTAAGGATGAGGAGGAGAAGAAATAAGTTCAAAGATCAATTCCTATGATATGTAGTGTTGCATAAACAACTTATTGAGGAATAATAATTCAAAAAAAGATACTTTATCATTTTTATGAACGTATTAACAGGAAAATTAGAAGAAGTTTAAAAGATTATAGTTTAGATAAGACGATGTAGAAAAGTAAAATCTCAAATGAAGTATTAAGTAGTGGAAGACTCTTCTACTTTTGGAAAATAATTATATAGTTTAAATATTATTAATAGGAATTATAAATATTCAGTCGAATGTGGTAATTTTTCTTAACTAGAAACATCTCATGGTTTTAGGATGTTCTTGAATTCCCCCTTTAGTTTAGGGGTTAAATCATCTGGTTCTAGGGTTATTTCTACCAAAACCACCTATAATCTATGAAATATATTAGGGAAAAATATTTGTGTAAGACGGTCTTGAACATAGAAAGGGTTTATTCACGGTTATCAGGGATGAAACTAAAAAATATTTGGTGTCATTATTTATATATTTCATACATTTTAGGCGGTATTAGTGTCTTCATTAAATATGAGAGATCAACTTTGACATTAATTGATCACAATGGCTCAAAGAAAAAATAAATTAAAAATATATAAGATAAATATAAATTTGGTAAAATATTTTCTGTAACTAATTCAAAATTTTATCATATGTGTTTATGGATCCTATAGGCACTATAATTAGTATCAGAGAATAAGGTCTCATATAATTAAATCCTAAATTTCTCTTTTTGTGGTGTTTCTTTCATAATATATATAGTGAATATTTAAATAGTTTTTAGAATATCCTTAGATAGATAATTATCTTTCTATCTAAATTGTTCATATTTGGATGTTCCAACCAAGAACATGAAAAATAAGAAGAATAGATTGGATAATAAGTAGATAAAATATTCAATGAGGATCAACCACTAGCTGGAAGAAATATGATTGTTTAGGATATCGTTAAATCAATTGAAAATGATTCATTTAGTGATAGTTCAAGTTCAAGTTGTTTGGAATATTAGGTGGATGAGTCCATTAAAATATTTTATATTATATAATATAAGGAAAAGGAATGTATTAATCAAGTTCCCATTGTATTTTTCACTTACTTATTTGGTTTTATTGAGGTACTAATTTTTGAAAATGCATATCTAGAAATGGAGGATAAATACATGGTGAATTATTGGGTCAATAAGGTTCAAAGATATAAAAATATTACACTGATTATTAAATTCTGTGATAGTTATTTAATACATTGTAGTAAAAATATATCTAAAATTAAAGAAGAATTGAAAATAAATTTTTTTATAATTATTTTACTAAAAGATTCTTTGGAGTTATCTATTTATTAAAATAACTTCATAGAAACTTTAAGAGTGTTAAAGTCACTTAGTTGGAGTAAAAGGAAAAGATAACAAGAGATACTGATAAATATTTACTAGATTTAAGAAGAATGTATGAAGACTATATTTAGATAATGATAATTGAATGGGAAGATAATTTGACATAATTTGATGAAGAGAATGAATTTCTCAATCTAAATTTTCTTAAACTAGAATTCTGAATGAAAAATATGTAAGAAACACATTATGAGACTTCAAAATATTTTAAAATAAAAGATGACACAACACAAATTTTATTAGAAAATATTCTCCTGAAATGGACTCATATTAGTGGAAAATATTATATTAAATCTAATATAGAAACTTCTATTATATTCTAATAGAATAAGGTAACCTACTAACCTAACAAATATATTTGTACTTATATAAATTTTTCTATTAGTAAAATTATAAATTAAAATATGGAAAAATTTGGATGGATAAAAATAAGGAATACTTTCTACATCATCATGGATTGAGGTATGAATAACAAAGAGGAATATATCCCCAAGTAGTGATCAAAATAAATGTGATCTATCCCAAAAACCAATGAGAACAATTATTGATATTCTATATATGAAATAAAAAAAATGTGGTTTTTAGATATTGTTGGTTTTTTTGAATGTTTTTACAAAAGGATATTTATTATTGGCATAAAATATAAGCAGATTGAAGTTATATGAGGACTGAATTCAGAGGGACCAGAGTAAAAACTATAACAAAATATTTTGTATTGAATTAAATATCCTATAAAAAGTTGAACTTGCTTTTGAAAAATAGATTTGAATCACTTGAAAAATTCTATGAGTATGATAATTTATGTGATCACATATATTATAGTTGTTGGTATATATAATCTTACTACATTTTATTCTTTTAAGTAAATAACACCACAATATAATGGGAAATAGAATATATTGGGTGACATGTCTTCCTTGGGGTAAAATCAAAAGAATAAGGTTTAAAAAGTACACCCAATAAGAAAGATATGAAGGATTCAACACAAAATAAATGTGCATATTCTTCTTTTGTGGTTGGAAACTCCATATCATTGACCAATATAAAATGAACATTAATACTATGAATAATGAATAATTATTGAATCAATAAGGAAAAAATAAATCTTCGATAGGGAAAAAATAATTGGCCTAATGTAAGACATCCTAGAAGAATAGTTAAAGGGGTTTCTTAAGAAAGATAACATAAAGAATATAAATAAACCATGTGAAAATAATAATAAATCTGATTTTATTAGGAATGATTCACTATATATTTATCCAGACCAATTAGAAATGGATATATAGATGGAGAAAGCATGTGCTAGTGAAAGTGTTAAAGGGAAAGAGGTTATTTTACATGACTAAGAATTTAATTACATAAGAGTTTATCAAAGTGGGTTGATCCAAGAGTTCTTGAATATATATATATAATATGTAAGAAATGTACTCATAATAATAGAAATTACATGACAATATTACTTACCCAAGAAGAACTTATAAGGATAATAGTAATAAAGAAAAAACATTACTTGATGAAGGTACTTTATTAGAAAATATTAATAATATTATTTCACACAAGAGATATTTTGACAGATATATAGCATCATATTTCCAAAGTAAAATAAAAAATATAAATTCAACACTGTAAATATAATCAATAAATTTAAAAATAATTGGAGATATTGGTTGTGAGAAAACACTCAACCTTACTACTATCGCTAATGGAACTAAGGCATTCAACCTTATTCCAAAATACATTTTTTTAAATTTATTTATGTGGAATTGATGTTGATAATTAAATATATATATTCTAATGAGTGTCATAATCATTCTAAAATAAGAAATGATAGTTCATTATGGTTTCTTACTGAATAATAATATCCATGGTTAAGAGGTGATTGCATCCATTGAGGTTGGATACCCTGGAGAGGAGGATGTCAAAATTAATTTCTATTTTTAGTGAATCATTAATTAAGACATAACCTTGAGAAAATATAGATTGAGGTATCATATTCAAAAATTTTATCATATCCTTTATTATATTAAATCTATTCTTAAGGGTAACTGATAGTTGATACAAAACATAAAATCAATGGGTGGGGGGGATTTAGTTGAATATTTTTAATGTTTTTGTTAAAGATAAATGGAAGTTTTATATTTCTAGATAAATGTACTTATAAACTAGTTAAAGTGAGAAATTTTAACTGATATCACATGATGGAAAAATTATGGATATCATTGTGGTATTAGTTGTTTACTCTTTTTAAAAGTAGGGAATCCCAAATAGACTTAAATTTGAAAAACTAATGGCTCGTTCCATCCCTATATCAATGTATTGGATTAGTATATAATTATAAATCATATAAGGAAGAAGATGTGGGTTTTGAAAAACATATAATAATCATAAAGCTGAGATTACAAGACCTTCCCTTAAATAACTATTTTTATTCATTATTAATAAATGTTATAATGAAAGATGAAATTGAGGCATAAATATTTTCCAAATGATTAATGGTATTGAAACAACTCAGAAGTGGAGAATGAAGAAATCAAGAGAAGATTGTATTTATTTTAAATAAGATAGGTATCCATCATAATGAGAATTTTTGAGTATGATTTGGGAAATAAGAAAAATTTAAGTGAAGTTTTTTCCTATAAATAAGTAGGAAAATGAAATTGAGGTTTTTAATTTGTTATTTCACAAATATATTTAAAACATACAAGTATTAAAATTTTATGTTTATAGAGATATTATTATAGAAATATATGATAATTGTTATTGAAGGAAAAAAACCAATGAAAACATTTTAGAGAGTGTTTTATTAATCCCTTTATAGATTTGGAAAGGAACTGAATCCATCTGGTTGTAGTCTAAAATATATATATTGGGGTCAAAAATAGAAAATTAATGTTTATAAATGTGGCCCTAGGTAGAATTAAGAGAAAATAGAAAAATCATATACTTTTTAGGGATGATTTCATGTCATTCGTAAAGATACCCAATTTAGTTCATAAGGATTGCCCCATGAATTCTTATGGATGACTAAAAGTTTATAAGGATAGTTTTTATTTATATAATAATAGTCTTAGACATTTTATGGATAATAAATTTTTCATATATATGATTCTAAGTTCATATGGATCACTAATTATTATGAATATAGGCACTCTCAATAATACTTAACAAGATAATAAATGTTTGAAAGAGTTATTATTAAAGTATGAAAGAGTAATAGGACTTCAAAAGAGTAATTGATTGAGTTATTAAGAGTAACTAAAAATTTTGTTAGAGTAAATGGATCTATCAAAGGGACATTCCTGTTTTCATAAGTGTATATAGAATATTTTTTAAAATAACATCAGACCTCAAAAGTGTATTTCAGTATCTAAAAATTCAATTAATTATATAATTTTGACAATATTTCTAGGATAGTATATTTTGAAGAATTTATTTATTAATATGATGATAAAGTTGTTCATTCACGATAAAATAAACATCATGATGCTTTTCCAAGTCATGATTTCTAGCTTTGAATTAAAGAAAATATAGAATATATGATTTAATTTGTTGACTTTTGTAATCAATAGATAAATAATAATCAAACTCTTTAATAATAAAGTTTACTATGTGAGGTGATAAGTGATTTTGATGTTTTGAAATGTTCAAAATTAGTTGGGAGATGTTCGATAAGGATTAAAGATAATATGATTCATTATAATGTAATCTGGAATTTCCAAGATGAAGCTAGAAATGATAAATTCTCTAAATTAGTGTACTTCATAAGGCTTTTTCACGTGATATTTTAAAAATTGGTTTGTAAATTAAAAATTAAGAGTTTAATAGACTTAGTAAGACTTTATTTTACTTATTAAGAAATTATAGTTTTTCACATAACTTCATGATTATAAATGTGGAAAATTTGGGACTTCATATGACTTTATTTAAAAATCATTAGACTACTATGGAAGATTTTAAGACTTTGAATCCATAAAAGTCATTATGGTTCTTTTTGTATGACATTTCATCGATCCTGTAAGAAATTTTAATATTTTATAGAACTATTTAAACATTTTATGACACTATATACTATGTAATATTTTACCCATATGACATTCAAAATCACATAAGACATTTTGAGTACATACTAATTTCTCTAGAGTTTATAAGACTTTTTGGGAACTTAGGTTCTTTCTATAATTATGTTATATAAAGGATGCAAAATTAAAATATATGATTCTTAATGTTTTAATCATGTAATTAATATCATAATTAATTTAAATGATTTTAATTGAAATTGAGGTAGTGGGGATCCCACACTAAATAATAGTTTTCCCATTATAAATTTTTATACACTCATGCACACGTTGAGGAAGATTTAAAAGTATAAAAAGGTGAATATTTTTTAGATAAGAAATAATGATATTTTTAAATCATATGAATAATTAAAACTTAATTAAAATGGATATTTAAATGATATTTTTTACTGGTAATTTATATATGAAGATCCCATGATGACAAAGAATCAATGAGTTTCTATAATTCAAATATGGAAACAATATTCCCAACTATGTTGATGTAAAAATGTATGTGAAGAAGAAAAATAGAGAGGGTGATAGGAGGAAATAATAGATATCCCAATACCATGATAAATATAAAAAATAAAATATATCAAAGAAATAAGGAGAAATGATACAACTACTACATGAAGTGTAACATCCCAGGTAAATAAAGAATAAGACATTTTCATATTTATTAATATTTGTGAATTAAATATTAATTTTACTTTAAAGGGGTTTCTATGTTTGATGGTGTACCTGATACGCAACAATAGATTTCATTGAAATCTTACGTAGAACACTAATAATATAATAATATTATTTTAAATGGTTTTTAAGACGTAGTCGTTGTATTGGCGAAAATGAATATAAATAACTAAAATATTATTATATATGTTTGTTAAATGTTTTTACATATATCCAATAAAAGATAAAGGCTTAAAATAAGAAAAGAATTCAATGTTAGGCATAGATACTCTAATATTCACTAAAAGGTCGATTTATCACCTTTTGAGGGAGAACCCTCTTTAAAAATAGTTTTGGTCACTCTTACACATTTTATTGGATGAAATAAAATCCTTCTTTATAATCAGGACATAAAAATTTACTTTGTGTATGTTTTTGGTATTTTTCCAATAAAGTTCATTTTTTAATGAATAGTGAAAAATGTTGTATTTTATTTCAAAACCTCATTTTAATCTAATTTATTTATATGGTTAGATTATATTTTTAATTGTTTTTAAAGATCAATTAGAATATAGTTTTACCATTTAAACCAATGGTGAACTTTGGAATTAATTTGACTTCGAAATTGGACATAAACAAGTGTCAATATTTAGATATATATTACTTTTCAAAAACATGATATTTGTTTTGACAACAGGAATTTATTATTAAATTAATTAATGCAGCTTATATGTTTCGAATTTTGTAGAAGAGACACCATTTTCGAATTTGGAATATCCAATATATCTTAGGGTGAATTATTGGTATTTTTCTAAAAAACATCAATTTTTGATGAATAGTGAAACCACTAAGTGGTAGTTAAAAAACTGAATTTTTCGTTTAAATGAAACTTTACCCCTTCTATGAATTGAATTTCAAAAATCCGACATACATAGTTAATCAACATACTATTTCTGTGGATGGCGAATTACTGCTTCACGAAATGATGATTGTTCAATCGTCTCTTAACACCTTTCATGGTGGTCATTAAGATGTCACTGTATTTATATATGATATATATTATCTTAATGTTTTCTTTATGATTCTGTATTTTTCATTTATGGCATACCTTTATGGTGTCCATAATGGATAAATGCGATAATTTCATTTTTGGAAGTGCGGACTACCACCCCCTCAAAGTAATTTGAATCGTTAATTCCATATGTGGGATGTATAAAGGATGGAGTTAATAATATTATATATGATATTATAATGTACCTTTATATCATTATGGATTCATTCCATCAAATATGAAATAGAAATGAAAGTAGTGTTCATGCGTACGTATGACTTACCATCTCCCTGAACGGTGAATTTCATTTCATGCCTTTAAATGTTATGTACTATTATATATACATGTATATTCTGGATATATATGATATATATGATATCTGAATCGTGAATATAATTCTCGATATAATGAACCTTTGACCACATGAACGACATGTAATTGTAAGAAGTCCAATTTTGACTTAAGTACCAAACATCGACAAAACGAACATTATTAACTTAAATGATTACATATTTTTCATAACATGGAAATAAGTGATATAAAAGGAATAATTAACTTGAAAAGGTTCTTAAGAAAGTATAAATTCACACTGGTTTATAATTCAGTAGATTAAAGTGAGATCGAGTTAAGTCAGACACGAGTAAAGGGACTTCGTCTCAATCTCCTTTCATTGAGGCATATTTAGTTTTAATACAAGAATTTATTTTATATGCTGTATAAACACCTTTGAATTTTCATTTCATTCAAAGGGAATCTTTTTCTATGAATCGTTTTACTAAACAAAAAAAACGGAATGTTTCTTTTAACATACGTGGTGACAACAACCTTTTCTTCCGCCCTGAGAATTATTTGATCTTTGGCTTCCTCAACAATCCATAATATTTTTAAAAGAAAATAAATACCCTATACTCTATTATGTATTTTGGTATTGAAAACAGTTTTCATAATGGATTTGTTATGTCAATATATTTAAGTGATATATTGTGATTTAAATGTGTAAATGTTTTCTTTCCTTTATATTTTTTGTATGTCTTATGATTTTATAATGGTACATGGGAATTTTATGGGTGGTTACATGATAAACCAAATGATGGGTGGTTCCTTGAATACCAGGATAGGTGGTTACGTTATAACCTCCAATGCATTGGGTATGGAAGTCGGCCAAATGGATGTTCTATTTAGTGATATGTGTGGAAGTTGACTGTATGGTTATTCCATTTATGTATGTTTATGTCCTAAGTTACCTTTATATCTTATGTGTTCTTTATATTGGTTTTATGGTAATCTTTTGGTTACAAAAGGATAAGTAATGATATTTTATTCAGTAAAGAGTATTTACTACTTCATAAAGGCGAAAAGTATTACTTTGATAAAGTATTCATGGTTTACTTGATGTTTTGAAAAACTAACAATTTTCCTTCATTGTGAATCCCTTACTAATATTTTTATGATCACCCCAAGTTTTTAAAATGTTTTTTCACATGACTTAATGTGGAATAGGGTCAAGGATGGGATCAAGGAAATGTCATGTTGTCTTAAACATGGAACTATACATGTCTCTTTTTTTCAAGAGTTCATGTTTTATAAAAAAATGGAAACTGTGTAGAAGTGTCTACTTTGTAATCTTTTGAGATGTAATAGTTATATCATAATTATCTAAAACTCTAATCCTGAAAACATCCTCAATGTGAATTATTCATTTAATTCAAGATTAATTAATGTTTTACGGCTGGGTCCCTATAGTTGGTATCAAAGGTCAGTTTAGACAACTTTTGGAGTTAGAAATTTGTTAAATTCATGTCAATAAATTAATTTATGGTATGAATGAAATGATATAGAATTTAAATATTACTATGTTGCTTCACCTAAGATATGTATATGTTCAGAATGGTTTTTTGCAGAGGAAACATGGCAGCTATGTTGGGACGACATCAGGAAGAAGGCAACCTTCCAAATCAGCAACCTGAGATGGTCAGAATCAGAACTAAATAGTTTGTTGCAATGATGGAATAGTTGACTATGGCGATGAATGGTGGTGGTATCCATGCACAAGATTATCCAGATCAACTGCAGAGTAACATGTCAGTGGTGGAACATTTCATGAGGCAACATCTTCCATCATTCAGAGGATCATCTGACCCTATGCTTGCAGAAGGGTGGATTAAAGCACTGGAGAAGAATTTTGATGTCATGGGGTGTTCAGAACATCAAAAGGTTAGTCTCGTTGTTTACTGTTTGGAAGGTGAAGCTGATTAGTGGTGGTCGATGGTAAAAAATGTTAGGGATAGTGAGGATATTGATGATCTTCACTAAGAATAATTCAAAGGTATTTTTCTTGAGAAATACTTTCCTAAGGTGGTTCATTATAGGATAGAAAAACAATTCCTAGAATTAAGGAAGGAGGATAACTGAGTGGCTGCTTATGAAGCAAAGTTCACTCGAATGGAATGGCATGTTCCAAATTTAATAAGTGATATTGATAGTCAAATCAACCATTTTTACTCAGGTTTAAAGCCAAAGTATTGAAGGTCTTTAGCTTCTCGTGAGTTCAAAAGTTATGAAAAACTTGTTCGATGTGCGGAGAAGGTGGAAATGGAGTTTGTTGATGATCATGTGTTCTTTAAAAAACAACATAATAAGAGGTCCAGTTGGAAGGCAAATGGAAATAATTCATCAAAGAAGCCAGGTGGTAAGAAAACCTAATATCCATCCAGTGAAAAGTGTGGTAAAATTCATCCTGGAGAATGTTTATCCAAGTCTGGAAAGTGTTTTTGGTGTGGTAAGTCTGGTCATATTGCTCATAGTTGTAAGGAAGTTGGTCAAGAAGGCAATAAAAAGCCAGCGGTAAGATGTTTTAAGTGTAATGAAATTGGTCATTATGAAAATGAGTGTCTAACGAAGAACTCTACTGAGGGAAATCAGCCAGACTACAAGAAGAAAGGGGTAGTGAAATCCTTTGCGACTACTTCAGCAGATGTTGGGCCATCGAATGAAGTAGTATCAGGTACACTGTTTGTTTGTCCAGATTATGCCAATGTGTTGTTTGATTCAGGGTCTGCACATTCTTTAATTTCTGAGATGTTTTCTAGTAAATTGGGAATTCCATCTCAAGATATGAATCCTGAACTTATGGTAAAACACCTGGAGGAAACGATGAGAAAAAAAGAAATTATAATAACCTTCCTGTCCTTGTGTGCGGAAATAATCTACCTGCAAACCTTACTGTTTTGCCTCTAGTAGAGTTTGATGTTATTTTGGGCATGGATTGGCTTTCTGTTTATCATGTTAAGATTGACTGCAGAGCTAAAGAGGTTTCTTTTCAAAAATATTTTCAGCTTGTGTACAAGAATGAACCCTTAATTTTGATAACATATCAAGAAGTTGAGAAACTAGTAAATCATGGAAATGAATGTTACCTTGCACATATTTTTGAAAACAAAGGATCTATTCAGATTAATTATGTGTCAGTGGTAAATGAGTATCTTGATGTTTTTCATGATTAGTTTCCTAGTATTATACATGATCAGGAAGTTGAATTTACAATTGACTTAGTTCCTGATTCTAATCCAATTTCAAAACCCCCTTATCGAATGGCTCAAGTTGAACTTTTAGAGTTAAATAAGCAATTGCATGAGTTATTAGATTAAGGATTCATTCAACCTAGCACATCACCATGGGGTGACCCTATCTTATTTGTTAAAAAAAGATGGTTTAATGAGACTTTGCATTGATTATAGAGCATTGAATACCATCACTGTTAAGAACAAGTATCCTTTGCCTCATATCGATGAATTTTTTTGATCAGTTCTAGGGAGCTTAGTATTTTTCGAATATTGACTTGAGTTTGGGTTACCATTATTTGAAAGTAAAAAAACAG
The DNA here is from genome assembly GCA_963277665.1 of Viscum album. NCBI lineage: Eukaryota > Viridiplantae > Streptophyta > Magnoliopsida > Santalales > Viscaceae > Viscum > Viscum album. The sequence goes on along the minus strand of OY728119.1, from coordinate 278,438,664 downwards.
ATGTTCTGAAGACTGCGTTTCGTTCTATATATGGCCATTATAAATTTGTAGTTATGCTGTTTGGTTTAACCAATTCACCTACTGTATTCATGGATCTAATGAATATAATTTTCCATGAGTTCTTGGATAAGTTTGTGTTTGTTTTCATTGAAGATATTTTGGTGTTTTATTAAAGTAAATTTGAGCTTGAAAGTCATTTAAGTTTTATCTTTCAAACCATAAAAGAAAAAAAATTGTATGGAAAATTCCGCAAGTGTGAGTTTTGGTAACAATAAATTTCTTTCCTTGGTCACGTTGTTTCAAAAAATGGCATAACTATTGATCCTACTAAAAAAATAGTTGTTGAAGAATGTACAAGACCCACATATATAATCGAGATCCATAGTTTTCTTGGTTTGGAAGGTTATTACCTGAGGTTTGTTGAAAAATTTTCATGGTTATCTAGTCCAATGATTAAGTTAACTAAAAAAGGTTTTATGTTCATCTGGACAAAAGAATGTGATGATTGTTTTCAGGAATTGAAAAGAAGATTGGTGAATTCTCTAGTTTTGGGACTGCCTTCCTGGAATGGTGAGTTTGTTATCTATAATGATGCTTCGTTGAAAGGATTGGGTTGTTTCCTAATGCAGAATGATTAGGTAATTGCTTATGCTTCACATTAGTTGATACCACGTGAGTTAAATTACCATACACATGATTTATAATTAGATTCTATTTTTTTTTTGCTCTAAAAATTTGGATGCATCATTTGTATGGAGTAAAGTGTGAAATATATACCAATCACAAAAGTTTAAAATATATATTCACTCAAAAATAATTGATAATTTGACAGGGGAGATGGATGGAATTAATCAAGGATTACAATTGTACAATTCATTACCATCCGGGAAAAGCAAATAAAGTGGCTGATGATTTGAGTCAAAAAAAATAAAACTTTATTAATCATGATACGTTTGGAACAAGATCCTTTGGTTTTTGATTTGATGAACTTTGGCATAGAAGTTGTTGGTGCAGGAAGTTCTTCTGTTTTGTTTCAAGTGTCAGTGAGATCATCTCTTTCAGACAGAATTAAGCAAGCATAGAATAAAGACAGTGAGTTGAAGAAAAAGGTAGAACTGGTTCAAAAGGATAAGATTCCTGAATTTAACATTGACAATGATTGTGTTTTGAGGTTTGGGAAGAGATTACGTGTGGCTTGTGATTCACATTTGAAGAATGAGTTGTTATGTGAAGCTCATAGTTCTCTGTTTTCAGTTAACCCTGGCAGTACTAAGATATACAGATATCTGCGGGAGTATTACTGGTGGAATGGAATGAAAAGAGATATTGATGATTTTACTATGAAGTTTTTGACTTGTAATAAGGTTAAAGAAGAGCAGCAGTTACCGAAAGGAATGCTTTAGTCTTTACCCGTGCTAGAGTGGAAATTAGAAAATATATCCATGGACTTCGTTGTGGGATTACTAAAGACATCTTGAGGTAATAATGCAATCTGGGTTATTGTTGATCGATTGACTAAATCTGTTCATTTCCTTCCTATTTGAGATACATTCTCTATAGATTAACTTTCTTGGTTGTATGTTAAAGAGATGTTCAAGTTACATGGAGTTCCCCTCTTTATTATATCTGATCGTGATCCTAGGTTTACTTCTAACTTTTTGAAAGGCTTTCAGAAGTCATTGGGTACTGAATTAAATTTTAGTACAGCTTTTCATCCTCAATGAGATGGGCAGTCAGAACGAAAAATTCAGAAATTGGAGGATATTCTATGTGATTGTTCAATGGATTATTAGGGAAGTTGGGACCAACATATTTCTATGGTTGAATTTTCTTATAATAACAGTTTTCATTCCAATATATAGATGGCTCCGTTTGAGGCAGTATATGGGAAGCGGTGTCGAACTATAGATTTTTGGGAAGAAATAGGGGAAAGGAAGCTGATGGAACCATAATTGGTATAAGAGATGGTACAAAAAGTTCAGTTGATTCAGAAGCCCATGAGAACAGCTCAATGAAAGTAGAAAAGTTATGCGGATATTCGGATGAAGGATCTATCTTTCGAGTTAGGTGATCATGTTTTTCTCAAATTTTTTCCATGGAAAAGTGAGATGCGTTTTGGAAAGAAGGGAAATTTGAGTGTGAGGTTCATTAGACCTTATGAAATCTTGAGGAAAGTTGGATCAGTTGCATATATATTGGCTTTACCTCCAATTTTATCTCAAGTACACAATGTTTTTCATGTTTCAATGTTGAGAAAGTATATGCCAGATCCATCTCATGTTTTAAGTCCAGAGATAGTTTAGTTGTAAGAGAATCTCTCTTATGAAGAACAACCCGTCCAAATTATTGACCGAAGAGAGAAATTGTAGCAAAAAAAGGTAATTTATCAGGTGAAGGTTTTAAGGAAAAACCATTTGGTTGAAGAGGCAACATGGGAATCTGAAGATTCTATGAGAGATAAATACCTCCACTTATTTTGATAAGTGAATAAAATTGCGAGGACACAATTCCCAAAAGGGGGAAGGATGTAACATCCCAGGTTAATAAATAATAAGACATTTTCATATTTATTAATATTTTTGAATTAAATATTAATTTTAATTTAAATGGGTTGCTATGTTTGATGGGGTACCTGATACGTAACAATAGATTTCATTGAAATCTTACGTTGCACACTAATAATATAATAATATTATTTTAAATGGTAGTTATCATGTACCCATTTTATTGGCGAGAATGAATATAAATTACTAAAATATGATTATATATGTTTGTTAAATGTTTTTACATTTATCCAATAAAAGATAAAGGCTTAAAATAAGAAAAGAATTCAATTTTAGGCATAAATACTCTAATATTCACTAAAAGGTTGATTTATCACCTTTTGATGGGGAACCCTCTTTCAAAATAGTTTTGGTTACTCTTATACATTCTATTGGATGAAATAAAATCCTTCTTCAGAATCGGGACATAGAAATTCACTTTGTGTTTGTTTTTGTTATTTTTCCAATAAAGTTCATTTTTTAATGAATAGTGAAAAATTTTGTATTTTAATTCAAAACCTCATTTTAATATAATTTATTTATATGGTTAGATTATATTTTTAATTGGTTTTAAATTGAAATTAGAATATATTTTTACAATTTCAACCAATGGTGGACTTTGGAATTAATTTCACTTTGAAATTGGACATAAACAAGTGTCAATCTTTTGATATATATTGTTTCTTTAAAACACGCTATTTGTTTTGAAAATGGAATTTAATTATTAAATTAATTAATTCATATTATATGTTTTTAATTTTGTAAAACGGACATCATTTTTGAATTCGGAATATCAAATATATATTTGGGTGAATTTTTTGTATTTTTCTGAAAAACTTAAATTTTTGATGAATAGTGAAACCACTAAGTGGTAGTTAAAAAACTGAATTTTTCCATTAAATGAAACATTAATACTTTTGTGAATTGAATTTCAAAAATATGAAATACATGGTTGTTATTAGTAAGTAAAATGTGGTTCAATGAGATGAAAATATTTTTTGGTGAATAGTAACTTTTAAGTTTTATTAATCGTGATGAAAGGTAATTAGTGTAATTTAAGGTAAATATAATGTTATAATAATATTAAACTACCTTTACACTTTTCCTAAAATTATTTTATGAGTCATGTACGACCATTACAATCCATGGGTTGATTTTTGGGACCCCATGGAGCCACATGGGTATGATAATGACATTAATACGTTTTATTTAAAGTAAAAAAATGTCACAAACATGTATTGTTTTACTAAAACAATTTTTACATGGGGTTATATAATTGATATATTTAAATATAAATATTAATTAGAAATATAAAACTATTTCCCACAACATGGTAATTTTTTTATAATTTATATACATCAAATAAATGAAATTATTTATGACACAATGATGATGCAGTGTTTGCATCATTAATGAATGATTTAAATAACTAAGAAGATAATGTTTAAAATAATATCCAAAAATTGTCCAATTATTATTGGATGATTTAATTTTTCACATGGAAAACCTTTTCTTAGAATTTAATAATTTTTGGACCTTTAGAAACAGAAAACCATTATATAATAAAATAATAGTTTCATGCTTTCCAAAAGAGCCCCTCCTCTCCCTAAAAAAAAGACCCCACATCCTACCCATTTCACACACTTCTCAAGCCATTTGGCTCATCCAAAATCTACTCAAATAATCTCCCAAGATCCCTATCTTCATCCAAGAAGCCTTACCTTAGGTAGAATGCTCTTCAAGAAACCCTTTTGGTTCAAACCAAGGGGAGTTTCCCGATTTAAAGGTAATGTGTTCTCTTATGTTCTTTTGTTTTATTTTTCTTCTCCAACCCAATAAAATATTTTTATTCATTTATTTTTTAATAAAAAAATTATCTTAATTATACTAAGATATTGTTATGAGAAGGATTCTAGCTATACTTACACACACCTCCGTATAATGGTTAATGAACATACTATTTCTGTGGCAAGTGAATTACTGCCACACAAAACGATGACTGTTCAATATTCTCTTGACACATTTCATGGTGGCCATTAAGATGTGACTGTATTTATATATGATATATATTATGTTTATGTTTTCTTTATGCTCTTGTATTTTTCACTTATGGAATGGCTTTATGGTTTCCATAACAGATAAATGCGATAATTTCATTTTTGGAAGTGAGGACTACCGCCCCCTCAAAGTGATTAGAATCGTTAATTCCATATGTGGGATGTATAAATAATGGAGTTAATAATATTATATATGATATTATACTTGAATTATAATGTACCTTTATATCATTGTGATTTCATTCCATTAAATACAAAATAGAAATGTAAGTAGCCTTAATGCGTAGGTACGGCTTACCGTGTCCATGAACGGTGCATTTCATTTCATACCTCTAAATGTTATGTACTATTATAAATACATATATATTCTAGATATATATGATATATATGATATAAAAATCATGAATATCATTCTGTATATAATGAACCTTTGACCACATAAAAAACATGTAATTGTAAGAAGTCCATTTTTGACTTAAGTACCAAACATCGAAAAAATGAACATTAATAACTTAAATGATTACATAATGTTTATAACATGGAAATAAGTGGTATAAAAGGTATAATGAACTTGAAAAAGATTTTTAAGAAATTATAAATTAACACTAGTTTATTATTTATGAGATTAAATAGCGATCAAGTCAAGTCGGACACGAGGTTAGGGACTTTATCTCAATATCCATTTATTGAGGTATATTTTGTTTTTAATACAAGACTTTATTTTATATTCTGTATAAACACATTTGACTTTTCATTTCATTCAAAGGGAATATTTTTCTACGAAGCATTTTACTAAGTGAAAAAAAAGGAATGTTTCTTTTAACGTACGTGGTGACAACAACCTTTTCCACCGCCACAAGTATTATTTGATCTTTGGCTTCCTCAACAAGTCATAATTTTTTTAAAAGAAAATAAATACCATATAATATTTTAGGTATTTTGTTATTGAAAATGGTTTTGATAATGGATTTTTTATGTCAATATATTTAAGTGATATATTGTGATTGAAATGTGGAAATTTTTTCTTTCCTTTGTATTTGTGGTATTTATTATGATTTTATAATGGTACATGAAAATTTGATAGGTGGTTACGTGATAAAATAAATGAAGGCTAGTGCTGTGAATACCAGGACGGGTGGTTACTTTATAACCTCCAATGCATTGGGTATGGAAGTTGGCCGAATGGATATTCTATTTAGTGATATGTGTGGAAGTCAACTGTATGATTATTCCATTAATGTATGTTTATGTCCCAAGTTACCTTTATGTGTTATGTTTTATTTATATGGATTTTATGGTAATATTTTGGTTAAAAAATAGTAAGGAATGATCTTTTATTTAGTGAAGAGTATTTACTACTTCATAAAGGTGAAAAGTATTACTTTGATAAAGTATTCATGGTTTATTTGATGTTTTGAAAAACTAACAGTTTTCTTTCTTTGTGAATCCCTTATTGAGCTTTTTATGCTCACCCCAAGTTTTTGAAATGTTTTTTCACATGACATAATGTGGAATAGGGTCAAGGATGGGATCAAGGAAATGTCGTGATGTCTTAAACATGTAACTAGACATGACTCTTTTTTCCAAGAGTTCATGTTTTGTAAAACAATTGAAATTGTGTAGAAGTGTCTACATTGTAATCTTTTGAGATGTAATAGTTATGTCTTAATTCCCTAAAACTCTAAACCTGAAAAGATCCTCATGGTGGATTATTCATTTAATTCAAGATTAAGTAATGTTTTATGGCTGAGTTGTTATATGAAGATAATTCTCTGTTTACCAAAGAGAAGAATAAAAACATAACAAAATTAAGAAATATATTTTTTTTTATTTAAAGAATATTTAATAATAATAATAATAATAATAATAATAATAGATTTTATAATTTATACCTATAATACCCAGTTTTGTAGAAGTTTATAATGAAGAATAGAAATATCTCTAGAAGATATTTACTAGATTCCAATGATCAAATCATGTTAGTTGAAGAGGAAATAAGGAGGATGAGAAATGGTTTTAAAGATTAGTTCCTATGATATCCATTGATGCATAATTATAAGACTCAAGACTAAGAAAAATAAAAAGAATTTACATTCCCATTATTTTAAAATTATTAGATGAATAAAAATATGAATATTTCAAGAAATTATATTGAAGAAGAGGAGGTAACACTCTGATAACATAGTTTATGTCTCATTTGGGGCAAGAATATTATACTATTGAAAACACTTATAGAACTATAAATCTACCAAGGAGTAGAATAATGATTTGGTGGGATTTTATATGAGGGTTCAGATACAAGTTGTCTAATGGATTAAGGTTCTCCTTCCCTCTCTCTTATGTGTACATAAAAAACCATAGAGTTCAGGGTGATTGCTGTATAAGACATATATAATATTTTATGGATATTAGAAGAAAATATGTTTCAGAATGTATTGTTTAAACAATAATCTCTAAATATTATTGATTTTGAGGCTTGAAAATACCCTTATTCGTTTTATTAATGAATTTTTTTATTTATTTTTCAGGAACATATTTCTCGAGGAGATTATAAAAAATATTTTATTTAAATGTTAAAATATTTGTTGAAGTATTATGGGAATGTTTAAATGTATTATTAAAACATTTTTCATACCCTATATGTGTAACCATAAAGTATGGTTTAGAAACCCTATGTTTGAAACAACATGTATGGAACATATACCCAACGCTATTGGAAAAGTATTGTATATCAATCATTTATTTGAATGTAACCCTAATTTTGTGAAAATGGGAAGTATGGATGAACAAACCTACCTCTATAAGAAATCCTACATTTGAGGAAAATATCATGTGATACAACAACTCTAATTTTGTGAACAATGTGTACATACTCAATAATATATCTAGAGTTTTTTCATCACAAAAAGGAAACCCATGATTCACAATTCAATGATAGAGTTTAATTTAAAGATATTTTTTATGACTGGTGAAAATGTCTGAATGGAATAAAATATCATTTTAAAGTTTTTGTTTGATGAGTTGAAAATCTTTTATTCAATAGAGTAAAACATTCTCATTTCTAAAGGAATTCATGACTCTATTAAATGTTTTAAAAGTGAATATTTGTTATTTTTCATGAAATTTTGATGAGTATTAAAAACCAACATAATTTGAATATTTATATATAAATTGTCAGATTATTTTTTCTTTATCTACAACTATTTATATGCAGTGTCTTTCTTGAATACATAACTACTTCAAAGAAACAAAATATTGAGTGACTGTTATTTATGAAGAAGCTACTTATATGAGATTTAAAAATCCTTGTACCATAGTCAGTTTAATTTTAATATTATTGTAGATCATTTGAAACTAGGATCTCATTAAAGATATGTGTTCTTGATGACATTAAAATTTGAATAATATGATTTTTATTCTCATAATTTTCACTCAAATTTTGATTAAGAACCATTCAATCTCAATCAAAAAACAATTTTGATTAATTAGAGTCTCAGCAGCTTGGACTCAGTCATAGAAGATTATTAGATTCTTATACTAATCTATGGATAAATTGGTTCTATGTAAAAGAACCACAATTATTTGTAAAGCCTAATTATATGGTTTTCAATTGCCTATACTCAGTTATGAGGCATTGTTATAAGATGGTCATTCGAATGAAAATCATCAAGCTCGCAAAGATGGTGTTGGGGGAGTAGACTATGGGATCTTTTTTCCACGTGCCACTATATAAATTATTTTGTTCTTATTTAATATTTATCTTTTATTCCAATTAATAACAAAAGATAATGATGCATATCTGTAAAAATCATAAAGAAATATAAAAGATATAATATTTCAAGATTATCGAGAAGACACAATTCACCCCCCTCTTGTTTATCTATGAATTATTCTACCCTAAAAATTAGTATCAAAGGAGAGAGATAAAAAATAGGAATATAAATCTATAACATAATAAATGTATAAGCTGCGTAAAAAAGATTTTAGTGGATGATCCTATGGAAGGTTTGTTGATAATACATGCTCCATAATTAAATAGTGGTAAATATGGATGTTGTAATCCTTGTATGATCATATATATAACGAATCTTGTATTTAATATATATATGAAAATTATCACTCCATATGAAATTCTATAGAAACTTGAAACATGGTATTCTACTAAACAATCTCAGTATGACATCAATTCAAATGCAATGAATAATATCATTTGTGAAATTGGTCCAAATTAATTAAATCAATTATCCAAAATTCCTAATACTAATGCAATGTAGTAGAAGGTTTATTTTTTATTTTATTGAACTGAAAATGTCATATAATTGAGGTATGCTATGGGAAAACTAAATCCTGACTTCTTTAGAATGTATGTTGGTGAAAAAATCACCGAAATGAATGGACAATTGACAAAAATAGTCAAGGATGTGATTTATTTGGGAGATAAAACTAGTCAATTAGATAAACCATTGAATGTACTAATATTACTACACTCAAAATGTAATGGGATATCTACTACTATCAAGAAATCATCCCCAGTCAAATAGCTGATAATGAAAGAAATAATTAGTACTCTGATGATGTACAAAGTATAGATGTAAGATAAAGATGAAGGTTGTAAGTTAATAAAAAGGGAGAACTTCCCTTAAAGATACATCACATGAGTAAGAAAAGAAATTAAAAGAATATTTCAAAATATCAAAGGATTGAGACTACTCATATTCTAAAATGGAACTAGCTTAGCTAGCCATAAAATTCAGAAAATTTTACAGAAAAAATAGAGGTTTAAAAAATACCTTCAAGAAAGATGAGAAATGATCTAAAGAAGTAGGATGATATGAATAAAATCACATGGGTTATATTATACCTGATTACCCCCATTTAAAATAATAAATAAGAATGATGTAAAATATAAATTAGAAGAAAACTGTTTATGAGAGGAAAGGTAAAAGATATATAAAGGATACTTAGAGTGTGTCTGAATACTACAGAAGAACATCGAAATATAATTCAGAAATATAGCCAAGAAATATGATGGTAAAAATTTGCTTCACATATTATCTATAAAATGAGGTACAATATTATTATTCTTTTGCTTCTTATATTGATAGCTGCTTAACTTGGAACATTTCTACTTATTGCTCAATAGTTGAAGAAATATAAGATTCTTCAGTGAGAAAGCCCAAATTATTTAAGAATATTCATAATTCTATTTTAAGTGAAAATAATGAAATGATAAAACAACATCATGAATTAAAATAAAAATTTAACACCTTTTCTTTAAATTTTAATGTCCATGAAACTAAAATAAAATAATTATAGGATTAGATTGAACCATTCAAAAGTGATTCTCATATTTTAACCAAAGGAAAAAAATCTATAAATGAGATTCTTGTAAAATTGTTACTAAAAAATAAAAAAAAGGAATATGAAGAAAAGAACATAAATCAAAAATAATATAAAAATTATTTTGTCCCAAGTTCAAAAAATGCTACCTGCTTCTATTGTGGAATGAAAGAACATTATTCTAATAACTGCTCATTAGGAAGTCCTCAGGTAAGTGGAATTAAAAAGGATTTCATTTCAAATAATATATAGGAAACAAGTAATTAAAATTTTGGTAAAATAAGGAAAATCTATATTCTCAGTTCTTTTTTTGCTGACACATCTAGACCCAAGAAAATATGGGTACCAAAATTAACTCCTTTGTAAATGTTTTTACGAGAAAAATACCACAAGAAAAAAATATTATATGGTATATGAGTAATGGATTCTCTAGAAATATGAGTGGGGATTATTCCAACTTACATAAAATTTTTAAAATGGATGGAGGACATGTCACATTTAGAGAAAATGAAAAAGGAAAGATAGTTGGAGTTGGATCCTTTAGAGATAAAAAGTCAATTTCAATCAATAATGTGATATATGTTCAGAGACTAAAGTATAACCTGGTAAGTATTTTTCAACTCTGTGATTATGGTTTTAATTTTTATTTCTCTAACGATTATTACTCAATTTTTAAATATAAATATACTAATTTTAGAGCACCTATAACTAAAAATGTTTATAACTTCGATCATAATTACTTTTGTAAATAAAAATTGAATTGTTTAACTATTGAGACAGATGTGTATTGGATCTATCATAAAATACAAGTATAGAGTAACAGATTTACATTATATAAATTTTATAAGAAACACTTTGTTTCTAATTTTTCCTATTATTAAATTTGATAATGATATATATTGTGATGCATGTCAAATTAGAAAACAACACAAATTATCTTTCAAATCAATTCACAAATATTATACATCTAAACCACTAGAATTTAACCACATGGATTTTTTATACCATCAAGGGTATCATGTTTGGATTTAAAATTATATTTCTATGTATTAATTAATGATATCTCAATATTTACTTGGGTTTATTTTCTAAAATTTAAAAGTTAAGTATTCATTGTTTTTAAAGATTTTGTAAAATATTTCAAAATGAAAAATATTTTAAAATCATATCATTAAGAATTGATCATGTTGGTTAATTTGAGAGTCAATAATTTTATTCTTTTTTCTTAAACATAGGTATTAAAAAACCTTATTTATACCAAGAACGGCTCAAAATGGAATTTTTTTAAAGAAGAAACAGAACAATTCATGACATTGAAAGAACTATGTTGAATGAATATTTCCTTCCAAACTTTTGTTGGGAAGAAGCTATAAACATATATTTTTATATAATTAATAGAGAGTTAATAAGACAACTTATTTAAAAGACACCCTATGAACTTTTGAATAATAGAGAACCTAAATTAAAGTACTTTAAAGTGTCTAGAATATTTCTATGATATTTTACTACTTATAAATTCTATAGACTCTATAATAAAAATTTAAGTATTTTTTAAGAATTAATTCATTTTATGATTAAATAAAATTAACCCTTTTGATAAAATTAAAGATCAAATAGATGAAAATCATTGACTCTATTAACAACATGATGCTTGGATTACCTAAGACTAATTTTGAAAATAAAATAAATTAAACTCAGTCTTGTCTATAAGAACATGAAATAGAAGATCCTAAAAGTCTCCTACCTAGTCAATATAGATCCTTAGACAATCATCCTTTTGAAATTGTTATAGGAAATATAGACATAGGAGTAGGGAATAAAATAAATATTGGTAAATAGAATGAATTTTATTCCTTTCTATCAGATTAGAACCTAATTATATGGAAGAACAATTAAATGTTGAAAGTCGGTTAATGGATATGTAAGAAGAATATAATCAATTCCCTAGAAATAAATTTTTGGAATTAGTTGACATACTAACTGGTTATCTTATAATAGGAACAAAATTGGTTATTAGAAATAAATAAGATGATCAAGGGATCAGTATTAGAAATAAATCTAGATTAGTATAAAAATGATACAGTCATGAATAAAAGATATACTATGATGGAAACCTTGAATACGTTTCTAGATTATAGTTAATTAAGACCCTTCAAGATTTTTCATCACATATTAATTTAAAATTATGTCATGTGGTTGTTAAATCTTTATTTCTATATCGATATTTATTTGAGAAAGTTTATAATGAACTATCACTAGGTTTTGAAAACCCAAATATAGCATATTAAGTTTTAAAACTAACCAAATTACATTATATCCCTAAATAGGAACCTATGAGTTATTATAAAAGATTAATCTTCTTTCTATTGGAAAATGGATTTTTGTATGGGCAACTGATCCAAATAGTTTTAATAAAAAAATTTCTCTAAAATATTATTTTTACAAATTTATGTATATGATGTTATATTCAGATCAACAAATAAATATATTTTTAAGGGTTTTCAAATATTATACAAAAAAATTAAAAATTAGTATGATGGGAGAATTCAATTTCATTATAGGATCTAAAATTTATTAAAATGATTATTGAAATGTTTTAAATAAAATAAAATACATTAAGAATTTATTGAAAAATATTGGAAAGGAAAAAATTAATACTTATACAACTCCCATGTGTACTAATGTGAAACATGATTCAGATGAAGTTATAAAACTAGTTTAAAAAATATATATAGAGATATGATTTGTACTTTATTATATCTTTTTGCAATCAGACCAAAAATAATGTTATGTGTATGTTTATGTGCTGTATTTTAGTCAAATCTAAAATAATGTCATCTTACCACTGTTAAAAAAATTAGATATTTAAAGGGAACTATTTTTCAATCTCTACTTTACAAAAAAATATCTCATTCTAATTTTATTTCATATTAATATTATCATTTTTGAGGATGCATATTAGATATTAAAAGCACATTAGGGACCTATTACATTATTGTAAAATCTATAGTTTCATGGTCGAGTAAGAAAAAACATTCAGTTTCTCTATCAATAGACAAGGAAAAATAAATATATTTTTTAAGTTTTTCTGAACATTTGTTTTTGATGAAACAAACCTTATTGGAATTTTGAGTTAATTTTAATAATATACCTATTTTTTTTGACAACACAAGTGTAATTAATATTTCAAAAAATCATATAAGTCATTCAAAACACATGAATATTGATATAATCCATATTTTTCTAAGATATCGTGTTCTTAAAAAGGATACATCTTTAGAATTTTTATATATTTAATATCAACTTGATGATATTTTTACGAAACTACTTCCCACTTCTATTTTTGATTTTATTAAGGGGGTTAATAATATTAAATATTAAAAAAATATTTATTAATTTGATTTGTCAAATTCTATATTAATAGTTTTTTTTTATTTTTTATTTTTTATTTATTATTTATATAAATTGAAATGACAATTGTTTCATTTTTGAAAAACCACATATTTTTTAATATGATCAATTAATGAATATATTGAGTGATTATCCTAAGAAACTAGGCTAACATTGCTAAAACCATCAAAAACACTCTATATATTTCAATATCACACTCCGTATTCTATCCCTTACAACTTTTAGAGCTCTCTATTTCCATTTGAATCCCTTTAATCTAAAACCTTAAACCCACATATTCTCATAAAATTGGGTGATTCAGAGAATTGATGAAAATGAACAAAGTGGAACAATGTTACAACATGTTACCTATAGAAAACTTCTCCATGGTAATTTAATAGAAATATAATGACTCAGTTAGAAAAATAATCTTATAAAGTATAATCTAACATTTCAAGGTCTAGAAAATATTTTTAAAAAAGTAAACATCAAGTTTATTTTTGATAAGAAAGTGAAAGAGTCCATCAGAAATGTTCATTTCAATTTCGGTGTCATAGAGTATGTCATCGTATCTTGGATAAATAAATGAAATTTTCCGATCTATTCAGTTGAAATAGAAAAGGTTTTTAACTTTCCCTTTGATGGTGTTTTTCATTTCGATCAACGGTCCATGGGGAATCAAGAACATAAATGAGAGGATATTTTTTTCATTTCTCTTCAACTCCACCTAAATAAGAAAAATTATTCTTAAGGATATATGTGCTGACCAGAAGTTCCTGGTTAAGTTTGTCTAGTCATTAATAATTCCAATAACTACTAAAATCTATAACATTCATTTCCTAGAAATATGTTTATTGTTTTTGATGATAAGTGATATTAAGTTTAATTATGTAAGGTACATGTTATGATAAATGAACCACTATTTCCATGATGAGGCAATGATATGTTTATATCCTTATGGAGGTATAATTTAGTTGTTGATGTATAAGAGAGTCATTATTAGAGATGTATAGATGCACACCAAGTGTCATCAAAGTAAAATTCTCAATGTTGGTACTCAATAGAAGATATGATTCTTATGAAGTACAATACATTGGATGTTATTACATGTTGGTGTATAATACCAACAAGGATCCGGTCCTATTGCTCAGGGGGTAAGGAATTTTAGGATCTAAAACTATAGTACAAATTTAAGAAGAATCTATAGTACTAATAATATATGATGCAATTCAAACAAAATAGATGAAGACTTCAATACAATTTATCTAATCTAGAAGTTAGAAGATATTTCCCTCAATCTATTGAAGAACATTTGGAAAAAAATAATGTTGCGGCCCTTATCATCTGGTCTAGACAAAGTGATAATCCTAAAATTCAAGGATAATAAGTAATGGTTGTTATAGTAAGTGAATTTCCTCAACCATATAATAGAAAATATAAAGAGGAAAATATTAATAGCCAAGATAAATAAAACATATTCAAATAACTTATAATAAATCACATCTTTAGAAAAATTCTCAAGGAAATGAACAAGCTCAATAAGAAGTAGTTGAAACTGTAATGTCAACCAAAAACTAATCAATTTCTAAAATAGGTGATTCTATAGACAATGATGATTTTATACCTACTAACATTACAGAAGTTCTTGAGTTTAAATTTTATACCTCTAGTGAGAAAACTAAAGAACAATACTAACCCCTATTTGACAGAGGCTAACCATCTCAAGCATGAGAAGTAAAATCTTATTCTTCATTATACAAAGAAAATCAAGGATTTATTTTTTTCATTTTAACAAATTAAAAGAATAAAATTAATTTTTTTCATATTTATTTGGAGGTTGTAAGAACACATTTTGAAGTTTTATGAATTACAACTATTCCTAAAGAGGAATTAGAATCTGTTCAAGACCAACTAACCAATATTAGAGATGGTTCTATTATAAGAAGATGTTTTGATGCTTTTCATAGACAAATGGATGATCATTTCAGAAAGATCCAAGTAGAATATTTTTCCAAAATATACTTCATTTATTTGAAAATATTTTTTGTGAGTCTGTTTGAATCTATCAGAAGTAGTTCCAATTAGTCTTGAGCATCTACATCAACACCCCAAACTTCTCCAGATTTAGTAAATGGTGTTGAGGCTATAAAAGACATAATTCCTTCTTTAAATGACAGACTTGATATCTTAAAATGTGATATTTCACATCTCAATGTTTTTTTGGAAAATAAATGAGGTATTATTAAGAAGCTAAAATTAATAGAGCCTAATGTTATGGATCTTCTCAACTAGTTTGGATAATGAATCTCTATGTTTAAACATTAAAAATAAAATTTTCATGAATTTATTAAATTAAATTTGATCAAAATTTTAAATATTGTTCAATAATAAATGATTTATATTAGGAATTTGGATAAAAATCTAATTAAATGTTCAAGAGGATAGATGGAATAATTCATGGAATCAATTAAAGATGTTTGAGTGCCACCAAAATATGATAAATCTTCTGAACCAGCACTCTCACATTCATCCATGTCTACTTTTTAAAACATTGTCAGTAAAAATTATTATTATAATCATAAAAACAATTTCATATAATTCTAATACTAATTATATTTGTGTTTATTTTATTTATTTTCATTTCTAATGCTAAAATACATATATCATTTTTATCTTACACAGCATATAACATTCATTTACAGTTATGTCAAAAATTTAATGGTTTTTAATCCATTTTCATGTACATTCTTTTATATAGAAAAAAGGGGGAGAAAATTTGGTAAATAAAACATTTATTATTCTATTATTCAACTGCAAATTTCTGTTATCAATTAAATTGAATGAATTTACTGTTTAAATTAATTTTAAATAAATAATCACTGTATATTTTTAAAATATATTATTTCATTTGTGTTAGAAATTCCAATATTTTATAAGTAACTTTATGGGTTTTCTTATCACCCAAAAGGGTAAAATTGTTGGGAATTCATTATTTCAATAGTACTCTCTAAATATTATTGATTTTGATACTCACAAATAACCTATTTTGTTTTCCTAATTAAATTACTATAAGTATTTCTCAAGAAAATATTTCTTCATAAGATTATAAGATTTATAATATTAATGGGTTAAAGAATTTTTTAAAGTATTCAATACATGTTTAAATGTATACAATAATCCTTTTTCATACCCAACATTTCTAAACATAAAAAATGATTTAGAATCCCTACCTTTGAAATAACATGTCTGGGTCATTTACCCAACACTGTTGGGAAAGTATTATTTGTCAACCATATTTTTCGATGGAACCCTACATTTGAGAAAATAGAAATTATAGATAAAAAAACATAAATTTATAAGAAACCCAAATTTTGATGAAACAAATTTATGGTACATCAACCTGTATTTTTTGAACAAATAGTACATAGTAAACCCTGCATCTGGATTTTTTTCATCACATGAAGGTAGAATATGTTTAACTATTCAATTACAGAGTTTAATTTATATATTTTTTCTATGATTTCTAAAATAGTCGCAATGGAAGTAGATTCCATTTTAAAGATATTTTATGGAAAATTCAATAGATTGAATTCAATAGAGTAAATGAAAGTTACTACTCTCTTTAATGTTTTAAATTTTAATTTTTTTATTTATCAAGAAATTTTTTTAGATCTACACAACCAAAATAAATCCATGATTTCTATATAAATTGAATGATTATTTTTTGTTTACATATGAATATATATGTGAAATATCTTTTTGAATTTATAACTTCTATAAGAAAACAAAATATTGATTGATTCTATTATTTCTGAAGATGCTACAATTTAAAAGTATGAAAATCCTTGTACTTCTGTATCTTATTTGCTACTGTTATTGAAGAACATTTCCAACCCATACCTCATAAATGCTATTATTTCTTTAAAAAATTAATCTTTGAAGAATAATATTTGTATTATGTCAATTTATACTAAAATTAGGATCACGAACCTTTCAATTTTAATCAATTAAAAATATTTTTATTTATTAGAGTCTCGGATGATCAGACAAAGTCATGGATGAGTATTAGATTTTTAGACTAAACTGTTTGGAAACTAGTTTTCTATAAAAAACCAGAAGGATTTGTAAAGTGTTATTATAAAGGCTTAAAGTTCCTCTACTTATTTGAGAAGGTCTGGTGATAAGAGTAAATTTCTTGTGAAAATCACCAAGATTATAGAGATATCCTTCATGGAGTAGACTAGTAGATCTTTGTGCCACAAACCATTTTGAAAATTGATGTTCTATTCTTTACTATTTATACACTGGTCAATATAATTACAGAATAGAACACTTTATAGCCTTATAAATTATAAAGAAACCTATAATCCATAATCTATCAGGATTTTATAAAATAAACAATTCACACTCCTCTTGTTAATATTTGTATAATTCTGACCTAACAAATATTTGTTTTGAATAATCCCAAACCATGAAAGGAAGTATTCACCCACATTGAAGGTGAACCTTATAATTGTATGGGGTACCATTATTTAATACTTTATTGTATTTAATACGGTATTAGTGTGTTAAGTAAACAAAATTGATCCACTTTTATATTAACTGATTACATAGGTTTAAATACTTAAGTGGGTAAATAGTTATAAAAGAAATTTATATTTGGAAAAAGATTAGTAATTCAAGACACCCCCCTCTTATAAGCTATCTTCACAAGTATTATTCTCACTAAAATAGTGGACATTATCAAGTTCATATCAACTTTATAAAATTCCAGATCAACCGTTTAATGTGAGGGAATCAACCTTATAAAGTTCATTATCCATCTTTACA
Source organism: Viscum album (assembly GCA_963277665.1). Classification (NCBI taxonomy): domain Eukaryota; kingdom Viridiplantae; phylum Streptophyta; class Magnoliopsida; order Santalales; family Viscaceae; genus Viscum; species Viscum album. The sequence goes on along the minus strand of OY728119.1, from coordinate 278,420,504 downwards.
ATGTTCCCCACTAAACTTATGAAATTTTCCATTTTTCTAAAATGAAACATATTTACATAGTGGGATTCTCATTCCATTGTCAAAAAATTAATTTTATGATCTTTTGATCCACCCTCTCAAGATACGAAACCAAACATATGAGATTTTATATATCCATTTTTCATATATCTATAAAAATTTTCAATTCCCCATAGATATTCCAAAACATATATCAACTTCCAAAATAATATATACAAATAAAATTTACTTTTATATTATCCAAAAACTTCAACCAAAACCTCTAATTTTATTTAAATTCATTATAATATCCTCACCATTTATTTTCTTTATAATTCATTTTATTTTGGGTTTGAAGTGTGTCGGTAGGATTTTAGTGGATTTAATGTGGATTGTAAAATTTATAATTGAATAACATTCAATACCACACTATATTCCAAGAAATGTTGAGCCTGGGGATCATTTTTTTACTATGATTTGTACCAATATGTGTAGTTTTTGTTCATGGTCTCAGGAATGGGGCGTTGGGTGCCCCCTATACACCATGGCTAATTTGGCCACCACCACATCATGGTATGGGTAGTGTTAACTCTAAAAAATCCTTCACATCTACATTATATCATGGTAATTTGTTGTTTTGGGATCCAAGGTATGGTATGTTCGATAAAAACTAATGCATGGTGAATAAATTCATATTATGGTGTCTATAGTCTCATAATTTTGGAATAGTTGAATGAGCTACTTAGTCCACTGAGGGAGTCATTCCCATTAATTATGATATTACTAATATTTAATGGAGGTTTATTTGGTGTGTCTTTGAATTTTTTTATATTTTAAAATTCATCACCAATTCTCCTTTTTTTGATCTTTTAGATCAAAGTTCTCGGATGAATTCTTTTCTTTGTTTGATAATCAACATTTGATGATTCCTTCCTTAATATGTTTCTCCTTATAAGGATTTAGTGTTGCATTTAAACTAAAGGTATATGGTTTCACTTTATATTTTCCATATATTCTTCATATTTATTTCCAAAAAAAGGTCATTCTTTTCTAAGGGTTGTTCAATTCATAGTTAATGATGTGGGATTTTTGGTATAGGTATAACTCATACTTCTACAAATCCATCTATTTTTTCATCTTGTGGATTACATTCTATAGTTATGCATTCCAAGTATTTTAGGTCGGTTTCCCATTCAACCCTCTTTAAAATTGAATCTATGAGTGATTGTGGTTTCTTCATGGGACTCCAATTTCATTTAATGATCTCCTCTTATACCTAGTAACTATTTTATTGAAATTTTTTTCCTATTATTTAGATAAAATTGAAAATAGTAGTTTTCAATATGATTTGGTATGAAAATAGTTTTAAAGGAATAATCCTTTTTTTTTTGGGAATTTCCATTATCAGTTGAATCTTGATAATCAATCTTAATATTTTTTATAATGCGGATTATAAAATTATGGGAATGAGGTTTTTTTATAAAGATCATATGGGTTGTCCCTTTTGTTAAATTCTTTGAATGTTCTATTTATTTAAAGAATAAAATGTTATCTAATTTATTGGGTTTTACAAAGGGATGTTCAAGGATTTTTCCTTCAAGAAAGACTTTAATTATTGATTGGAACATTAAATTGTTTTATTGGAAAATGAAAATCCATAGGACATGACCATTTATATATATTGGAAATAATGTATGATAAATTATCATGTTGATGGAAGTTAGTTTGTATTATTATGATAAGATAAATTGGATGTTGATATGTGGGCATTAATATATGTGATTGAAACAAATAAGTGTTTTTTATATGAATATATGATGTGATTATTAATTTGAAATAATCCCCTCAATTTTGAAATGTCATGAGAAAATTGGTTTGGCTAGGTTGAAATTCTAGGTACACAAGTGTACTAGTTTAGAATTATTCTTTTTCTAGTAGCCCTAGACAACATATAAGTCCACCAATAGGATGGTTCACATTTATTAGTTCCTAAATAGTAATTTTAGAGTTTTGAAGGGTTCGATTTATGTTAAGGTGTTTATCAATATGTGAACATTTCTTAATTGATGACCACATTATCTCTATACTAAATTATTCCCCCTTCCCCTAGGATTTAATAATGATGATATGTGTATATTTTATAAAGAATGGTAATCTCGATTATTATTGAAAGGTATTCTTTTTTTTTAATTTTTGGTATAAAATGGTTTCAAAAGTATGAGTTGAATGACTTTGTTTAAGGAAAATGTATTGTGATTTTATTTAGAAAAAACACAGATTTTTTAAAATATATGTTTTAAAGGAAAACTATTTGATATATTTTTTATAAAAAAACCTATCTGATGTCTTTATTTTCAAAAATTAATGAAATATTTTCCTTTTAAATAGTTATTCTATTGATTGGTGGGTAGTGACATTCTAGGTTTTTTATGTCGCACCTATATATTATAGGTTGTAGTTTTTCTTGGATGTCAAAGGCATTTTATTACCTATTGGTTCAGGTTGATAGAGGTGATGGTGGATTTATTCATTTCTACATAGAGGATGGGTAGTTGTCTTGTTTTGTTTATTTCTCATTATATATCTAGTATCTTGTATTCATGTTGGTTCATTTATTGTATTTTTGCTCTGGTTTTACTTTCCCTGCCAATTTATTCTTCTTCTAATTATTCATTATTATCAATGGGAGAAATCATTACCAATTCATTCTTGTTGATACCCATACACGTTTTACCAACCATGGGAGCCAGAAATTCCCATCATGCCTTTCTATAGCTTTATGAGGTGTACAATTTTGGGATGACATGGAACAATTCATGCTAATTGATAAAAACCATAGGTATCAAGAATAAATATATTTACACCCCATTTACTATTTGTGAATACTTTGAACAACCAATAAAACTTTAAACTTTAATATCTTTTATCATCCATGACATGTTCATCCATTAATTTCTTATTTATTGTTCTCAAATGTGTTTTTTATGTGTTTGGAAACTATTTTTTCCTCTATTCATCTATACAATATTTCATGTCTTCTTAATAAATTATTCACTTCCACAGGTATTTTACAAAACACATAAAAATACTTTCTATATTAAGTATAAAAAATATAATAAACAACTTATTGTTTGCAAAAGTTATTTACCATTTTCTCATATTTGATACAAATGCAAAAGTTATTTCTCAACCCATTAGAAAAACAACATTCTTTTATTTGATATAATTATTTCATATTTGATAAAACACAAAATATTTGATATTTAGGGGTCCATCATTCCCAAATCTTATATCCCATCAATCATATCTTTCTATTTCTTTGATAATTTTTTTATGACCCTTCATGTATGGTGAGAAACCACTATACATAATCAATTTTCCCCTATTCTTTAAAACCTTGTAGGATAATTTAACTATAACGTTATTCTCTATGACACTACCTTGATTATGAAATTATTTCAAAGTGAAACATTTCTCAATATTATATGAAATAATAAAAATAAATTCATTTCTCATGTGACATTTTATTCACACATTTCATATGTATATTCAAGAGACTCAAAACTATTTCTAACTTACACTTTCTTCTTCACTTATCACTAATGAATTTCATTCAATTTCTACAGTTTTCTCACTCATAGATCAATATCCCTTCTATTCATAGGATATGATATTAAATACTATCAAAAAATATATTTATGTCCAAACATCCCACAAAACCAAGAATATCCTTGAAAAGAATACTTCTTTGAAGCATGAATATATTGTACAATTAACTACCCTTTATGTTATTTGGTATATTATAGACATTTATAACATAATTTTGGTGATCTAAAATTTTAAGTTATTATTTGTCCTTTTTTAGTAATAGTAAATTCTTCTATTTCATTTTTATTTTTCAATATAATAACATATTTGTTGTCTTTTCTTGCATTTTCTGTAAAACAAACAACTAATTATTATATATTTTGAGAAAAACATTACTCACTACATTATTGATGAACCATATTCCTTTTTATTAACATATTCGAATCCTTTAGTATCCAAAAAAAATGTATTATTTTATAGCTTATATAATTATAAATATTCTATGATGTTGTTGACTGATTTTAACTTCATTCTGATGTCTCACTAATCACTTCCAAACACTTATAATAATAGAACATGAAATTATTTAAGAAATTTTTAGATTAAACAACCTTTGATTAGATATTATAAAATTAATACTATTTATTGGAAATCTTTGAATTATTATACTCAATGATCTGATTTCATTCATCCAAAAAGTTATTTAGGTTATCAATTTTCATCAAGAACTTTTCTTCCTTTTGTGATGAATTATTGTTCAACTTTATTTGAATTTAGGGACTTCTTCAAGGAAGTTTTTTCGTTTTCAAGTTTATAAATTTTATTGATGTGGTTATAAATATTTATAGTAACAATGTACTCATTATAAATTACTTTAACCTTATTATCAACCAATCCTCATCACAATAAAATATTCTAGCACCTCTCCATTATCCATAGAGAATCATTCATGAATAACTTATAAATTTTACTAATCACCATCATTTCCATTTCTACATAAATCACCGTACTATTTTTATAATAAAGTTTTTATTTTATACATTGATGAAATATTTTCATTCCCATGGATAAAACTTCTTCCATTTATGATTACAATACCCTTTTCATTCATCTTGAAAAACTTATTTTGTGTTTCATTATCATCATGTTATTATTTCAAAATTTTTCAAAAACAACATTCCAAACATTCATTAATTAAAACACTTGAATGGTAACTTTAATTTTTAATTTCTTTATACCATTTTGAATAACATTGATATGAGAGAAAATAGTAATGTTGGATTCTTGTTTTCCAATTCATCTTCTAAAATATTTTGACAACCTTCCTTCTTGAAATCATTTTTTATATCTTTAAAATATTTGAAAAATCTATATAGCTAACCTTTATTATTCTATTTCATCACTATACTGATTTTTATTTCATTAGATACCAAGATACTATTAAATTTATCAAATATAAAATTATCAACATTTTAGTCTTCCAATGTGGAGATATTTTCTTCAAACATATCTAGAAGGATTCATGGAATCTTCTTGGAAACTAATAAATCATCAATAATTTCACTATAACCTCATAAGTTACACATGATCATGTTAAAATGGGTAATTAATTCACCAAATAATTTATTTTACACCATTTTTATGTCTCAAAAATGAGTTTAATAAAGATATAAATGAGATTCCTTGACCTTATTTCAACTTCATGTGGAGAAAATTAACTGTTTATGGGAGATATTAAAATATGAATCTTTTTTGTCCTTATAAATATTTATATAAAACATGAGGATCTTACTAAAATAAATAGTTGAAGAAGAATTAATTTTTATGGTTATTTTTAAAAGGTAATAAGATATGTGAAGATAATGGAGATGATAAATTTTTGTGTTGAATTTTCTTTCAATACATAAATCAGGTTCCATCTTATATATAATAAAGTTTTTAATTTGATATGTGATAGGTCAAAATTAGGGTGATGGAAAAGAAAATATAGGGGATAATTTTCAACCATAACTAAATCAGAGAAATTAAAATAATAATACAAAATCTGGTGATAATAAGGATAATCAATATAATAATAAACATTTGATCAGTTTAAAATGGAATATCGAAAGCAGTAAAGTAAAAAATATGAACATAAGATATTTATATTAGTATAGATCCAAATGATCCCAAATATACTATTTATAATATCAACCCTAAGAGTATAGATATATATTATAGTAAATATCTTTAAGAGTGTAGACCAAACACATACCATTATAAAGGGATACAAAACCTAAACCACATAATTTTATGAGAGTTCAGATAGCGCATGGGATTTTGAAGGGGAATCCCTATCCTAGTGAATATTTGCCTATTTAGTCACCACCTATGAAACTTATTCTTGGGTAGGTAGAAGAACCAAGTGATGTATTTCTGTGATTTTATATTTTTGTGTGAGTGAAATTAGAATATATACAACACCAGTATAAAGACATAAAATAATGAAAATTGATGAAATTTTTTAGAGATGAAATATTGGTTTAATAAAATGATCATAGGCCCTATAATATAATTTAATTATGTATCTTTAGGGGAACTAGTAATACTACATCATATAGGAAGATTAATTGGTAAAAAAATTAACGGTATTTCATCAATCCTTTAATTGTATATCATGTATCATCACTATCTATCTCTCACTTCCAATATTATTTTAATTTTATATAATAATCGGTAAATGAAAGTTTCTTTGATAATATCCAAGAATTTATCCACAATATCCAACATAAATATTCATATAAATATGTCCCTAAATCTTGAAACATTCTATAAACAACATTTAGGAAAATTCAAAGAAACAATTTAAAAAAATCCATTCCATAATTTTAGAAACACTCAATAATAAAATAAATACATTAAACCTCTTTAATATTATCTATAATAATTAGTATTAAATACTGAGTCGAATTTCTAAAATCATATCTTTGAATTATCCTTAAAATTTAGCTTGAATAATCCCTAAAATATCATGCTTTTCCTAGTGAAATTCAAACATTTTAATTTTTAACTTGGTTTCCAAAAAACTTTCTGTTGAAATATAATAACACATTATCTAAAATGTAGTCTCACAAAAATACATAACATATAATTCCTCAATGAAATTTAATATTATAAAACTCTTAATATTGGGTTATTCCATGAAACATATATTTATGTAATACTCAGTTTTACATTACCTATAACAATGTTTATCACTTCAACCCAATATTTCATTTCTAAAATGTATCATAATCATGACATTTCTTAATAATACATTGTCCTTATCATAATTTGAACCATGAAAGAATAAAATTTGAGATACACATTCTATATGTCAATCTCTCTAATTAATAACTCTTCAAAACAACTACGAATGGTATCATTAGAATATAATTCTAATTTAAAAACTATTAAACCAATGGTAAAATCCATACAAGATTTAGTAGATAAATATATAATAATGATGAATAAATAGAGTGTAAAATACTGATTATGTTGGAATTACTTTGTAAACTCTTGTTGACCCTTTAGAATACATTGGTGTCAATTTATCCTCGAGATCCAACTTGACGTAGCATTCAAGTGAAGACGGCATGTAATATTTAAATACAATATCTACTCTTATGAAGAACATAATGTATATCTCTAACTTAAGAATGTGTTATGTTAATGGTGTAACCTCAAGTTTATAGTTTAGATAGATTTCTATTAATATCATAATCTCAATATTGAGATCATAAGTGAAAATTAGATGAAATTTTCAATCACTTTTCATTAATTCCCTAACATTGAAATTTATATGATAAAAATCATCAAAATTTAATAATCACTACCTAATAAATTTTCAAGAAAACAAATAAGAAAGATTTAATTATTATAAATTTAAGTGTTGTTACTTAACCAAAAACCAAAATATAATTAATATCTAAATATACTTTACATAAGGGTAAATCCTAGATTATGTCAAAGTCAAGTCCTCTGTGGGAAATAAAAAGGAAAAAATCAATCTATACATTCTCTATGTGGGTACAAAATTTTACTTAACCAAATTGTCATATATCAACATTAATAAGAGTGAAATCATCAAATATAAAAGTATACACATCAGAATATATCTTTTTATTATATAAAATCAATTTCTCTAAGAAAAAGATTCATGTAGTTAAAAAATATCCACAAAATTATAACCAAAAAAAAGATAATTAATAATGATAAATGAAACATAATCATAAAAAATAACTACATAATCCATTATTCTGTCAAATTTATAATAATAAAGATATATAAATAAAAAAATAAAGAAAATATAAATGATGAATAAAAAAATTGAGGTGGGGGAAAAGTATTTATTAAAATAAAATAAATTTCAAGCAGCCACTCAATAATATCCCCTATTTTAAGAATTATAAAATAAACTCTTATATTTGTATTTCATGCTATGGAAGTGATTCTCACACTATTTGAGATATTCTTTTATGTTCAAAATATTTTATTCTTATTTATTAAAAGTTATGAAATTTTTGGAAAAGTATTTTTAGGAATTTTATGAATTTACTCTTACAGTTCATACTTCAGAGTTTGATATCAATATAACATATTTTAAATATAGAACTCTAAATTAAAATAGAAAAGAAATATTAAGAAAAGTTTAAACATGATGTTATTTTAAGGGTAGATTCCTCTGTCAAGTAGGAACTCTAGGTTATGAGACTACCAATGTATGCTATACTATCTACATGAGATTTGGATATTCATATGATATAATCATTCTTGTGATAATATTAATTTATATCAAAATGTTATTTCTTTGTAAAATTGCTTTTTGTGGTTTTTTTGAATTTGTATAATATATTTTAAATTATTTTTATATTCTAATGATTTCATTTTATTTGTTCTAAAGGGCTTATTTATATTTTAAATGAGTTATATGATGTATATTTCAGTAATTATTTTAGAGGAAATATACTATCAAGATATTCATTAGGATGCAATTTTATGGTAATGGTGTATTAGGATTTAATGTAAGATTAAATTACATGAAATGTTCTATATAGTATTACTAAAAATATATGTTTCATGCCCCAACGTAATATCAAGTGTTTGTGGACATTTCATTTCATTTAAAAGCAATGTGTTAATTTCTATGATGATACTACATTGATGGAAATGTATCATTAAGATATTGCCAATATATTATAAGAAACTTGATTATAAATTAAAATGTTTGAATTTTAGAAAAAACATATTAAATCACATCTTTGTTTTTAATTTTATATATATTTTTACATCACCAAATTATATTATTTCATCATACAAAAGATTATAATCATAAACATAAAAGTTAAATCATAAAAATATTAGAATACACTTTTCTGTATGTAAAAGTAAGTTCTCTTAGAATAAAATTATTGTATATGAAAAACATATCTCAAATAAAAAAATTGAAAAATGATAAATAATAAAAATAATTTATAAATAAGCCTCAAACAATGACTATGTAATCATTTATTTCTTCTAATATAGAATAAGAAATAAATAAATAAACAATAATATATAAATAAATACAAAAAATGATGAATAGAATTTGTTAGGTGAGTGATGAGTAAATATAAAAAATGAAGTGCAAAGGAGTACCTCAATGTTCTCTCAATTTTTTATAAATATGAAATGAAACATCAAAAACTTGAAAACTGGTCTGGTTTTATATGATGATCAAAAAGATAAATATAAGTAAAACACTAAACCAAAATATCTTTCCAAAAACTAAAACTTCTACCCACAAATATAACATAAATTATAATATAAGAATTCCACAAATATTAAGTAATATTCACCATGGAATACATAATAAAGATATCAACTATTAATAAATAATTCTTTAAACACATGAAAAATAAAATACAAACTAACTTATTAAGGAAAAAATAAAATTTAAAAACAATAAAATTTCATTATTTTTCCATGATTATTTCAATTGAATAAATGATATATTGAATACACACCCCAAAAACTCTTCTTGTACAAAAATAAACACAAATATATTCCATAAATCATGTTAGTAATATATAAAAATAATATATTATATTCATAGAATTAAAAATATATTAGTAATGAATTAAATAGTTACTAACAGCTTGAACACATTCCAGTAAACCATAAAATAAAATGATCATGTTATCACTGGAAAAAATGAAAAAATTACAGATGGAGATATTATAATCTTTCCATATAATAAAATAAAAAGGGTATGTATATTGCCTATATGAAACACATTACTAGGTGATATAAATATAATTAGGTCAAATTAGATTCATATAAGAACCATTAAGAAATCATATTGTAGAGGGATTATATTTTTTAACCTTGAAAGATGGTTTACAAAAAAAATATTAATTGAAACCAAGAGATTGTACAAATTCTATTGAATAGTCAGGTGTATAATGACCAAATAATCCATATCTAAAATAGTTAATATAATAAATACCTTTCTTTTTACTATTAAAGAATCTATTTTTATGAATATGAGGAAGTTTATCATTTTAGCTAAAATATTTTATAATAATATTTGTTCTAGTAATTTCTTCAATCTCATAAATCCATCTAGACTTTGACATTAAATATTGAACTTATATAGCGCTTCCTTAAAACATTCTACTTCGGTATAAATATTCCCATTCATTTTTTATAGAATCAAATTCATTAATGATTTTATATTTAGTTCTTGAACTATTATTTTTCAATATTTTATTATCCTTCATTATCTTATTAATTTCAATCAGTCTATCTTTGAGTATTTATATTTCTAAATTGATATATTTTTTCCATAACAACTTCCTTATTCTCATTATGCAACTTCTAGTACATGGATATATGTTTCTCAATTTCCACATGACATTTGTCACAAATATCATTTAACTATTAAAATTTGGTCTTTTCAAAACCATATCCATTATAGTAATTAGAATCAAAGTAAAAATAATAATAACAAACCTTACATATATCTGTCATTAAAACAAGGTCTGGGATTTCATTCTCATTTTCTAGATTCTTTACATTAATTAGAATATTCTATGCAACACCACCTTATAGAAAAAATATTTCTTCTTGATTTTTTATCCTTGATATTTATCTTTTAATCATTTTTCATACTTGGAAACTCATATTTGGTATGTTTAATAAAATTACATTCATAAAATACACAATCAAAATAAGGATTTCCTTTCTTTATTTTCAATTTAAAATACTTTTTTCCTCATTTTATATTTTTTGTAACACCTTACCTATTATTAATAAGTACCATTATATATTTCTTTAATTGATATTAATCATCACTTTTATCACTATTATAGGATCTTTTAAAATCAATAGAATAGTTATATGATGCATCTTTAATTGATATAAAAGTAGTTACCTTCTTTTATTAGCTTAATAATCAATATTCTTCAAATCAAAATCATTTTATAAAAACTATCCAATAAGTTTATCTATATTATATTCAATAAATAATATTCTTTAATCAATTTTAATTATCATTTAATTATACTAATTAGTTAGTTCATGAAGAATTATTTCGATTGGCACATCATTCTTCATGGTATCACCAGGACCAGTCGTCTTGTTTATAATATTAGTAAAATAGTTATATATCTCATAAACACTTTCATCCTCAAAAATCATAAATTATTGAAATTAAAAACGATTAATACCATGTTTAGTTAACTATAATTTAGTAGTGCCTTGATGAGGGGGTTCTAAAGTCCTCTAAATATTCAAATCAGTTTTACAAGTAGAAATATAACTATAAAAAATACTACTAATATAATAAAAAAATATAATTCATAAATTTGTAATATATAACATATTTAAACCAGAATTACTGAAAAAATATTCAATATCAACTTCTAGTAATTTTTAAGTTCTATCCATGATAATCCAGTAGTGAATACTTATATTCTAGAGAAACACCTCTATTTAATACTTCCAATAACCATAGTAATCACCATATAAATATGGTGGTCATAGAGGATTTTCATTATCAACATGAGGAATAGTCATAACATAAAATTATATATTTTCCTTTAACAATTAAGTCTAGGGTACATGTTAGAAAAATAAATATATCTAAAATATCCAATAATTTTATATCAATTTCACATTATTATATTGAATATTTTATCCTAACTCTAAAATGTGTACGGATCTGATAAAAATTAATGAGTCCTAAATAAGGTTATAGAAAATAAAAGAGGTGATTGAATGGTTAAGGTTAAATAAATTAGATTAAATAAAATATAAATTCAGAATTAAGTGGATAATTAGGATAAAAATCCATGTATAAATAAGAATGTAGTATATATATGAAGAATGAAAGTTGTAAAGAAAACAGATGAACACTTGAGATTTATATTAGTATAGATCCAAATGAAATTTTTTATACTCTTAAAAATATCCATCCTAATGGTGTAAATATCCTATTCTTTAACCCTATAAGGGGTGAATACAAAATCCATTTTGTTACAAAAGTTGTCTAAACCTAACACACATCCTTTTAAATTAGTGTAGAAGAAAGTATGGCTTTTTTAATAGTATCCATGACCTAGTGATTTTTATTAGGTTTAAGAGAAACTAGGTAAACAACTTTTTGGTTATGTAGAAGAACACATCAATGTATTTTTATAGTAGAATAAACATGCCAAAATGATACAAAAATTTATATAACTCTACTATAAAGAAATAAAATAATTAATCCCCCTAGAAATTGTAAAATGTTAAATGTTGGTGTAGTAAAGTCATCCTCAACCCTTCAAGATGATATAATGATGTACATTCAAGAATACCTTCAATGATTTGGTAAATAATAATTGTAGTTTGTAAATAAATTTTCTTCAAAAAGTTTTAGTACTCCTTTCACTGTATGCCATGTATATCACCATCTATCTCCCACTACGTATATGCATTAGATTTTATAGAATATTCTTTTATAGCTAAATGATTTATTAATCACTATAAACATTACCATAATAATAAATATAAATTTTTATGTGAGTATAACCATAAATTTCATAATATATAATAACTAGTTGCAATAAAAAATCAATTAATCCCTGAATGTAGTTGTTACCATAATTCCTGCAATGTTCGATAATAATAATAATATTTTAAATCCTCCATACGAATCTGTATGAAAATCATCCTTGAAGAATTAGCCAACTTTCCAAAATCATCTATTTGAATTATACAAGAAATTTCACTTGAAAAATCCTTAAAATATAATGTTTTTCCTTTTGAAATTCAAATATATGATTTTTGAATTTAGTTTCCAAAAATATATAGGCAGTAATGTAATGATGCATTCTCTTTAACATAGTCTCATGAAGTAACTTAACATAGTATTCTTCCATGTAACATAATCTCAAAAAACACATTATATTTCATCCATCCATGCAATGTATCTTTAATTAATTCTCTATAATATTTTACATGAAATGTGTTCTTTCACTTCATCCTAATATTTCATTTGTATCTTCATGTAACTTACAGATAATACATTGGATTAAACATAATGTTAACCTTTAATGAATAATAATCAAGATTTCCAATATATATATTGATTTATATAATTAAAACTCTTTGAAACAAATATGAATTGTATCATTAGAATATAAAAATAATTTTTAAATTTTTAAAACAATGAGAATAAACAATAATGATCTACACTTAATAGATATATTGAAATGGTGGAGAAATTGAGTATAATTGCACTAATATCATTGGCACTACCTTGTAACCAAATGTTAGTCCTTTAAAATACTTTTCTATCAACTTACCCTCGATATCCAATAGGATAGAAAATTCTATTAGTGATGGTATGTAAACATTTAATGCAACATTAATTCTTTTAAAAAATTTAATGTATATTTATAACTCCAGAGTGTGTTATTACAATAATATAACCTTAATTTCATACTTTATATATCATCCTCTTGATAGCATAATCTCATGATTCAGATCCTAATAGTGAATTTCTTTGAGTACTCAAAAATTTTAAAAATATATTTAATATTAGAATGCATAATAATAAAATCATTAAAACATAAGATTAATTTACTTATAAAAATTTATAAACCAAAAATACATAATAGTCAATTAATAAAAGATAAATAAGGATAATTACATAACAAATAATAAAAATATAACATAAAAATAAATATTTTCTATTTAAATTGCAATCATTACTTGTATAATAAACTCTTAATTTTTTAGAAATCCACACAAAAGAGTCATTCCTTGTATCCTCTATATGAGTATAATTATTTTACTAAATATAATTATTAGAGATAAAAATACATAAGAGTAAAATCCTCAAATAAAATATTAAACTCACTAAAACATAAGAGTATACTTTCCAATAGATAAAAGTATGCTCTCCAAGAATAAAAGTCTTGTACTAATAAAAAATTTCTCAAAAAACATGAAAAACAATAAAAGATAAAGAATAATAATAAATGATAAATAAGATTCAAATAATTAACATATAATTATTCATTTCTTCTATCATTATAGTATTGTGAAATAATAAATAATAAATAAAAAACAAACAAAATGATGAATAAAAAAAGTGAGGTGTGGGATAAGTAATTATAAAAACAAAATAAATTATGTGGAAATTATTAACTCAATAAGTTAAAGGATGTTAATATGTTTAGAGGTTTTTTAAAGATGTATAAAAAAATCCATAATTTCATAGGTTTTTAGAGTCGAGTATATTTTGGTCTAAAATTTGGAAAAGTCTTCAATACATAAGAGTAACTTTTCTCATATGTATAGTTAATTTTCTCAATATGTAAGGGTTATATATAATATTCACTCGGGTTTTGAGTATACTAGTTCATGAAATTATAAAATTCTTTAATAAAAAAAGAGTAAATTTTCTCATATGTAAACATTAGTCTACTAATATGTAAAGGTTACTCCAATGATGTGTAAGGGTAACTATGATAATACATAAAGGTTTATATTTGAAAAAATCAGTAAATAAATGTTAATATGTTGATATGAAATGGTCACTTCTATGATACATAAATGAATCTTTACTTATATATAAAGATTCATTTGAGACAAAGTTAATAAATAAATTTTAATCTGTTGATATATAATGGCCACTCCTATGATAAGTAAGCTAAATTTACTTGTATTTAAGAGTTGATCTAAGGAAAATAAAATATGCAAAGGTATAAATGTACGGTATGTTAGACTAAATCCAAGGTAGTTAGATATGTAAGGGTACAATCATTTTCCAATAATTGAGTTTTTTCAAAACTGAGAAGTAGATAAAATCAAGCCACCTGGAAACTACCTATTTGTTTTTTGGATGACTCAGAAGGGATCAAATATCATCTAAAAAGTGACTCAAATAAATCAATGGAGATTAAAAATAATAATATTTTTTTGGACTCATAAATAAATGATTAAATTTTTAGAAAATATTTATGATCATTACTTTTATTAATTTGGAGTTTGATATTCATATTTGAAGAGGTAATATCGTGTTTGCTGATAAAGAATATATTATTATTTCTGGTATGAAATTTTTGGTGTTATAGTAAAAATAAGAATTTTAATAAAATAAAGTCAAGTGAAAAAGGTGTATTTTTCATGTATAAGTGGATGAGGAAATAGAATAAACAGAAAAATAATGATAACTTGATGAAAGTCTGACTCTATTGAAGACTCACTTCTTTTTGAAAAAAAAAAGATTTTATATTTTTGTTTTTATAGGAGAATTGAAGAGAATTTTTGAGAAATTTTATTCTAGAAATTTGAGGATAAACACTAATTTTTGTATTAAACAAGATTATTCTAGTGGATTATGTGATCATGGTGTTTACCATATTATACTAATGGTATAACAACTCATTTTGAGTGGTGACCCATGTAAAAGATTTATTATCCTAGATTTGTTTCTTCCTTGGCATGTGTGAATGTGATCTATTAATAAACATTAATAGGTGTCAAAATTGTTTTCGAAAGAAACAGAAAATTATAGTTAATTCACTTATTCACCCCCCCCCCCCCCCTCTTTGTGAATTCTCACCGATCATTGTAGTCCTTATTTATGTGGTTTTAGAGCACTCAGGTTTCCTATAAATGGTATCAACTGTTTGAAGTCTGAAGTAAGAAAAATGATCAAATTTATAATAAGATTCGATCTCTGAATTTCTATTTTTAACAGAGATATTATTAATTAAGTTAATATAAACGAGATTCCCAAATTCTATAAGAAAAATAATTTTCTATGGAAATATCAACGGTTTTCATGATTTTTATCAATTAGTCTAGATGTTTTAGATGATGGTATTAATGTTGTTATTTACCATGATAAAGTTGATTACATGATATAAATTGATAGTTTAAATTTGTGGAATTATGATAATTCTTGATATTCTATTTTACCTTCTATTTATAAAAGTATTTCCTCAATGATAAATGATTAAAGACTCTAAAGGGGATTTATAATAAATTAGAAAAACAATATTAATATAATGTTGTAGTGAAGTAACTCGTGCTATAAATTTAGAGATTGAAACATAAATATTTAAATATAAATTATGATGAAGTAGTAGATGAAACATTCACTGGATTTCATCAAATTTTGAGCACCATCAATGGTTTTAGAGATAAATTAGATGATTGTATGGTTAATGGGAAGATATTATGTATTTTATTTAAATAGGTTTAGTAAAATTTATTAGTTCTTAAATATCATTATCTTGGTATATTTCTATTAGATTATTTTTATATCATTTTTATTACTTATTAAATAAAAAAATGAAGTTCCTACAAGAAGAAGATCAATAATGATATGAAAATATACTTTGAATCATTGAAATAAGAGAAGGGTAGGAAATAATATGTGTTAGAATAATATTATTCTAATGAAAAATAATATGTTGGAGTGAAATTTGAAAATATTATATCATTTATTTCAATTGATTTGAGAAGTTTTGAATGAAAATTTCAGGGAAATATTCCACTAAAGTTTTTCAAATGTGGATCTATTTTTCATTTTATATAAATTATTTGAATATGAAAGGAGTGTAATATTTTAAAGAGTAGAATGAGTGGAAAATAATTTCATTAAAAAATAAAGTTACAAATATTTAAAAGTAAAATTTTTATTCAAAGGGTAAAGGTAAGAATATTTATAAAACCAAAATATATAAATCTCCTATCAATTTTTTACGATGATGATAAATATGATAATGAAGAGGTTTTTGAGTCTTATTATGTAGTTATGAATAATTAATGATTTCTAAAGTGAAAAAAATCAATAGTGATGAACGTAGTGATGTTGGAAGTGAGGAGAAAAAATATATAGAGGTCATGTTGTAGTTTGAACTCAAGGAATGCCTTTTAAATTTCTCAAAATTGTATAATTAGAATAAAATATTAAATAAATAAAATTAATCTTTAATAAAAATGATTCTATTCATGCAAAAAATTGGATAAATATGAAAAATATTATTGATAACTTAATTTATTTTCTCTACAATGAAAATAACAAGAAAATTGAAACGGAATAGAAGGATAAATAAATTTAAAATTTCATTAAAACTTTAAATAAAAAATTTTAGAGGATAAAACTAAATTGAACAAATTAAAAATCAACTTCTATAATTGTATTCAAGGAGTTTGAGAAATATCAAAGGAGTGGTTTTTGGAAAGACTTGAATTTTCAAAGAATGATTAAATTAAATTATGTTAGAAAATATCAAATTCATGTTTTGAAAAAGTTCTTGAAATGGGTTTTCAAAATTCTGATTCAAATTCGTAAGTGAAAAGGTATTATTTATGTCAAAATAAGATAATTCTCAAAAATTTGAAAATTATAGGAAAAAATATTTGAAAATGAAAATTTCTACAAAATATAACTTTAAGAATTAAAAATAAAAAGTATATATTTAAGAAGAATTTTTTTTTTGTAAATAATTATTTTTATTATCCAAAAAAGATTCAACATTTATTATAAAAATATATAATAAAATAATATTTCAATATCTAGGCAAAGGACTGCTCAGAAATTAAAGTGTGAATTTTATAAATATTTCTAGAATTGTGATGATTTTGGGAAATTTACAAAGAGAAACTAGTTCAATTATTAATATTTATATGAGCCTATAAAATTTGGGAGATAATTTTTTAGGTGTATTTTACCCAATAAAAGAATAAAATTTCATAATAAATCTTAAATATTCTAGATTGAAGGTTTAGAACAAATTCCAACCATTTTTTGAGGTTCTTAAAAGGTGTAACTAGCTATGTCACATGAAATAAATGGAGTTATATCATGAGATATTAGAGAATATAAATTTATATAAAAAATATTTTATATGTAAGTGTGCTAAAATGCTACCTATTAAGTGTATCTTAGCTCTATTATGAAGGATAAAGAGTTGAATTTTAGAAATATGGATTCTTAGTGAAGATGTTTAAATATGGATTCTTATTAATAAGAGGATATTGAACATGTGGAAACTTTTTTTAGGTTAGTGATGTTTAATTTTTAAGAAACATAAGTTTAATGGAGGAAAATGAATGATGAAATCAATAGATTATTTATCCTAATAAAAAGAAAATGATAAATCTTACATAAGGAGAAAATGTCTAGGATGTGACTATGAAAATGTGAGAATTAAATTGGTTGTTCTCAATATATAAAATGGAGAGGATTATTAATTATTTATAAAATAAATTATAGATTCATACTTATCACTCATTACAGATCATTTATTCCAATATTTGTGGGCCTATGAAGAAGAAATCGAAATATTCAAATAATTATTTTATATTATATATAGAAATATTCTCTCATATCACATTAATTATGTTCATGAATTATAATTAGGAGGATCTAAATATGTGTATGAGTTTTTAAATAAGTTTTAAGGAGTTTGTTTTCTCCTTAATGAATATTCGAACAGAAAAAAAAGATGAATATACTAGTGGATGATTTTAATTATAACTTGTAAATCCTGGTATTCATCATGAATGTAGTGCATCATATACCGAACAAAAAATAATGTATATAAGTAGAAGACCATGATTTTTGTAGAAGTGGATTGTAATATGTTGATTTATCATGAAACTTCTCATTAATTCTAGATATAAGCTATTAGTGTGGCTCTTCATATTCAAAACCATTGATTTTATCTACAAATTTATGATATGTCATCGTATCATATATATTATAAAAATTCCCCAACATTGAAATACTTAAGGGTGTTATGAATCCCTTTTATTCTTTATGTAAAATTTGAAAACTATTGGAAGCTTAAGCATATAGGATTTGAGGGTTTATTACTTGGTTATCATCCAAATAGAATTTGATATCACTATTATAATAAAGTGATAGGTAATAATGTAGATTGAAATTAGGTAATGTTTTTGCATCAAACAAAGATTTTAATTACACATGAATAATAAAATTATAGAAATAGATATATTGAAGTAGGGTTTGTTGAGAAATAGAGTGATGTTTCTAAAAATAATGAGAATTAAGAAGAATTGAAAATTTAAGATATGGATTCAGTCATTTCTAGTGATTAATAAAACAAATTTCCTCATACATGGTTTAAGAGGTAGTTGGAGGTCTAAAATATCATTGGAGAATAAAAATTAAAAATTCATACTAGGAGAACATTGAGGAAAGAAACACATACCTCATTTTTTTCTCAGGCTGAACCTAGAGATATGAAAGAGTATTTGGAGAATCAAGATTGGATAAATTATATTCATAAAGAGCTAGATTAGATTGAGATGAATGGTACTTTGGAGATGTTACCAAAACCAATAAATGAGAATGTGTTGGTCATAGTGGATACTCAAGAGGGGGTGAATTGAGTTCCAATTAAAATTTTTGTTAAAAATATTTCTCATAAAATCCCCCAATTTAAAATCAAAGTTAAATTGTAGTGAATTTATACAGAGTGTAAATGTTCAATCAGTTTCTCAAAGATTGATTAGGTCTCAGTTAACTTAATTTGAATATTAAATTAACTTTTGAAACTAACTTATTGGTTTAAAATAAGCATAAACACTTGATAATTTAACTATCAAAGTAGCTTTAAAATAATTTTTTATTTCAAATTAATAGCAGCGGAATATAAAATCTATATATAGTATACTTAATGTCTTAAACTAAAAATCACAACAGAGGTAACCAAGAGGTTCATTCTCAAGCCGAGACTTAGTCCTCTCAAACAATTTATATAAAAATTATCCACACCCTAGATCAGGGTAAACAACAGTGAACACACTATCCAAGTACAAAGACCTCTACCATAGTTCTATGTGGGAAAACAAAAAACATCTCACAGCTGTCCAGGTCTTAATCGACCTTTACCACTATCCATAGTGGGAAACAAAGAGTTTGGAGTTTGAGTGGGGATATAAGAATCCTCTAGTTTAGATCAGGAGACAGTGTGTGTAAAATAAATAGGGTACACACACTGCTCTAAATATAAAAGAAAGAATCACTAAAGTAAGTGAGAATGAGTTTAGAAGAGAATTAGTGATTGGCAGTGCAGCTCTGGACTCATCTGGTTGGTAAGAAAAGCTTCTGAGTTCTTCTCTAGTTTTTCTCTAGAAAACATAGTGTCATTTTCTTCTTTGGTTCTAGGTTCATCTAGTCAGCCTGAGTTCATGAAGTGTTTGTTGTAGTTCTTCACTCAAGATGAAGCTTTTGGTTTCCTTCAGAAGAGTTGCTTTAAGTATATCCAGGATTCATGGAGTATGAATGTCTTGAGTGAATGCACCACGTTCGAATGAGTGATATTGGGACTTTTTCTTTTTCACCTCCGTGTGTCTCCTCAGTTCCTTGATTCTTGTTGTTTCATCACGACGACACACCACTACTTTTTCAGCTAGGTCTTTATCTTCCTTTTTATAGATTTTAGCTCTGGCCAAAAGGAAAGATCACCTTCTGCATAGGTACTATGTACAGTTCCCTGACATGCCACCAGAATTCATTAAATAACATTAACTGCATTAAAACCATTAAATGTAACCATTAGATAAATAAATAAATAGTATTGAGAGTATAGAGTTTGACTGGTTGGTCAATCACTAGTAGCTCGTGTTGGTAAATGTGTACGATGGACTTTGTGTAACAGGATCTTCTATCGGTAGCTCTATATACCTATGACTTCTTTCCAATGGTAGCTCTTGATTCATCGGTACCTCTTGGGATATCAGTATCTTAAAGTATCGATGACTTTGTACTTGTATCGGTAGCTCTGGTTATTGGTAGATCTGGTTATCGGTAGCTCATTGCATCAGTAGCTATTTGCACTTGTATCGGTAGACTTACTCTATCGGTAGCCTGGTAGATTGGTTCAATCGGTAGACTTGGTATCTTCTTACAGGTAGCTCTGTTTATATCAGTGACCTTAGTGTATCGGTGACTCTGTCTAATGGTAGACTAAGTCTATCGGTAGAATGAGTACCGGTAGCTCTATATCAGTAGCTATACATAAACCAGTGACTTAATACTTGTCTGTTTTATGGAAAACCTATCCTAATGGGATATAAGTACTTCAGAATTTATATAAACATAAACAAACATTAATTAACATATTTCAGAGACTATTTTAATATTATTATCATCTTGATAATAGAATATCATATATTGAGAGAATTATAATATAGATAAACATTAATTGGGATTATCAAAGTATATGAAATCATAATTGGGATTATCAAAATATGTGAGGTTAACAATCTCCCCCTTTTTGATAATCACAACTTATAATATTATAGTTTTAAAATAGTGAGAAATTTTATTAGAGGATATATCTTTAAATAAAATTATCTCTGAGAAAATAGTATCTTATAGAACATAATTTATCATAGGGAGAATTAAGTGTGATAGTATCAGAGATAAAAGAAAATGCAATGATATCACAGGTAAAATTTAGTGGTATCAGAGAGTTAAATGAAATGGTATCAGAGAACTAAATGTAATGTTATCAGAGGGGAGAATCATGATATCTCTTCCTTAGAGAAAATTTCTCCCCCTTTGATACTTTCTCCACATTATTTATTCCCCTTTAATACTTCTCCCCCTGGGTGAATATTTCTCCCTCTTTGACACATAGAGATTATTTATCCCCCTTTTTAAAATCTTGGTAAAATATTTATCCCCCTTTGTGATAATCAAAAAGTGGGAAACAAAAAAGAGAAGAGGAACAAAAAATGAGAAAAGAGATAAAATCCAGTTTCATTACATGTTGAAAATAAGGTACAAAGAAATAAAAAAAATACAAAGGATTCCTATCAAACAGTCTATCCACTTGTTCAATACACATACTCAATGTGAGATTTTCCGTTGGGATTAGAAGTGGATTTAGGTGGTGTGGATGCAGGTGAAGGCTTAAGAACACTAGATATGATCACAGGTGGCTGAGCCACTGACACTGTGCATGGCATGTACTGAGGATATCTTTGAGTGATCATAGGTGTGAGGCTTCAAATTTATTGGACAGGAGTAATCTGAACAGGAGAAGCAGTAGAGGTATAGGCAGGTAAGGCTGGAGGTATAATCACTAGTTGAGCATCAATATGCAAGAAAGGAAGCAACAGATTTCTGAAATCCATAATTATTCCTCATCCTCTTTCCATAGAAGATATAAAGTCATCCTTGTTCTCCATAAATTTGTCCAATGCTGGAGTCAATTCCATCAGCTTGCTAACTTGTTCTCGGAAGGCTTGATTGATAGGAGGCAGCTTCATATTCTCAATCAGAAGCTTGGAGTGGTTGGTCATTTGGTTCTTTGTGTAAATCTTTTGGAAATAGGAGTCCACATTATCTTTCACTTCTTTCTAAGAGGCAGAAGCTTCTCTCATATAGTCTTGGACTATCTTCATTATTTCTTGAGCTGAATCTCTAGTAGAAATCACAACTTTGCTCAGATCAGATCAGTCCACAGAGCCACTGGTTGAAGCTAAACCAAGCTCCTCCTTCATCATAGCATGAATTTGAGTCAAATCTACTGAAGGGTTAGATGCAATAGAACCAATAAAGAAGGTTACTGTTTGATTGAATTTTTTGTTCAACCCACTGATAATATTTTGAACTTGAGAATCCTAGGTTTTATCTTGATCTTTCATTGATGTTTTAAAACCTTCGAACATCTGGCTTACCACACTCTTGAGATAGGCTAAGTCCTTGTTTTCTTGAAATTTTGATCTCATGTAAGATTCCAAAGAGACAACAGATTTCTTTAGAGTTTCAAGATCTACTTCCAGTCTAGATATTTGAGTTTTTCAATCTTTAACTTCTTCCACTATTTCTGCTATAAAGGTTGAAAAATTACAACCTAGAGAGAGTTCAAAAGATATTTCCAACATACTCATCTCTTCAGCAAAACAATTCTTTATCTCAGCAACTGAGGCACTAAAAGATTCTTTCAGCTCATCCTTTAAGGATTCCATATCAGCCCTGGTGATCAAATCAGTAGGTGAAACTGCAATGGATGCTCTTTCAGATGATAAACTAACCACTGAGTCAATCATGATCGATTGGATTGAAGATACCAAAGAAACTTCCATCTTCTTTACCTCTTCTACAAAACTGTCCTTAAGCTTTTTCTTCAAAGAATCCAAGTCACACATTCTGATCACATCTTCTGGTAGCAACTTAGTCTCAACATCATAAACGATTTTTGGTCTATTGAGAGATGCTTCATTGTCAGAATCAGGATATTCTAAACCACAAACAACAAAACATGGGTCTTATACCACGTCCTCAATATCAACAGCCACTATAACACTTCCAAACATGGTTTGATTCTCCCCCTCAATTGGTGCATCCTCAAGTAAAACAACGGCATTCTCAGCAGGTCTTACTTTTTTAGGAGAATCTTCTACTATCAATTATTTATCTGCAATAGATGGAGGGTCTTCCAAAATAGGCAAGGGTATGTCAACTTCATTTGCATCTTTAGTAGGCACTAAATATTGTCCAATCACTAGACTAAGGCTCAAATTAGCTGATAGAGATGCTTCAATTTCATGAACATCTTCTTCATTATCTGCTGCAACCACTTCAACATCCTCTAAAGCAGCTTCTTCCTTATCTAATTTATGTTGATCTAGATTTTCTGGAGCTGGACTTGGAGGTAAGTCAGGGTCTCCTCCTTCATCAGCAGATGACTCTTCCTCTTCTAAATCATCACTATATTTTGGCTCCACTTCATCAGATCCCAGAACCTGGATCCCTCACATACATCGGTCTTGAAGGATGATCCACAGGATTGAACTTAACATACACCTTCTTGTCATCAATGACCCATTCTCCTCTCCATGGGTTCCAATTTATTTTCATGAATTTGCAAACTGTATTGGTGACACATAAATTTTTCCTTACTATCACTGTCTCATCTTGCTACTCAGCTATTCCTTTCACTTTTATCATTACTGAGATCAACTTGGAAAAGAACAAGGCATTAGTTTTTTACTTGGGTCTAATCATATCCTCCATTTGATTCATCGTCAATCTGCATAGATTCACCTTGACTCCATGTCTCAAAAGTTGAAAGAGATATATATCCTGATATCTTAAATTTGAAAAGTCTCCTCTCCTCGGTATTAAGACATTCTGAACAAATTTGGACAACAATCTATTATCTCTATCCATTTTAGCAGCTACTACTTGTATTTGATTTCCATAACCAGTAAGCTCTTCCAAAGAAGTCTCATAATCAAAGATATCACTAGTAGGTGGTATAACTCTCGAGACATATCCAGATACACCTTTCTGTGGAACTTTCAGACGTTCAGCCCACTCAGTCGATGAAAAGGACAACTCCTTTCCATACACAAATGAAGTTACTCGGTTCTCATCTTCAGATTTCTGAAAACTAACATAGTCATAAAATTTCTTCACAATATTCAGATAGTAGGGACCATTTTTGTTCAAAAAACAATCTACCCACTTTTGATATTTCAACACTTCGAGCACTAACGATTTACTTTCCAGTAGCCATTCCACACATAGCTCTTTTTCGATCACAATAACTCTATTCTATAAATGTGGATTTACTGGTCGTCTTCCTGATCTTATTCTTCTAGCGCTGCCACTTTCTTCTGGCTCGGGCATATGCTTCTTTTCCTTATGCTCATCCATAATATCTCTAACCGAAGGGAGTTTGGTTTTTGTCGTCTCGGAATCGAGGGATTTAGGGTTCCCGAAGGATTCAGGATCTAAGGTTTGAGAGAAAGGGTTTGAGACTCAGTGGATTGGGAAGTATCTAGGCCTTTGTTTTTATCATTTTGCAATCATAAAATAAATAAATGAAATAAAGTAATAACGATTCAGATTCTGGCAGCAGACAAAAGTTTAAAATAGCACACTCATTGGTGGGGTTTATCGGTGAGAATTTCTATTAGTGAGGTTCTATCGGTGAGGATTTACATCGGTGAGAATTAACATCAGTGAGAATTTACATCGGTGAGAATTTATGTCGGTGAGAATTTACATCGGTGAGGATTTATCGTTGAGGATTTATCGGTGCAGATTTATCTATAAGGATTTATCGGTGAGGATTTATCAATGAGGATTTATTAGTGAGGTAGCTACCGATCAAGGTTAATCATACCTAACTCATGTCTAATGTAATTTAACCTATCCGAACTCAAAGGTTTTGCGAAAACGTTAGCTAATTGATGTTCTGTACCAATAAATTCAAGAGTAATATCACCCTTTTGGTAATGATCTCTCAAAAATTGGTGTCTTACATCAATGTGTTTGGTCCTAGAGTGAGATACAGGGTTCTTAGAGATGTTAATTTCACTAGTGTTGTCACAGTTGATTGAAACGTGCTTAAAGTCATATCCATAGTCCAAAAGAGTGTTTCATCCACAGAATTTGTGCACAGCAACTACTAGCAGCTATGTACTCTACTTCGATAGTGGATAATGCAACATAATTCTGCTTTTTACTACACCAAGATAATAAGGATTTCCCCAATAAATGACATGTTCTAGATGTGCTTTTTCTATCCAACTTGCAACCAGCAAAGTCAATATCTTAATAACTAATTAACTAAAAGGATTGTCCTTTTGGGTAAAACAAACATAAGTTTACAGTATGTTTAAGATACTTAAAAATTCATTTAAAATCAAGTAAATGAGATTCCTTAGGATTAGCTTGAAATCTTTCACACATACACACACTAAACATAATATCGGGTCAACTAGCAGTAAGGTAACGTAAGCTTCCAATCATACATCTATAATTGGTTTGATCCATTGGTTTCCCAGTTTCATCTGCATCCAATTTACAGACTATACTCATAGGAGTTTCACTTTCCTTAATACTATCCAAACCCAAACGTTTTAAAAGATCCTTTGTATATTTACATTGATTCAAAATAATACCATTTTATTTTTGAAAAACTTGAAATCCACGAAAATATTTAAGTTCTCCCATTAAACTCATTTCAAATTCATTTTGCATACTCATTGAAAAATCAGTACATAAGGAGTGTTTAGAAGATCCAAAAATAATATCATCAACATAGATTTGTACTATTAAAAAATCTTTAGAAATTCTATTAATAAAAAGAGTTGGATCAACAATCCCTTTAGTAAAACTTTTTGAAATAAGAAAATTACTAAGTCTATCATACCAAGATCTTGGAGCTTGTTTTAAACCATATAAAGCTTTAGAAAGTTTAAAAAATTGATTTGGAAAATTAAGATTAGTAAATCCAGGTGGTTGTTCAACAAAAACATCTTCGATTATAAAACCATTTAAAAAAGTACTTTTGACATCAATTTTTTATAACTTGAAGTTCAAATGAGGAGAATAGGCAAGTAAGATCCTAATGGCTTCTAATCTAGCTACATGTGAAAAGGTTTCCTCATATTCTATACCTTCCTTTTTACTATATCCTTGTGAAACTAGTCTAGCTCTGTTTCTAACTATGTTTCCAGACTCATCAACTTTGTTTCTAAAAACCCATTTAGTGCCTATTGTCAAAGTGTCCTTAGGTCTGTCAACTAATTCCCAGAATTTGTTTCTTACAAATTGATTTAACTCTTCTTGAATATCCATTACCCAAAATTCATCATTGATTGCATCATTGACATTTTTAGGTTCTAGCTATTGTTTCTGACGCTTTCACCAGGGCGTGCGCGTCCGTCTGCCGGGGAGGGCACGCTGCTTGTGGCCCCGCATTCCCGCATTCCAAAGGCGGGTGGCATTAGTTCCTTGTTCAGGGACGTCTGCTCCTTGATTGAAACCGAGATGATGGGATGTCAGTTCTTCCTTCCGTGGATTCCTCATCGGGGCTCGTCACCTAGTCCGGGTCTCCCTCAAATATTTAAGACGGGTTCGTGAAGCTCATTCCCAGTGCCATATCTACATGGATGCCAGTTAATTATGATGCTTTCATCAAGACGCTTCAAGGGGTCTTGTCAGGACAGCAACCTCCGGTGAGGAGAATGGTCACGTTGGGGCATCGTCGGCATGTCTGTCTTTGGTCCCTCGTCACAGGGCTTCTCGAGGGCGCGGAAGCCCGAGGCATCCCACATCAAACGTGGGGAATGTGTACCATCTGAGGTTTTCCTCAGCTTCCCATGTTTAGCATGGGGTATGTCGCGAGTTTAACGTCTTGCGAAGATGGATCGGGTTACAGGATCCCTAGGGGGAACACCGATGTTGGGGCCAACACGTGGGCGGCCTCTCGTATGACATGGAGTGAGAAAGGGTGGCATGATCTCACTGGGATGTGGCGGCCCGGGTAAGGATCAGGATGGATGGTGGGGTGAAGCATGGGGATTACGTTCTAAGATGACCCAAGAGGGGGGGATACAGTTTAACGTCATGTGGGACAGAATACAGTTTAACGTCACGCGGGAAGGGATACCGTTTAATGTCATGCAGGACGGGATATTTGGGGCTTACGCTCTGAGCCGACCCAAGGTGGTCAGGGGACCGACATAGAGAGGTCGGGACGACCGGGTGCTGGGATTGAACCTCGTGGAGGGTTTCTACGTACCGTGCGCTAGCACGGATCAAAGTACACATATTTCGTTGGGATGGGGCTTAGCTCTGAGGTGGCCCAAAGGAGGATTTCATGGTCGATGCGCACTCTAAGCCCACGTGAGTCATGCTCGGTGTGGGAAACAAGAGGCAGCAGGGACCAGACGATCACGTCGCGAAGGGTGCGTCTGTGAGAAGTGGAATGGGGATTACGCATTGTGCGGCCCAAAGTGGAAATAGGGGCTTACGCGTGGTTAGCGGCCCTTGGTGCTGGGGCTTACTCTAGGGTGGAGGCCCGTGGTGCGACAAAACGCAGTGGGAAAAGGACTCCACTGGCCTTGGCAGGGGGGAATTACGGAGATGCACGAGTGCAATCATCTGTACAAAAGGTTAGGAGCTTACGCTCTGAGGCATCCCTTCCCCCACGGACAAACGCCACTCCGACAAGGAGGATCTCATTCCATGTGAGGAAGTGTCCATTCTCGTGGAGACGAGTGGGCGTAAGAATGTCCGAGCTGGGGGGACCCTGCGTGCGAAGCACGGGGTCGGACCACAGTTTAACGTCTTGTGTTAAGGACGAGGTGCTTAGCAGTTTAACATCCTGCAGCTTGGACGAGGTGGGTTTTCTCCACACCCCTAGGGCTTATATTCCCAATGCCCTCTACCCCTTGTGGAAGGGAAGGAATCGGCAAGGCCATGGTGAAAGGGGGTCGCAGGGCAAAATACCGGGGGGTCCACATTAGCGTGGCTATGCAAAGAAGCAATATCCGTTAGCGTGCCTATGCGGAAAAGCATAAGGAAAAGCAATGCAACAGGAAAAACGGCCCAAGGGACCTTGAGGTTACTTCGCACGAGCCTGGAAGGCCGTGCGGGAAAACAACGCATGGCGCGCATGCCCGACAGGGGAGACATCAGGTGCCGGTGTAGGGGGCAGCCAAGGGGCATCAAGGTGAGGGGTCCTCGGCCTTGCGTGCGAAAGGTACGATTTGCGCACAAAACACCGGGATGATGCGCAATTGGAGTAACGGAATTGCGCGCGAAGACGGAATTACGCGCAATGTTTTGCGCGCACAGCAGGGTATTGCGCGTGCGGACCACGGATTGCGTGCAAGTGGGGAAACCGGGGGAAGGGGAAAATTCACTGAAGCCAGTGGAGTTGCGCGCAAAGGCGAACTCCGGGGAAAGGTTGCGCGGAATTCGGGATTATCTGGATGTCATCTTTCGCGCGGGGGGAGCCGAATTGCGCGCACGAGAGTCGCTTCAGATTCCTCAACCCCCAAACCGTTCGGGGTCGCCTTATATTTATAGGCGACCTCCAGCGCGGAATCCAGGCGGCGTGTGAATTTTTCCGCGCCGGAAACCGCTTGCGCGCAAAATATCACCGCGGAGAAATGGGGCGTGCAATTATTTCATGCCTCACCGGTCCGATTCCGTGAATCTCGGGAGCACTTCGCACGCAGAACATTTTTGCGCGCGGATCCTCCTTTATTCCGCGCACCACTTCTCGGGCCTCCGGATCGGGCCTTTGATTCTGAATATGACTTCGCTTCGTCATTCCGAAACTTCCTCCAGTAGTTGCGGGCTTTTTTGGCTTCAACAAATTCCCCCCCTTGGAATTTGATCGGCGAGAGGTCGCAACGATCAGATTCCAAGGGAAACGCCAAAACGCCAAACTGCTAAGTCTCCTGATCAAGTGGCGCGCAAAAAATACGACGGGGTGCGCAAAACCTACAGACGCGCGCGAAATATTCTTTCCTCGTGGTGCGGAACCCTGGCCTCGCCTATAAAAAGGGGCGCTGGGTCCCAGATCTGTACTTCTGCTTTTTCCGCGCGATCAGCTTAACGCTCTCGTGTGCAAAATCACTATGCGGCTGCGCGTAATAACGCACTGGCAGCATGGAATTCCTTCCGAAAGTTGGTCGTGATTTTGCGCCAAACCGGGATCTTCCGCACTTAGCGTGCCGATTGTGCGCTCAACTCCAAGATTTCACACAACTCAACCAGATTGTGCGTCGAAAACTCCGATTCCGCGCACTGCATCCCGATTTCGCCTAACTCCCGAAAAATTCGAGATGGCTGCAAACCGAGCCGATGAGGGGGAAGCCGCTTCCCGTAGGACAGAAATGGAGGCGAACGAGGAGGTATATGGCGCCAAGGTGATCATCTCCAACAATCTCACCTTGTTCAATCTGCTGACTCTAGCCCAAAAGGCATATCCCTTGCTGGACAACCTCCCGCTCTGGAATTTTGACATCCTGGAGGAGGTACCACTGCCGGGCTTCAAAGTGGACACACCGCGGTCCTGGGTGACTCGGGAGGACGAACTTCCTCGCTAAAACATCACCAACAATGGTCATCCTTCCAGGGAAACTAGACACATGGATGTATATGTCCTGAACCCGAGGACTAGAAACATTACTGGGGACGAGCCTATGACGGAGGATTCTTCGGCCCTCTACACGAGCACATTCCGTCAGAGCATCAAGGATGACACGAAGGGCTGGCTGAAGGACTGGGACCTACGGTCCGGGGGTAACTTCACCAGTGAATGGGCCTGGGCGTTCTAAGATTTCCATACCTGTGACCAGTTTGGAGACGAATTGCGGTATATCGGCCTGTTCGAGGCAGTATGGACATCACGGTTCAATTTCCACCATCAGCCTGAACTCGGACCGGAGCTATTCACCCGGTGGTCTCCTGACACCAACACGTTCCACATTCATCATGGGGAAGTCGGTGTCAGTCTCTAGGACATTCACTGCATCGGCGGTATCCCACTGGAGGGTTACCAATACGACGAGTTCGTTCCTCCAAAGAACACCTGGGGAGACAGGTTTCGGACGCCTCTGCTGACGTGGCACCTGCTGCAGTTGGCCAAGGAGAGGCTGGGGGTCAAGGACTTCTTGAAGGACATCGCCTACAAGGGCTGGTTCAGCCTGTTCCTTGAGAAGGGTCCCGCCATCAAGATGTCGGGACGGGGCAAACGGTGCCCAACCGCGACCCAGAGGAGCAAAGACGGGTCATACTAGAAGACCTTGGAGGCAGGGCAGTACCAATCATGGGGATACCGCGTCATTGAGGCCCGGGACCCGAACGTCCGGTATGCCGGGTTCCTTGCCACCTTCCTGAGCGGGTGGCTCCTACCAGTGCGGGACGCGAGGATGGGCGTCCATCCCGCGACTTTGGTGATGGCGGGCTCCATTGCCGCCAACAAACGGTTCAACTTGGGTGTCCCCGTGCTGGCCAAGCTGTATACCATTCTAGGGCACATCTCATGAGGGGGGTCGCCTCGGAGAGTCTATGGTCCCTTCGAGAACTTCCACGGCTGGGTGGCAGATCATCTTGGTGGGTATACTTTCCCAAACGTCGTCCGTCCTCCAGGAAATGGCTTGCGACCATCCTTACTAAATATTGCAGGGGTGGCACCATTGACGCTCAATGAGGAGGGCTTGAGGATCCGCATTGGTAACCATGCCAAATTCAACTTCATCCCGTTCCCCACCTCGGTTGGCCAGCTGGTGGACAACAGGCGAGGCTCTCTGAAACAACAGGAATACTTCCAAAGCATTTGAGGCAGGGTGCTCATGGCTCGGATCGACGGGAAGGTGATCTGCGAGCCGTACGTGCCATCCTGATTCGCCAGGCAGTTCGGGTGCCTCCAGCGAATGCCGAAGAAGGTTTTCATGGCTGTCTGGAAAGAAAAGAATCCATGTGTCCTGCGCCAGATGTGGTTGATGTTTACCACATTCGGCTCTGGCGACGTCGTTACTCTCCCTCCCACCGGGGTCGATGCCGGCCTAGCAACCGAATATGCCAAAAACTGGACCATTGCGTACCCTGAGGGGATATTACAGAAGTGCATCCGGCAACTCGAGGTTACTCGCGTGGAAACTGGGCGACGGGAAAGAAGGGAAGGTGCCATCGGAAGGGGGGAACCGAGGGCACGCCAGGCAGCGAGGCTTGCGCAGGCCGGGACTTCGGCAGCGAGGACATCACATGGTGCCTCCACGTCCTCGTTACCCACAGGGGGGTCACATGAGGCGGCCAGGGAACTGCTTGGGAAGCAGATAAGATATCTGCTTGAACCTTTCCAAGACGCAATTTTCCCTGCACTATGGTCGGCCTGGATGACCCTGCGGCAATCGCTGAGCATCGAAGCCATCTGGCAGAAGATAATGCAAAATGGGATACAAATGCCGGAGGTCGGGGTCGTTCAGATTACCGACCGAGTAAATTTCCATCCGAGGCATGCTTATGTGACAGCCATGGACGCATACGCACACCAAAGGGGGTGGCGTGCGGAGCCAACTTTCCTAGTGAAAGTGATGCTCGGCCAGAAGCATGATCCAGAAGCGATTCCACCGGGAGAAGGTGATAGTGATGAAGAGCCGGAGGGGGAGGAGGAAACCGGAGAGGATGAAGGCAAGGGAGAAGACGAAGAAGAGGAGCCCAAAGGTGAGGGTTCGCAAGGGGCGACCTACCAAGGGAGTCTCCGAGAGAGCGGCGAGATTGCCGACTCTGATCTCAACATAACCGAGATTCTCGAGGTTTGTCGCTGTCTTCATTCATTTTCCTCATTCATCCATTCTACTTTCCGACTTCTAACCCACTTCCCAATCTTACTCAGGAATAGCTGAGCGGTGGACGGTTGTCCCCACCAGAGGAAGGCGGAGAGGAACCAGTGGGACATGATGGGGATCCGACACCCATCATTGAATTAACCAGCACAGAGGGGTCTCCCCTTATGGAGGCTCCTACAGCGGCCGGAACACTGGGGACCGATGCTTTGGATTTCTGTAAGTCTCAAACTTCACTACTGGTGCTTGGTGTCAAGATATCCCGTCTGACCAGCGTATTCCCCGTGCAGTGATCTCAACACTGGAGGCACGTCAGGCTGCGGAGCCCGGGCCATCCGCGAGTGGACTGGCGGTGGACATACCACCTCGCTCGGAACATGCTCTCTGCACTGAGTCGGCCACGAAAATAGATGAACAGAGGGTGGAGGACATCAGCGGCGCTGTTCCCGGAACACGGTTGGAAGCTGGTGGAGGCATCATTGCTGCTGGGGCAAGGGAAGGTCGCCCGGACGTCGAGGATTCTATTCCTCATGAAGACATCCCTGGGGATGGATCCTACTACCGATCTGCTGGCGGCCTTCCCCATATACCGACCTACTGACCCTGAGGAGATTGATGACTTAGACTCAAAGGCAGCCGAGGAGAGCCGGATGACATGGTGCAAGGGGTGGAAGTGTATCCAGTGCTTTCTTAGGGATCCCCAGTCCGATTGGCTAAGGCGGATGTGATCACTTCAGACCTGGTTGCGCTTCCTGTGCACCGGAGGGGATGATGCTCAGCGCCTTCATCTGATGGTCCGTGATTACATGGCCGAAAAGATGCGCGAGAGCAGCTGGTGCGCTGACATTTCCCAGTGCCAGGAAGGATTGACGAGCGCTCAAGCGCTGCTGAGGGCGGAGCAAGAAGTCCGGCACCTCGAAGGGCAGGCGACAGATAAAGAAGTCTTCATCGCAACATTCTCTGAGCTCATGGAGCAACTGATCGCCCAGCTGGCTGATGCCCAGGAACAACTGGTGGAGGCAAGTCACCAGATGACCATGCTTCGAAGCGAGTGGGCACAGGCACAAGCTAGGGCTGATGAGCTGCGCTCTGTGGTGGTCGATGAGGAGAGAGTCTTTGAAGAGTGAAATGCGGTCCTGGAGGCTACAATCCAGAGGGTAGCAGCGCTGGAAAGATCGCTTCAGCACGCTAAACCCTGAGAGCTTTGTTTTCGCCATCTCATGAAATTTTTGCCTGTATTGCTCATCGTCTCAATCCAATGTATGGCCAAATCCACTCTTTTGTACCCTTGGTTTAATGCGCTCAACCATAGTTTCGAAACGAATAACAAATCACCCCTAGGCTCCTATGGGACATGCCCAATGCAAGAAGCAAGAGGTCCTCATACCATCATTCCGTTCAAATGTGGGGCATTGACCAAGCTTCAGACGTCCAAAATAGGGCCTGGACTTTTAAAGAGACCTCGGGCCGATTGATGTGTCGACTTCTCAATGTGTCTTAACACACGAGCGGGGCAATGCTGGGGGCATTGAAATCCATCCGAACACAGGGGGATGGAGAGAAAGGGTGCATCACGCTACCCTAATTCGGAACCCAATGGGGCGCAACCATGGAGGATAACTGTCAACTGTGGCGTAAACACAACATCCATATCACGTTGGCCCGGAATGGGAGGACAATAAATGAGGGCTGACCGCTGACCATGTTCGCAACACGGGGCCTAACTCAAATATCGTTGGTCAGTTTTCCGGAATGTTGGCCTAGGACAGTAGGCGGACCATAGGTCAAGCATCCATACTGTTAGGGGGTCCCGTCAAACATGACCAGTTCTCCTGAACGTTGGCCCAGGATAGTAGGCGGACCATAGGTCGAGCATCCATACTGTTAGGGGGTCCCGTCAAACGAGAAAGTAAATGAGGGTCCGAATAAGGGAGAATGCAAAGCGCGGGAGTTGGAGTGGTGGATTGTTCGAATAGAGTCCAACACTCTTGATATTTTGCCACGAGGGAGAAGGCGCATTAGGCGGACGTACCAACCTGAGCACGGGTCGTCCCAATTTCCAGGAAGGACCTCTTTGGCGAGAGAACTACCGCTTCCCATCATTACCATGTGGCATCCTGAACATGCTCGGGGTAGATATCCAGATTACACCATTTCTCATGAAGGTGGGTCGAGGGGCCGACAATAAAGAAGGATGGTGTTCAGCTATCCCTCGGGCTGGACCTAAGACGAAATGTCCGGGTGGTCCTACGTATCTCATGAGGATGAGAATCAAGCCACACGTAGTTCGGAAAATACAGTTTAACGTCATGCTAGACGAAATACAGTTTAACATAATGCGGGATGGAATACAGTTTAACGTTATGCGGGATGGAATATGGATCTTAGTTTTAGGTCTTAGAGCTCGGACCATAAGGATCTAAGTTTTAGGTCTTAGAGCTCGGACCGTGAGGAAGGGGGAGAAACGGACACATGGCCAGGTAGTTACAAATCCCGACATGAATGAGGACCTAATCCCTACTTAACATGTGCTCTCCTGGGAAACGCTCGAGTTGAGGGACCGAACACGGAGGTAGGCTGGCTGGGCCCGCGGGGAAGTGCCCCAGGCGCTCCTACGTATCTCATAAGGATTAGAATCAAGCCATACATAGTTCTGGAAATACAGTTTAACGTCATGTTGGATGGAATATATATCTTAGTTTTAGGTCTTAGAACTCGGACCATGAGGATCTTAGTTTTAGGTCTTAGAGCTCGGACAGAGAGGATATTAGTTTTAGGTCTTAGAGCTCGGACCGAGAGGAGCCCAGATGTAGGGCAAAGTGCAGTTTAAGGTCATGCTGGACCATACAGTTTAAGGTCATGCTGGACCGTACAGTTTAAGGTCATGTAGGACCATACAGTTTAAGGTCATGTAGGACCAACAGTTTAGGAAAAATACTTCTTGAGGAACCTGGCGTTGGTGGGAGGAGTGATACGCTCCCCATCCATAGTCACCAGGGAATACACACCATTGGGATAGACCTTGTGGGCAATAAAAGGTCCCTCCCACTTGGGCTCCAACTTGGGTGGTTTCCTGCCGGGAATCATTGGTGCTCTGAGAGCCAACACCAGGTCACCTTGCAGGAAGGAGCGGAGGAAAATCTTCTTATCGAAAGCTCGAGCCATCCTACTCTGATGCCTTTCCAGGTTATGTAGAGCGTGAAGCCTACTTTCGTCCAGCGCTCCCAATTCGGCTAGACGGGTCTCGGCCACTCTGTCTGGTGCTTGCTGGTCGTAGACCGCCGTGCGCAATGAGGGAAGTTGGACCTCGATGGGAAGGACGACCTCAGCTCCGTACACTAGGGAATACGGGGTCACCTGGGTGGAATTGCGAGTCGTCGTCCTATAAGCCCAGATGGCGTTGGGGAGCTTTTCCGGCCAACTTTTCCTGTTCTGACCGACCATTTTTTGCAGAATGTTAGAGAGGGTTTTGTTAAACGCCTCAATCTGTCCATTCACCCGCACATGATAGCGGGAGGTGTGGTTTGAGCGAATGTTGTACTTGGCGTACAATCTCTTCAGCTCAGTCTCTCGGAAGTTGGTTCCGTTATCCGTGAGGATAGCGTGAGGTATTCCAAACCGATGACTGATATTGGAACTCACGAAGTCGGCGATAGAACCAGCCTTGACTTCCCCAAGCGGGGCTGCCTCTGCCCACTTTGAGAAGAAACCCGTGGCGGTTAAGATGAACCGGCACTGGAGGGCCGTCGCCGGCGGGTAGGTCCCTACGACATCCAACCCCCAGAATGAAAAGGGCCAAGAATACTTAGTAGTATGGAGAGGCTCCGGTGGCCGATGCACAAAGTTTGCATGAACTTGGCATGCATGGCACCTCTTGGCGTACTCGATGCAGTCGTGGATCATGGTGGGCCAGAAGTATCCCAGTCTCCGAATCTGGCGGGACAACTTCGACCCGGCTTGGTGGGCGCCATAGGAGCCAGCGTGCACCTCCTGCATGGCCTGTGGGATCTCAACTCCTTGAAGAAAACGGAGGAGAACACCATTAAACCCGCACCTGTAAAGGAGCTACTCATGGCTAGGACCGGTTTTAAGGGTGAACTCTGGCGCGTGGCACCGGATTCGTTCCCGCTCTTCTCGGTCCATCGGAAGATTGCTGTGCCGGAGATATTCAACCAGAGGTGTCCTCCAGTCAGGAACTGTTTCGACCACCACGCCTGGAACCCCGGGGGGTCCCGACACGGGGGCACTAGCAGTGAGATAGTTCACTCGTGGGCCACGACCGCCCTCCGGGATAACAGGAGCAATGACTCTTCAGTGCGCCACGTGGATGATTAGGTCATCCTGCTCGGGCTCCGTGAGTGATGCGGCCAGGCTGGCCAAAGAATCTGCTCGACTGTTCTGCGACTGGGGAACGTGAACGACATCTGGTCGGGAGGGGAACTTAGCCATTAGATGGAGGGTGCACTCCAGCAACGGCACGAGTTCTGGCTTCCTGACAGCGTAGTCAACGTTAACCTGCTTGATGACTAGCTCATAGTCCCCTTTTACATACAGGTGGGGCACTTTAACCTCCAGAGCCAACTCAAGGCCAGTGATGAGGGCATGATATTCTGCCTCATTGTTGGTGTAACCCTCTGACAATAAGAATGAATATGGCATCACGGCTTGCTTCGGGGTGATGAAGACGATACCCAGGCCCACTCTGTTAAGCCTAGGATCGTTAAGCCTTCTACTGGTAGGGCTTCGGGAGGCACCATCAAAGTGCATCTTCCAGCATGGGGTGGCGTGATCGACTGATAGGATTGCCTCATCAGGAAATCCCACATCCAGTGGATGGTCCGCAGAGGTTGGATGAGCAGCTAAGAAGTCTGCCAACACCTGTCCTTTGACGGCCTTCTGAGGTACGAACCTAATGTCGAAATGTTGTAGGATCACCGCCCAGCGCGCTAATCGGCCGGTCAACATAGGCCGACTCAGGATGTATTTCAACGGGTCTACCCGAGAGACCAACTATACCTCATGGTGCTGTAAGTAGTGCCGCAATTTCTGCATGGCAAATACGAGCACCAGGAAACTCTTCTCGATGGGAGAATATCTAATCTCCGCATCGAGGAGCATGCAGCTGAGGTAGTAGAGGCTATTCTCTGTTCCCTTGTTGTTTTTTTGGGCGAGAAGGGCACCGAGGGATCACTCCAGGGCAGTCACGTAAAGTACCAGTGGACTTCCGGGAACGGGTGGCATCAGGACCAGAGGTTGAAGCAGATACTGGTTGATTTCCTCAAAAGCGGTCTGACACTCTTCATCCCACCCATAGGCGGCACCTTTCTTCATGAGCTGAGATAAGGGCTTACACTTGCCGGCCAGATTCACAATGAATTGGCGTATATAGGCTAAGTGGACTTGGAGGCCTCAAATCTCTCGAATATTACTCGGGGGAAGCATCTGACTGATGGCCTTGATCTTCTCGGGGTCGATCTTGATACCTTGATACCTGACAATGAAGCCAAGAAACTTTCCAGAGGTGACCCCGAAGGCACACTTCAACGGGTTCATCTTCAAGTGACGAGAAAGGAGAAAACCGAACACTTTCTCAAGGTCTCTAAGATGGTCCTGGCACTGACGAGATTTAACCACCAGGTCATCTACATAAAACTCCACCAGTGTCCCGAGGATCGCCTTGAATATGCGGTGCATAGCCCGTTGATAGGTGGCACCGGCGTTCTTCAGGCCGAAGGGCATAACCTGATAGCAGAAAGTGTACTGGGGGGCCCTGAAGGCAGTGTACTC
This sequence comes from Viscum album, assembly GCA_963277665.1. Classification (NCBI taxonomy): domain Eukaryota; kingdom Viridiplantae; phylum Streptophyta; class Magnoliopsida; order Santalales; family Viscaceae; genus Viscum; species Viscum album. Next base: position 278,382,488 of record OY728119.1, on the reverse strand, counting down.
TTCATCTTAGGGGGCCATCCGGATTTGGTTATACCCAGAGTACCCATCCATGAAAGAGAGGGCTTGGAACTCGGTCGTTGCGTCGATCAACAACTATGTCACGGGAAGGGGAAATTCATCCTTCGGACAGTGGCGGTTAAGATCGCGGAAGTCGATGCAGACCATGATCTGCCCGTTCTTCTTCCCGACGGGCACAATATTGGCTAGCCACTTGGGGTACTGGACTTCCCTAACAAAGTTGGCCTTAATGATCTTATCAACTTCGGCCTTAACCATGGCACTGTGAAAGGGGTGTATTTTTCTGAGAGGCTGCTTGAACCCGCGAAGATTTGCTGGGAGGCCAAGGCGGTGGACGGCTACCTGGGGATCTAGTCCCGGCATCTCGTCATAACTCTAGGAAAACACATCAAGGTTTTGTTTGAGGAAGTCTATGTACTATTTCCATTCCTCGGGAGGCATAGCGGCATTGACCAATGTGGGTCTCGGGTCCGCCTCACTACCAAGGTTCACCAGTACGAGCTCGTCGACCGTGGCGGAGACACCCTCCTCAAACGCAGGAGGAGAATCTTCGATGTCTTATTCTCCTCTTGGGGAAAGATTGTCCACAGGGGGAGCCGTTTCGGGGCGGCTCAACCCTGATGGGGAGCTAGCACCGGCTTGGGCGGCAGAGGTCGTCACGATGGGAGGCTCATGCACCGCGGAGACTGTAGCGACAAAGGCGGTTGATCCATTCCCATCTGGCATGCGGCCCAAGGGGCCACGCTTTACGACATCGAAGCAGTGGTGTCGCGTTGGCCTGATCCAGTCGATCCTGGCTCGGCGAAACATGCACGTATGATGCACCGCCATTGCCATAAGACCAACGCCCCGATATCGAGCGGGGGTAGGAGGCTCGGGGATCACCCGGGCCTGGTTGGTGTAAGAGTACGAGGTGATTTCCCGCCGTCTCTTAGACCAGGATATATGCATTCCTCTGGTACCCGAGACAACAAAGCACTCTCCCATATTGGGAGTTGTGGCCTCCAACCGATGGATTGGGAAGACATATGAGTCATCCAAACCTGCCCAGGGATCACTCGCGACAGCGGCAGGCTCAACCTCACCTGCCGGGATATGCTTGTCCTTGCTCTTGTAATAGTCTGCGTCCAGGTAACGAGCTTCACAAGAGGCAAACAGGGATGCATCTCCTTGGAGCACACCCACTCGACCCTTAAGGGAATATTTGAGGCACTGATGGTATGATGAGGGAACCGCTGCCTGAAGATGGAGACACGACCTACCCATCAAAGCGTTATAGGCAGTGTCCCGAGAGACAACCATGAATTCAGTATTGGCAATTAATCCGCTGAACTGGGTCCTCAGACGAATCTTGCCGATTGGAGTTCGCTCGGTCCTGTCATACCCCTGGATTCTGAGGTCAGAGGGAGTTAAATCATCCTCGGACAACCCCAGTTTTCGCAGTGTCCAAGTTGGGATCAAGTTAATCCCAGAACCTGTGTCGACAAGATAGCGATGGACCTCCATGCCATTGAACTGGACAGTGATGTACAGCGGGTGGATGTGCCCCTGTATGGGAGGGTCTTCATCTTCACCGGAGAATGATATAACCGCCTGACATTCAGCTTCCTCAATCACCTCGGTGTGGAAGGCTTCTGCGGCCGCTACCTCCGTTTCAAATTGGAGGGGGATCCTCAGAGCCTCGATGAGAACCTAACGCATTTCAGACGACAGGAGGAGGGCCTCAAGGATGGAAAGCCTCACCGGAATGCCTGCCAGATGCTTCAGTACATCATACTTTCAGGCCAAATGTGAGCTTCTACTTACAGGAGGTCGCTCTACGATTGGGGGCATGACGGGCCCTGCTGGCGGGACCGGTGACTGAATGGTACTAGGTGCGTCCCGCTGTTCACTAGATGAAGCCCGGGAGGTGGCTGCCATGCTAGGACCGGAAGGCCGTAGTCGGAAAACGGCAGGGCTGGGCTGGTTGCGACGTGTGCAAGGTGATTCCGCCCGATCCAGCAACACGAACGGTGGTGGAAGGGAACCCGTTGTCACCAGATGAGGGAGATGCGAGTGCAGCTCTCTACATCGGGCCTGCTGCCTGGTCTCAGTGGCATGCACGGCCTGACCGGAGGTGATGACCGCCGTGCCCCGGAGATTCACATAGCCACGGCTCCATCGACGTTGAAGACGGCTAGGGACATTGGGGAGGTTCACCCGGTGCTCCTCGTCGTCGGGAGCCACAAAGGGATTTACCAACTCTACGGTGTTAACCGAAGCGTACACAGGGCTCTCGAGGAGATTCACCCGGCGCTCCTCGTCGTCGAGAGCCAAAAAGGGATTTACCAACTCTACGGTGTTAACCAAAGCGTACCCCGGGCTCTCGGTCGAGGATTCATCCATTAACGGACGGGGTCTCGGAGGGATCCCCATTCCCGGGGGCATGAAATCGCCAAGAATGAGAGAAGATGATGGCAACGGCAGGGCACGTCCTTTCTTCTTGCGTCGCCGCCTGCTCTTCTGGGAAAAAGCAGGCTGGGACGACGAGGCTGAGGCGGAGCTCGTGTATTCTGAGGGCTCTGGCCGGTCCAGGTGGGCACGAATGATTCCATGGGCACGGGCGACCATCCTGCGGGCCATCCAGTCGTTATACTTCCAGGACCCACGGTTAGAAACCTGTTCCCACCCGTCCCCATCGTCACTACTACCATCTGACCCCACGAAGACACCTGCCACCTATGCCGGGGCTGGGCCCAGCCTGACTATGTTGTTGTCAATCTGGTCATGGAGGCAGTGCTTGAACACATAGCATTGTTGGATGGTGTGTCCCAGGAACCGGTGATAAGGGCAGTAGTCAGGGTGATCCGTGAGACACGCCTCTTCTGGCTTCCGGCACTCAGGCAGCTGCACGATCCTCTGCTCCAAGGCGCTACGGAAATAACCGGGGACCTGGGCCTCGTCAAATGAGTAAGCCCGATTCCTTCTGCCTGTAAAGGGGACCCCTGGGGGATGACCATGGCCAGGGACCGAAGGAGCAGGCCGAGGAGGCGGAGCTGGATTACCTCACCTAGGTGGTGGCGGTGCGTTACGCAGAGGCGCCTGCCGATTTTGAGGCGGTCGCTTTTGGGCCGAAGGCTGTGGGGGTGGACCCCTATGAGCCTACTCAGCTGGCCTCACCGGCAGCAACTCTAGCTATCTGGGGGCCTCTATCTGCACCACAGCAGCGAGCTCGGCCCTGGAGGCTCTCCTTTCAGAGATCACAGGAGGCAACGGACGTGCCTGGCTGGCCTGTTGCAGGGCTTCTTCGAGGCACTGAGCCTTGTCCGAGAAGTCCCGGAACCCTCCAAGGTAATTCTGCGTGATCAGGGAAGGAACCAAATCCGCCTTGACGTTCCCCACACACATCGTCAGTAATTGCTCCTGAGTCAGTGGCATGTCAAGGGAGTACGTGAGCCCCTTCCACCGAGTGACGAAGTCCGCGACTCGCTCATCGGGCCTTTGCTTGCACCTGAAGAGGTCTACAATGTTCATCTTCTGGGTTGTCGAACTGAACTGGTAGAGTAATTGTCGATGAAGGTCCTCCCATATAGTTACTGATTCAACAGGGAGCCGGTTGTACCAAACGAACGTTGGTCCCTCCAGCGTCTGAATGAAGCACCGGAGCTTGGCAGCCTCCTGCTGCGCCGGAGTCCCTAACATTGGCCCGCACCTCGAGTTGAAGTGGTCCAAGTGCTGTGGCGGGTCTCCAGTCCCGTTAAAGGGGGAAAAAGTGGGATTCCCAAATCCTGGTGGGGCCGTCATGTCATCCACCCATGCGGGGTATGGTTTTCCATCCGGTGGGATCACCACCTGCCGAGTTTCCAGGGCCTCCAAGCGAGCGATGAGTACCTCCATCAGATCATCCAGATGCGGATTCATGTCCTGACGGGGATCTCTAACCACAATCACATTGCCAGGCTCTTCGATACGATGGTCGCGCTCAGCGGCTCGGGGGGCAGCTGGCGGAGCGACTGTCAGAGCGGCGGGAGGAAACCGAGCAGGGTCTCCCAGGTTGCCTCACTGCTCGGGAGGGTGTGGCAAAACATATCGCGCTCTCTTGCCATGGGCTCTAGTGTCTCCCCTGTCGGCGAACATGACACGATCACGGTTGCCCGGGGGGATCTCAACAAGGGGTAGATTCTCCTGCCCCTGTTGTCCTAGTCTAGGGTTGTCGTAGACAAGCAGCCGCTCTGCAGTGCGTTCGGCCAGGAGCTCATCAACCAGCCTCTTTTGCTTGGCTTGCTGTTGGTGCAGCGCGGCCTTCTCAGGATCTTCCTCTGCCTTCTGCACTAAGGCAGATGGGTCGGCGAGTTTGACAGGCCCGACGGGCTCTTTACCCTTGCCGATGTTTCGGCCCAGCGCCATGGCCTTCGTGGGTACAAGAAGGCCTATGAGGCTCCTCTGTTGGTGAGTAATCCTCCCAGATGGGTCCAGTAGTGGCTTTTCCTCGGGGGGTGAGTCCCCGTCGAGGGGCTCCACAATGTTTCCCTCATCTGAAGGTTCAGCCATGTTGACTGCTACTTCCCTTGGCGACATTCCCTCAGGGCTTCCCAGTGGGTCGGGCTGCCGGCGGATCGCACATAAGAGGAGAGCAGCGTACTGCCCCCACCCACGGACGTGCACGTGGGGGGTGGCCTCCTCAATTACCCTGCAGAGTACTTGAAAACTCTAGACGCATTGTTGCTGAAGGGCCTCGTGGAGGCCTAGCGACTCGGGGTGCCGGACCGCGGGGAGTGCTGCTAGGTCAACCTGGCGACACTGATCACCAATATCCTCGAGATGCTCTTGGCTCCCGGGATAAGGCGCTAGCTGATGATGGAGGTGGGAGTGAGTCACCCGAAGAATCTGGCGGAAGCATTCAAACTCCCCCGGGGTGAGTGACTCTGGCACATCAAAACCCGATTCTGCAACCGGCCAAAACTTCTCAAGGAAGTGGCCCGCTGCATGAACGGTCCAGAAGCTCCACGGCTCCAGCACGGGGTCCGGAACTTTCCGCCCCTGGTCGTCCACCGAGGAAAGTTGGGGAATTGGAAATGGCGCCGAGGCAGGCCGTCAGGGCGGTGGGCTGGCCGGCGGGGAATACGGTGAACAGGCAGATTGGCCGCCGATCCCTGGGTCATCCTCCCGAGGTTGCAGTGCCCTGGACGCCACGTCGCGATAGGATGGGCCGGTGGATGGGCCTCCTGTCACAACGTTGGTGCTCGTCGAGGGTGTGTCGCCTCGCGAACTTTCCGTCGGTCCCCAGAAAGGTTCCTCATCCTCCCTAACAGGGGCGGGAGGTGCTTCCGAGGAGATCAGCGGCAACTGCGGGTTTGATCCCTGGCGGTATGCCAAATCCTTGTCCTCCTGGATATACCTTCGAAGGGAGGAGGGAATCTTACGGATCACGCATTCGGGGAGTACGAGACTGATGCGCCGCGTCCCCTTCCCTGCCCTCAACTCCAAAGGATGGGGGGGAGGTTCTATCGTCGAGTCGTACTCTACCTCAGAATCCGAGAAATGGAATGGTCTGATTCCCGTCTAGACTCCCCTGGCATTCCTCTGACGGCGACGAATCCCGGCCTTCCTGCCCCCGGGTAGTTCCTCAAGGTAAGGATGAATTCTGTCATTGGGTCCCCCGACCATAATAGAGCTGGGGTAGAGGGGACCGGAGGCCGAGGTGCGAGAAGCACGGGACAGATGTCGAAAAGGACATGGGGAGGACCTCCATGTGAGTGAGTGAATGGATACACAACGACTCCATGCTCGTGACCGACGGTAGGGGGAGTGACCTCATACCCCATGCAGCGGGTGCTGGAAGGAGTCATACCCGAAGCATAGCCGTCGCGAAGAAGCTTTCAGCTTCCTAGACCGGTGGCATGGAATGAGCCTTCATGGTGAGCAGCACCACCGTGGATTGGTCCGCAGTGGCCATTGCCAGTGCCCGCGACCGGGAGATTCGACCCAACCTGCCTGCAGGGCGGTCGGGGTTTCGATCTCAGTCGGGCACGCAGCTGCCCCTACTCAACATGCGCAGGGATCTGGGAACAAGAGTCAGCAGTGGCTGTGGCCACAATGGTTGCTGATGCTGGTGCTTCGGGATGGATGTTCTCCCCCACTCGAGCCAGACGCTGGCGTCGAGTCAGATGGGCTGGAGCCGGTGGTGCGGGCATGAAGATTGCCTGCTCCTCGGCTCGGGGAGTCGGGCGGCGGCGTCGACGCAGCCTTGCGGGGGTTCTTGCCGGTAACCCCTATGATGGATCACCGATCGGGTGGGCCCGGAAATCCCCCACCTCATTGGCGTAGGGGAGGGATGTGTCACCGCGCTCCGGGTATAGGCTCCCAAAGCGGTTGAACGTCGGCGTGGGGAGCGGCAGCTCCCTGTGCAGCCCTCGAGGGCGGCGATGGTGGTGAGGCACGGCTGCCTCTATATCCAAGCGGGTCATGCCCCTGGCAGGGATGATCCCTTCCTCGTCATACCTACGGACCAGGTTATTGATCACCCCCCGTTGGATGATTTCTAACGGGGAGAGGGGGTGCAAGCGCCTGGCTGCTACGGCGGTCAAAGTCGGAGAGACCGTGGGATAGGCGGGGCCGCGTGGGGTAGCCGTGTTGGCACTGCCCCTACCCCTGCGCCAGTGGGGAGGTGGCGATCGAGCTCCGAATGCAGTGATTTGATTGCTAGAAATAGGGAGATGAACCCATTAGAATCAACAGGAAAGGAGATCAACAACCAAGGCCCGACATCATTCCATCTTCCATGGTCGGCGAGAGGGATCCACGATGACGACGTCGCAGAACAGAGTAGTCAACGTCCTGACGGCCTCGACCCCTGGCGGGTTCATTTCCCAGTGAGGGTTACCCGGACCTGGTGACATGCTATTATTCTGATGCTCCAACGGCTACCATTCCCCATGTTGAAGAGAAGAGTTTCACATCGGGTTCACCATTTTTTGTTTCTGACGCTTTCGCCGTGGCGCGCGCGTCCGTCCGCCGGGGAGGGCGCGCAGCTTGTGGCCCCACATTCCCGCTTTCCAAAGGCGGGCGGCATCCGTTCCTTGTTCAGGGACGTCTTCTCCTTGATCGAAACCGGGATGATGGGATGTCGGTTCTTCCTTCCGTGGATTCCTCCTCGGGGCTCGTCACCTAGTCCGGGTCTCCCTCAAAGATTTGAGACGGGTTCATGAAGCTCATTCCCGGTGCCATATCTACATGGACGCCAGTTAATTATGTTGCTTCCATCAAGACTCTTCAAGGGGTCTTGTCGGGACCACAACCTGCGGTGAGGAGAATGGTCACGTTGGGGCATCGTCGGCATGTCTGCCTTTGGTCCCTCATCACAGGGCTTCTCGAGGGCGCGGAAGCCCGAGGATTCCCACATCGAACGCGGGGAATGGGTACCATCTAAGGTTTTCCTCAGATTCCCATGTTTAGCACAGGGTATGTCGTGAGTTTAACGTCTTGCGGAGATGGATCGGGTTACAGGATCCCTAGGGGGAACACCGATGTTGGGGCCAGCACGTGGGTGGCCTCCCGTATGACATGGAGTGGGAAAGGGTGGCATGATCTCACCGGGATGTGGTGGCCCGGGTAAGGATCAGGATGGATGGTGGGGTGAAGAATGGGGATTACGTTCTATGACGGCCCAAGATGGGGGATACAGTTTAACGTCATGCGGGACAGAATATAGTTTAACGTCATGCGGGATAGGATACAGTTTAACGTCATGTGGGACAGGATATTTGGGGCTTACTCTCTAAGGCGGCCCAAGGTGGTCAGGGGACCGACATGGATAGGTCAGGACGACCGGGTGGTGGGCTTGAACCTCGTGGAGGCTTCCTACGTACCGTGCGCTAGCACGGATCAAAGTCCACGTAGTTCGCTGGGATGGGGCTTACGCTCTGAGGCGGCCCAAATGAGGATGTCATCGTCGATGCACACTCTAAGCCCACGTGAGTCATGCTCGGTGTGGGAAACAAGAGGCAGCAGGGACCAGACGATCACGTCGCGAAGGGTGCGTCTGTGAGAAGTGGAATGGGGCTTACGCATTGTGCGGCCCAAAGAGGAAATAGGGGCTTACGCGTGGTTAGCGGCCCTTGGTGCCGGGGCTTACTCTAGGGTGGAGGCCCGTGGTACGACAAAGCGCAGTGGAAAAAGGACTCCACTAGCCTTGACAGGGGGGAAGTACGAAGATGCACGGGTGTAATCATCCGTACGAAAGGTTAGGGACTTACACTCTGAGGCAGCCCTTCCCCCGCGGACAAACGCCGCTCCGACAAGGAGGATCTCATTCCATGTGAGTAAGAGTCCATTCCCGTGGAGATGAGTGGGCATAAAGAATGTCCGAGCCGGGGGGACCCTGCGTGCGAAGCACGGGGTCGGACCACAGTTTAACGTCTTGTGTTAAGGACGAGGTGCTTAGCAGTTTAACGTCCTGCAGCTTGGACAAGGTTGGTTTGCTCCACACCCCTAGGTCTTACATGCCCAATGCCCTCTACCCCTTGTGGAAGGGAAGGCATCGGCAAGGCCATGGTGAAAGGGGGTCGCAGGGCAAACCACCGGGGGGTCTACATTACTGTGGCTATGCGAAGAAGCAATAGAAGTTAGTGTGCCTATGTGGAAAAACATAAGGAAAAGCAATGCAACGGGAAACACGGCCCAAGGGACCTTGAGGTTACTTCGCACGAGCCTAGAAGGTCGTGCGGGAAAACAACGCATGGCGCGCATTCCCGGAAGGGGAGACATCAGGTGCCGGTGCAGGGGGCATCCAAGGGGCGTCAAGGTGAGGGGTCCTCGGCCTTGCGCGCGAAAGGGACGATTTGCGCGCAAAACACCGGGACGGTGCACAATTGGAGTAACAGAACTGCGCGCGAAGAGGGAATTACGCGCAATGTTTTGCGCGCACGGCAGGGTATTGCGCACGCGGACCATGGATTGCGCACAAGTGGGGAAAACGGGGGAAGGGGCAAATTCACTGAAGCCGGTGGAGTTGCGCACAAAGGTGAACTCCGGGGCAAGGTTGCGCGGAATTCAGGATTACCTAGATGTCATCTTTCACGTGGGGGGAGCCGAATTGTGCGCACGAGAGTGGTTTTGGATTCCTCAACCCCCAAACTGTTCGGGGTCGCCTTATATTTATAGGTGACCTCCAGCATGGAATCCAGGCGGCGCGCGAAGTTTTCCACACCGAGAACCACTTGCGCGCAAAATCTCACCACGGAGAAACGGGGCGCGCAATTATTGCGCGCCTCACCGGTCCGATTCCGCGAATCCCGGGAGCACTTCGCGCGTAGAACATTTTTGCACGCGGATCCTTCTTTATTTCCTGCACCACTTCTCGGGCCTCCGGATCGGGCCTCTGATTCCGAATATGACTTCGCTTCGTCATTTCGAAACTTCTTCGAGGAGTTGCGGGCTTTTTTCGGCGTCAACAGCTATGAAAGAAAAGCTTGATGTTAGACCTGGTTTCTTAGAGAAGCTCTAGTCTGTGTCCCTCTATTAAGATTATCCACAACAAAATCTAAAGGATGATTCTTTAGAATCCATGTTGATCTACTAAAGGTAGGACTAGAAATTTCAGGTTCATCTATAGATTCGGGTTCTATAGAAGCAGATTCTAGAATATGTCCAGAACTGGATGTTTTTACAGCAGGTTCTTTAGATTTAACATTAAGGTCCAGAACACTCAAATTTTCTTCAATATTTTCAAGAGAGTTTTTAGGATCATGTGGATCGGTTTCATCAAACTTGATGTGAACAGATTCTTCCACACATCTGGTTCTTTTATTAAAGACTATAGTATTTTCTAGTTAAAAAATAACCAAGAAAAATTCCTTCATCACTTTTATAAGCAAACTTATCCAGATTATCCTTTGTATTAAGAATAAAAACATTTCAGCCAAAGATTCTAAGGTAACTAACTTTGGGTTTTCTATTATTCCATAACTCATATGGAGTATTCTTAAGAATTGGTCTAATTAAGACTCTATTAATAATATAACAAGATGTTTTCACAGCTTTATCCCAAAAGTAAATAGGCAGGTCATATTCATTAAGCATGGTTCTAGCTATTTCTTGAAGGGTTCTATTCCTTCTTTCTACTACACCATTCTGTTGAGGTGTCCAATGAGCAGAAAATTTGTGACTATAGCCATTGTGTGAGAAATAAGATTCAAACTCATGATTTTCAAAATCACTGCCATGATCACTTCTTAGAGTTTTAATCTTATGTCCACTAAGGTTTTATACAGATTTGGAGTATTTAAAAAAGTAAGAACAAGATTCACTTTTGTGAGCTAAGAAGTATACCCAAGTATATATATAATAGTCATCTACTAGGACATAGACATAGTGATTTCCACTTAAACTAGAAACTCTCGATGGTCCAAACAAGTCAATGTGAACCAACTCGAGAGGTTGAGAAGTTGAAACTTATTTCTTTGATTTAAAAGAAACTTTATGATGCTTTCCCTTTTGGCAGGGATTAAAAACATTGACATTTGGGAATTCAAGTGTAGGTAGGTCTCTAACTAAATTCTTCCTAGTCAATTTTCTAAGTGAATAGATGTTGCAGTTTCCAAATATTCTATTCCAAAGCCAAGATTCTTTATGAAATGCATTTAAATAAGTAACATTTTTTTAGCTAATGAATTTAAATCAACAACATAAACATTTTCATTTCTTAAAGCAGAAAATACTAAAACATTATTAGAGTTAAAAACATTACAAGAATAATTTTCAAACTTAACATTAAAACCATCATCACATAATTGAGAAATACTTAATAGGTTATACTTAAGTCCATCAACAAATAAAACTTTAGAAATTAAAACTGAATTAGTGTTACCAATCTGGCCTGGGCCGATGATTTTTCCTTTAGAATTATCACGAAAGGTGACATGGCCTCCATCAACTTTTATTAAGCTTTTGAAGTATGAATAATATCCAGACATGTGCCTTGAACATCCACTATCCAAGTACCATACCTTCTTGTGATAACTCTTCAAACAGGTCTCCTACAAAACAGATTCAGATAGAAAATGATTTTGGTACCCAGATCTTCTTGGGTCCAGAAAGGTTAGAAATCAGAGCTTTAGGTACCCATATTTGTCTTATGGGTTTCATATAATTTAAAGAATCAATAGAATTTGAAATATAAACTTTATTTTACTTATAAACATATGAATAACTTATTGAAGCATATAAATTTCCAGAACTGGAACTAGTAGAATTTTGTCCAGACCTGGGAATAAATCGAGTTTTAGTGAACTGTCTCTGTCTAGGTTGGTATCCCAAACCAGTAGTGTATTTAGGTGTAACTTGATTACCTAACATTTGATTAAGTGTATATTTTCCATTTTTAAAATTTCTAAGTCCTTTCTAGGTTGCTCATTGGACATTTTAAGTTCAGTATTTTCCTTTCATAGTTGAGCATTCTTTTATTTTTTACATCATGAGTAGATTTAACATTGGCTGTAAGAGAATGTTGTTTCTTTAGTGACTTATATTTATCCTTAAGTTAATTACATGTTTCTTCTAGTATATTGCAGTATTAAAACATTTCAGCCTTAGACATATTTTCATATTCAGAGTCAGTTCCAGAATAATAATTATTCAGCATAGGGGAAACAGGTACCTCAGAGGTATTGGTCCGAAAACACATGTTGGCATGATTCTTTTCAGAATTAGAAACTTCAAATTCACTTGTGCTATCCTATGAACCACTCCAGGTTGATTTCATATAATTCTTGTACATTTTGTCTTTATAATCATATTTCTTTTTGAATTTCAGTTTTGGATAGTTATCCTTGATGTGTTCTTTCCTTTTGCACTCATATCAGACTATATCATCTTCCTTGTCAGGATTTTTTCAATCCTTTTTCTAATGTCCCTTGTTGTCCTAATTTCCTTTGTAGTTAGATTTTCTGAAGAATTTTTTATTCCTATATAACTTCTTGGATCTCTTGGATATTTGGGCCATTTCAGCATCACTGTCTGAATCTGAATCTTCACTGGTTGAACTTTTAGTTTATATTTTCATTTTCTCCTTATCTTTTCTCTTTGAAGCAGTGGACTTAAAAGCTACAAATTTTCTTTTGGGTTCATCATCTTCCTCCTTATTTACCTTAAGTTCTTCCTCATACATCATTAATTTACCAATAAGCTCTTTGACAGGCAGAGCTCTAATGTCACATGATTCTCTGATTGAAATAGAAGTACCTCTCCATCTGTCTGGCAGACATCTCATGATTCTCATGATTTGTTCCTTTGTTGGAACAACCTTTCCAAGTGAGCTCATTGTATTGACAATCTAATTGAACATGAGATACATGTCAGAAATAGGTACATCATTTTTTATTTTAAAATTATCATATTTAATAGTATATGTATTCAATCTCATTTCTTTAACATTGGTTGTTCCTTCATGAGAAACACCAAAAGTATCCCATATTTCATAAGCAGTTTTGCAAGAAGATATTCTATTAAACTCTTCATCTCCTAGAGCACAATACAGGGAATCCATAGCTTTACAATTATTATTTTAATCACTCTTTGTAGGTTCATTCCAATTTGTTCTTTTAGTTTCTGGAATTTTATATTGTGACTCTATAGTAGTCCAAATATCAAAACCCTTACTTTCTAAATGAATTTTCATTTTAAGTTTCCACTCATCATTATTTGTACCATTAAATAAAGTTCGCATGTTAGTAGCAGCACCCTCTAGTCTATTGTCCATAACTAGATTTTGGAAAATAAATTTAAAGAGATAAAATTTAGAACTAACCGAAATTTAAGATCTTTAAAGATGCAACTAAAATCACAGCTGAAAAACAGAATGTTTTGAAAATTTATATTAATAAAAACCTCCCTCTGATACCAAATGTTGTCAGAGTGGATACTCAAGAGGGGGGGGGGGTGGATTGAGTTCAAATTAAAATTTATGTTAAAAATATTTCTCTTAAAATCCCCCAATTTAAAATCAAAGTTAAACTGTAGTGAATTTATACAGAGTATAAATGTTTAATCAGTTTATCAAATATTGATTAGGTCTCGGTTAACTTAATCCGAAGATTAAATTAACTTTTTAAACTAACTTACTAGTTTACAATAAGCATAAACACTTTCTAATTTAACTATCAATGTAGATTTAAAATAATTTTGAATTTCAAATTAATAGCAGCGGAATATGAAATCTATATATAGTATACTTAAAGTCTTAAACTAAAAAGTACAACAAAGGTAACCAAGAGGTTCAGTCTCAAGCTGAGACTTAGTCCTCTCAAATAATTTATATAAAAATGATCCACACCCTGGATCGGGGTAAACAATAGTGAACACACTGTCTAGGTATAATGACCTCTACCACAGTTCTACGTGGGAAAACAAACAACAGCTCACAGCTATACAGGTCTTAATCAACCTCTACTACTATCAACAGTGGGAAACAAAGAGTTATAGAGTTTGAGTGAGGATTTAAGAATCCTCCAGTTTAGCTCAGGAGACAGTGTGTGTGTAAAATAAATAGGGTACACATACTACTCGAAATGTAAAAATGAATCACTAAAGTAAGTGAGAATGAGTTTAGAAGAGCTTTAGTGATTGGCAGTGCAGCTCTGGAATCGTTTGGTTGGTCAGAAAAACTTCTGAGTCCTTCTCTGGTTTTTCTCTGGAAAACAGAGTGTCGTTTTCTTCTTTGGTTCCAAGTTCATCTAGTTAGCATGAGTGCATGAAGTGTTTCTTATAGTTCTTCACTCAAGATGCAGCTTTTAGTTTCCTTCAGAAGAGTGGCTTTAAGTATATCCAGGATTCTTGGAGTATGAATGTCTTGAGTGAATGCACCATGTTCGAATGAGTGATGTTGAGCCTTTTTGTTTTTCACCTTTGTGTGTCTTCTCAGTTCCTTGATTCATGTTGTTTCATCACGACGACACACCACTACTTTTTCAGCTAGGTCTTTATCTTAATTTTTATAGCTTTTAGCTCTAGCCAAAAGGAATGGTCACCTTTTGCATGGGTACTAGGAATGATTCCCTGACATGCCAACAAAATTCATTATATAACATTAACTCCATTAAAACCATCAAATGTAACCGTTAGCTAAATAAATAAATAGTATTGAGTGTATATATTTTGACTGGTTGGTCAATCATTAGTATCTCGTGTTGGTAAATGTGTACGGTGGACTTTGTGTAACAGGATATTCCATTGGTAACTCTTTGAATGTATTAGTAGCTCTATATACCGGTGATTTCTTTCCATCGGTAGCTCCTGATTCATCGGTACCTCTTGGGCTATCAGTAGCTTGAAGTATCGATGAATCTGTAATTGTATAGGTAGATCTGGTTATCGGTAGCTCCTTGCATCGGTAGCCGTTTGTACTTGTATCGGTAGACTTACTATATCGGTAGCTTGGTAGATTTGTTCTATCAGTAGACTTGGTATCTGCTTACCGGTAGCTCTGTTTATATCAATGACCTTCGTGTATCAGTGACTTTGTCTATCAGTAGACTAAGTCTATCGGTAGACTGAGTAGCGGTATCTCGATATCAATATCTATATGCAGACCAGTGACTTCATACTTGTCTGTTTTATGCAAAACATATCTGAATGGGTTAGAAGTACTTCAGAATTTATATAAACATAAACAAACATTTATTAAAATATTTCAGAGACTATTTTAATATTATTATCATCTTGATAATAGAATATCATATATTGAGAGAATTAGAATATAGATAAACATTAATTGGGATTATCAAAGTATATGAAATTATAATTGGGATTATCAAAATAGTTGAGGTCAACGGAATGTTATCAAAATAAAGTGGTTCTTTCATAATAAGATGACTAAAAAGGATAAATTGTATGAAATAATCTAAGACTTTTTTGTAAAGGGTGATAATGGGTTGAAGTAATTTATTTTGATGATACCTTCATACCAATTTATATTATTGAAACCATTTGGATATTTCATTATATTATGGAAGAAAGGAGATACAGGATTTTCCAAATAGATATAAAGTTATCCTTCCTCAATAGAGAGTTGGAAGATGAAGTGTCAATTTATAAACCCATTGGTTTCATTCTTATAAAAGATTAAGGAGTCTGTTTATAGGTTGAGAAAGTCTCTCTATGGGTTAAAAAACCCTAATAGAAATGTACTAAAAGTTATTAAATTTCATGATGTTCTTAAAGTTCTATAAGGGATAAGTGTGTAAGGACCCAACTATAAACATTTCATAATATAGATTTTTCAACTAGATTTCACTTATTTACATTTCAAAAGATATTTTCGTTTTATAGTTTTAGAACTTTAGGACATAACTCATACATATCAACCCACATGAATACAAAGTTGGTACCACTAAAATAGTATCTATTTCTTCCATAACATAGAATTTTTAACACAAAACATCAATATGATTTCTTGAAAAATATTTATAACAATTAAATTTACTACCTTATTTCTCTTACACATCCTAATAACCTATTAGAAACATTTAAAAACATTCTATGAGAATAAAAATCCCAGTAAGGGATATTAAAAGAAGGAACGAACCCATTAGACAATGAATAAATAAAAACATATGAAATCATTTCTACAAAGACATACTTCACACCCATATATGCATACTTTGTGAAACAAGTTATTTCAATACAACATTAAAGAACATATATAAAATCATAAGTGTATCTTGTGGAATTACATACTTATATTATAACCCTCACAGCTACCTTATGATTTGTAACCCTCATTGCTACATTATGGTGTAACCATCGTAGTTATACTTTGAGTAACCATACAACCAACATCCAAATTACACATACCCAATGAATTATAGGGAGATATAGGTCTCACACATCATTATAAATAATTCCCAAGAACCATAACATAATCATGAAACATGAATAATTACAAAAAAACCATTGCTTTTGAATTGTTTAAAATAGAATTTTAAAAGAGAAATTTTAAAGAAAAGTCCCTTAAAAATATCATGTAACTGAAGTGAGAGTTGATATAATTAAAGGAATATGTGTATGAACTATAAATACACATGATAAAATATAATATTAATTAAATTCTTTACACAAATAATCTTAGTACCACATAATTAATGAAATAGAAGGTTAACCCAAAGAATGGAAACTGGGTTAAGAAATATCTTACCATGGGTTCATCTTACTTAAAACTTGTTTAAAGATCATATATAACGGTTAAAAGGGTTTTATTAATATTTAAAATAATTATAATCATGTTTATAACACCATATATAATCATTTTATGACATCATTCTACTCATTTGTTAATAATGTTTCGTTCTTTCCATTGTTTTGGGTGCGTACTTTACACGATTTTCATGGTCGGTTCGTAAATTATTTTATTGTAAAATGGAAGAAAAGTTATATAATTGGAAAAAATGGTTTTAATATGTCTCCATAATATTAAATTATTCCACAAATCATACTAGTTATATGTAATGAGAATGAATCAATAGTGATATTAGTTTAGATAATTTTTGTGGTTCTTCGATAATCACAAACTTGTTTCAGAATATTCCTTTAATATTATAAATAAACATTAATTCAAGAATATAATAGAGGTTATACAATACAATTTAAAATATTTTTCACTAATTAAAATGTTTTTAAAACCAGTTTTTGTGGAATTAATGTAAATTCAAGACACATCGTCCACTATGTGTGTAAATTGACAAATCACGGACAGTCTTTTTATTTTTAAAATAAGTGGAAGAGGAGAGAAATAATGATGATTAATATTTACATAAACATGATAAAAATATATAATAATATATAATAATATATATTTCATTCCTCTTGGATAAGAGGAGGAGAAAATAGTATAATAAAAGAAAAGAATAGAAAAGAAAACACAAGAAAATGAAAGAGGATATTTACCTCTTGATCTCTTCTCCTTGAGATCCTACTTAAGGCCTTTGGTTTTTGAATTTCAGTGTAAATTGAAGGTCTTGGACCTGGGTATGAGCCTTTTTAAGTGGATTGGTCAGAATTTATAAATTTTTCCAAGCATAAGAGGTGGGAGAGGAATAGGGGGTTGAGGGTGGTATTTATAGTGAAAGTGATGGAGTTTTTAATTAATTTCAAAGGACCCTCATTAGAGGTATTTTAAAACCATGTGATTTCCCATGGTATTGGAAACATGGGACATCTCATATCATGTTTTAATCTTCACGATTCGTCCAGAATGATTACAACAGTATGATTTCATTAAAAACCAAAAAAAACAAAAAAAATTACTTTTAATATTCACAAAAAATTAAACTATCTTAGAAAATCCCAAAAAAAATCCCAAAAATTTTTTGGATATGTAGAATTCAAAAATGAACTCCATTTTTTTAAAATAATTATCTAAATGTGATTAATTTAATTTTTAAATAAAATAATAATTTATTCTAAAAATAACAATTTAAAAACTGTAACTCATTTTATATCACCTTGAAAAAATTATAAATATCTCATTATCTTATAACCTAAAGAGAATAAAATAATAATATGATTTACTATTCATAAGGTTCATGTTACTATATATATTACTATTCATAAGGGTATGTTACTATTTATTATAAAAATAAGTTGTTTTTGTCAGACTCCAAATAACTTATTGATCACAACCATAAATGTCCATTTTTTCAAAATTCGAATCATAGAAGTATCCAAGTTATGATTAATGGATATTTTATAAATATATATTTAAAATAAATTTTCTTTATGTAGATACTCAATGATTAATGAATTTAAAATTATTTTTTCAAAACCAAGGCATGTTACATTCTCCCCACCTTCTTGAAATTGTGTCCTCATAATTTTATTTACTAATTAAACAAGTGAGGGTAACTTTAGATCATAGAATTTTGAGATTCCCATGTTGTTTCTTCGACCACGTGGTTTCTCCACAAAACCATTACCTAGTGGATTGCCTTATTTTACAATACTTATTGTCTTTGATCAAGAATCTGAATATGTTTATCTTCATAAGAAAGGTTCTATTCAGGGTGAACTACTTCTAGGCTAAAAACACGAGTGGAATATGGAACATAAATTCTCAATATCAAAACATGAAACGCATTGTGTACCTAAGATAAAATAAGAGTCAAAGCTACTCGGTAGGGAATGGTTACAACTATATCTAAGATTTTATAAGGTCCAAAAAATAATGTCCATATCTTTTCTTTCTTTCCAAAATGCATAAAAAATTTCATTTTGGGATTCTAAGAAAAACACAATCACCTAACCAGAAAGAAAAGTCTTTCCTCCTCTTACCTAAATAACTTTTCTATCTGCATTGAGTTATCCTCATGTGTTGTTGGATCATCTTCACTTTATATGCAACCTCCCCTACTAATTTTGGTCTCATAAACTTCCTTTCCCTGAAGTCAACCCAATAATTTGGAGTTTGATAACACATCCCTTATAATGTATAAAAATGTTTAATTTGTATACAAGAATGGAAACTGTTATTATAAAAAAAACTCAATTAATGAAATATTTTGATCCCAACATACCTGGTAGTTCATCAGAAAATCTCAAATCATATCCTCAAAAGTCTAAATCATCCGTTCTGACTGCCCATCTGATTGAGGATGAAAAGCTATATTAGAATTTAATTCTTTTCCCAACAACTTCTGAAAGACTTTCTAAAAGTTAGAAGTGAACTTAGGGTCACAGTAAAATGTAATGGTAAGAGGAACTCAATTTAACCAAAAAATATCTTTCACATACTTTCGAGAATTTGATCCAAATGCATAATATCTCAAATAGGAAGGAAATGAGAAGATTTAGTTAGTCGATAAACAATAAAACAGATTTCATTATTACCTTGAGAAGTCTTTTGTTGTCCCACAACGAAGTCCATGGATATATTTTTTGAATTTTAACTCTGGAACTGGTAAATGATAAAGCATTCCCATCAGTAACTTCCACTCTACTTTAACCTATTGACATTTCAAACATTTCATGGTAAAATTTTCAATATCTCCTTTCATTCCATCCCACTAGTATTACTCTTGAAGGTCTCTGTACATCTTATTACTTCTTAGATAAACTAAAAATAGAGAACTAAGAGATTTTCACAACAATTATTTCTTATTCTAATAATCATAAGGCATACATAATATCTTTTTAAATCATATTACACAATATTTATCAAGGTTAAATTCTTGTACCTTATCCATTTAAACCAATTATGCCTTTTTTTGTAGCTCCCTATCTTCCTTTTTCCCTTGCTTTATTCTTTCTCACAAAGAAGACTACACTAAAACCCAAAACAAAATAAAGAAATTTTCTACACCAATAACATCCAAGACAAAATCCATAAAATTATTAATCAAAGGGTCTTATTCCATCCGTATCATATTTAATGATGCATGATGTTTTCAACTCATGGCATCTTGGACATTGTTTTCTTTTCTTGGAAGGTAATTGATCATGAAATCATATTCTTTTTTCAATTCCAACCATCTACTCTACCTTGTTTTAATTCCTTCTGAGTGAATATATACTTTATAATTTTATGGTCAGTATATATTTCACATTTGGATACATATAAATGATGCCTCCAAATTTTTATAGATAAAACCACAACTACTATTTCCAAATCATGTGTCGGATAATTTAACCCATGATATTTTAGTTGTCTTGAAGCACAAGCAGTCACCTGACCATCCTGCATTAGAACACAACCAAGTCTCTTCAATGAAGCATCACTATAGATGTCAAACTCACCATTTATAGAAGGTTGGGTTAGAACTTGAGAATTCACCAATCTTATTTTCAATTCCTAAAAACAATCAACACATTATTTTTTCTAGGGGAATTTAACTCCATTTAAAATTAACTTAGTCCGTAGACTAGATAATCATGCAACATTTTCAAGAAACCCCTAGTAATAGCCTTCCAAACATAAAAAACTATGAATCCCAGTTATATTTATGCATATTTTTAATTCTATAAAAACTTTCATTTTTGAAAAATAAACAGTTATGCCATCTTTAGAAGATAGGTGACCAAGGAAAGAAATATTTTGTAACCAAAATTCAGGCTTGATAAATTTTCCATATAATTTTCATTCATATAAGGTTTCCAAAACAACCCTTAAATGTTTTTCATTCTTCTATTTACTTATAGAATATAAGATAATGTCATCAATAAACACAACCAAAAAATTATCCCAGAACTCATGAAATATTCAATTCATTAGATTAATGAATACAACAGGTGAATTAGTTAACCCGAATGGTATAACAAAAAATTTATAATGACCATATGTAGTTGGAAAATATTTATTTGTAATTTCATCCTCCTTCACCTTCAGATGATGGTACCAGGATCTCAAGTCAATCTTGGAAAAATACTTTCCTCCCTGGAGCTGATTAAACAAGTTATCGATTTGTGGAAAAGGACAATTATACGTAATAATAATTTTATTCAAAGATCTATAATCATTGAAAAGTCTTTTGGAGCCATTTTTCTTTTTAACAATGAAAATAGGAGATCCCTATGGTGATGTTCTAGGATGAAGGAATCATTTATCAAGAAACTCTTGAAATTGATTTTTCACTTCAAGAAGATCCATTTGATCCATTTCATAAGGGGGGTTTGAAATTGGCTTATCATCATAAACTAAGTCAATTGTGAATTCAAATTTCTGATCAAGTATAGCATTGGGTCACTCATTAGTAAATACATGAAGGTATTCATTTACCACTAGAACATCATTAATCGGAATAGTTCCCTTATTTTCAAAAACATGAGCAAGATAACTTTCATTTCCATATTTCAAAAGTTTTTTAGCTTCCAGATATGTTGTCAACTGTATGGGTTATTTCATGAATACAAACTAAAACTCATTCTAAAAAGAAACTAATTTAGTTCTAAAATCAATCTTATCATGATAAATAGAAATCCAATCCATTCCCAGAATGAAATCAAACTCTACTGAGGAAAGAACAACAAGGTTTGAAGGTAATATCTTTACATAGATAATAATTGGAATATTCATAAAATGCCTTTTTGTTGTAGCATTTTCCCATGGCGTTTTGACAATATGTTTTGGTCTCAATTTTTGAGATGATATTTCTAATTTATTGTAAAATTTATTAGATATAAAGGAATGTGTATACCATATATCAAACAAGACTTTAGAAAAAATATTAGTAAATAAACAAAGTACCTAATACCACTTAATTTTATGGCCCAAAATCTACTTTTGTAGTCTCAAAATATGTCACTACATCTTTCTGGTTATAGTCTCGTTACTTTCTATCACTCGAATCTATCTTTAGGTAGGCATTTTCATAATGACCCATCTCACCACATTAGAAACACTTTACATTTTCCTTATAAAAATTGATATTAATAAATTTTTTCATTAAAATTTTGGGCCATATGTACAAACATAAAACATCGAAAACACTTTTCAGTTTTAGTAAGACATTCCCCTGGGTTATTTTTACCACACTTTTCACAAACTAGAAACTGGGCTTTCTTACCATCAGATTTTTTTGATCGATTCTTACCCATCACTTTCCATCTTGACCTCTACTTATTCTTGTCTTAAAAGTAAATGTGATCATCATAAAACTCCGTTTCTACCCTCTCAGCTTATTAGACAATTTTTTCATAACTTTTGAATACTTAGAAGGCCAATATTGTTTGGTATCAATGATTCAATCTGGAGTAAAATTGATTGAGTTTTCAATCAAGTTCCTGAATAGATTTGGAGTGTACCTTTCCAGTTGAGAGAATTTTGCTTCACACAAAACCACATAGTATTCTTCATTTTTCTGTAATTAATGTAATTTCTTCTCTATACTAATTTGAACCACCTTAGGATAATATTTTTCAAGGAGAATACCTTTAAATTCATCCCACTCCAATGCATCAATCTCTTCTCTATCATTGATATTCTTGGTCATTGACCATAATTGAACAGATTAACCTTCAAAACAAAAATATAAAGACTAACCTTTTGATTATCTAAACATCATGTAATATTGAATATGTTTTCAAGGGATTTAATCTATCCATCACCTACTACTGGGTCAAAAGATCCGCTGAATGTAGGGGGTGATGCCTCATAAAATATTACACTATTTTCATGTTCTTTTGTGGTAGCTCAAGTTGTTATCTTTTATGAATGTCACGACCATTTATTTTATATATTAGCTAATCTATTACTATCAAAAAAATTTGGGTTCCAATTTCCATTATTCCAGGTTGAAGATTCGGAAAGATATTGGCCTCTCAATTCCTTCCAACTTCAGCTTCCTTGTTTCTTATGCATAAAACCATTCTAAAAAGACATATCTTTGATGAATAAACATGGTAATATTTAAATTCTATACCATTTAAACATAAACATAAGGTTAAAATATTTTATATTAGTCTATTAACATCAAACTAACTCCTAATATTTTCTCAACCATTCTCTGATACCCACTATAAGGACCCAGCCTCAAACATTATATAATCAAGCATTTTCAACTAGATTTCACTTATATAAATTCCGAAATATATTTTCAGTTTAGAGTTTAATAAAGTTATGACATAACTAATATATATCAACCAATAATCATAAAAAGTGGGTACCATTAAAACAGTATCCATTTCTTCCAAAACAGAGAATTTTTAACACAAAACAACAGAATGGTTTCTTTGACCAATCATCATAACATTTAATTGGACTTCCTTCTTTATATCACACATCATTATAACCTATAAGAAACAATTAAAAACATGGGATGAGCATAAAAATATAATTAATGGATATAAAAATAATGAAATAAACCATTAGAGCATGAATACATAAAAATATATGAAAACATTTCCACAAAGACATACTTCTCACCCATATATTCATACTTTATGAACCATGATATTTTAATAAAAAATTAAAGAACATATAAAATCCCATATTTTTATATTGGGGAATTGATTAGTTATATTGTAACCCTCATGGATACTTTATGATTTGTAACCCTCATGACTACCTCAAAATGTAACCCTCACAGCTACCTTACGGTGTAACTAATGCAGTTACGCTTGGAGTAACAATACAACTGCCCTCTAACTTACACATACCCAATGGATTAGAGGAAGATTTATGACCCACGATTCAACATAAAAAATTCCCAAAAATAAGAACATAATAAAAAACACATGAATAATTTCATAAAAAAACATTGCTATTGAATTTTATAAAATAGAATTATAAAAGATAATTTTTAATGAAACTCTCCTTACAAAAATCATATAACTGAAGTGAACATTGATAGAATGAATGTAATATGATTATAAACTATAAATACACATAATAAAAAATAATATGAATTAAATTCAAAACAAAAATAATCTTAGTACCACATAATTAATGACATAGAAGGTTAACCCAAAGAATAGAAATTGGGTTAAGAATTCCCTTACATCAGGTTTGTCTTACATCAAACTTGTTTAAACCTCCTAAATAATGGTTAAAAGGGTGTTATAAATATTTTAAAGAATAAGAATCATTTTTCTAACACCTTATATGATCATTTAATAACTTCATTTGACCCATTTACTAATAATATTTTGTTATTTCCATTGTTTCATGTGCAGGCTTTACATTATTTCCATTGATGGTTCGTAAAGGATTTTCTTGTCGAATCGAAGAGAAACTAAATAAGTTGAATGAAATTATGTTAAAATTATTACATAATATTAAATTATGCCATATATTTTTTGTTATATGTTATGAGGATTAATAATTTGATAATTCATTAGTGATATTTTTTATATCATTTTGGTAGTTCTTTGATAATCACGAACATGTTTCATCTTATACAGTTAATATTATGCATATATATTAATTAGAAAACATTATATAGGAAATATAATACAAAATAAAATCTTATTAAACCATGAAAAATGGTTTTATAACTATATTTTATGGAATAAAATGAAATTTAAGACACATCGTCCATGATATTGGTAAATTGACACATCACAGATGATGTTTTTTATTTTTAGAATAAAAGGAAGAGTAGAGAAATAATGATGATGAATTTGTCCATAAACATTTTAAAAACTAGAATATATATAATATTGGAGCTTTCATTATTCTTGGATAAGGGGAGGATAAGTGAGTATAATCAAATAAAATAATTAAAAAGGAAAAACAAGAAAAAGAAAGAGGATCTATACCTCATGATCTCTTCTCCTTGAGATCCTCCTTAAGGCCCTTGGTTTTGGCCTTTTGGTGAGTCCAGCAAGTCTTGGATGTAGGGTAGAGAATTGGGAAGGTTATTTGGTATAATTTATAAAATTTTAAAAGCATAAGAGGTGTGAGAAGAAGAGGGGTTGAGGGTAGTATTTATAGTTAAAGTGAGGGAGTTTTTAATTAATTTTGAAGGATACCTCATTAGTGGTATTTAAAAACTCATGGGATTAACCATGGTATTTTCTCATGGTATTGGAAACCTAGGACACCTAATATAATAATTTAATCCTAAATAGTCAACTTAAATAATTACAACACTATTAGATCATAATGATGTCCTTCAACACCCAAAAACTTAAAACAAAATTTTTTCTATTCACTGAAAATTCAACTATCTCAAAAAAATATCAAAAAACCGCCCTAACCATTCTTCAATGAATATAATTCAAAAATGAACTCCATTTTTTGAAAATAAATTTCTAAATATTTTTAATATTTTTTTTATTAATATCATAATTTATTTGAAAAATAAAAATTTTAAAACTATAACTCATTTAATATCACCATGAAAAATTAATCAAGATCTCATTATCTTATAACTTTAAGAAAATAAAATATTATTATTATTTACCATTCATAAGGGTCATATTACAATTCAGATTAATATTGATATGGGTATGTTACTATTCAACAGAAAAAACAAGTTGGTTCTTTCAGACTCTAAATAACATACTGATCACAACCGTAGATGTCTATTTTTCAAAATTAAAATCATATAAGCAAAAAAATTATGTTTAATTGATAGTTTATAACATTCTCTTTAAAAAAAGATTCATTATGTAGAGAATCAGTGTTTCAAACATTTCAATTTATTTTTACAAAACCTTGTTGTGTTACAGAGTGGAAAACATCCTCTATATTAAATATCGCAAGGAGATATGACATATAATTTTTATCAATTTTGATGATATTATATTTGATAAAATTGAAAAATATTAATGCAAGGAAATTACTTTAGATATGAAATATTTGTTTGAGATTTTTATATTTGGATAAATGATTTATTTTATAGGAATATAAGTTTCTAAAGAGATGGATAATATCTTTATTTCTTAAGATAAATATACCCAAGAACATATAAATAAGTTTTCCATGGAGGATTAAAATCTAGTTTTACCACAATTTCAATAGGAACTGAAGTGCCTCTTATTTAAGGATTGTTAATATTGGGGAGAATCGTGAAATTAATTTTGTGAATTATTCCAAATTAATTCAACTACTTGTACTATTTAAGTTCATGATCCCCTCATATTTGTGATTTTATGCCTCACCCAATGTAAGATTTCATATTTCTTTGTAAGGTATGTTTTACTTATGTTTCAGTTTAATCCCTTTATTTTGGTCAATTAAGTGTTTTATCAAGTCCTTAAGAAGGCCTGGGGGTGTTCTGGGGGTTCATGAGTTGAATGCGGAATAAAAAGTGGGGTTATTTGCATGCTACACATTTTGCACACGGGTATTGCAAACCATGCGGAATTCCAAGGAAACCATGTGAAAGTGGGGGTTTCTGGATAGTATCCTACGCATGGTTTGCATACAGTTTGGAAAACTATGCGGGTAAACCGTTCAAGGGGGTATTTTGGGATAGAATCATTATCATGGTTTTCGCACAGTTTCTAAAACCGGGAGGGTAAACCGTGCGGGCCATAAACTTTTAAAAAATTACAAAAATGACATTGTAGGATTTTTATACCCAACTCGGGATTTCTCTTGCTCTTCCTCATTTATCCCTAGTGATTATCTAAGCTTCCATGAGCTTTCAATAGGTCGATATTCTACATTCCTAGGCCATTTGGAGTGCCTTCTGTTGCAAATTTAAGATCCAGGTAAAGAAAATCTCCCTTTTTATTTTTGGTTTAGGGTTACTATTTATTTCCCCTCTCTATATGATGATCTCAAACCCTGATTTTTTAGTGAATTCTAGAGTACATCATCAAGGTTTGGATGAATCGAGATCTAAGGCTTCGGTTGGGAGTGTGTTCTCCAATAGATTCAAAGTAGGTGGACTACAAGTTATATACCTTAGGTTTTTTGTAGATTTGTACAAGTAGGGTTCTTATTCTTACAATCTTTTGAAGATTTCTTGGTGCCTTTGAGACGATGTGTTCCATTGGTGTCTAAACGACCTAATGAAACCCTCATTGTCCCCTTGGGATGCTTGGAGGATGGTATGACCTATTTTAGGGCACCCCATGGTGTGTGCCGATTTCTCAAGCTTATAGTTATCTATGTAAGTGTAGGTTTCCTTGAAAGAACGTAGATCCCATAATGAATATGTTAATATTATTAAAACAAATTCAATTGGTTTTTTAGTAATACACTTAGGTTGGGTAATGTCATAAGAATTCATTTGGTTGGTTCGTAAGGGTTTAAATGGGTTAGTGGAAAAATACTAGGGTACTAGCTTTATACGTGTAAATTCTTAGTGAGATAGGCATGGAAAATGGGAAATCGAGATAAAGGGATAAAGTAACATGAATAATGAACATGTTAATGGATTGATGAAAAAATGTAATTTCCCATTTATTGGGATTATTGTGATGTGGTAAATGATGTTTGTTATGTTGTTGTGATATGGTGTTTCGTTGTGAATGATAAATAAGCATGTCCACAAGGCTTAGTCGAGTGGGTATTTACTTGATGTTATATGTCCACAGGTTGAACTAGACCGAGGTTCTATATCCTACCCTAAATGAACGGGATAGGGAAGGGGATGGAGTATTATTCCCCTAACAGTTGCATTCCACCCTTACGGAGGCTTTGAGGTAAGGATATTGGGAATTGTTGTCAAATGATGCCTAGTGAGATAAGACTTGTTAAATTCCCACATGTTCAAACCATTGATAATTCCTAATCCATTGAAAACATGAAAAGGGTTACATGATAAATGAAATGTCTTTGTAATAAACATGGGTTAATTGGTAGGTTAACTTAAAGGAACTTAAATAAAGATAACCTATTTAAATGTTACCTTGACATGCCTTTTAGTTATCATTTTCATGCACTATATTCCCTATAGGATATTTTTAGACCCTATTGGTGGTGTCCTACTATGTTTTACTCACACCCTACTCGAGCTGTCGTTGGCTACTAGAGAAGATTTCATGCATGTATGTCAGGACCAGGGTAAGATCCCTATGCTAGGAAGTTGAGTTAGACATGGAACATGTTGTGGTGAGGTTCCAGACTAGGAGTCCAGGCCATTTTTGGGATTCTACTGTTTTATTTATTTTGGGTTTTTTGCACTTGGAATTGTAGAATGACATAACATATTTACTACTTTATATAGTTGTGCCCATTATTGGGATTTTGTTATTTATGCATGTTATGGATTTTTCTCTTTGGTTTCTGCTATTTTAATTGTTATCTACTATGGATTAATCTGTTATTAATCTTATAGTCTCCCCATGTTACCTATTGGACCCTCGCTACTAGTTAGAAACCTTTGGAATATAGGGAGGTGTGCTTAAATTCATGTGACTACCCGGTTCAGAGCACCGGTTTATGGGATCCTAGGTTGGGGACTTTACAAAGTGGCATCAGATGGGTTATTTTCTCTTTATTACAATTTGGGGGTGGTAGATAGGAGATTATGAATTTTTTGGGCCTTGGTAATGAGCTCGTTATTGGGAGTATATAAACTATGTATGGGGGAAAACCCAAGTCACCCTGGGAGGGGATTGTTGTTCTTTTTTTTTGTAGTTACATTTGATTATATTTCACTACTGGGTGATGCACTTGTTGTGTGATTTGACGGTTTTGTGATATTTCTCTTATGGCCACAAAGGTATAAGGTTGTGTATTCCGGCAGCATTCTAGGAATCTATATAGAAATTGACATACATCATTATAGGCACACACATGGGATGGGTTTGCGGGATATAAATGTCAGGATTCATTTGTTCTCTTAAAAGTAATAAATTATGACTAATATACTTATATATATCATCTGTGTGATGTGGTGGTGAAAAAATAATCACATCACTTTGTAGAGTCAGTAGTCCCCACACATGCACAAATGATGCACTAGTGGAAATCCAGGATATAGCCTTAGACATATAAAAATAGTTTTCAACAAACGTTGGTACAGTTTTCCCTATCCAAATAGTTCTGAATAACAATTGGGATAGGTGTTTTATATCAAGGATATCCTAACACCTTGAGAAAACTGTAGGGATATATATGACTATACCAAGGGTTTTAAAAACTATTTGTTATAGATATTGTTATACCAATTATTTTAAAAAACCATTGGTATAGCCTTCCTACATTACACAGTCAATGTGGTCCTCACTCCTCTAATGTATGTCTCATCCAGAAGACCTTAGCATCTCATTCAGTATTCCATTTTCTTCCCCACCCACTCAATCTCTTCTCTATTATTTATTTAATTCCATTATTATTCAACATTAATTTGTTTACTTACAAATCATTTATCTATTCTATCAAAAATCAAATTCATTTTTATTCTAGATCTAAAACACCATGTACATTCATTATTTTTTTTCTCATTTAATTCCTTTTGATATGTCTGCATCATCTTGGGGTTGTTGAAATAAGTGTTTTACATTATTATATTTAATGATATTTTGTTAATTTTATAGTCTTTAATTATTTATTTATCTTGTTTTCTTCCTAGAATACTATTATAACACCCCTACCTGGTATCCACCAAAACTAGTTCCCCGATTTGGGTCACCACTTGACCCCAGGCATGCCTCCCCATACATCGAAGGTGGGAAACTAGAAACGCTTGTCTATAGAGGTGAATTGGGGATATTATACCCTCTAATCAAAGTAAAACAATAGTATAAATAACACTAATAGATGTAACAAACCTAAAGAATAGTAAATGGATAAAAAATTAAAAAAACAGAAAGTTATCAAGTAAAACATTATATTACAATTTGATTAATACAATACAGTTCATGTAGTCATACAAATAAAATTTTCAATACCAAGACCATAAAATATCACAAACGTAGTTTTGATTCCCAATCTGATCCTAACATCCAATGATCTGACCCATCATTCTATTTATAAACAAAACATCAAATCCTTGTTCTAAACTTATGATAGAAAACGTGTAGCATATGTTCAGGTACCCATGTTTAATGGTGTCCCAAACAGGGTGTGAGTACAATTTTGTAGTCCACCACCTACTATGTCTAAAGTAGTATAAATTCTATACAATAGTGTATACAGATAATTGAAGTTGCAGTAAATCAATAACCAGTAGGGGAAAAAGTTTAACATTTACAATTTATTAACTATCCATTACACTTCTCGGTTCTATCATTTCATCACCATAGTAATATACCATATTATTTAATAAGGGAACACATTTATACATTATTTTAATCTATTTTACCACTAATTATTCTTATGGTTACCCATACCATTTATAATAATGTTCAGATGGTCGAAATCAAGGAGCCTCAATCTAAGACTCCATCTGAGATCCGATAATCAGTTTTCGGCCATCCCAACCACTAGGTCACAAGTAGGGTTACATAGAGCATTTCTACATGAATCCAATTGGGACTCGTAACATCGTGTACAACCATCCCAATATTTGGTCACAAGTCATAAAACTTATATAATTCATCTATGAATCCATCCGAGACACATAATTTCATATCTGAGCATATTATCCTTGATATAGAATTCTATGTCCATACCCTTAGGTTCAGGAGTGTCACTCCTTCCACCTAAGAACTATGGTGCATCAGGTATCTAGGAAAATCAATCTATATCATCCAAAACCAAGGATTGGAGAATTATTCCAACATCCCAAACCATTAGTCATAAAATAGAAAACAAGTAACATCAATCAATGAATCAAACTTGGATTTGACACATCATGTATGACCATCCAAAACCATTACATTATCAACTAAATTAATATTAACAATATCATTTATCAAAATACCATTACCCTTAAACATTCATCATTTAACCTAACCCCAACATACCTTTAACAAACATTTCATAATAATACCCAACCCCTTTTCATAATTTTAGAAACGCCACTTAAACATTTTGAGGTCCTTAACAAAAAACATCCCACATCATTAAATCATTTCAAAACTACCCTATAATAAGGGTATTTCTCTTTAAATATAAAAAAACGTCCAAAGTCCAACCATTCCCTTTAATTCATTAAAATAAACCACCATTAATTTTCAAAAGTATAAAACTACACACATTTTAAAGCAGAATTTTCAATCTGATAAAAACCCACTTTCAATCACATCGAGGTCAACACCTCCTTTATAAAATATTTTCCAATTTCAAAAAAGAATTTTACTTCATTGATTATCATAACCAAATCAAAATCCAAAACACATGATTTAAATCATTTCAAGGGTTTTCCTAGAAGTTATTTTTTATTATTAATTTGCATGGAAAGAAAAAAAGGAAGCAAGTCCTCAAGGGGGATGATAGAAGTGGAGGCCCAGGGCATCCCCTTGCACCACACTAATGCACTCAAGGGGGAGAGAATGAAGGCTGTAAAAAATTATGAGGGTCTCCTCTCGCCGGCCGAAGCGGGAAAGTCTGTTAGCCATGAAGTTCGAATCCCTCCAACTGTGGTGAATAATCCTCCCTTGATCAGTCTCTTCCTTGCATCTCTGGATGAGGTAGACCAGCTCCCATGGGATCCCACGATTTCCTTGAAGGGCTTTAACAAGAACTTCAGATTCGGACTCGACCTCCGTGATCTGTATCCCTCTCCTTCTGTAAACCATAAGCCTGGAATGGAGGGCACAAACCTCAGCACCCAAAGAGTTGTCTGGGCCATAGAAAGCACTAATGGAAACATAGTTGATGACTTAACCATAGCCTCAATTCACACCCAACAACACTCTAAATGGCTATGAATAGAAGGATGAACACCCATGGAGGAGGGTGAGAATGTTGGTTTGTCGCCCAATCTATAGGGAAACAAATGGGGGAGAACATATGGGGAGAAATAAATATTACTAGGAGTTAAAAATAGTAAATACCCAATTTTAATGAGGTGTAGCATATGGCTGCAAGGTTTTCCAAAACAATATATGAACTATGTTGTTCCCTATATCTGAGAGGAAACTACACTGCATGGTTTTCTTGGCCAGCTGCATGATTTAAAAACCCATGTTGGGCCCTTATTTTTCCCACTTTCTGATGGGATCTTGAGATGCACAGTCTCTTGGGCCACCCTGCATGGTTTTCCTAACCATACACACCCCTTCGGCAGGACGTAAGATTATGGGGAACAATTACTACTAACTATGATACAACCATTCTCTCAGAATAGATTGTCCTATTTTCCATCTTTTTTATGCCCCCAACCCCTAATATAACCACAATACCTAGTCTACACCCAGTAAACATTCCATCAAACAAAAATTTAATCCAAGACATACCTCATCTCAAGGTCGGGATCTCATAGGCTCCCCACCTAATAACATATCATCCTAAAGCTACATTCCCCAACATAACCAATCCTATAATACAATGGCTGGGCCACAATGTCCACTTATCAACTTCCATATTCACATTTTCCTCTTAATAATAGTTATTCCACCACAATAATCAGACCAAAGAAACAATCCTTTCTAGAAGAATTTCTCCACTATGATCCGCATTACGAACCCTATGATCCTCGAAGTATGCACCAACCTTCGCTCAATATCATCAACACCAACAATACAAATATCCCAATACACCTAGCATTTCCTAAAGGAATATACTATTAACAAACTATATCCCCCAACCTATATCAACTCCTAACTCAAGGCCCAATGAAATTGTTCCATATCTGAATATCTAAAACACAAAAAAAACAACACTCATCTAAATAAGTTAAGTAGTCAAAACCCAAGACAATAAAAATTTCCAAAAATAAAAACCAAGATAAATTTTACCAAATCATACCTAACCTGAAACATTGATCACATCATCAACCGACCACATTCCCACTATGGTTCTGCCCACCATATTCTTTGGCACATAACCACTATCTTTTTATGGTTCAAACCTCCATCATTGGAAAAGGACCACTATAACCTTAAACTCAAGATTCTACAAAATACCCAATGTGCTTCCCAACTCACTATGCCCAGGCATCCATAAGAGTTACCACTAACACTGGAATCCCTCATTCCATTGAAACCACCTAAAATGGCCATGCATCTTCTATCCACACAAGAACTAAGAACAAATTAAATTTCCTCAAAACTCAAACCCATTCCTAAAAACACTTAACATTTGAAAAAATCAACTGAAGGTGGTTTTCATCTCACTACATTTCATTCATTTACCTAGATAAGTCAAAAAAATCATTTCTAACTCATCCTAGAGATGCCCAAATTTCAATGTTGGTAGGTTACTACTTTATTATGTCAAGACTCCTTCACACATCAAGGAATTACAAGATCATATAACACATATAAAAGATTATGTAATTATATCTCGTTAAGATTCCATCACCAAATCTCTATTTCCCATAAACTGGCATCAGCTATACAGCACCCACTAACACTTTTCAGAAACAAAAACACCAGATTTATTTTAGATCCACCCCGATATTGAGGCCAATGATTATCAACAATCACATACATGACACACATGGAATTCTTATGGAATCTTAACATACCTAAAAGGCTTCTCATTTCCATTCTAATGTCTCCACATCCAATACATGGCCTGCTCTTCACATTTACATATTATATACCACTACCTACCTTAGGAGTTCCATAGTCACCCCTCTCCTCCAAATATTTCAACCACTATGCTCATGCCTCCTTCACTGCAGGGTGAATGAAGTGGACATGGCCATCTCACCCTCACTTAAAATTCAAAAAAGAACATTATCCATAACATTTTACAAACATCTAGGAACTAAAACTTTATCACCTACCAAAATGAAACCATCCCAAAAATATTAGTCAAATATTGTCAGTGGTGCACCACCCACCGCACTACTTTACTTTAAAATTTCTCCAAGGCTAAAACCATCAATAATTCCCTTTAACCCACCAAAAATAAAATATCAATATCTTTTTGTATAACCTATTCTCTTTTGGTGTACATTGGATGATATCAAGATATAGGGCATGACCATGTCAAGTATGGAAGTACATCAAAAAGTCATTGATTAAACCACCACGATCGACACCAAAAACTAATTCTCTTTCATAATCAGTGATTCCCACTTTGATCATATAGAAAATGACAGGTTCATACCCTGAGACACCTATTTACATGTCCCAAACATCACCATGCCACCCTAGTGCATGCCCACATTTTGACCTCATCAGAACAATCGATGTCAAGCACTTTCCTATGACCACTTACTGAACCCAACTCTAGACTCAACGAGTCATAGCTCACTGAAGATATTACAAAACTCCCACTAACACAACTAAACATGACTCATGGTCTATCAAACTCAACAAAATAAATGTATTCTCAACATTCCTATCAAATGACCAAACCTTTACTTAACAAGCTCAACCACATGATCACCCCACTCCCTGGGTGTCACTTCCACAAAAAATAA
This sequence comes from Viscum album, assembly GCA_963277665.1. NCBI lineage: Eukaryota > Viridiplantae > Streptophyta > Magnoliopsida > Santalales > Viscaceae > Viscum > Viscum album. The sequence goes on along the minus strand of OY728119.1, from coordinate 278,348,628 downwards.
TCCATTTATGATTTGGTCACCACTACCCAATCCACTCAAATTAAACATTAATTCCTTCTTTAAACATCGTCGAAAAATGGTTTATACACCCAAATGACTTCTTCTCTTTGAAACCAACCATGTAATCAACTACAATCACTCGGGTGCTTCCTTAGAAGTGAAATCAATTAATAACCTTGCACTTTTCCAAAAATATGAGGTAATCCACCATGCATTGATTCCACCTCTTAAGCACTAAAAAATTTTCCACATTCCAAGTCACCTGCAACATCAGGCTAAACTCCCTTGAGGTTACCCTCAATTTCCAAAACCATTAGTGAATTTCCAAAACACAAGTCACATCTCCAAAATGATTTACTTTCCTACTTATATTGCTTTGAAAACCCCAAAATAAATAGAACTCTCTATATGCCACTATCATAGTCCAAAACATCCACCTATTCCTTACGCACCCAAAAACACTAGTAACCTGATCGACCCCTTCCCACGGGCCACCATCGAAGAACAAACGAGCCCAACTTCCTAAACTATAACCATGTCTAATAAGGTCCACTGGCTCTACCTATAATCCATACACATAAAAAAATTGACAACTCATCACTCATGAATGGTAATCATTCCCATATCCTGAAACATGCTTCATCTAATGCACTAAATATCCATTTCATCAAGGTTACACACCAAGGACACTCACACACAACAATCTACACTACGATACAAACACCCAATCTAGGGTCCAAACACAACTCAGAATGTCTCAACCCACAAGAGTCACTACATCCACATTACTAGATATAATCTCACATCCCAAGGTCATAACCCTACCGAAGGTATAACCATTGTATCACATTTAACCACACGTCAAACCCTAATGAGACCCCATAACCCCAAATAAATGTATAAAACTAGGGAACTTTTGAGACCAAACCACCCATAAAAAGGGCTATATAATAACACAAGGGACAATCATTTCCCATGTCTCAGGTTTCCATCATTTATTATTTCTGTTTTTAGTTAAACTACACCATTTTAAAAACTAATTATTCAAATTTCCAAACATTTTTTTTCCCAAATTCAAAAACCCATGTTTTATTAAAACAGATATTTGAAATAATTTTCATTATCAAAAATTTCAAGTGAATATTAACAAGAAGAATCCACAGATATAAATTTACTCCACTCTCATGTGAATCCATTATAGTGGGTGAATGGGGGATAAAACTGGGAGAGAAAGAAATAATATTGGGTGGAAATGGTAAAAATTCACTTTTAAAGAGATATATAGTTTGGACACAAAGTTTTCTAAACTATGCACGAAATGTGTTGTTCCATCTATCTAAGAGAAATCCATGCTATATGGTTTTCCTAGCCTCCCACATGGTTTGAAAAACCATGTGGTCCCCATAAGTTTTCCACATTCTTTATGGTTCTCAAGACATTCATACTCTTAACCCAACCATTATGGTTTCCCTAACCATGCACACCCCTTTTGCATGATTCATGTTATAGAACCAGATTACTACTAACCACGGTCCAACAATTCTCTCAACATTTATTGGCCTCTTTTTAAACTTTATCTTATCCCAAACACCTGGGACACCCCTGAGACTTGTTCTACTTTAGAGAAACATTCCATCAACCAAAAAAATAAAACATTACATAGCACATATCAGGATCAGGATCTAACAATAGTGACCAATATAACCTTTTCTTGTCATTGGATTATTTTCATATCTCAATATATCTAGGGGAAATCATTAGTTATTGGTTTTTCACTATAATTATTAGCCAAGTTTTTTTATATATGGAACCTAATTTTACTCTATTTGTTAGTTTTTTCACATATCATTTTTATTTTCAGTTTTATAGTGACAAAAAATTTGGAGTGATGTAGTCGAGCGATATCTCCACTCGGTAGTCTAAGGGTCCCCTATCATCAAAATTATTCCTCCCTTCCAACCTTTTAACATCCTCAACTTCTCGGCTTCCCTTCCTCCTAGACATAGAGTGGTCAAGGTTTGAATTATGTGGCATTGATGTCACGGTGTGGTGTTCATATTTAATACCCCATGATTTCACATATTGGCATAACCATCTGAGATTTGTTGATGAATACAATTTCTCTCACCCTCCTCTGATGAAACTGGTTTTCATAACTTTTCTCTTTCCCCCATTATTGCCTCACTCTCTTTTGGTCCAGCTCCAATGGTGCCTTCCTTGTTTCAGTGTGGTGGGTTTCATTCATCATTCATGTGGTTATATTTTTTGTAGCTATGTTAGAAAATAATTTTTCACTGTTCACCATCCCCAAATAGTTCCTCTTTTTGTATCAATTTCTAATTTTTTTCCCTATGCAGACAGATGTTTTTTCTGGATGGATATTCTTCTCATTGGTTTCCTTTTTCATTTTTTCATGATAATTTACACATAACCCCACTTTGTATGGTTTTTATGGATTCCATGATGTTTTGGATTGTGATAGAGGCTTAGATATAAGTAGATCAATTGAAATTATCTTTTTCCTTGGTGGTGTAGATTGAAGAGGATCGATGTTACAGTGGTTACTCATTGATGAGATCTATCGATGAATACCTCGCCATAGATTATCCTCCTTCGAAGGTCACTGTATTTTAATTTCATCCTCCTCAGTGACTTCGCTTGCTTCCCCCTAGTGGTTTTTGGTTTTTTGGAACTACTACGTAGGATTTTCCTAATTATTTTTTGATGTGATTCCCTAATGGTGTGCCTTCTAAGTGGAAGTAATGGTGGTCTTGGGTGTCTCTCCAGTGTACGGGTTCATTATAACAACCCATACTTTACATACATTGTTAATACTTCAAAATTGAAGCACACTTATTACAACATATGACAAAACCACAAAGGACCGTATAGGTATAGTGTCTTTAGAAACTGGGAAACATAAACAACTGGTTCATAAATATTCTACAGTGTCTCCCATTTATTTCATCATATCTAAGGTCCCTTTTAGCATATTTTACTTAACATCCATCTTCCTGACCTGGGGAAAAGAAAACATAAAAGGGTGAGCTCAAATGCTCAGCAAGGGAAAATAAAGGAAATAAAAAACATATCATATCTTTTTGAAAATCATATCCTGCAAAAGAGATCATAATATCTTAACATGGAATAAATCATAGAAGTTAAAATGAGATCCCCATAATCATAACATAAAACTTGAAACTTTGTGGCATGTACACATAATCATGGAAAATCATTTCTTGTTAGTCATGACTCATTGCCAAGACTATCTTAGTGGACAAAGTCCCTTTCTGAACCGAGTCACCCTCGTTCCAGTCCTGTTTCACTGAACCGGTATAACCTACCGTTCCAGCCATGTCTATCTCATGAGATATAAAATCTTTACCCAATGCATTGGAGGGAGATATAGGTCCCACCCATCTTATAATGAATCCTTTCTTATGTGTGCCACATAATCATAAACCATACATCATAGCGTAACCCATGTAATAAAAATGGGATTCTTAAACAACATGAAATCATAAAACAATTCATATAAGATAAAGAAAAAAATATTTCCATCACAAAATAATCAAATCCATGTAATAATAATGATAAAAACAGAACCCTTTTATTATCTTAGATGGAAAATAATTTTGATAAAATACTTGAACTCCATTCTTGAGGAAAATATCCTTTCTACTTCAAAAACACTTTTCCTTTCATAACATGTCATACAATTTTAAACTAAAAGAAGTTGATTAAAAATAAACTTGAATACTTGTAAAGGAAACTTCTTGGAAATAATGTTTTAGAAATCCATTCATGCCGTATAAGTTAAAAAAACATTCTTCGTACTTTTGTCGGAAAAGTCAAAAAGTACCTCGTACGAAAAACGACAAAAGATTCCTTTCATTTCTTTTACTAAAAACTCACCGAAGGGTAAAAATGGATTTAAAAAATTGTAGGTGGATGGAAATAATATTACATATTTATGAAACATGGATGTGGATGATAAAATACACCCCAGTAAATACTTACTAATAAACAATCTCGGATAAAAATGAGATTGTGATATTTCCCTTACCTTAGGTCCAATTTGCTTTGTACGTGTCTTAAGCTCCTGTATAATGGTTTAAATAATGTTATTGACTTATTCCAGAATCATACATATTGATATGATATCATATATGGTCATATTCGTAGCTTCTTGTTAGTAATATTTCAATGTTACTTGTTACTCGGGTCTTTATTGCCTTTTGTTCTTATGCGTGTTTTGCCGAATAAATTCTTATTCTTATTTTAAGGTTATAGATACCTTATATCAAGAATGGTATTAGTGTAACATATATCATATTTATTCATTCAATTCATTTATATAATTACTATGTAATGATGATCACGTAGAACGAGTCGCTTCACATCGTGGAGACAGTATTCTGTACGTACGCACGAGTGATGATATCGTTCCTATGATCGTGGAATTGTATTGGAGTATATATATATTATTTCAGTATCAATATTAATTTATAATAATCATAAATAGTTACTCATTACACCATTATACCCATCCTTTTAAGGTGATGGTGGAAAATAGATTACACCACGGCGTGGAGACGGTATTCCGTACGTACGCACGCGCGGTGATTTCATTTTTCCGTTGGATGGATAGAAGGTGAATTAGGGTTGTTTCATATTTTTAATAACATATCAGTATGTAAGTAATACTGATTTTATTACTTTATCATGAAACAACTAAAGAATAAGAAGTTGAAGAAGAATGAAATTGAAAAGATCGGTAAAGGATATTACCTCTTCTTTGGAACGCTTCTTTGAATCCTTCACTTAGGGAACTAAGATTGGTCTTTGAAGAAGACCAGGACCTATAGGATTATTCTAGGGAAGTGGAGAGGAGAAAATGGCAGGGGTTGGCCGAGCTTTAGTGCTCAAATTGGTGTGAGGAGGAGGGGGAGGAGGTGCCCTTTTATAAGGGAGGAGAGGCGCACCTTAGGAATATCTCAAAATATTATTTTATATTAAAGTCAAAATCGGTTTATAATGGTTAAAAAGGGTCTTATTTAGAAGCTAATGTGGGTATGGGTCGAAATCCTATCAACCAATAGGATTTAGACAAGTTTAGGGTATTATTTTAACCTTATCAATTAGATTTAACTCTAAGTTAAATAATTTAACTTTTACCGTGTCTTTTTGTTTTCTTTCACTATATGGTTAATACACTTACTATAATATGCCAAACGAACCCAAAATTATTTAGTATTAATATATATATCCTTATATAAGTCATTTTGCCGAACCTTAGATTTTTAGGAATAAAATAACAATTAATAATATAATATTTGATTTAAAAACTATTTTGTGTAAATTTTGACACTATTTGATATATGATTTTAGTGAAAGTCATAACAGAATTATATGTTCGAACCAAGTTGATTAAATAAACACTAATATATCATAGTAACCTAAAAAATTAGTGGAATTCATAAAAAGTCTCAAATTACATTTATTTTGGTGTTTATAACATCAATTATGTCAATATTTCATAAATAAGATAATTACTACATCATAATTGTGTCATAAATAAATTAAATTATTTAATGTCTAAAAATTATAAATAAAATACCATTATGTAGGAAATCTTTTTAGATTTATAATGAAAATTTATAGTCTAATTTATCTTATGTATAACCCCATATTAAAAATGATTTACTTATTAAACTTTGATTTTAACTATTTTAACCCTTCTTTAAATAAATTAATAATAAATGTCCTAATATAACCCAAGTGAGCCTAAATGGTCATATTTTATTCATAAGGTTGTTTTTGGTCGAATTACACTTATACAATAGAATTAGGACATGTGTTAGGGTAATAGTAATATCGTATTTACCCCTATTTACTATTAACCGCGGTAAAAAAAAGTAAAAAGTTACTATTCACCAAAAATTATTTTTATCTCATTGAACCACATTTTACTTACTGATATCAACCATGTCTGTCGGATTTTCGAAATTCCACTCACAGAAGCGGTAAAATTAAGTTTTATGCAAAATTCAGTTTTTAACCTACCACTTAGTGGTTTCACTATTCATCAAAAATTGAAAGTTTTCAGAAAAATACCAAAATTTCACCATAGGATAATTTCGGTATTCCGAATCCAAAAATGAATTCCATTTTGAAAAATAAAATTTATAAAATTTCAAAAAGTGCTTATTACTATTCATAATGGCTAGTTTTAATAATATTTTAATAGCATATCGTTGTTTAGTGAAACTCGGTATTGCGTACGACGCAAGCTATCGAGGAAGATCGCGATTGCGTGTAAAGTAAGCCAAGATAGTATGTAGTGAAAGATTCCTTTGATGATATATAAAAACAAAATATTAATCATAAAAATCTCGGGTGTTACATTCTACCCCCCTTAAAAAGAATTTCACCCTCAAAATTCGTCACTTTGTAACAAACAGATGAGGATACTTATCCCTCATCATATCCTCAAGCTCCCATGTAGCTTCTTCTAATTGGTGGTTCCTCCATAAAACTTTCACCAATCGAGTGGTCTTGTTTCGTAGGACTTTTTCACTACGATCCAGAATCTCTATCGGTTGTTCTTCATAAGAAATATCTTGCTCCAGCGGTACAACTTCTGAGCTGAGTACATGTGAATGATCAGGTATGTACTTTCTCAGGAGAGATACATGGAACACATCGTGAACTTGAGAGAGATTCGGTGGAAGCGCCAATCGGTAAGCTACCTTTCCAACACGATCCAGTATTTCTAAAGGACCGATATATCTAGGGCTCAACTTCCCCTTATTTCCAAATCTCATAACCCTCTTCCAGGGAGATATTCGTAAGAACACTTTATCACCCACTTCAAACTCTAGGTCTTTTCTTCGGTTGTTGGCATAACTTTTCTGTCGACTCTGAGCTGCTCTTATGTGTTGTTGAATAGATCTGACTTTTTCTGCCATTTCATCAACGAGATCAGGTCCTAATAGCTTTCTTTCCCCAACTTCATCCCAGCAAGTTGGAGTCCTACATTTCTTTCCATAGAGAGCTTCATAAGGAGCCATCTGAATACTGGAGTGAAATCTATTATTATAAGAAAATTCCACCAAAGGTAGGTGTTGATCCCAACCTCCTTTGGAATCCATAGAGCAAGCTCTCAACATATCTTCTAGGGTTTGAATTGTTCTCTCAGACTGACCGTCTGTCTGGGGATGATAAGTAGTGCTGAAACTCAACTCTGTATCCAGAGTATGCTGAAGACTTCGCCAGAACTTCGAGGTAAATCTCGGATCCCGATTAGATATAATAGAAAGTGGTACTCCATGCAATCTTACCACTTCCCTTACATATATCCTGGCAAGCTGATCTAGAGAGAAATCCTCTCTAATAGAAATGAAGTGTGCAGACTTTGTAAGACGGTCAACTATGACCCAGATAGCATTATTGTCTTTGGATGTTTTAGGAAGTCCTGTGACAAAGTCCATAGTGTTGTTTTCCCATTTCCATTCGGGTATGGGTAATGGTTGTAACATCCCCTTAGACTTCTGTCTCTCAGCTTTAACTTGTTGACAAACCAAGCATCGAGAGACATAATCAGCAACATCTCTATTCATGCCATCCCACCAGAAGTACTCTTTCAGGTCCCTATACATCTTCGTGCTTCCAGGATGAATAGAGAATGAAGAACTATGAGCCTCATCCAGCAGCTCCTTCTTTAATTCGGGGATTGGAGGAACACAAACCCGATTCCTGAACATTATTATCCCATCACAATAAAGGTTGAATTCAGGAACATTTCTCACCTTCTTTTGTAACTCTACATCTTCTTTCTGTGCCTCTTTAATCTTCACATGTATAGATGGTTGAACATTCATTTGAGAAAGATATGATTTTTCCCCTTCCATTATAATTCCAAGATCCATCCTTTTTTAATCCATAAATATTGGATCTTTTGTGATCCTCATCATGGATAAACTAGCATGTTCTTGTCGACTTAATGCATCTGCCACCTTGTTTGCTTTCCCAGGGTGGTAATGGATTGGGAAGTCATAATCCGTAATCAGCTCCAACCATCTTCTTTGACGCATATTCAACTCCTTTTGTGTGAAAATATACTTTAAACTTTTATGATCAGTAGAAATATCACACCTCTCACCATAAAGGTAATGCCTCCAAATCTTTAATGCAAAGATTACCGCAGCCAACTCCAAATCATGTTTTGGGTAATTTTGCTCATGGATTTTCAACTATCGTGAGGCATAAGCTATCACCATATCATTTTGCATAAGAACACACCCCAATCCCTTCTTGGATGCATCACTGTAGATCACAAACCTTTCTACACTACAAGGCAGTGTGAGCACAGGTGCACTGGATAACCTTCTTTTCAACTCCTTGAAATTCTCTTCACATTCCTCTGTCCAAACAAACTTAACTCCTTTCCGAGTCAAATTGGTGAGTGGATTAGATAATCGTAAAAAATATTTTACAAAACGTCGATAATATCCAGCCAAACCAAGAAAACTTCGGATCTCAGTTACTGTTGTTGGTCTTGACCATCTTTCGATAACTTCTATTTTTGCTGGATCCACAGATATCCCCTCTTTTGAGATTATGTGACCCAAAAATGCAACTTTTTGAAGCCAAAATTCACACTTGGTAAATTTGGCATAAAGATTCTCCTTTCTCAGGGTCTTCAATATAATTCTCAAGTGATCTTCATGTTCTTCCTTGCTCTTTTAATAGAAAAGAATATCGTCTATAAAGACTGCCACAAATTGATCAAGATAGTATCTAAAGACTCTATTCATTAGATCCATGAAGATAGCAGGGGCATTAGTAAGACCAAATGGCATCACTATAAATTCATAGTGTCCATACCTTGTACGGAAAGCCATCTTTGGTATATCCTCCCTTTTGACCCTTAATTGATGATACCCTGAACGAAGATCAATCTTGGAAAAGTATTGAGCTCCGCGTAGTTGGTCAAATAAGTCATCAATGCGTGGGAGAGGATATTTGTTCTTGATAGTGATCTTGTTAAGTTCTCAATAATCAATGCAGAGTCTCATTGATCCATCTTTCTTCTTAACAAATAGAATAGGTGCTCCCCAAGGTGACGCACTAGGGCGTATGAATCCCTTATCAAGATTCTCTTGGAGTTGCTTCTTCAATTCCTGCAACTCAATTGGGGTCATTCTATAAGGTGTCTTTGAAATAGGCAAAGCACCTGGTACGAGTTCTATTGAAAACTCAACTTCACGATTTGGTGGAAGACCCGGTAATTCCTCCGGAAAGACATCATCAAACTCCTGTATGATGGTAATATTCTTAATCGTAAGTTTCTCACCAACCATTTGAGATAAATAACCTTCATTTAGTGGAATCAAGACCCATAAGATGGAAGGAATTTCCACTGGAAGGTTATATTCATCCTTGCATCGATAGACGATCGTAGATTGATCTGGAATATGAAATGTGACTTCCCTTATTTGGAAATTGATATGAGCTCCATGTAGAGAAAGACAATCCATGCCAAGAATCACATCAAATTCCACTAAAGGAAGGATCACAAGATTTGCAGGAAGCACTTTTCCACAAACTTCGATCGTAGAAGAATTATAAACTTTTGATGCGACTGTTGTGCCATTAGGTGTTGTCACAGCTAACTCAACATCTAATTGTTGAGGTAATACGGTGATACCCTTAGAAAATTATTTAGAAATAAAAGAGTGGGTGGATCCAGAATAAAATAAAACATTTGCTACTTTAGAGTGGATGGTAAGTGTACATTTCACCACTTCGTTATCGTACTCCACATCGCTGATAGAAATTGCATGTGACTTTCCTTTTTCTTTAGCCTTAAGATTTTGTTGACGTCGACCATCATCATAAACCCTTGGATTTGGGCATTGATTGGCATAATGCCCCATCTCCTTGCACTTGAAACATTGAAGTGTAGTAGGTTAATTCTGTGTATCCCTTCCTTTGTTTGCATCATTAGACATCTTCTTCCCATTATCGCGGCATTCAAATGCCCGATGACCTTCCTTTCCACATTTGAAACATTTACTTGTCCCTTTAAGACAACTCCCTCCATGTTTCTTTCCACACTTTGAGCATAAGGGAAAGCTCATCTTCTTTTCAGTGTGCTCTTTAGATTTTCCTTTGAATTCCATCTTCCTCTTCTTATCAAACCCATGTGACTGATGGGTTACTCCAATCTCCATCTCGACTTTGAGAGCACATCGAACGATTTCCTCATAGCTATTGAAGTCCCTTATGGCTAACGCCCTTCGAAGACTTGGTTTTAAGCCACTAAAGAATCGATTGATCTTACTCTCAGGTTGGATAATAATACCAGAAGCGTACCTTGCATGTCTTGTAAAATTTGCTTCATAGGTACCAACAGATTGATCATCCCTTTGCTTCAGTTCAAGAAACTCTTTCTCCATCTTTGTTGGGAGAATAAGAGGGAAGTACTTATTGAAAAATAAGTTCTTGAACTCATCCCATTCCATAGACTAAATTTCATCCCTTTGACTCGTATTCTTAATAAGATTCCACCATTGATTAGCATCTCCTTCCAAACGATGCACTGCTAGGATGACTTTATCATGTTCAGAACATTGAAGAAATGAAAATTTCTTTTCAGTAGTACTAATCCATTGTTCAGCAACTAATGGATCAGTAGACCTGCTGAAAGAAGGTGGACGCTGACTCATGAAGGATTCAACAGAATGTTGCTCCTTCCTTTGCTCGTTTGGAAGTCCTACATGATTCATAGCTTGAGAAAGTTGTGTGAGCATGGCTACAAGATTTTGCATTCCAGCTCCCATATTGTTTGGTTGCTCAGGGGGACAATCATTGCATTTCCCATCGCATTCTTCATTAACACGGTTCCTTCGGGTTCTAGCCATTGACTAAAACCAAGAAGAATAGTGTGAGAAACAATAATTATAATAGGAAAACCACATAATCAAGGATAAAATTTCACACTTAAGGTCTTATCCTAGGGTATTCATGGCCATTTCTAAAACACTAAGATTGTGTTCTATGCTTAGACTTATCCTTTGGGTTCTTACTAAGACTTTCACATCCTAGTTTCCAAAGGTTGACTATAACTTTCCTCTGATAGCAACTATAACGACCCATACTTTACATACATTGTTAATACTTCAAAATTGAAGCACACTTATTACAACATATGACAAAACCACAAAGGACCGTATAGGTATAGTGTCTTTAGAAACTGGGAATCATAAACAACTGGTTCATAAATCTTCTATAGTGTCTCCCATTTATTTCATCATATATAGGGTCCCTTTTAGCATATTCTACTTAATATACATCTTCCTGACCTGGGGAAAAGAAAACATAAAAGGGTGAGCTCAAATGCACAGCAAGGGAAAATAAAGGAAATAAAAATCATATCACATCTTTTTGAAAATCATATCCTGCAAAAGAGATCATAATATCTTAACATGGAATAAATCATAGAAGTGAAAATGAGATCCCCATAATCATAACATAAAACATGAAACTTTGTGACATGCACACATAATCATGGAAAATCATTTCTTGTTAGTCATGACTCATTGCCAAGACTATCTTAGTGGACAAAGTCCCTTTCTGAGCCGAGTCACCCTCGTTCCAGTCCTGTTTCACTGAACCGGTATAACCTACCGTTCCAGCCAGGTCTATCTCATGAGATATAAAATCTTTACCCAATGCATTTGAGGGAGATATAGGTCCCACCCATCTTATAATGAATCCTTTCTTATGTGTGTCACATAATCATAAACCATACATCATAGCGTAACCCATGTAATAAAAATGGGATTCTTAAACAACATGACATCATAAAACAATTCATATAAGATAAAGGAAATAAATATTTCCATCACAACATAATCAAATCCATGTAATAATAGGGATAAAAACAGAACCCTTTTATTATCTTAGATGGAAAATAATTTTGATAAAATACTTGAACTCCATTCTTGAGGAAAATATCCTTTCTACTTCAAAAACACTTTTCCTTTCTTAACATGTCATACAATTTTAAACTAAAAGAAGTTGATTAAAAATAAACTTGAATACTTGTAAAGGAAACTTCTTGGAAATAATGTTTTAGAAATCCATTCATGCCGTATAAGTTAAAAAACATTCTTTGTACTTTTGTCGGAAAAGTCAAAAAGTACCTCGTACGAAAAACGACAAAAGATTCCTTTCATTTCTTTTACTAAAAACTCACTGAAGAGTAAAAATGGATTTAAACAATTGTAGGTGGATGGAAATAATATTACATATTTATGAAACATGGATGTGGATGATAAAATACACCCCAGTAAATACTTACGAATAAACAATCTCAGATAAAAATGAGATTGTGATATTTCCCTTACCTTAGGTCTGATTTGCTTTGTACGTGTCCAAAGATCCTGTATAATGGTTTAAATAATGTTATTGACTTATTCCAGAATCATACATATTGATATGATACCATATATGGTCATATTCTTAGCTTCTTGTTAGTAATATTTCATTGTTACTTGTTACTCGGGTCTTTATTGCCTTTTGTTCTTATGCGTTTTTTGCCGAATAAATTCTTATTCTTCTTTTAAGGTTATAGTTACCTTATATCCAGAATGTTATTAGTGTAACATATATCATATTTATTCATTCAATTCATTTATATAATTACTATGTAATGATGATCATGTAGAACGAGTCGCTTCACATCGTGGAGACGATATTCTGTACGTACGCACGAGTGATGATATCGTTCCTATGATCGTGGAATTGTATTGGAGTATATATATATTATTTCAGTATCAATATTACTTTATAATAATCATAAATATTTACTCATTACACCATTATACCCATCCTTGTAAGGTGATGGTGGAAAATAGATTACACCACGGCGTGGAGACGGTATTCCGTACGTACGCACGCGCGGTGATTTCATTTTTCAGTAGGATGGATAGAAGGTGAATTAGGGTTGTTTAATATTTATAATGACATATAAGTATGTAAGTAATACTGATTTTATTACTTTATCATGAAACAACTAAAGAAGAAGAAGTTGAAGATGAAAGAAATTGAAAAGATCGGTAATGGATATTACCTCTTCTTTGGAACGCTTCTTTGAATCCTCCACTTAGGGAACTAAGATTGGTCTTTGAAGAAGACCAGGACCTCTAGGATTATTCTAGGGAAGTGGAGAGGAGAAAATGTCAGGGGTTTTCCGAGCTTGAGTGCTCAAATTGGTGTGAGGAGGAGGGGGGGGAGGTGCCCTTTTATAAGGGAGGAGAGGGGCACCTTAGGAATATCTCAAAATATTATTTTATATTAAAGTAAAAATCGGTTTATAATGGTTACAAAGGGTCTTATTTCGAAGATAAAGAGGGGATGGGTCTAAATCCTATAAACCAATAGGATTTAGACAAGTTTAGGGTATTATTTTAACCTTATCAATTAGATTTAACTCTAAGTTAAATAATTTAACTTTTACCGTGTCTTTATGTTTTCTTTCACTATATGGTTAATACACTTACTATAATATGCCAAACGAACCCAAAATTATTTATTATTAATATATATATCCTTATCTAAGTCATTTGGCCGAACCTTAGATTTTTATGAATAAAATAACAATTAATAATATAATATTGTATTTAAAAACTATTTTGTGTCAATTTTGACACTATTTGATATATGATTTTTTTGAAAGTCATAACAGAATTATATGTTCTAACCAAGTTGATTAAATCAACACTAATATATCATAGTAACCTATACAATTAGTCGAATTCATAAAAAGTCCCAAATTACATTTATTTTGGTGTTTATAACATCAATTATGTCAATATTTCATAAATAAGATAATTACTGCATCATAATTGTGTCATAACTAAATTAAATTATTTAATGTCTAAAAATTATAAATAAAATAACATTATGTAGGAAATCCTTTTATCTTTCTAATTAATATTTATAGTCGAATTTATATTATGTATAACCCCATATTAAAAATGATTTACTTATTAAACTTTGATTTTAACTATTTTAACCCTTCTTTAAATAAATTAATAATAAATGTCCTAATCTAACCCAAGTAGGCCTAAATGGTCATATTTTATTCATAAGGTTTTTTTTGGTCGAATTAAACTTATCCAATAGAATTAGGACATGTGTTAGGGAAATAGTAATATCGTATTTACCCCTATTTACTATTAATCGCGGTAAAAAAAGTAAAAAGTTACTATTCACCAAAAAATATTTTTATCTCATTGAACCACATTTTACTTACTGATATCAACCGTGTCTGTCATATTTTCGAAATTCCACTCACAGAAGTGGTAAAATTAAGTTTTATGCAAAATTCAGTTTTTAACCTACCACTTAGTGGTTTCATTATTCATCAAAAATTGAAAGTTTTCAGAAAAATACCAAAATTTCACCCTAGGCTAATTTCGGTATTCCGAATCCAAAAATGAAGTCCATTTTGAAAAATAAAATTTATAAAATTTCAAAAAGTGGTTATTACTATTCATAGTGGCTAGTTTTAATAATATTTTAATAGCATATCGTTGTTTAGTGAAACTCGGTATTGCGTACGATGCAAGCTATCGAGGAAGGTCGCGATTGCGTGTAAAGTAAGCCAAGCTAGTATGTAGTGAAAGATTCCTTTGATGGTATATAAAAACAAAATATTACTCATAAAAATATCGGGTTTTACATTCATTTCATCCGGAATATAGGAAATGCTTCATGTAGTTGGTCCTAAGGATGTGGGACATGTTATGATGGTGTGACACATGGATTTATGGGATATGTCATTGTATATTTTTTCAGTGTGTGAGGTTTTTCATAGATACGATCATTCCTATGATGGTATATCTACTTGGGACCACACTAAGATGTTGGTGGGTCCTTGTATGGTTCTCTCATAACATTAAAAGTGTATTTTTCTGAAAATAAAAACAAATAATTTTTTCACTCACACGTGTAGTGTGAGAAAATCTATTTTTGATCAATCTAAATGTTTTCGTCATGAGTAATAAATTGTCATGTTGACTTAAAGTAAACTAGGAGTATAACTATAGTAATTTCATTTGACCATTATAATTGTGTTGGCCTTTTCAAATCAGTTAAATTATTATTAATAGTTGGTCATATATTTTGGTAAATAGATTAGCTAGTTATTTATTGTTTGATGATAGTTGATGGAGATCCCTAAAACTTTATAATAAGATAAGTTAACCTATACTGAAAATTGTTTTTTTTGAAAAAGATTTCATGAAACCCATATAAAATGTATCCCCCTTTGAAAAGTTTTTTTAATTTTAATCATGTTTTCATTGCTACTTTCACTTGGTTCATACACCCATTTTTTCACTTTCCTATTATATTCCTTTTTTTGTTCCACACTTCATATTTATTTTGTTTTCAACTTTTTTGTACTTTTCATCAATTTTATTACCTATATCACAATTTTACTCAATATCACGCTGAATTCCACCAATATTGTGTGTTACTATACTTATCCTAAATCCCATTTCCACATGTATTTTTTCAATGTTTTTTATACATAATCTAGTGATAATTCATCGTAAAACATGATAGTTAAATGTAATAATATTCAAACTAATCATTGAAAATCCTACTGATTTTATACTATAATGAGGAAAGAATATTGAAACTGAATATCCCAACTAAATATAAGTGTTATTGAACTATAAATTAATAGGATGTATAAATATTCATTTTGTACATAAATTAGTTGTTAAAAATACCATAGAAGAATTGTAAATCATGAAAAGGCTATTGAATTCAACAAAAATGGTCTCCATACCAAATTCTAGAAAACCAAAACTACTGTCATGGTGGATGATTAGTAAATCTCAAAAGGAATCACTATAACATACCTCAATAAGATAAACCAAAAATTATGGATTACTCTAACCTAAGTTCATCATTTACATTTCTTTTATAAGATTCTTACATACAAATAATAATATTTTATACATGAATTTATAGAATAAGAATAACATAAGTTAAAAAGTGAATAGAATAAGAGAAAAAATAAAAAAGGTAATTATAAAACAATCTTATATAGTATTATTCATTTTTATTACTCATTGATATAACATAACTTAATATCAAGGTTTTATATTAATAGTATTATATATAGTATTTTTTTTATTTTATATTATGATTCTAATATAGACTAGTATGTCAGTTATGGTTTCATATAAAGTGAAGAATTATAGTTTCCTTAAATATAATTTCAACATAACATTAATATTATTAAATTTATTTTACGACATGGCATATAACATTTTCTTATAAAATGAATATAATTTAGATGTATGAAAATAATTAAATCTCACACAAATTTTCAAAACAATATGGAGAGTTTTTTCAATTTTTCATGTGACAATTATTAATATGGTGGTCATATATAGGGACCATGTTATAATTATATTATAATAACTTGGTTAGGTCATGAATAATTTATCTAACATATAAGAAAATATTTTTTTTAAACCAAACTACTATTTATGGTATCATAATAGAGAGAAAATGAAATCTCAAAATGGTCACGATCTGAATCAGAGGACAGGATTGGAAAATATGTTAGATAATTAGTCTCCATTTATTTTTCACCAAGATAAATAAAGTATTCCAACCCAAGGAAACTTCGATATGAGCACACATGATGAATGTAATAAAATGATGATGTTGGAAAGGTAAAAAAAATTGAATGATTTTTTCATTCCTCCAGTATATATGCAGTGTGGTAAAATCAAAAGGCTTGAATTTTTAGTCCGAATATTTTGTGGGAAAATAATGTATGGTATTTCTAATACTTCCATTGATTATATTCTTACCTTTTTTTAATGAATAGCTTCGAGATGATGTAGATATTCCCTCAAACCATTATATAAAATGGAACTTAGTTGAAAAACTTGTATTTTTATAAAACATATCATACTTTACTGAAATATTACAGCTTATTCTGGGAGGAAACTATAGAATAAAATGATTATAGTAGATGCAACACATCTCTATGGAATCAGAATTCTCATATAACACCATCTCATGTTCCACATAAAGTAATGTATCACTTTACATTAATTCCTAGACTCCAAAATATTTTCATTTCTGATGAAATATCACTAAATATTTGATAGAATGATAATAAATTAAATAATGAAAATAATGAGTTCATTCATCCTAAAAAACAATTAGCATGGTGTGAATTTGATGCTTAATATCCTGATTTTTTAGCTAACATTAAAATTTTGAGGTTGTTTCTATCATGTAATTGATTTAATCCATTTGGGTAGATTCTTACTTCTCACAACACAAGGTTAATTTTAATACACATTTATGACCTTCATCCATGGATGTGTATGAAGAAAACATTCACTTTCAAGAGTATACTCATATCTAGACCATATTATCCTAGAAATGATATTGGTGTACACATGAAACCTTTACTAAAAGAGTTGAAGTGTATTTGGAATCTAGGAGTTCACACGTATGAGGCTTATTCAAAAGAAATATTTTGGATATGTATTGTGCTTATGTGGATGATAAATGATTTTTCTGATTCTTCAATGATATATTGCTGGAGAATGAAGTGAAAAATGTTACATCCTATTTGTATAAAGAATAAATGATCCATAAGACTTAAATATTTTCAAATTTTTATTTTTAAGGGACATTGATTGTTATTTCCAATGAATCATACATATAGGAATAATCGATGTAGGCTTGATAATACCATGGAGATTGAAAATATACCTTAGTGTATTTATATAACTAATGTGGTTAATGAATTTAAAGATCTCATTTTTTTCATTCGGAAGGGGTTATATGAAATCTATAAAGAGGTAGTATATTTCCACTAAAACCAATTAAAATTGGAAGAATTAAAGTGTCTTCTTTGAGTTACCTTATTATTCAACCAATTTGTTACATCATTACTTGGATATAATAAAAATTGAAAACAATATCTATGAAATGTTGCTTTCAATTATTATAAATTACAAGGGGAAATGATGCTAATATGATCTTGGCATGACTTGGTGGATGGGGGTATCAGACGATTATTGCATCTTGTCTGTATCTGTGAAAATATATGGAAAGTTTTATTTGATTCTTATATGATGACACCCATAGAAAAAATCAAATTTCTACAAGTAATAGATACTATTAAATTTCCTAATTGATATTCAATCAACATATCAAAATGGGTCGACATATGATATTTGAATCTGAAATCATTGATGAATCATGATTATCACATCCTTCTGCATGAGTTGATTCCAAAAACAATCAATTATCTACTATACAATAATGTAAATATAGAAGTTATTTAGTTTTTCCATCTATACAGAGATATTTTTTCTAATAATTTTGCAATTTTTTTCTTGAATAATATTTTAGAAGAGGCACCATTAATTTCATGTGAGTTTAAGAAAATATTTACTCCATTAATTTTCATATGCAAGTTGCATCTGACTACCCATATTCTAACGAAAATATTTCATGGAGTACCTATTTATTTTCATTGGATGTATCCAACTAAAATAGATATTTACAAATTGATTTATTATGTCTAAAACTAAAATCATCCTTAAGGTTCTATCATAAAATGTTACATGGGTCATGAATGAATGGAATTTTATTCAATGTACTTGTCTGATGTGACTACGATATGGAACAAACCAATGAGAAATTAAAAATATTAGTATAAGAAAAGTGAACATAGTTCTCTATCACTTCTCTAAATAGGGGAAATTCTTGTGTTATACACATTGACTACATTAAGCCTTAAATAGTTGGATATACCACATTGCATAGTTTTTTAGCTATGATTTTCCTAATGAACGCACTAAATAAGTAAACTAAACATATATATGTTATCTCATCTCATGTAATTTTACATATCTAATAAAGTATATCTTTTATTTTATGTTGAGAACATAAAAAATTATAAATATAAATAATTATTTTTTATCTTCGATAATGAAATATGATTTTCATAGTAAAGATTTTTCTTCTTTGTTGAAATTGAAGGTATAATTATTACTATAAAAAATTAATATATTAATATTAATTTAATTTTAATATTCATTTATATTTGAAGTATTGAGTTTTGCTGATGAGCTTTTATCTAAGGAAATAAGATCTTGGACTTTTGGTCCGAATTATGTTCTTTATGAATGAAAATCAATTGTGATCAAATGGTATAAGTTTATTCCCACTGAAAGAGTAATAAACATGAGAATACAACGTGATGGTGTTATGGTAGCTTCCATAAAAAATAAGTATGCTTGTGCAACAAATATTACACCTTGATTGGAAAATGTATCCTACTAAGGAGTTAATGAGAAAATAACAATATTGGATTATTAATCACTTGGTCACGTCACTATGAATAAATGTAAGTGGTTTGATTTGATGATGAGGCATGGAACATTTATTAATGATTGTGGATTTCATATTTTTACATGACTCTCACTCTTTCTACTGATGATCCATATATATTGGCATAAAAGTTGAAAAATGTTTTTATGTGAAATATCATACACTCCCGGAATTTGGTTTCATTATTTATGTAATCCCAAGACATATTTTTTATGATGGTGATGATGAAATTGACATCGTTATAGCTCCCATTGGCCCCAATCAATTTATTATTTATGATGACTCTAATAGATCAATTGTCATAGTTGATTGTGAACATAAATTCATGGTGGGAAATATATATAATCATCCATATGTGTTCTCAGTTCTTTTTTATCATCTCGTCTTGGGTTCTTCCAGTTGGTACTATCCAAATTTCTTTAATATTGATTAAAAATATTTGTTTCTAACTTTACCTTAAGGTGAATTTTTAATATATAATGGTTATATTTTTTATCGAGTTTCATTTTCTAATATTGATTTAAATTATATTATAACATACATAACTTAAAAAAATAAAAAAATAATTCAGAACAAAAAACAAGATGAATTGAATTGAAATATATTAATCTAATTATAATCGAACTCAAAACCAATGAAATGAATAACCTAACCAAAATCTGGAAAATAACCTGACCCAAAATATGAACCAAATGTCCTAACCCAAAAAAATGAACAAATTACCTATAAATTTGACCAAAACAAACTAAATGACCTAACTAAAACTGAATCAGATAGAATTGAAAATAATATGAAAACTAGAGAACACCCATGCAAAACATGATAATTTGAACATATTATTTGTTTTGTTACATTTATTTTATGTTTTTATATTCTTACCTCTAAATATAATTTTCATTTTTTATATCACCATGTATACCTTATTTGGTATGAAAATTGTTATTCTTTAATTAAGTCATGTCACATAATCTTTATTTTTTATCTTACACATTAGTTATGAATTTCTTATTAATTTCATTTTTTTCAAATGAAGGAAATGAAAACATTGAAAATATATGAATGAAGAGGGTGAAATACAATACCCATATCATGAGTGATATGGTTGGTCCTTCTATAGTTCCTTTAATGAGTATCTTATTTCAAATATATATATTAATAATATATAATGTCATGTGATTAATTTTGTTTTTAACTTTTAATCAGGATACACCACCTAAGATACAATTATTTTCTGAAGAAAAAAGTGGTAGCAGTACTCATCAAGAAGCTAAGAGGGGTGGTAATAGAACAATGCACCCCACTTGTCTTATTGGATCAAACCATGGCCCTTCGTCAGATGTACCATCAAGAACACATTATTATCTCAAAGTGTTGATTCACCAGAGATATTAAGGCTACATGTATTTTTTTTACCATGTACATCTAATCCTACTCATAAGTATTTCCCTTATCTTATGATGGATCATACTCACCATCCATATTAAACTTTTCCACAAATATCTATGATATATTCATTTCCCTATACATCCATCTCCCAAATATTCTACATTTATACTCCTTGAACTTCTATTTAAACATATTTTTAGCATCACGAATAGGTATTGGATCCCACTCCTAATATATTGGATGAAAATACTTTAGATCCTAGTGATCTAATAGTACCCACTGATCAGACCGGCTCAGATATATTTATAGAACCCAAGTAAGTTTTTTTTCCATAATTTAATTTCATTATAATATATATTGACGTAATATTTTTTTTATTTTCAATCATAGTTGGACCTTAATTTAATAATAGTGGTAGTAAATGCATGCAGGAGGTTTGAAACTTCCACACATAGGTGATGGTTTAGTACAATGAGGACAATCAAATGATTGGAAAAATAGGTCTAGAATGTTATAGTTTTTTGGTGATGCTTTCCAAATACTCATACATCATTCCCTTGAGGCCACTACCCCATTGAAAACATAAAAATAAAGTAAATGATAATTCTTGGGCATAAATATGGGTAAGAAAAATCATTGGATTTAATGTCATATTATTATTTTATTTATATGAATTAATATTTTGGTTCCAACTTTGTTATATTTTTCCAGTTGGTGATGCTATAAAGATATCATGAATTGTGGAATTCAGTGAGTAATGGAGAAAATATAAGAATGAGTTTCATAGTGGATTGAATTCTATAATTACTATATATTTATAGTCCATACGTATCATGAATTATTTTCTATAAGTACATTATCGGGAAATGATTGGTTATTAGAGATTACCGAGTTTAAGGTATTAATCAAATTTCATGTTTTAAAGTAAAATTATCTTCATTTTCATTAACAATTTGTTTTGTATTCTCAAAAATTACTTTTTATAAAGTTTCAAAAATTAACAAAGAACATAAATGTTACGAAATACCTCCACACTTTGGGGTGGACTATGATGTTGGAATATTGGAGGAAGTAGGTATGACACTCGTTTATAATTTTTCTATTTAAATAAACTATGGAAATAAAATTTTTAAATTTAAAACTATATATATTCATTATAATTTTTTCATAACAAAAATATTGATATGCATGTGATTTTATGAACACTCAAATATATTGATGAGAAAAAATAAATTAAAGAGTTTGTTGATGACCTGAATTAAGGATTTCAATTTTTTTAAGAAAAAGTAAGCATAGAATTGTCTATATTATTCATTGGTTTTCTTCAAAATTATGGTTGTGTGTCACATGTTTTCTTTTATGAAAATAGGGTGTCTAAACTAAGGTATTATTAAACACTAAAGGAAACTATAAACCAAATTTGGACAGGGATTCTTCGATAATTTGGAATCCAATGATGATGAATTTACCTAAATGTGCAGTGTTAAAGTGTAGTGAATTCACTAGAAAATATATTCATAATTTTTCTTTTTCAATTCACTAATTATATATCCACTTATTCAATATAAATATCTATTTATTGAAATGTCTTAATTATGGAGTGGTTTTAATATTATTTGGAAATTGATATAAAATTGTGATTTTTGTGGTTAAAATGGTTTACAATATTTTATCTGATGATGTATAGGGGGTATGGTTGAGTCCAACTATCCCAGAAAAGAGAAAGAATCAATTTATCCTTACATTAAAGAATAAATTACATTTTATAAACAATTTTATAAATATAAATGGTAGGGGTAATGTGTATATTAAAATAAAATTAAAAGTATCGAAGTAATTATAACATAGAACTTAGTACTCATACACTTTCCCAACCCTGAGCCGCAACTTAACAAATCAACATACCCACAATACTCCTAACTTATATCAAAAAATTAGAAACCTTAATAAGGGAGATAATGGGGTGATTATACCTTTTAATTTTAATAGTAAATTTCAAGTAGAACCATGCCCTTTACACATATCCAATCCAAGTCCAATTTTCACAAACCCAGTAACAATTCCACTTCTAGAACCCACCTCACATGAATCCATTACCTCAAGTGATTAATTTGTGAAAATACATAACCACTACCTATTATCCTTTTATTTTCATCATGGGAAAACTAAATCCTTTCTCTTTTGTTACACATTCATGAGTAAAATTACATTATAACATTATAATAAGTAGATCTACCTTACATATTCAATGCTTTGTAACCCGGACAATATTAGTTAAGCCCTAATACCAGTACCATGATAATCACTACATGAAACTTTATCATCATATAACATATCTAAATACCTTTATCCTTACTTGAAATATCTTCCTACTAACTCTATTAAAATTAGATAATATAATCCATCCTCAAAAATCCAACTACTCAGAATGTTCTCAATGAAATTTTGAGTTCATAAAATATATTCAGTTAACTCCAACATAGAAGCTCACCAATCCGGTCACAATTCTATTATTTACCAAGACCTACCACCAACATTTATCATACTAAATTGTAATTTTTTGTACACCTAATTTTAGGGTTCCTTGAAGTAGTAAAGAATTTATGTCCATGTCAAACATCTAAAAAATTATTCTCTAAACACTTTCATCATTTGAAGTTATCAAATCAATACCATCATTTTTAAAAATATTATTAATACAATAACATTCAATTTTTTCAGAAACAATTTATTTACTTCAATTCATTATATAGTGTTTATTAACCCTATACCAAACACATATTTAGGTTCAAAAAATTAATCATACTTTATACCCTAATACCAAAACACACCACTCTAGGAATCATCTCCTTGAGTTTATTAATTAACAATTTAATGATAAATTTTAAAATATATGACTATTACATAACAATTATTAATTTCATTAAAACCCCTTTTAATTATTTCTATAAACTCCCACAAGTGTTAAGAAAACATATTTTAAACTCAAAGGTGGGCCTTAGAAATTTGTAGAATATTATAAGATGAAATTCCTTAAATTATAGCATAAAACATTACATAAATTTTCATATTATAACCTTATTTATACCACTTCTCATTCCCATTTGAAAACTCATTACCTCCTATAAAATTCATACATGATTTAGTCACCTATACCACTCTTAATCTCATGTTTTAATTAAATTAAAAAAATCACGTAAAAGTTAGTCAAACCAAATAAGAAATTATAACATGTAAAATAACTTTTACATGTCAACATTACATATAATTATTTAAAGAAATTAATATAGATAACTAATGATCACTCACCACACAAAAAACACTTAAAAAATATAATATTCTAAAACATAAATACAATTTATCATTATTAATTCAAAAACTAACACCTTTATCACATTTAATAATTATTCCATCAACTTACCCCTTTAAATAAAATGTAAGGATTATTAAATACCATATAATCATGTTTTAAAACATAAATAAAATAAAATAAAACATCATAAAACATTTTATTCCACTTAATGATTCTATTAATGTTTTTAGACATTAAGGATAAATCATTGAGAGTAGTTGGGGATGCCTTGAGAGGGATTTGAGAGAGGAAGTTTTTCCTAAATAACCATTGTATTGATGAAAAATTATATTAATAATTAAAATACCTGATGAAAAATATAGAAATATTTCTAAACAATAAACTCCCATGTACTCCACTAGGTACCCAATCCATGACAACAATGCAAATGGGGGTCAGCATAATAATCCCTCTTTTATATCTTTTCTATCATAAACCCTGTACCCCAAACTGGGTACCCGATATTTGTTTCTAGTGTTTTCTAGAATCAACCACCAAAAACCCCTCCTCCAAATTCAATCCTCAACTATAATTCCCAAATTCAAAATAAAAATAGATTCAAAATAAATTCAAAGACATCAAAATTAAAATCATGTAATACCTCATACCAACACATTTAGTTATATAGTAGGAGGAATTTATTATCATCCTATATATAGACCAACCTAACCACAATAGAATAAAAATATCATAATTATTATGCTATGATTTTAAGTATCACTCAAAAAGAAAACTTCAAGAAATATCAAAACTATTTAAATATGTCACAAACATGAACCTCACAACTTAGGGAATCCAAATAAAATATATAAAGACAACACCAACCACAATAATACAAAACCAACCTCATGATAACTACTTCTTCTTCATCAAGGAACATCATTTCAAAATAATTTCACATTTATAATAAGAATTAAAACTTTTGAAATACCTTATGTTTCATGAAAAAAACTATTAAAAACATTGTAAAACTACTTAATAATTTAATTAAGGGGAAAATCATTAATTTTAGCACAATTAAACAAAGAATCCAATTTCTAAATAGGATTTTAGAATTATATACAAAAATAAATCAATGTATTTTAAAGAAATGCATAGGGTTACCATACTACGAAACATCTCACATCCCCAACCACAAATAACCACTGATAAAAAACTAGAAGATACAAAAATTCTTAGAACAATCATATTAATGATTTCATATTACAAAATAAAGAAAAATATTTAATGAACATGCCTCA
The DNA here is from genome assembly GCA_963277665.1 of Viscum album. Lineage (NCBI taxonomy): Eukaryota > Viridiplantae > Streptophyta > Magnoliopsida > Santalales > Viscaceae > Viscum > Viscum album. The sequence continues at coordinate 278,323,191 of OY728119.1, read as the reverse complement.
ATACACCTAAAATGGCTCAAAGCTAAGGCTCAGATCCATACACTAACTCGATTTGATTTTCACGTACCATTCATTAATGGGAAGTGAGATTCAAAACCCAATGAATCTATTTCAATCATAGGATCTCTTCTTTAATATTATTTATACTAACAATTATATATACATGGAAAATTGAATCCTTCACAAATATACAAGGGAACATAGCCATGGAACCTTATCCAAGTGGTTGTGTTTCATCATAAATCATCTCCACACCACTTATAAGGGACCCAATTCAGTTATGACATATCTTATTAATTATATCAAAAACATTAGAGACATCACATAATCTAAGGGAATACATTTTTAAACTATACATATCTTTAAAACATATCCCAATAATCACCACTATAAAGGAATCAATTACACCTCAACTTCCACCATTCATAAAACCCAAAATTAGGTTTTATTTAAAAGTATCACCAAGGTCTTATTATTCAGGAATATGTGGTATAAATATCATAACACTAGAAATAAAACATATCAATAAATAAACAACACAACTTCAACCACTGCGTAAATGTTTAAAAAAACATGGGATAGACATATCCAAACACTATTATTAATTAGCTAAAAATTAATAAATTAAAAAATATTACCTATTAATTAAAAAATAGTAAATTTTATATAATATATCATTAGTTATCCACTACCTAATTCAATTCTCTTTTTCAAAAAAAAAGTTATGAATCAATCAAGTACTATTTTTTATTTCATTCCATCCTAATAGAATCTCCATAGCATACCCTTTGATTAAAATGTTTTTATTATCATATAGTACGAAGAATGTTATATTAAAGAGATAAATACTTCCATATTATAGCTTAGAGGTGACATTTATAGTGGGATAAAAACAAATGTTTCCCTAAAAATTACTGAAAATTCATATTTTTATACTTATTGATCGGTTACCCATGATAGCAAACATTAACATGCTTATTTTATAAATAGAACTAAATATGTTTTTTCTATATAATTTTTAAAACCCACTATTATCTATTTATACCATGCTTACATAGAAATTTACTCAATTCATATAGGGGATTAAGGTTTTATTTGGAAACACTTATAAAAATTATTTCTGTATAAGTGATTTGGATTGATAATTGGAAGTGTTTTTTGTCACGTATATATATGTTATTTTCTGGTAGAATTTTACTACAAGTGGTTAGTTTTTTCTAGGTGTTTTCAAAAATATCCTAAAATAAAGATCAAGCTGGGTTCATAATAATTTTTTGAGTTCATTTTTTTCAAAAAACAATAGATATTAAATTCCAGTTGAAAATAAAAGACAATGTTAGAGAAAGATGTAATGAATGTTTATACCTCATATTTGGCATCACAATATCCTACATGGAATGAAAAATATTAGTTCTTATTTATCATTGAAATTTCCATATGATCATTTTTAATTTTCCTCTACTAAAATGGTTTATGAATGGTTTCCTTAGGTTGGTGGGAATTTATTATTGTAAAATATCTTCTTTATCTTCCATTGCTTTAGGGAAATCATTCCCCTTATTGTTCATTAATAGGTTAGTGTTTGTAATTAGAATGTGATATACTCTTCATATTTATAAACATTTCACCACAACTATAAATCCTAGAAATTTAAGGTATTATTGTTTATTTGAATGAAATTTTTACTACTAAGATCATTGCTATTTTGGGTTACTGTAATAAGAATTTTTCATGATCTGTTTGCTGAAAACCAATTTGAATTTTCTTTGGTTATATTCATCTTTACTGTGAAATTATAGACTCTGTACTTTTTTACTAATGATTTTATACATTTAATGTCATTGAAGAGGGTGATATTGAATATTAAAGGACATGTGTTTGAAGAAATGTTTTTTCCAAGTATAAAGAAGAAAGATTGATGCACGATAAAAAACTGAAACAACGATAGATTATATGTTTTAATTTTTTAATTTAAAATTTTAATATCTATTTTATACCTAAATAGTTCATTTGAATTTTGAATGGTGTGATTTGTAGGCCCTTGATGAATAGGAAACTCACAATTTTGTGGGAAATGACTATTTTCCTTATATATTTTGAGACGAGTACCATGGATGAGTGCACTTTCAACCAGGTAAGAATATTATCCCCACTAGATATTTCCCACTTCCAGTGCTAGTTATAGTAGCACTGAGTTGGAAACAACTCATTCAAATGAATCACAATCTCATAGTAATGGATAAAAATCGACACCAATGGTTATGCTGGAGTGTGAGCCAAATCAAGAGGCCAATGATGAATTTATGACATTTATGGAATCAATATTTCTATTATTTATACTAGATAACTCATTGGATTTTGATAAAAATATGTCTAAAATTCATACATTATATGGTAAACTAGGAAATGGTCCAAGTTGTGGTTGGAATGATTATGTTTCTAACAATGGTCCTAGTGGTGGTTAGGATGATGAAGTTTCTGGAAACGTAATTGTTGAGGATGAGGATGATTGAGAGGATGATGGTGAGGATGAATATCGTGATGATGATGAGGGTGATGAAATTGGTAGTTGAGAGAGAAACATAAAACCTTTAAATTTTATACTAATATTTATGACACATGATGATTGAATATTGGATATCAATGAATATATGGGATGTTTTAAAAGTGTGATATCATTATTTAAATGAGTTAATTAATTTATTTTTTTATCATTATTTATATATTGGTTTTTTATGCTTTCTGTTGTTTACTGATTTGTATAAGTAGGTAGGCAAGGTGAGGGTGTTGTTTCATGTAAATATATATTTAGTCTATACCAATGTTTTTAATATCATTGGTATAGATCTATACCAATGGTTTCATATAACCATTGGTATATCTTTCCATAAAAAGGATATTCCAAAGGTTTATAATCCTTTGGTATATGGATTTTCCGATAATGGTTCAAACCATTGATAATAACTTATACCAATGGTTTTATCATAATAATTGGAAAAATGAAATTCTACAATTATTATACCAATGTTTTTCTATAAATCATTAGTATAGGGATATACCCACACTGGATAAATTTACATTTTAAAGAACCATTGGTATATACTATACAAATGGTTCCATGGCCTATACCAATAGTTTAAAACCATTAGTATAGGGTAGAGATCCATCATTGATGTTATCATTTCTCAGTGAATGGAAAGGTAAATAATGGATATATTATCCTTTTATAATGAATAATATATCAAGAATATTATAATGACTTCATATATATCACATATATTCAATATATTTATCTTTATTACCTTACCTATAAATAGTTATTGAAAAATGGATCACATCGCTTCGTGAGATGGTACTCCTCCATACACATGATTGATATTATGGTATCCCCCATAGAATGAAAACCAAGAAATTATATGTGATATGATATTTATATAAGTATAATTATTTTACAAATATAATATATATATATATAGAAACCTTGGATTTTCATAAATAGATATTATATATTTTTAAATAAATATTTGATACAATACACGAACACATGCCTAAGGATAGTAATAGTTTAGTATATTTGGATAATAGGTACACAGTATTATAAATTAGTGGAATATCTTCAATATCTCTCTTAAAGATCCTACCCTTTATTTATCTTAACAAAAATACCCTACTTAAAACCATTACTCATAACCTAGGGAAAGAAAACATAATAATGGGGGTGCTCAAATGATCATTAAGGGTAAATAAGTGATATATTTAAGTGTAAAATGTATATAAGGGTATGAAAACATGATAATAACATTTGAAAACTACACCTTTTATATCAAAGATCATAATCTTGAGTAATGGAAAACGATCGGCATATCATAAGACATGAATCATATGGAAATCAAAGAAAATGATCCATGAGATCATAACATTGGAATAATACGTAGATATGAGGAAAACATAAAATCATAGAAAACATTGTGTTAAGGATACAAACCAAGACATTAATAACATGTTAGTATTGGGTTATCCAACTATGTACCTAATTCAATCTTGGTCTAAACACCAGTGTACCCTTTTTTTGTGCTAAGAATAACTACTCGTGTATAATATTTTTCAAACCTGTTCTAACAACCTATGTACACTCTTTGTTTAGTTTTATCTAACCACCCATGTAAGCTTCTTTTCTATCTTGGGATAACAACCTGTATACCCTCTAATCTCTTACAAAATTTAATATTTCTCAATGCCTTTGCAGGAGTTTTAGGTCTCACTTTTCACAAAATGAAATTCATACAAATATGAGAAAAAACATCATGAAACATTAAACATATTAGAAACCATTAAACTAAATTGGTTTCATAAACATTTCATTATAATTGGTGTCAAATAAATAGGTTTCATAATCATTTCAACATTGCTTAACCCAGTGAAATAAAATGGGTTTGAGAATATATTCAACATTTATCATGTCATAATCCATGGAAAAGTAATTTGTTTGTTAAATTTATTTAAATAATAACATAACTCATTTAGATAAAGTATAATATAGGTTTCCTTGAATCATATCCCCATTAATGTATAAGTAATAGAAAATGGTTTCATGTCATATGGAAAATGATTTTGAAAAATCACGTGGAATATTTCTTAAGACAGATATCCTTACAACTAAAAAATGCTTTAAAAAACAAAAAACATTTTCACAACACTCTTATTTTTCAATCATATTTAAATATAATTTTAAAACAATTCTTAAGGAAAACAAATTTCCACATGAAAAACAATTTTTAAAAAAATAAACAAAATTAAATTAATTTTCTTTAAAAATAACCTTTAAAACTTATAAAGAATAATTTTTCTACAAAAAATAAACAATTTCTTGATAAAAATATTATATCCATTAGAAAAAAAATTAAACATTTTTTAAACATATTTATAAAACATGGGTTTTCAAGAAAAATGATTTTCAACCGAAAATATTTTTTCCTTATAAACATTATTTTGAACTATAGAGTATATAAAGAGAGGAAAATGAATATAAAAAATGTATTTTCATAAAATAAATAAAGTATAATAAAATTCATGAGTTTATTAAGAGATAGATTATAATATTTCATCATTGTAATCATAATCATAATAAATCATAATAAATTATGATGTTGTAACATGAAACTTTTACCACTTTCGTAACTATTAATTATAAAAAAAATGAAAGAATAACATTAAATAAAACATAAATATCATTAAATGAATTAAATTTATGATATAAATTCTCAAATTATTAATAAATTCTCCTCATATAATAATATAGGCTTAAAACATAACTTATTTCCCAAAGAAGAAAAATTGACACAAAAAATCCATATTTATTTTTTGACTTTTGAACTATAAAGCCCATGAAATAGAGATTGTAGTGCGGATTTGTTCTTTATATATGTTTTGATTTTTTGTCCTCTTATTTTGATAATGGTTACATAATATCAATAATAATAATCATGAAATAATTATCATATTTATATATCAATTGTAATTTTAAGACCAATGATTAAATATTATTTTTAGAAATTAATTGTGTTATTTTCATGGAGATTGGAGGCCATACATACGCTTGAGTAACGTTTCCATATTTCAAAAATCATTATGGAAAAGAGGTAATAAATATTTTATAATTTAATTTTTATAATTATATAATAATTAAAATATTATTTATTTAAATATACATATACATATCATCCATGTGGTGGGGTAATTAAGAGAGTCACATCGCTTCTTGAGGGTGGTAGTACACATGTACATGAACGATGTTATAATCTTTGAGTGAGTGAAATGTTAAGAAAAAATGAGATATTATATTTTAAAAATGATAAATATTTAGTTAAAATAATAATTAATTCATTAAAAATATATATAATTATCTTTATTATCATATATATAAAACGTTTGGGAAAAAAGTTTCACATTTCTTCATGAGGTGGTTTTCCTCCATACACATGAGCATTGTTATCATATCCAATATTGAATAGAAAAAAATTTATATATTATATAATTAATAAATATGTATAATTATGTTATCAATATAATATATATACTTTATATCCATCATCAAATCCAACTATGATATGTTGTAATGGAAACACAAATGACCTCATTTCTCAAGGTGGTAGTCCATCACACACATGAATGAATATTTCGTAACCCATTTGGTAGAAGTGGAGATGGTTTTAAGTAATGAACTTAACATAAAATATTATAATTATATATAAGATAATAATTTTATTATATAATAATTATTTAATAAGAATTTATGGATTTGTAGGATGAAATAAAATAAAAATTCTCGTTAAATAACAATACCACTTCTTCGAGTATCCTCCTTGGGTTTGCACCTAAATCCTTCATAGGATGAATTTATGACCAAAACAAGGCTTATATGATGAGATTAAGGATATTTATAATTTATTTTTTGAGATATTTTATGAACAAAAATGGTTTTAATGTGTGAATAAGAGAGGAGAGAGGTGTCCTTTTATATTTGGGGTGAGTGCCACACTTGTAATATTTTGAAAATAAAAAAGTATAACCAAGTTATTCTCTTCAAAAAAGGATCAAAATGGAGTATTATTGGGATATAGACATGATAATGTTGAAATATGGATATCCAATACATTTTATACAAGTTTTTGTGTTATTTTAACAATTATCTTTTTAGTTTAAACCCTAGAAAACACATTTTTACCTTAACCGTGGTAACTATTTTTTATTGTGCTCACTATTAATTTAGGTCTAAAATTAATAAGAAATAATTAGATAATATAAAAAATTATTTTTAAAAATATTTAATATATTTTTCTAAAATCCATACATATAAGTGGAAAATTTTAATTTAAAATTAATTTTGTAGACGTAGTGAGAAAGCTGGTTTTCAAAGAGAAAATCATCAAAAGTTTACAAAGTTTTTATATCAAATTTAAATAGTGAATTTATTATAGTAAACTAAATTGTATTCATATATATAATTGAACTAGGGTTACATTAAAATAAATTCAAAATATAATTTTACTTTAAAAATAATTTAATCAAAAATGAAGTTTTCAATTAAAATTCAATATTTCTCACTATACATTAGAAAATTATTATTATAAGAAAATTCTAAAAAAATTAACCTAAGATAATTTTGACATGATTACTGAATAAATTATATTTAATTTTTAAAATAAATTTTCAAATTTTTTTAATATTATTTTTAAAATAAATTCATATAAAAGGCAAATAGGTGGCTTTTTATAAAAAATGTTGTTTTAAGAAAAAAATTGGATTTATTATTATCTATTGTGTAAAAAACACATAAGATAAATATTAAATATTTTATTGAATATATAATTATATAATTTTCATGAAAATAATTCACCCAAAATTATTTTTTTAACTAATTGAGGTAAACATATCTATTTGAATAAAAAAAGTTTTTTGGAAAAATGATTTCCTTTATTTTCAAATGGTTTTTATTTTCATTTTTAATTAACAAGTCAGTGAAAAGATAATTTTATATAAATTTTTAAAACATATATTTTCATAATTTATTAAATATTATTCTGACCTTCCATTCTAATGGCTAGGTGATAACTATAGTATTAAATACTAATATTTTCTTAATATGTGAGGTTTCGTTTAAACTCATTATTGAATATAATGAAAAATGAAATCGGTGTTATGTGTCATGCAAGCCATACATAGAATTGTGTATAATAAAAGTTAATCATATTATTTTATATAATGTAAAATAAACATATTATTGTGTTTAACTCAATCTAAACATGATATTATGTGTAATGAAAAATATAGAAAAAATAAATTTATTTAAAAAACTTAATATTTCACAAAATAACATGCCATTATATTCCACCCCCATCCCAAATAAATTTATCCATTTAAATTCATCACATTTTCCAAAAATAATAATGATAATTATACCTCATGGCATACTTAGGTTCCCACATCGCTTCCTTAAGCTGGTGGTTTCACCAAAAAACACTGATCAGCTGAGTGGTCTTGATTCATAGAACATTCTTTATTCAGTCTGAAATCTCTTCTAGTTATTCCTTATAATAAAAATAATTCTAGAGTGGTAAAATATATATGTTCAGTACATGTTATGGATTAGGTATAAACTTCTTTAGGAGTGATACATAGAATACATCATGAACCCAAGAGAGGTTCGATGGAATTTCAAAACGATAAGCCATTGTCCTGATATGATCAAGTATTTTAATGGGACTGATATACCTAGGTATTAGTTTTACCTTCTTTCTACCATGGATAAATTCATAGAAATACCTTATTACAAAATTCAGATTCTATATTTCATTTATGATTTTCATCATAACATTTATGCCAAATTATTTTAGTTATTACATGTTTTTGAATGGCTCTAACCTTCTCTTCCATCTCATCTTCTTTCCCAGGACCTAGTATCTTTCATTATGTGGCTTTATTCCAATACATTGTTCTAATTTTCTACCCATTAAAGTATTCATATATATCCCTTTTAAGTCTTTATTAAAATTTATTTTTTCAAGAAAAATCAACTTTAGAAAGGTGTTGATATCAACCACCTTTGAAATCTATAGAAAATAAATTAGCATATCCTCTAGGGTTTGAATTATTCTCTCAAGTTGAAAATTTGTCTACATATGATACATAGTGATGAAACTAATATCTATTTCAATTTCATGATGAAGACTTCAAAAAATATCAGGGTAAAATCTAAATTACAATAAAATATAATTTAATTTCGTACTCCATACAACCTTACCACTTCCTTAATATATATTTTGGTAGAAAAATCCAAAGAAAAATATTCTCTTGTAGAAATGAAGTTTTTTGGATTCATAAGATGATCGAACATAACCACTTATTATCTCAACATAAAAATTAGATAAACCCTAAATCTTACGAGTACATTTAAGCATATGTCCACAAAGTGTAAAATAATTCCTACTCAGATAACTTTGTTACTAAAACATATACAACACCAAAGGTTTGTATTTCCATAAATGTATCCTAAAATATCAATAATCCTGATAAACTCCCACCATTTAAAACCTCAATAGGGGTCTCTAAGACTATTAAATTATGATCCAACTTAAATTTATAAACCCATGACGGAATCCATAACTCTAAAGTTAATCTTACATGGATTCAAATATAATTCCAAAAATAAAATAATCCTTATATGTTTCAAGATTCTTACAAACCAAATACCATTATAAAAATACTTCTACAACATATTCCTTGAATCCAAATAAATTAAAAATAAAATCCTTCTGCATCAAAATATTTCACTATTAAACTAAAATCAATATATTTGGAAAAATTAATTAAAATCATATTAAGATAATATATCCATGATAAATAAAAAAACATTATTATTTTTTTCAAAATCACATTATTAGATTTATAAATTTATGTTTAAAATATATTCACAAAATATCTGAAAAATAGTCTTTTATAAGTTATTATTTTTTGGTATATTAATTAATCAGGTAAAAATAGTGTTAATAATAAATATAACAAACTTGAAAAATATGAATTTATAAAATTAATTTCAATCATTATAAAGTATTTTATTAGGTTCTTATGTATTATAATTTAGTTAATATTTAAAGTAAATTTTATTTCATTTTTTCTTCTTTTTAAGTATATATTTATTTATATATATTTCAAAATTCCATTACTATTTTTTATACCTAATAATTTTTTATCTACCCTATAATGGTTTATATTTTTTTGGTCTTTGTGTTACATATAGATCAATCCATCAGAAAAAATATCTATTTATAGGGGACATCTTGGGTCATTAAAGACATGATACAAACTCAAGTTTCTTATGGAATCTTAATTCCTTTGCTAACATTTCACGGCAGTGTTACTCATATGTTTATGTCAGTAATATTTCAATGATCCATTCATTGAATTACATATATATAGTCTACCCAAATGTAATTCCTCATATTTTTCCACCACTCTTATATTTATAATCTAATTTGGTTGGATAAATCTGATGTGGATCCCCTTACATGAATACGTACTTAACCATTTGTCAAGATTACACTCTAATTATCTCAGAACCTCTTCTAACCTACAGTATTGAATAAAAATCCTCATAAAAAAGAGCTTACTTAAAAAGATATATCTTATTCACATCATATAGTATCTTTATTCCTTAATATATTCCTTCAATATATTCTACTAACTAAAAACCTATAACTTCCCTTAAATTTCTTAGATATTACTCTCAACTTTAGAATTTCTTTTAACATGGGTGAAAGTTCACAGTCATCGCATATTTAGTAATTCCCCTTTAACCTGTGTAGATAGATATTCCATGTAGTAGTATAATTTTACTTTCTATTTATAATATAAACAACACACTCCCTTCACTTATTTCTAACAAATATTAACCTATTTTATAATTATGTTAGTCTATATCATTGATAAAAAATGAAATTTACCATTTGTATCTTTAATATTCACCATTTTATTTATTATAAATACCATCAAAATAATATTACAATATGTGATTTTGAACTCCTTTATTCTCACCCTTATTGATAACAAATTAAAAGGAATATATGGGATGTTCTTATCATCAAAACAATATCATATCACCTTTTATCATTGATTACTACAAACTCTACCTGTAGAGATAAGGATGAACTCACATTATTTGTTATCAATGAGCCTTTAGTTAATCAACTATAAGCCTGTATGGGATAACATAGTGTTAAAAATAAGTGTAATTTCACCAAATCATCAATGTTTTCCTTCAACTAGTTCATCATGTGATATCATTCTCATGTTTTCACTTTTAGGGTTTGTATAACATTTTATTGAAAAAATATATATATTATACTCAACATAAAAAAAGCATCTAAAATTTAAAGCATACAAGAGATAAAATTTACAACATTATTTTCGCTTCCCCATTAATCAAAACTCCACCTAAATTTAAAAAAAAATATGAATAAATTTGCATTAGAAAATTTGATTAGGATACCTATCCCCATATTTTCTCTATATTATTCATGGCTTCTAGATTTACATAAATAGAGATTCCTTTTGACGGCCTCCTCTCATTGGTGACTCCACATCAAGGGATACACTCATCTCAACACCATGATCACTATTCTTCATAATGACACTATGTAAGACACCTATTTTTAGTTTTTTATTTATTACAACACTTATAAAACTACCCATTGGTTTCACTCATTCAATTAACAACACTTTAGTACTCATAAAAATTAATAGAAATTAAAGAGAGATCTTTCTTATTTCTTGGTAATAGCATCAAAGTTTATAATTATATATCAACATATATTTTCCATTATTTATATTATTGTCATTATCAAAGGTCTTCATGATATATCTCCTTTAAATTTTTAAATTATGTTCCTACATAGTCAATATGGAATTCTTCTTTTCTTCAGTCTTCTTATTTGATAAAATGATATTTTTTACCTTTGAAAATAAATATTTTGTTTTCAGTAGTGTTATTCCCTCTCCATATTTCTTTTTTAATGTTTATTCTCATGCATATGTGATACTCCTCATCCTAAATCATTTTTATATATTTTTAGGAAACCCAATTTTATGGGTTAATTGGAAACCCACACAATAATTCTAAGATCAAATACAATATACAAATGGATGAAAATTCAAACCAATTCAAGGAAAAATATATTCAAATTTCAATATGAAAATGCCTAATTACAAGTGGTTGTAAAGTTTCCACCTCAAGCCAAATGTTTACACTATTCAACATGGCATAACTTTGACTTCTGAATCCAACAGTCATCCCAAACATCATCACCAAATTAACCCATCAGAAAAAGGAAAATGAGACTAGTACCTCCAGAACCATGATCAATAAGACCTCATCGTTATCGACCAACACACCAATCACTCAAAACCACCCAGAAATTGTCATATCATCACAAGAGTAACATTAAAAACATCACAAAATCACAAAATTTTAAACAATACCCTTGAAAAACACTAAGATGCAGATGATACCACCCAAGTGAAACTTTCATTCATTGAGACAGCTCTAGTGCACCATCCAAGCATCAACATTGAGTACCATTAACACCTATAGAATTTGAAACCACAAAAACAAATCACACACTCATGAATATGAAGACTCGCACAGTTCAATACCAAACCACCACTATAGCCTATCACACAAAATCAAATGGGTTCAAGTGTAGTTAATCTGGTGACAATATCAGAGGAAGAGCAAATAAAATAAACAACATGTTTTTTAGTTGGGTTCGAAGCCTCTTTATTATTGAAAAAAAATAAATGACCACTTTTTTATAGAGGAGACCCATTAAATGGACCATAGGCCCAGTGGAAATTAAATCCCATTACATGTCCCAAAAGACACATATTTTTTCCATAAGGTACTCTAGTGAATAATTATGCTATAGTACTTGGGTTTTTATAGTACTATCACAACTACAGAACCTACTGCAGTGCCCTCCACCACTAATGTTTTTCTCTTATAACTTACACTCAATGGATTTTGAACCCCCATCCTTGATGTAATATTATGGGGTTCTTACACATAATCCAAATCCCAACTAACATATGTGATATCCATATAATTGTTTGCATAATGAATGGTATGGTTACACCTTCACACAGATTATTTTCAGAATCCTTCAAGTTGACATTCATTAGAAACATCTCAACATTTTATCAAGGATGATTTCATCCCAATAATCTTTAAATTTAGAATTAATTATAGAACTTGGTTTGGAAGTTATTTTATAGCTACTCCTTAGGGATGAATTGTTTTCTTTTTTCACTTGTTTATTTTTTTGCTACGGTATTTTATTTTGAGTAGCATGAGTTTTCTGTTGAGTTGGGTTATACCAAAACACGTCTTTACAATTACTATTTTCATATCATTAATCACATAAGTCTTCCAAGCAACCAAATATATTCATAGTGAATATATTATTCCCTTTATATGAAATTTTATATCATTCAACTTGTTTTATTCTTTCTTCAACTATATTACCCCTTAAACTAGGCCTTAAATTTTCCCTATAGGTTGAAATATTGTTTTAGCATTCTATAGCTCTATTCCTGAGCTTCTAAAAACACTAAGATTTATTAAAAATCATTTTTCTTTCTTCTATAGATGATGATTTTCCATATTTGATACCTTTTTATTTTTGGTCATTCTTCTTAGTTGTTTGGGATCCATTTGAGAAACCAGATCTCATACACACTCTTCCATCCACAAATGATATAGTGGTACAATTCTCAACATTTTTTCTTATCCATATTTGAACTATTTTTTATTAATATTACAAATTGTCTATGAAAATAGATTTACTACAATCAATAGATTTTGATATGGATAAAACATTTTCCAAAGAGCTTATTATTTGTTGATCATGATATTTTTCCAAGATTATCTTTCCACTGATTGGATTTTTTTGTGGATCTATGTATCTAAATAAAAGATTATGAGGTAGACTAAATTTATATAAATATTTGAAAGTACGAGTTTGTACTAATATCATGTTTTTAAATTTTACATCTAACATAAGGAACTTGATATTGAGGTGGTTATTCTCATCCTCAATAGATTTAATGATTTCTTCCAAGTTTATCTTCATTATCATAGTCTGATCTTCATCAAATATGATAATTTTCTATATTGAATTTTTAATTTCCTTAATCCTCTTGGATTTGACCTCAAACTATACTTCCTTGACACCAATATTAGCTTTATGACTTTCATTCAAAGCGTGTATTATTTCTTATGAAACCATAATTATTTCTGATTTTTCATTAATTGTTTTTTTAATTTTTATCCATCCAATGAGTTATTTTCTTATTGGAAAAACATGACATGTTACTTGTATTTCACATCATTGATGAGATACTTTCATTGTTATAATTCTATCAGGATTTTATCCATGATTTCATCCTTCTTCTCCAACTATGATTTTTCATTATATAATATTTTGATAAACCCTAATATATATATATATAGTAACCTCAATACAAATCAACTAAAAATAATATTTACTATTAATTTATAAATTATTAAGTGATTCCCATATTAATAAATCATTACAGTAGAACTCAACACATAAGAAGAATTTATAATCACCTGTTTGGGTTGAACACTTTCCACTCTACAGATCTTTAAGTGTCTCTTCATTTTTTGTCAAATTATTCCTTAAATTATTTTCCTCTTTCTTATATATATTATTTAGATTTTTGGTTGAAACACCCATGTGTATAATAATAGCATTCATTTAATTTTTATACTCCTAAGAAATCTCAAAATCATTATTTAAGGTTGGATCATTTCATAAATAACATAGATTAGCTCTTTTGTTACTTGAAGTGCCTAGGATAAATGTATCCCTAAGAGGGAGGTGAATTACTAACCACTTTTTAAGAATTCTTATAATTTAATTCTACCACTTTGACTGATTAGATTCATGGTCCAATTATATTTTATTCTCTAATTCACTTATGTTATGTAGTAAATAATGGAACAATAACACAAGTATTTTCAGAGCTATACCTTGAAAGACCAATCTTTGTTGATATTTTTTAGTCCCTCAACCATGGATTATTCCATAATTATTATGAGTGGTTACATGACTTTGTCCCCAACCATGATTACTTGACTTATCATAATGTTATTAAGAATCCCATGGAGTGTCTTTATGCTTCATTATACAATTATAATTTTTCATTGGTTCTACTTTAAATCTTTTATAGCCCCATCCTCCAAACTGTATTATGACTATCTCAAATGGTTGATGAATTGATCCTTTCACAAACTATTGATATGGAAATTAGATGATTCCTCTTAATGGTGTGGAACATGTTGGCCTTTCTCTTCCTCTCAGTCTACTTCAATGGACCTAATTTGATAACCTTTTTTGATAGACTGGTATTATATGGCTCTTTATTCTTCTATTTCTTCTCATTCCTCGATAAAATCATGTATTCTTATTTCAAGTACAATATCTAGTTCTCATTATTTGATTTAATGCATTGATCGAGAGAATAGTATTTTAAAATAATATCACATTATTCTCTTAATTTCCATTTTATATTCATAAGACCATGAATATATGCTTCCATTTTTTTAGTTATGAAAACTTCTCAATATTCAGTAATAGGTGATCTTGTATTTTAACTGGGGGATATTTTCCAATTTAAAGTCACTCAAAATAATCAATTAATTTTTCTTCAAAATCATTCAAGATCCTTATTCAAAACTTCCTTAAGTCTATAATTATTTCTTCCCCATGTGATATTAAATATATCTATTTAATTCCCCATGAAATCTACAACTTTTGAACATCTCTCAATATATCTTCCACATGTGCGTGGCTTTATAAAACATTGACATGGAACTATAGTTTTCAGCAATGAAATACTCAAACTCTGGATTCTCTCTCACCTAGTTCTTATTTAATCTCAAAAACATTAATCCAAAATATTTATGAATAATTTATGTTATTTAAATCCATGAATATCAGTACAAGAATCAAATATATTTATTCTCATAAATTTAGAATATAAATTATGTATATATTAGTCATTTTTTAAGACATTGGAAGTCCTATGAAGTCCCTAGAATTATTAAATATCATCATTTATTTAGAAAAATTCATTTTGTATGACTTTATGAATCTTATAGTTTTCATACCTTATGAGATCACATATCATATGAGATGGTCTATCAAACAATGTCTGGATTTCTTACATGACTTTTGTATCCTATGGGATCAGCCTTTATTCTATGGATATAATATTAATTTAATATATATTATGCACTATCCTATCTTACATGATCTATGTATCATATGATAATAACATCTTATATGTTGGACATCCTTCGTGAGCCTTTTATCATATGAGAAATCATTATATATGGAACCTGTATCATACCCACTTATCATCTAACATATTTATCATCATATGAAAGAATACTATCTTATGAATCCATATATCATAAAAAGTGAAGTATAAATCTTATGAACTCAATGATTCTTATGAAATCTCAATGAATTTTATAATATTTCCCAACATTAGTACTCACATGTTGATAACACTCAAATTTTAATGACTCGTATGTGGATTTACCAATACGTGGTCAACCCATAAATAAAGCCCCATGCATCAAAAACCACTCTTAAATTTATCTCATTATGTGGTTGGATGACTCTGATATTGATCCCATAAAACGAATCTAGACTTAGCCATTTTTTTATGGTTACCATCCAATTATCTTAGACCCTCTTCCAACAAAAAAATTTCAACACTAATTGTAACACACCGATACGACACTATATTTTTAGAAAATTAATTTTGTTTCTATCTTTCTTCATAAACAATACCATGTTAATTGCACACTACACACAACACTGAATAATCTTGGGTTACATGCAAGACCGACTTTTACTACCTTTTAATGGAATGATAATGTTAAAACAAAATTTTGGAAATTTTAAAAAATTCATTTGAAAAAATAAACTTAATTTATGAATAAGGAATTTAAAATTTAGATAATGGTGAATTTTTGGTATTTTTGTGAAAATTTTCATTTTTGATGAATAGTGAAAAATACTACATTTTAGTTGAAAACTGCCTTTTCATTTAAATAATTATTAATGTTAAATTATAATTTAAATTGTTTATTAAAGTAAAAATAGATAAATTATACATATATTAATCCAATTTAGTTCATTGTAATCATTTTTATTCGGAAATTGGACATAATGACTTATTGAAAGTTTTGAAAGTTTTTATTTAAAAATTATGTTTTCTCACCACGTTTGAGGGATTCGTGTTTAACTTAATTTTCCTACTATTGTGATTTGAATTTTGAAAGTTTTAAATACACATTTTTAATCAATATAATATTTATGGTATAATAAGATAAAATTTTTTTTTGACCATGAGCATTAGTGAAATTGATTAAAATTAATTTCGGTGATTAAGGTAAAATTAATCTTAACAAGGGACTAAACCATAATGTTAAAGGTCAAAATGACCTAGAAACTTTTAAAAAATCCATTTAATGCTAATATTTTGACCATATTCCTTATTTTTTATAATTTTATGGTTTATTATGATAATATTTAATTAGAGTTCACTATATGATAAGTGAAGTAAGGAAAAAAAGCAAAAAAATGAACCTTCCTTACCTTAAACATTTATAAAACTGTGAGATTTGTACAAAACGTCATATTTTTTATTATACATATCTTTTTTATATTTAAATGGGTTATTTTTATCATGATAATTAATCATTAATTTTTATATGTGAATTGGTTAATTAAAATGGTTAATAAATGCTAATGCAGTTATTATTTAGTTAATAATTATCTAAAATAAATGATACTATAAATATTAAAAGTGAAAACAATTTATTGATTCATTATATTTATTTATTTTTATAGATGAATATATAATTTTATATATCTATAAACTTAATATATTTTAATTCAAATATTATTTTAAAATTTTTATATTGAAATTAAATAATTGATGTCAAAATTGGCATTAATGTTATTTTATAATAAATTATATTTTATTAGATGATTTAGAATTAATAAAAATCCTATATTCTACCAAGTTATTTTTAAGTCCTAATAAATATTAAATATGGTCTATTAATGGGATAATTTATCTTTTATAATTAACCTATTGACCCATATATTTTAAAAGCATTGTTAGCACCGTCCAGGTTAAATCGATGTTTTAGCGTGTTGCATGCACCATTATTTAAAATAATTTCCAGAACACATGGGATTTAAATTTTTTAATTTAGGAATAATATTTATAATTAAGAAGATCTATAATTTCTAATAAATATAAATTTTATTAAGTCTTAATAGTAAAATTACATAGGTTAGGAAACTAGTTTCCTTAATAAAAACTGAAATGATAAAATTGGGGAAACATAGAAGTTAAGGAACCAAATTATAAAAATTCACTTATTTTTGTGTGGTAGAGATTTTTCTAGAACATTATTCCACATTAAAACATTATTTTTTTCATTTTTTAGGCACATTATATAATATAGACATCCCATTAATGTATACCTTTTGGTATTTACAATAATGTCACACCTCATCCACTATAAAAAGGCCTCCTCTCCTCCCACTTCATCACACCTCTCAAGACACTTTGGATCGACCAAGATCTTCCCAAATAGATTCTAAACATAACTTAACTAATCCTAGGGAAATATCCTTGGGTATAAATCCATCCAAGGAATCTCTTTGGTTCAAACCAAAAGGAGTTATCTGATTAATAGGTAACATATTTTCTTTAGCACTTTAGTTTTACTTCCATTACCCACCCCCTAAAATCATATTAATAAATAATTATATAACAAAACAAGTATCCCCAATATAATAGGATTTATTTTATGATAAGTTTTATACCTACACTCACACACACTTCCATCTAATTAGAAACAAACTTAGCATTTATGTGCACGGAAAAGTTTCGCCTCAGAAAATGAAGTTGTTCTTTTTTTATTTTACTACCTATTATGGTTGGAAATTACGATGGAAAATCTATTTAAATATGATATATATTGTTTTTATTTTCTTCATTAGTATTTCTTAATTATTTTATATCACATGTTGTTATACTTTCAATTTTTTGTAAATATGATAACATCGTATGTGGAAGTGTGGACTACCACCTTCTCAAAGCGAAGTGACTCATTCACGCTATATATGACTGACTGAAAATGAATTATTATTAAATAAACCCAAAAAATAAAGGGTGTATGAAATGGTAAAATCCTAGGGTATCACCCCTTACAAATATGTTACAGTCACTGGGAAGTGACCCTATACTGTGGTAAATGTTTAAGCTATCAATGGGACATCCTTTACTAGCAAGATAATCAGTAACGAAGTTACCCTCCCTCAAGATATGAATAATTTCCAAGTCATGGTGCATCAATAGGTTGCATCTCTTAATGAGGTATATTAAACACCATAGGTTGTTGGTGTTTTTGAGAAATAAGTTAACCAGGATATTGGAATCTGATTCCACTATACAAATAGTAATGTTATGATCTTGACATAAAGAGAGGTCGTTGAGAATGGCCCTAGATTCTACTTTAATTGGGTTGCACAAAACATAAAAAGAATAGGATACCAGAATCACGGATCCCCTACCATCAAGAACCAGCCTGCCTCCTCTCAAAATACATTGAACTTAGGATCCTTCCACATTGAGCTTAAGACCGAGTCTGGGTGGATTCCACTTCACCCACCTCCCTTGCACAGTGTTGTAGCTGATGGTAGAATCATGAGATTGGAGGTTGTAATAGACCACCAAAGGCTTCTCTATGGGATGAGAACACTATGTTCTTCCCTCAAGGTAAGTAGAAGGACCTTTAGAAATCTGTGGTACTTGCAAGTTACTTTTCTCTCTTTTTTCCTCATCTCCCAAATGACCCCCCAAATAGAAGCACAATCCATACTATAGAGCTTAATCTCACGGGTCCAGTTCTCCATTCCATGGAACCATAAGGAAAATAATTAAAACCCACTATCTTGTTACACCCTAGTTCCCTTCCATTTTCTAGAAAATTCCCACGAAATTCTCACCTAGTCACTTTCAAAACAAAAATTCCAAGCTAACTTGAAGATCCGATTATTACAGCACATGAAATAAGAGAAGATTTCGATGCCCCTCTTCAGAATTTTGTCTTCTATCAGGATCGATTTTTTGGGAATCCTCCAAACCAAGAAGTTCATTTTTGATGGTATCCCTTTGAACCATAGGTGACACGATAACCTTTCATTACCATTCCCGTTTTGTATCGACGTGATAAAGGTGTGAGCACAAAAGGAACCAGATGCTGAATCATAATATACACATTCTTTTGGGTTATCAGAAAGTGTAGTTTTCTCATAAAAATTTCTATGGTCAAAATGAAGAGTGGTAGAGATACAACCAGGGTGTAGGGGAGCTTTATTGAAAGATATCTCGGGAATACGGAATCCTAGAAAAAAGAGTTTGCATATAGCACAATTCACTTTCTAGTATCAGATGTCACCTCTTCCAACCATACAGCATGCCTTGTCATCAAGCATGGTAAGAGATTCGTGCATTTATTTCCCTATGGATGAGAAACTATGAGATCAGTTTCCCCAATTTCTCTAATCATCCTCATACCAATCACAGAATAATTTTCCCCAAAGGTTCTTCTCATAAATAATATCCCATGCAAGTTTATCATGCATACCTTTCATGCTTTCTATGATGTTTCTTAAGTCCACACATCCTTCATTGAGTGTCCTAGCCATCTGATTCCATGAGGCCCAATAGCATTTCCCCTCTTTCATGTTGCCCCAGATGAAAGAGTTTGGTTTTCTCTATCTATGAAATGGTCCTCTTATGTGGGTTGATAATAGGGAAATCATGTATGAAGATAATTTAGTAATGTATTTTAAACCATTATATAAGATGATATAGACCACACAAAAAAAGTAAGGTTAAAGTAAGAGATTCTTATATCACTTTTCTTTCTACAAGGCATATAACATTAACACCACTTAATTATTTTTGTGGTCTACCTACTGCCCATTTTGATATAATATATCATGAATTCATTTATATTCATGGTATTTAAATGTTTCACTTTATGATAATAACTTTTGGGTCTTTAAATTCATATGTTACCATAGTGGTAAGGGATTTTGTCTCAATTTACATTCCATTGTGACATATTTTTGTTATGAGAAAATAGACTTTTATATGCTATATATATTACCCTTTGACAGGTAATATCATGAATCTCATTATTCTCAAGATATACTAAGATTAATTTAATTCATGGGGAATTATTATCTAAATTTTCAAATTGGTATGGGACACTTTGGAATGTTTAAAGATTATTTTTCCTCAAGAATGTTTTAATTTCATCAACCCTAATTGTTACTTATCCTACTCTGACGTACTATTGTTAAATCCATATTATTTATTCAATATTAATATTTGATAATGTAAATTTTTTATTATATATATAAATAATGATTTGGATATTAAATATATGGGTTGGGGACTATTTAAAGAAAACCTGGTGGGTTGAGGACCAGTTAATACAATCCCCTCGATGCATCGGTAGTCTCATGAGATGAATTAGTTAACCAAATCAGAATAGTTTAAACTATATCTTGACGGTAGAGGTATCATGTTCCCGGGAAACATGATGTCCAATAATTAAGAATTTATATTGTTAAGAATTCATTTATTATTATTTATCCATGTGATTTTGCGTCGATATATCTATAGATTCATTTCATTGTTAGTTCATTGATTAATTAGAATGTGTATTCAGTTTCATACCTTAGAATGTTGATATTTATTTATCTAGTTTTTTGAATAATATGTTTTATCATTTATTTATGTTTTCATGTTAATTTACTCCCATTGATTCATTACTTATTCTGATTTACATACCCTTACTGAGCATTTAAGTTCACTCTTATTATTTTTCCTTTAACTGGGTTATAAAGAATAAATCTTTGAATAAGTGTTCAAGGATGATGTTTATTTCATTCTATTATGTATCATGTTTTTATTTCCAATTTCCCAAAGTATTAGGGATATCATGTATGTAATCTGGATTTCTAATACTGTTAAACTTATCATTCATTTGGTATTTGATTCTTTGTAATCATACCAATGTAATAAAATAATGCACTGGATTCAGTCTTCTCGGTATGGGGAATTATAGTTGGTATCAAAGAAATTTTAGCAGAAACTTTTGAAACAAGATTTAACAAACATAGATTAAGGATCATAACCCTAAGATATAAATTCAGGATATGTATAGAGGAACACCCTAGAATTTTATAAAGGTATATATTATATGGTTATTACTAGAAAAACATATATGTTTGGATACTACAAGTGGATTTGGTTTTGCAATTGAGGTTTCTAAGAGTAAAAACTCTAAAAAGGTGTGCCAATCCTAACTCGGTGTAACTTAGTTCATGAAAATAGACCTTACAGCGCACTTGGTTTGAAACTCTTTGAGGATACACTTAGAATAATTCTTATTTTATTTCCAAATAATTATAAAGGATTTAAATAATTAAGATACCCATAAAGAATCTTTTTTATGTTTATGATATTATATATACATAAATATTTTAATTTATGTTAAGTGTTTCACTATTTTTGGGTGTATAGATTATGTTATGATTTAATCTAGTATAAGAAATTGTTTAGAAATGGTTTCTATCAGAAGGAATGTAAACTCTATTAATGTACGTGATTAAAAGAGTAATAAGGATCATATACTCTATGGAATTAATACAACATTTTGAAGCGAAATATTATCCCAAGTATTATCATCATATTAGTAAAAAATATATCAAGTTTTAACAGGATAGATAAATAATTATCCAAGTGTTATAGATATTAAACAAATAAATATAAGAAGATTATGGAAATGAAATATATGGGTGAAGGGAATAAGGGAAAGAAGTACATTCCCACATGTGATAATTATGGAAAAAACACCCTAGTACTTGCTTAAAAGTAATGATATTTTTCTATAAGTGTGGAAAGAAATCAGGACATGATTATGGTTTCATGGGTAAGGAAAATGTTTCTAATATACAATTCTACAACTATAAGGAGATGGGGAACTATAAAAATCAATGTCTCAAGCGTTAAAGAAATATATTTTGAATTATGATATTAGATAATGGTCATGTTATGCTACTTCCATAAATGAAGAGGAATGGTTAATATTCCTATTCCAAAATTATATCATTTTAACATTTTATTAGTGATTTACTTGTTATAAAAAATTTAGAATATGTGATTATTGTACTGCAATAAATTTTCATTTAGAATTTGAGATCAAATCTCGAATGGTAACAAAGAAATTTATTCAGAAGAAAGTAAAACATTTTACAAAATACATGGTTAAGTGAAAGAGAAGACTTCATATGTTCTTAATGTTGAGACATTGATATTTGGAAAAAAGAAATTATTCATTTGGATATGTACTGACTACCTTGGAGCTAATTATTGATTTTTTGACAAAATGGTTTATACTCTTATTGTTGGAGTTTTCAACAATTTTGGATTTATGAAATATTTTCAATAACATGTAGTTTAATTAAAGAACTAATAATAATGAATGTTCCCAATAAATTATTATGGTAATTCATGTTATTACCGTATTTCAAGAGAATACAAGATAAAGGTGTTCACATATTCAGTATGTTAAGATTAAAGAGCTACTTTATGTAGATTGAAGGATAATGATAAGTTAATTTTTGAAATTCAGGGACCTTCCTTCTGAGTTGATGGATCATAATATTTTTTAAAAGTTAACATTTATGATATGGGTTAAGTTGATCTTTTTAAAAGTTTTTAGAAATTGGTTTATTACTTCACCATATATTAATAAAATCAGAAATAGTTCAAGGCATGACCAAAGGATAAGATTCTGTTTATAGAAACATATATTTATATATATTCATAAAGAGTGATAGAATACCACAACTATAAAAAAAAGTGTTTTAAAACAAAAAAAAACATATTATCATAATTTCTTATGATATCAGTAACCTTTATTCACACCTATGGTTTATGTTTTTGTAGTCAACAACATTCATATTAACATGTTCTCTAGCACTCTCTATTAGAACTTGATTGTTATATTTTTCTTTTTAATCCATGTTTCCATTTACCACCAATGTTCTCCTAATCGGGAACCTAGTTATGTGAACATTATAATTTCATTTATCTCTTATTAAGAATATGTTTTATTAACCAGATTTATTATGTCCATTTTTTAATAATAGTATTTTCAAATATCAAACTCTTTATTACCAAGATCAAGTTTAAATTATGAGGATGAAATTTAATTATGATAGAGAGAATTTTACATCCCAATAATTTTCTATATTTTTATAAATTTAATTTTTTTTCTATTTTTCTTTATACATAACACCAAGTTAATCTTATGCTACACACAACATTTAGTTATCTTTTATTACATGCTAGACTGAGTTTTACCGTAATTTATTGGTGCACCTATTTTAAAAATAAATTCTATAAATTTTATTTGTCAAAATAAACATCATTTTTTAATTCATAAATTAAATATTTGATTAAGGTGAATTTTTGGTATTTTTTTGAGAAGTTTCATTTTTAATGAATGGTGAAAAATATTTCATTTTAGTTAAAACTGCCTTTTCATTTAAATAATTATTAATGTTAAATTATATATTAAATTTGTTATTAAAGTAAAAAATATATATATCAATTATATATATATTAATCTAATTTAGTTCACTGAAATCATTGTCACATTGAAATTGGATATAAAGACTTATTGAACTTTTTAAATGTATTTACTTTAAAAACCCCACTTTCTCGGCATGTTTGTCGGGTTGGTGTTAAAATAAATTTTCCCACTTCTATGACTTGAATTTTGAATAAAAATATATAAAAGGTAATAATAAGTATAATATTTATTTTATAATAAGATCAACTTAAATTTTTACCAAAAATACTTGTGAAAGTGATTAAAATTAATTACCATGATTGAGGTAAAATTAAGCTTAACAAGGGGCAAAACCAAAATCATAAAGGAAAAAATGACCAAAACACTTGTCCAAAATCCATTGGATGTAAATATTTCAACCATATCACCTATTGGATATAATTTTATGGTTTATTGGGATAATAGTTCATAAAATTTCCCTATATGATAAGTTAACTACGGAAAAATACAAACAGGGAACCTTTCTTAACTTTAACATTTATAAACTATCAAGATATGTAAAAAACATCATATTTTCGGTTATATATATCCTTTTTAAATATAAATGGTTTATTGTTCTAAAAATAATTTATCATTAATTTTTAGAGGTGAATTAGTTAATTAAAATTCTTAAGAAACACCAATGCAGTGATAATTTAGTTAATAATCAACTAAAATAAATGATACTATAACTATTATAAGTGAAGTAAATTGATTGAATTACTGTCTATAATTATTATTTTTAGATGAATATATAATTTTAAACATATTTTAACTTAATATATTTTAATTCCAATATTTTTTATTTTTTTATATTAAAATTAAGTAAATAATAACAAAATATACATTAATGACATTTTATTATAAATTATATTTTATTAAATGATTTAAAATTAATAAAAAACCTATATTATTCCAAGTTATTTGTAAGTGTTAATAAATATTAAATATCTTCTATTAATGGAAAAAATTATCTTTTATAATTATTCTATTGACTCATAGTTTGTAAAAACATTATTAGAATGGTTTAGGTTAAAGTAGTGTTTTTTGCGTGTTTCATGCGCTTGTTTGAAAATTAATTTCTAACGCACACTGTATATTTATTTTTTAAATTAGAAATAATATTTATAATTTAATGGATATATAATTTATAATAATTATCACTTTAATTTATTATTAATGGTTAAATTACATTGGTTAGAAAACATGTTTCCTTAATAAAAACCAAAATGATTAAATTTGGGAAACATAGAAATTAAGGGGGAAAATTATAATAATGAACTTATTTTTGTGTGGTAGAGGTTTTTATAGACCATTATTACCCTTTAAAACATTATTTGTTCATTTTTTAGGCACATTAGGTCAAGGATACCTCCCATTAATGTATTCCTTTTGATATTTACAAGAGTGTCACTCCTCCTCCATGATAAAAAGGTATCCCCTCCTCCCACTTCCTCATACCTATGAATACACTTAGAATCAACCAATATCTTCCCAAAGACCTCCTAAAAATACCTAACATAATCTTATAATCCTCCACTTTTGACTAAATCCATCTAATGAATCCCTTTGTTGCAAACTAAAAGGAGTTACCATATTATGAGGCAATATCGTTCCTTAAGATATTTAATTTTATTTACATTCTCCACCCTGTAAACTCTTTTTATTACTTGATTATATAAAAACACAATATAATAAATTTAATATTATGTTTTTATTCTTATACCTACACTAACCCCCACTTCCATTTAATGGGTAGGGATCTTACCATTTATGTGAATGGTAAATTACCACCTCGTGAAACAAAGTTTTTTTTCCTTTACCACCTCTCACAGTTGGGAATTATGATGGAAAGTATATTTATACATGAAAATATATGATATTATTTATTTATTTATTATTATTTAATTATTTTATATCACATTCAAATATAATTTCAATTTCTTGTAAATACAATTACATCATTTGTGGAAGTGTGGACCATTGCCACCTCAAAGCGATGTGACTCAATAACGCTATACATGGAATGTATAAATGATGGTTTTAATAAAAATATGTAACATTTATAACATAGTTATAATATTGTAATTATAATATTAATATTTATCATTCACTTTTCATTCTTTTATTACACCAAATAAATAAAAGTATAGTTCATGCGTATGTACAACCTACCATCTCCATGAAAAATGCACTTTATTTATTATCTACAAATATTTTGGAAAATTATAAATAGATCTTCAATTAATATATATGATAATTAAATTATTTTTTAAATTATAGAGATGATTAAATCATGATATATGTAATAGTAAGAACAAATAACAAGTCAAAACATACTTAAGAAAACTGGGAAATTAAAACCCAAAATAGTGAAAATAATGAAAGATTACTCACAAACAGGTAATAAGATACAATATAAAGATGATATATGATATTATAAATATTATTAAGTTTATTTTAAAAGTTAGAAACATATTTTAAGTTATTAATCTTTAGGATACATATAACACTACAAAATGAATGTTAAGGTAAGGGATTCTTGTCCCACTTTTCTTTTTTCTGAGGCATATGTCATTAACACCACTTACTTATTTTTTAGGGTGTACCTAATAACCCTTTTGATATAATATATCAAGAATTATTTTATATTAATGTTATTTAAATGTTTTATTTTATGATAATTACTTTTAGGTTTTCCAATTCATATGTTACGATAGTGGTAATGGATTTCATCTCAATTTACATTCCATTGAGACATATTTTTATTATGTACCAATTCACTTTTATATGGTGCATGTACTATACATTGACATGTTTTTTCATGAATATACTTGTTCTAAAGATATTATATATTTCATTTAAATCACATAGAATTATTATTTAAATTTTTCAAAGTGTTATGGTACACTTGGGAATATTTAATGATTATTTTTCCTCAATAATATTCTATTGTCAGCAAACCTTATTGTTACTTATCCTCCAGTGAGGTATTGTAGAAAAATATTTATTATTTAATAAATATGGATATTTAAAAAGGAACATTATTTATTTTATATATAATTAATTATTTGGACATTCAATACATGGTTTGGGGACCGTTTATAGAAATCCCTGTGGGTTGTGAAATGGTTAATGCAAGCCCCTCGATGCATCGGTAGTCTTATGAGATAAATCGGTTGGCCAAATCAGAATAGTTTAAACTATATCTTGTTGGTAAAGGAATCATGTTCTTGGGAAACATGATGTTTGATAATTAATAAATGTATTTATTGATAATTAATTTATTATTATTTATCCATGATATTTTTCCTCAACATATCTATAGATGCATTTCATTTCTACTTCATTTATTAAATGGATGGTGTATTAATTTTCATAGCTTTAAATATTGATATTGAATTTTATAGTTATTTTAATGGAATGTTTTAATAGTTATCTACTTTTCTCTGTTAATTTATTCTCATTTATTAATTATTGATTCCTCTTTACTAACCCTTATAGAGCATTTGAACTCACCCTTATTAAGTTTCATTTTCCCAAGTTATAATGAAGAAATATTTAAATAAATGTTCAAGGATGTTGTTTATTTATTTTTATTATGTATCATGGTTTTATTTCCTATATCCCAATACATTATGTGTATCATGTATGTAATATCTATTTCCAAGATTGTTAAACTAATCGGACCTTCGGGATTTGATTATTTCTAATCATACCAATGTATGAAAATAATTCACTAACTCCATAATTCTAGGGTTGGGGACTTACACTAATCCTTCTCTAAATTGTCTTTATTCCATGGATAGATATTCATCACATCAATTTGAATCTTCTTTCATTAATATAGTCCTTCAATTTCATCCATTATCTGGTATCCATCAAATTATTTTAAATATTTTTGAAATTACTCTCATCATCATCACTTGCCTTGAACATGAAGAAAAGTTCACAATCATCCCATATATATGGATAATCTTTTACCATGTATGGAAATATTTTCTAACCTAGAGAGGATATGTTTCCATTTATCATGGAAGTAGTACATTACCTTCAAATTATTACAACATATATTTACATATTTTTAGTTTCATAGAAGTATTTGTCATTGATAAAGAATGAAAATTACACATGGGATCCTCAAGAACAAAAATCATAAATTATTAAAAAGGAAAGGAAGTTAATTTAAGATGATTCAGGAAGATAATTCAAAATTTTCTTTACTTTATTTATTTAGGAATAAATATAGTGTATGATATTACATAATCTTCTAGATATTAAAGTGCACTAAAGGAATATCATTTCATCATTAGAAATAGATTCATTATATATATTAGAGGTTTGAAAGATTAAGGATTAACAAATGATAAAAATTGAAATATGGATCTCGTTTTATATACATATGTAAATTGGGATGAAAATTTAGATTATATAGGGTCAAAATCTAATGGATTTTTATTTTTGGGATAAAGGTATGTGTGTTTCTGCGTAAATAAGCAGAGTTCAGTGACCTTTAGTATTTCTGAAGAAGAATATATTATTGTAACTTGATAAATGACCTGACTAATACTGATAATGACTCAATTAGAGGATCTCAAGGAGGATTTGATGTTTCTTTTATTGGTGGTATAGTATAATCAAAGTGTTATCACTTTATCAATAAATCTATTTTGAAAACATCAATCAAAGAGAATTGAAATAAAAAGTATCACTTTATCAAGGAGTTGGTAGAGTAATTAATTATTAAGGTGGATATTTTTCCCACTAATTATAATATTGCTGATTTATTTACTATGAAACTACTAAAGGAATCATTTAATATTTTAAAGTAGATGATGGTAGTTCAACCTAATTCCTATTATGGATAAGGCATGGTTATTTCCTTCCCTCTCTCTTAATATCTGGATATTTTTTGTCGATGTAAAATAGAGAAAAAATAAATCCCATTATATTTATCGCTTAATGTTTTCAAAAAATGAAGAGAAAATTAATATGGGGTGAAAATCTGAAGATTTTTGTTTAAGCTAATGGTTTAAAGATCTCATATTTAAGGGGTCATAAATTTAGAGGGAATTTTAAATATGGTAATATATGAAGCCATCATGGTTGTGTGGTTTGTGAACTATTCTAACTGGTTTAGTGAGCATGTGTCAAAAAAAATTATTATAACAAGTTCAAGGAATCTTTTTTCAAAGTAAAAGAAAAGTTCCATTTTTTATGTATAAGAAAAGTTAAAGAAGTGGATGTAAGTCACTTTAATGGAAATCATGATATTATTATTAATTTTTCTTATTTCACGAACAATGTTTGATCATTCCAGATTATAATTATTTAATTATTAGTCAATTCTAACTATGATGAGTTAGAAGAGTTATTCATGTTCAACTGATTCCAATAAAATATAAGGGGTGAGATTATTGAGGCCAAGAGCCTTTAATGGGATATTTTGAAATATAAATTTTATGTTTATTTGGGAAATATATTCTGAACTAAGTATATATTTTTGAAATCAATATTTAAATTAGAATAAATATTTCATGATTATTTGTAAAAGGGGAGAAGATATTTGAAGAGAATGGAGTGGATTGGAAGTTGTATGGGATTTTATTTTCAATAAATAAATCATATTCAGACTCACATATAACAAAGTTTTAAATGAGATTTTATGGATATTAAAAAGATTACATGTGTTTGAAGGCTATTTTATGTTTTTTAGAAGAATTATTCATATTTTTGGAGTTTTTTTGATTTGGGGATAATATTTATAAATGTTATCAATACATGAGGTTAAATTTTCTCATACATAAGTGTTGATTTTCTCAATTAATATGGATTATGAATAAGAGTCACTCTAGTTTTGAGTAAAATGGATCAAAAAATTAGAAAATTTCTCAATACATACATGTAATTGTTCTCATATATTAAGGATAAAGGTCACTCCTATGATACATAAGTTTGGGTTTTTATATACCTAAAGGTTTATATAAGGTAAAATAAATACATATATTTTATTTAACTAATACATAAATTTCCCCCCAATTTTATATAATGTAAGATTTACTAATAAATTTTGATATGATGAAAATTAAATATATAAGTATTAATATGATAATGAGTAAAGGTCACCCCATAGATAAGTAAGGGTAAAATTTTATATAATTAAGGGTTAGTATAAGGAAAAAATGCATAAAGGTGGATATACATGTTATATAAGAGTGGATATTATGTAATCAAATATATTTGGTTTCCAAAATTTTCTATGAATTGAGTAGAATGGACTTGAGAATTAATTGAAATCTAACCACGTAGAAACTTCCTCTTAGTGATCTAGGTGACTTATATGGGATCAAAGATCATCCAAAAAGTATATTAAATAAATGAAATGTGCATAAAAAGGTTTGGTTTATCCAATGGATCTAATTTAAATGTGAATAAGTTGAGAAATATTTAAGGATCGTTCCTTGTTTGATTTTGAATTTTGAATTTTGAATTTGAAAAGCGAAGATTGTTGTTTCTAGTGGAGAATATAATTTTTTTACTATTTTGAAATTTTTGTATAATGGATTAAAAATATGAATATAGTGGAAATAAATATATTCAAAGAAGAGTAATTTTTTATGTTCAAGTAGAAGAGGAAGACATAGAATAAGAATTAGAATAAGTACAATGATAACTCAGTAGAAATATGACTTAGTTTAAAACTCATTTCTTGTTGAAAAAAATAAATCTGGTATTTTTTTGTGGTATCACATTAAAAAAGTATAGATACATCATTGTGTATCATCAGTTAAAGGATGAATAGTATTCATTCTATCTAGCGTGATAATTATAATGGATTGTGTGATCATGGTATTTTTAAATCATACAAATGATGTTGCTACTAATTTTGAGTGATGAACCTTGTGAAAAATTTGTTGTTTATAGCATTTTTGTAATTTATTTTCTATGATAGTTTTCTATTTATTCACATTAATAGGTGTTGAAGGTTTTTTTAAAGAAACATAAACAAGGAATTGAATTCACTAATTCACCCCCCCCCCAAAAAAAATTCTAGGTGAATTCTTGTTGCACATATGGTTTATTGTTTACTTAATAGATGGAAGAAACTTATTTCATCTATATTTAAATTATTTATAGCCTATAACCATTATTATCTCCATATATAGGATTTATTAAACCATTTCATTTGCAACATGGCCATTAACTTCAATATTCTTCTAATCAGATCGAGTGTATGCACCATTTTCACTAGGAGAGTGAAACCTGAAAGTCTAATATCTAAGAAAACCAGTATAAATGATAGAAAATAAATAACCATCCATTCCTTTAATAGTTTAAATCTCTTTCGATAAAATATGGGAATACATTTTCTGTCTACATAATTGATATGATTTTGGATTAAAAAAATTCAAAGATTGAATGAGGGTGGATCCATGAAGGTGAAAAGAGATCTAATAACAATTAAACAACCTTTGAGGATCTCATAACATAGAGAGTGGGGGAGAATTTTTTGTTATGATACTATTTTAAAATTTTTAGTGAATATAGATCATTGTCCTCATAAATTATTAGAGAGAATCAATCTAATGATTTGTTTCCCCCCATGTTCACCACTTTTATAGAAAACAAACAAAATAGTAAGTAGTTCCAATAATTTATACAAGGTTCACCAATTGATTTGAAGGCATAGTCCATGGTATGTAATGGGTGATACCCCCATAAACAAAGGTTGAATTAATTTTATCACAATCACTTAAAATGAAAGTAGTCAGATAGCCTTGAACTTTATTTGCAAAGTATCAATCGATCTATTATTATTTATTTTACAAAATTTAATAATGATTTTGATTTTAAATATAAAAAATAATAAGAAAAATTAAATTAAAATTCAGTAACACTAATATATCTCATTTTCTTTAGAGATTATAAACTCCACAAAATTTACAAAATAAGAGAGATGTTTGAAAAAAGTAATACTTTAACCACTAACTTGAGTGATTCTCCAAACCTCTGGAATTATGTAAACTTGATTTGATTCCAATAACATTCCAATCCGAATCATTGAGTCCAAGCCGAAGTTCTATATGAAATCATGCACACCTCCTTATATACAAGAGTCTTTCGACAAGTAGTGAGGGTATAAAACTTTCACAGGGATATGATACCCATGGTGATCATATCTATATACTAGAATATAACATTATATATATATAATTGAAATAATAATCATAATTAAAAATAACATAAAATGATGTGATAAAAATCCAGATCATGTCACCAAATGGACCCACAGTGGGGTAGTTCAACAAGAATAATAAGTATAACTAGAAATATAAATAAAATATATTATAATAGTTGTCCAAAGTTCATCCTAGTTTCATGTATATCCCTCGCTCAAAAATCATTAGCATCTTGGCATTGGTCCCTTTATTTTATATGGATCTCAGGTCATGATGTATACATGAACACCAAGATTCTTATGAAGGTTTTGAGTATAAACCCAGTAAGACACCTCAATGTGTCTTTTACATAAGTTCAAAAGTATAACAGGTGTATGAATTTTTAATAATGAAATTATCAATCAAGAAAAAATAAATCATGTGTTTAGTGGTCATGTGATAACCAATCTTCCATGAACCTCATTTGTATTTTTTTTGGCTCTATGCTAGAAGAGAGATGATAAAAGAAGTTGTTATAATGGGTCTACCATAAGGCCACCTCATATATCCATGAGTAGCAAAAAATTCAATGAGTCTTGGTTTGGGATAAAGTGGATTGAATCCTTGATTCAATAATAGGTCAAGACACAAGGTCATCATACCCTAGCCTCTGCCTTAGGTTAGTCCACATGGTCATTGTATCCTGGAACTAACATGGGTCAATCCATAAAGTTATCATACCCCCACACCATGTCTTGGTCCATCATTAAAATCATCACATGTCTCACATTCTCACCCTCTAATGGAAAACCAATTCATGATGGTACTCCTATTTTGTACTATCAGAAACAAAACCTCCAAATACCATAAATACACACACAACATGGAATAAAGCATAAGAGCACAATATATCATATCAAAAATGAGTATATGTATCCACACACACACAAACATATATATGATCAAACCAAATATAGGTTTAATGGAATATGCATGTACATGGATGTGATCAATATTTAACATGGATCTCAAGGTCTACACATATAAATACAATCATATCATGTTAGAAATCATATAAAATGGATCAATATGGTAAGGAACTTCTCACATTTAACACATCGATGTCAAATTACAAGACTCTATCGGGAATGATACCTATATCACATACCTACAAAACAAATATCTAGAATAATACACAATACATCAACATATAACCTCTAGGATTGTAATTCATGGATGTAATCATTTCATGGGATAAAATCCATATTAACTTACCAAAAGTGATTCACTATCAATGGTATATCAAGATCGATTCTTGAGAGTGGGAGTGATTAAAAATAGATCTAGATATGATCCTTCAATGATCCAAGTATTATCCATTATATGATAATAAAATACTTAGATATAGAAAATATAACTTACATCTCTTGTTCATTTTGAGAAAGAAATAGGGGATCTAGGATAAATGTGAAGAACAAAGATACAAAAAACCTCCTACCATGTATCCACATGATTCTACAATCAAGATCCTATGGATTTGGAGTAAAGAAGGATATAAACCACCAAGAATATACACTAGATTCCCCAGGATTGATATTTCTAGTAGTGGGGGGAACAATGAGAGGTTTTATATAGGTTTCCAGCTAAAAATCCAATTTTCATATTAATTAAAATTATGCACATGGTTTAGTTTCACAGTTTTCCATATGAGGATTTCACCTCTATCCCAGTATATATAGTTTTCTAGTAAAATTCACATAGTTATATTTAATTGTGTGAAAAACCTGATTTTCTCACTTCCATTCTCCAAACAACCTCATGGTTTCCTTGGGATAACCCCCCGATTTCCCATAATTGTGAGGAAACTATGCACCCCAATAAATCCCCTTAAATGATCCAAATCCAACCATAAGATACCTGATACATCACTTAATAAAATTATAACTCAAAAACACTTAAATGAGGGCTGAAATTCAAGAATAATGTTTCAAAAAAACTCTAGTATATTATAATATCCCCCTCTAATAGCTTCTCATCCTTGAGAACTGTCTATAGATTTACTATTAAAACAACTTGAGCCACTAAGATTAAATATTATATTCTTGTTCCCAAGTATCTCTTTAGATATGTCCATATTTTTATTTGACTCTGAAAAGTGGAACCATATTTCCTCACAATAATTTATCACTCTGGTCTAAGATCTTCACTAGGTGTTCTACAGATGATGCATCAATCTCCAACTCAATTTCCCTATAGTAAGTCACTTTTTCATGATCGGGCATGTACCTATGATTCTAAGACACATAGAACACATCATACATACCTAAATATTGTGTAGAATAGTCTAAATGGTAGGAAAATATCCCGATATTCTTGGTAATCTTGAAAGGTCTAACAAATATCAGTATTAGCTCCACTTTCATCTATAAATGTTGAAGCCCTATTTGAGGACACACCCATAAGAAATCCTAGTCACCCATAGTGAACTCCAAGGGTCACCTAATCCTATTTATTTAAATCTATTATAAGTGGTGATTATCCACTTATGGATCAACATCACCCTCTCAAAGGTCCATTGTACCAAACTAAGACCAATAATTGATGCCTCACTAGCCTTATACCAACATGGTAGTGGGAAACACCATCGAACATAAAGATCCTAAAAAGGTTCCACCTGAATTGAATCATTTAATTTTTTGCTTTATGAGAACTCTACTATTTTTCTATTATCATCTCGTGTTGCACTTATTTTTGGAATGCATGTCTGTAGTATATCCTCTAAAATCTAGATCTTCCTCTCTGATTTTCCATTAGTCTACAAATGATACATTGTATTTAGTTTCATCGCAGTACCCAAATCCTTCAACAATCCCTACCAAAAACAGAAGTTTAAATTCATGTCTCATCTAGATTTGATTCTCAAGGGATATCTATGCAGCTGTATAATATCCCATAAATATCTTTCCCAACTCATCAACAAAAAGGGTCTCTCAAATCATGAAGAAATGATACACTTTTTTAGTCAATAAACTATTTCCCAAACATAGTCACAACTCCTTAAAGTCCTAAGTAACTCTATCATGAATTCCATCATCATGTTATACCACTTTTACATAATCACCAAAAGTAACTAAAGTAACCCACCTATATGATGATGCCCATCTTTCACCCTCTGGTAGGTAACGTATCACGAATCAAAACTAAATATATCTCTTCTCATACCTAGACACTAAAATTAACATCAAATACCAGGTTACATCTTCATAGATCATGGATGAAATTCCCATTTTGAAGAATGAGAGCATTTCATAAAATCATGTCTTAGGGGAAATGGAACTAAAAATCTCTAATGAACATAACTCACATCATCATCATCTATAGTAAATCTTTGGACTGAACAATTATTCACTAAGAACTGTCAAATCACTACACGCTTAGTATATAACTCTTGGATGGAATTTAAACTTTCCATTAAAAAATACAGGATAAGTAAAGGGTGGAATTTAATAACTACAAGATCCACATAATCATCCACAATACACTCAACCATAAAACTCATTAAATGTTATTCCCCATACGAAGGACACTTTCTAAGATCCAACATCTCTGGTATCTTCTTGTTAATAGCATATGAAACAATATTTCTTTTCCTCAAAGAATAGGCCAAATCAAAGTTGAATGTATATAAAAACTCCACCCAAATCCCTTACTTATATTTAGATCCCATTGAGAGAAGATGTATCGAATGATATTTTGTTCTATGTAGATGATAAAACTATTAAATAAGTGATAATGTCACCAACACTACAGATAATGGAGCATATCTTCCAACTATATATCATGTTTTATGTAGTTCCACTCATTGGGTTGCATTTTACATAACCCATAATAAACTACTTGATCCATCTGTATCAACAAAACTCCTAAACCAACACATAAGGCATCACAGTAAACTACATATAAAATCATGTGCACTATAAGAATCAAGACTAGAGTTGTAATCAATCTTTATTTTGGCTCTAGGGAGGCCTCCTCACACTAAAAAAATCAGTCTAAATTATCCCCCTTCTTGGTGATATCTATTATTAGCACTGAAAATGGTATAAGTACTAGATGAAAGTCCAATAGTACCCCAACAAGACCAAGGAAACTATTAATATGAAACACATTCTGTAGACATTCCCCTAACATCACGACCTATACCTTCTCTGGGGGCACTAAAATCCCAACCCCTGAAATTCTAATCTAGAGAAACCATGCCTCCTAATTCCAAAAGTGACACTTTGAAGTTTTTTCATAAATTAGACATTCTCAAATAATACTCAATATAATCTCAAGGTGCCTAGCATGAATATAAAAAATATTAGAAAATATCCTGATATCTTCCATGGATAGAACTACGAAAGATTCAATATATCAATGAAAAATCATATTCATATGATCAATTAACACCACTAGAAAAATTTTCAATTCAAAAGGAATGAAATGTTACTCAAATAGTCCATATAATATCTTAAAAAATATATTGAGAATATCCTCCTCTCTGACAGACGGATGATGGTTCCCTGAATGAAGATCAGTCTTAGAAAACCATTGGGATCCTCATAATTGATCAAACGGATCATTAATTTAGTGTAAATGGTACTTGTTCTTAACTATTACTATATTCATATTATTATATTCCATATGGAGTCATATAATACAATCTTACTTCTTAGAAAACAACACCATATCACCCTAATAAAATGTTCTCTATTTTATCAATCACTTCAGCTTAAAATCATCAAATTTTTTCTTCAAGTCTTTCTACTATACTGGTGTCATATGATAAAGTGGAATTTAAATATGTTACACCATAGGTGTAATATGAATCTCAAATTTAATTCCTATGTCTATAGTAATACCTAATAATTCATCTAGGAAAACATCCAGATAATGAACCACCATTAGAAGGATGATAGAGGGATTTTGTTGACTATAATACAAGATCCAAACCTGATACTTACATTGTGATAGATCTAAGTAGGCTCAGGTCTAGTCCCGTCATTCCCACACTAAAATCCCAATCACAAATCAAAAAGACCATCTCTACACCATGCATGGTGAAATATATATGTCTCTTTTAGAAGATGATATAAGCTTGATAACTAGTCAACCAGTTCATTCCAAATATAAAATTTAAACTAGTAATTACAAATATTACGAAGTCCCACATATGTACACTACTACTAATAACTATGAGACACTTAGGAAATCCTTGAATATAGTTATCTTTAATTCCCAAGGGCGTCTTAAGAGAGAGAAACATAAAACATAACACAACCAGTTAATATTCACCAACAACGACATGAGCTGATATAAATGACGGGGAATCTCCTGTATCAAAAAAAATTAGATTGTGTGGAGGTAATAAAAACCATACCTTTAACTATATAATCTCTCTCTCCAATTATGACTGGAACATCCTCTACTACATACACTCTTCCTATCTCAACTCCATGGGCCTACCCATGAGGTTCATAACTCGCTTCGGTCCCTAAACTCTCTGGGGTCATGATGTAGTGTCTTGGACTCCAACCAAATCCCTAGGTCATGTCTCTATCTTTCCCTTTCCCTTATGAGATCCTATCCACAATGCCTTGATCCAAACTACTAAAGATGTCCCCTCTTTTCACATCCATGACAGTTGATATGTGGTCTTGGGAAATGTTTTTGATAATGTACACTTTCCACGTAGTTGGAACACTAGGGACTAGTACCTCCCATATAGGGGGATAAAATACCCTTATCTATTATTATATCCAACCAAAACCCTACTAAATCACCTTATCCTTCCTATTCTTAATACTAAAAAATAAACCCACTGTAAAATCAAATAACCCACTCATCACCCATTTAAGGATGAAGAGAAATCTATAGATTCATCCTCCTATACACCCTTATTTGTTATCAATGCATTGCTACACAACTCCAGGTTTTTCATAAAGTCAAAGTTTCTGGCCTTACACTTTAACTCTAGTCAGAGGCTGATCTAAAACTTCCTAGCCTTATGGACCTCATTACCAACCAAAAAAAAGAAAATTGTATTAACTCCACAAAATGAGTATATTAAGTATAAATTAACATTATCCACTATTGAATATTCTTAAAATTCTAGGTTCAAACTAGGTTTATCAAGTAGATAAATAAATTCTCAAATAAATACTCCTTTAATGCCTTCCATGTAAGACCATCACACTTACCGGCCTAGCCCATAGCACCCCCAACCTCCTGTTAAGTCCCTAAAGCATATAGGTATCCATATTCACCCTCTTATCCCAAATATTGTTTACCATGTTAAATATTCTATTCATAATTTAAATTTAGTCCCCAGTATCCTAAGGAAATCCAGTACCTTGGAATGCTGGTAGATACTGGATATAAATGTCTTGGGATTAGTAAAACATCAACTTATGGGTCAATGTTTCCTAAGAAAGCATAATATGTTAGACTCTGGGATAGGGTGGGTTCACTAACTAAACCAATGGAGTATTTTTAAGTGCATGATTAAGTGAATCCTTTAACATAAATTTTTTTGGAATAAGAACATCCTCCCAACTAGGAGAATTTTGGGATCTTCGGTGTCGAATATTTCTTTGAAATTTTAAATGAACATTTAGGAATCCTATAAAAACCTTGTTATAAGATAAACTTATGTATTTATAAGTCACATATATATTATTTCTATAGAAATTCATATCCTAGGAGATACTAAAACATGAGGTATAACCCTCTTAGTTTTACCACTGGCTCAAGCCTAGACCTTCGTAACAACACACTAGAGATAATCATACATATACAAAACATCACATCATGCGCATCTTCAACTAACTAATTCCAACACAGATATATTTTAATGCCTCAAAACATGGTTTCCTTGAGTTGGTGGGTTATTTTTTACATTGAATGGAGGATGTAAGATATTATATTCTAAGGATCAAGGTTAAGTAATCATCAAGAGACTAGATATATTATTTTACAATTAAACAACATAAAGTTATAAATATTTCTTTAATAATTATATCCTTTTTCAGACATAGTATTCCAGTTCCTTACCTAGGGAAATAGGAAACAAAGTAAAGGTGGTGAGATTAGATTCTCTATAAGGGAAATATGTACTGTAGAAGATAATAAATGATAAATATGGAATATTGAACATCTTGAGTGAAATTTAATCCATGGAAATTAATAAATAAGTGTAATCCTTGGAATAAATTGAAATGCATAATCTCATGGATAAAACAACAATATAAAATATAGGATTACATAATTATGGGAATCACAAACATATCATTGAGCCCTTAATCCAAGTTGTTATTGTTGAGAAGAAATACCAAAAGATAACACTGCATCATTTTTGGGTTTCTTGTGTTTGTTGACAATGCAGGTTTCCATGGTGAATTGTCGAGTTCCAGAGATGTTTTTGACAATACATGTTCACAAATGGACATGAAAAAGGAATAGAAGATCTGGAGATGGTATAAAAATAGAAGATACAAGGTGGCCATGTTTACGAGTGTTTTCCAAATTTTGGGGGTCCAAAATTTGGAGTTTTGTGAGCAGTACAAAATATGGATTTCCTTGAAGATCTCCTCAAAATATGGAAAAGGCATGAGTTTCATGAAGACGGGAATCATGATGTGGATTTCTCAAAGACATTAAGAATGTTGATGGTGTTCTTCACGATTACGACGAGCATCGCGAACAGTGGAGGTGAAGAGAATTGTGGTGAAGCTTTGCAGTGGTGGTGTGAAGGAATTGACCGCACGCTCCACGATTATGATAAGATCTACGATATGAAAATTTCTGTGGTGCTTCGTGATATAGAGGGAATTTCAACGAAATTTCAGAGCTTTGAGATTTGAGCTAACATGGCGCTTACTTTGAATGAAAGGTTTGAGGGTCGGTGGAATCACCTATGAATAGACATCCACCCCCTCGAGAGAAGTAGAGAGTTTTCAAAGAAACATTTGTTTCTATTGAATCATGAAGGAGGTTCGTGGAGGCAGTGTGCTTTGAGAAATATAGGATCTTCTTGGTGGCTAATCTAGCTCTACAAAAGGAGTGATATTCATGTTGGCTTAGTGAGCTTTGTGAAGGAAGTCTCTTTCAGATGGCTTGATCTCAATGACAGCCTAAGATATGCGATGGATTGATATTTGTGAAGGTCTTAGATCTGCGAAGTAGTGTGATACAAAAGGTAGTGAGCTCTACTAAGGTGTGTGATTTGCGAAGAGGTAGGGACATCGCAAAGGCTTGTATGAGCTTTGAAAAATTGGGAGATTCACAAAGTAGGGTGCTTTGTGAAGGTACTTCCAAAGTTTTTTTCCCAGTGATCAGAGGAAAAGGGGTATTCATTAGTGGATGAAATTTGGACATCAACAGAGTATCTATATATAATTGAAGATTTATTCATTAGTGATAATGAAGAGACCTACAAGTCTATAAACTATGACTGGATCCCTTCCAAGATTAGTGAGTTAAGGAAGAGGAAAAAATTTGTCCTTTCTATCGGCAGTGAGCTAGTGAGAGAAAAATATGGAGTGACCCTTGGGAAAGTAGTGAGATGACCCTAAAAATTGTAAAGGTAGTGAGCATGTGCGTAGAAGTGATCTAGCATGAACATTATTGGTAGTGAGTTTTAGTGGATTTGGTACAATGGTACATCAGTGTTTCATGATCCTTGGACATAGAACAGTGAGGTTGAACCATGTAAAAATCTATGTGTCTACCTTAATTCTTCCTTAAATTGCATACAAAGCATCATAATCAGATAAATAAGAAAATAATTGATCATAATAAACACAAAAGTTTAAACAAAGTGACCCTTGTAATAAAGAGGACAAGATCTATGTGGGAAATAATAATTTAGAAAAATAATTTACATACCCTGATTAAACCCCCCACCCCCCTCAGGGTATTTAGGCCCCTTTTGGTCCTAACAATTGGTATTAGAGGGATGGTTGTTTTTATCAAAAAAAATTCTTTGACTTGGTTAAGATGATTAATGTAGTTAAAGATTCAATATGTTTTTATATTGGTGTGCCATGGAAAAGGAAAAAACATCAAAGAAGAATCAGAAGTCATATGGTATTCCATAGTGTGGAAGTTTTTATGAAAAAAGTGTGATTCAACTAAAGGAATAAAATAGATTTTTTAAAGAAGGATTTGATGAATCTGATAGGGAAAAGATATATTCACTCAATAATGATGTAGGAATGGGTGAAGTACTAGAAATTCATAGTGATTCTAAAGATACTTATGATGAATAAGTTTCAAGAATGATGCCACTAGTAGATGATCTCGACATGACAGATGAATTGGATCAGAAATTTAAAAAATAAATTAAATGTAAAGATATCCAGGTCTAGGTACTGGAAATAGAGGTCAAAAAGCTAAGAGGCTTAAATCAAAGGCTTATTGACGTGGCTACTGATATGAGGGAAAAAAATGATTCCCAAGCTGATGAACTGAAAACAATTTCTATAGAGATAGAAAATGTCAAAGTTATTGTTAAGAGAAAGAATATAAACTTAGATGAAATTAAAATTTTGAAAATAAAGGATAAAAGTGATATGGTAGATAAGCTCACACAAGAACTAGAATATCAGATGAGTATTGGAAATATTATTAGAAGGTAACTTAATGCTCAACTTGAATCAAGAGATAAAAATAATTTCCAACTAAAGGAAGAGCTAGAGTTAGTAAAGAAATAAATAGAGAAATTTAATTCCAAAGGGAATCCAAAGTTAAAGGATTCCTTACACTTACTATTTTATTATCCTTAGGTAGGTGTTGATGAAATGAAATCCAAATATGCTACTTCAGAGGAGAAGCATGAAAGGATTGTATCATCCTGAAGGCCATCCATTTTGGGAAAATTTGGAATTAGATATGATGATCCCACTCTTATGTATGATAGGAAAAGATAATTGAAAATATCCAGTGATAATAAAAACTTTTTAGGTGCTGGAGATTGATCTAAAAAGTCTTTTATAGGAAGCAATAATAGCATGTGCTATTTTTGTGGGATTCATGGTTATTCATCTAGCTTCTCTTCAAAGGCTCAGGAATATATTTCAGGCTATGAAAATAGAAACTTTATCAAATTTTAGAATAAGAAGATA
Organism: Viscum album; assembly: GCA_963277665.1. NCBI lineage: Eukaryota > Viridiplantae > Streptophyta > Magnoliopsida > Santalales > Viscaceae > Viscum > Viscum album. The sequence goes on along the minus strand of OY728119.1, from coordinate 278,280,502 downwards.
TATCATGAGAAATAAAAAAGAAGAGTTTATTAGAGGAAAGCATTCATTAGATACTATTATTGTGGAGGAATGGGACACACCATGAATATGTATCAGGAATCTCAAGAGCTCAATATTAGAGGAATAACTCAAGCTGCATCAACATATCGATATAGAAATGATGAAATGAGTTATGCATTTGATGGATAGTGTTTTATAAGTTTTGTTTATGGGAACTAGGAAATACATTTCCGTAAGAAGAAGGAAATAAATTAAAAGGAACTCATAAGGATATTATTGACTCCAGTGGTGCATGATAAGAAATTAGGCACTGGAAGAAAAGGTGGTAAGTTGAAAAACAGACATATAACCTCATGGAAATCATAAGGATCTGAAAGAAAGGTGTATCACTCACCTTCTCTATCACACTCAAAAAATATCTTGTGGTAAAAATGTGAAAAAACCTGGAAGATTAAAGAGAGATATACTCTATCTGTGAGTTTGAATAATGCACATTCAATGGAGAACTCACCACTAGTTTAAAACAATGTCATGGCATAAATATCTAATAAAATAAAGATGAAACAGTATGTATTGAATAATTCTCATATCGTGTGCCATAGAGAGAGGTGGAGAAAAGAGGAAGATCTGTGTAATGGTGGGAGAAGCAAGGGAAGATGACAAGAAGAGAGATTCCTACTCAGAGAAGGAGTCAGGTGAAGTGGCATTTTGGTGAAACATCAAAGATAGAAATGTGTACCGATGGGATTAAACCCAAAATTATGAGAAATTCAAAGCTTGTAGAATCTACATATCAGAAAAAGACTCATCATGTGGGTAATGAATGCTTACTTATATGGCCAGAGCAGTTGAATTTGGCTAGGCAACTAGAAGAAGCAAGGAAGGAGTGTGATTATTTTCAAGAAATAATCAATGGGTTGACCCTTCAGGATCAACCAAAATCCTCTCCTTGAGAATTTTTGAAGAACATGTCTCCCTATGTATAAAAATGTTGTTAACTGATGATTCAATTATTTGAGGTTCAATGGGAGATATGATCTAAGGGGAAGTGGCATCAAAAGATGAAAAGTAGTGATGTGATTTGATCCAGAATTTCAACTAATTCAGATCAGTTACCATAGCTGGAGAAAGAATATGGTATATTTCCATGAAAAGAGTTAATGTTATATAGAAGCTTGAGACATGATAATGAGAATGATTATGGGTCAAAACATTGGTCCCAACAATAAGAAAAGTTTCACAACAAAGGCAGAGATCTCTATATCCAAAATAGATGCAAGATCTCAATGGGATATAAAGGATGTTTGTTGGAAGTTATGAAGTGGTAAGAGACTTAGGGGGAGTAGAAGTGTAAAATTATAATTCTGAAAAAAAATAGATAATGACCTTGAGGAAGTCAAATCTAAATTAGTATGAAAGTTTATGATCCCAACTAAAATTGACATGAAAGTTATAGTTGGTAATCAGATAGTTGTAATGCAGACATGGAAGATAAGGACTCTACTACAAGCATTGAACTTAGTACAAGTAGAGCCTAAATTCTTTGCTAATGCAGCTGAAGATGAAAAAATGGGTTCAGGCTATTAATGAAGATCTATATCCGATCGGGAGGAATCAGACTTGGGAGATTGTTTTGAGGACAGCAGATAAAAATATCAACGGGACTAAATGGGTCAATCGCAACAAGATGAATGAAGATGGGATAGTTATTCAAAACAAATAACGACTAGTGTGAAAAGGATACTTCTATATAGAGGTAATAGATGTTGATGAGTCATTTTCACCAGTTGCGAGGATGAAGACAATTAGATTATTCTTAACCATTATAGTAAAATGGAATTTCAAAGTGTTTCATATGGACGTCAAATCTAAATTCTTGAATTAAATTTTGTAGGAAGAAGTTTATATCGAGAATCTTAATGGTTTTCTCATTCACGAGGATGAGAAAAAGGTTTTTCGACTGAAGATGGTGTTTTATGGGATGAAACAAGCACCAATATCATGGTACTCGAGGCTAGATTAGTATTTGAAGAAGCTTAGTTTCCTGTGTGGGGGAGTTGATTACAATCTCTATTTCAACAATAAAAGAAATAAAAGGATGATGGTGCTAGTTTATGTCAACGACATAATATTTGGAAGATCGGATAAAGCTCAGTGTAGAAACATTTCTGAATTCATGAAAAGTGAGTTTGAAATGTCAATGATTGAGGAACTGACGTTTTTCCTTTGCTTACAGGTGACACAAGGAAGCAATGGCACATTAATTTCTCAATCCAAATATTCCAAGGAGGTTTTGAGAGTTTTTTGAATGGAAAATTCAAAGGATAGGAAGACTCTTGTTGATACCTGGATTAAATTATCGAAATATGATAATGTAATGGCAATTAATATCACAGAATACTGGCAGATTATTTGTAGTTTACTGTACCGGACAACGAAAAGCTGATATTTGTTTTCCATAGGCCAAGCAGTGGGATATCAAATTAATACCATGTAAATCCACATACTTGTAGTGAAAAGAATAATTCATTATATCAAAGGAATTGTAGATTTTGGTTTGATATATAATGACAAATCTAAGCAACAGCTGTTGGGATATACAGATATAGATTGGGCCGGTTTAGTGGATGATTGGAAATCAACGTCAGGAGGTGCTTTCTATCTTGGTGGATTGTGTATTTCTTGGATATGAAAGAAGAAATTTTTCATTTCATTAAGAACTGCAGAAGCTGAGTTTATTATGACCACTAAATCATGCACATAGTTACTATGGATGAAGTAGCATCTTGACGATATGGGATTAGAAGTGAAGTCTCTGATCAGAATCCAATTTAATAACTCAAGTTCTATAAATCTCATTAAAAATCTCATCCATCACTAAAGCATAAATAAAATTGAGATAAAGTATAATTTTATCAAGGATAAGGTTGAATAGGGAATAGTGAAGTTAGAGTGTGTGAGTATAGAGCTACAGGTTATAGACATTATGAAAAAGGCATTACCCAAGGATACTTTTGAGAGGCATCAACTGGCTCTAGGAATTTAGTTGACTCCCCTCACTTGAAAAAGTGTGGTTGTGACCCCCCCCCCCCCCCCCCCGAGGTATGGTGTGTTTTTCTCTATTGTGTTAAAAAATTTCTTTCAAATATCTCAGACCAAAGAAGAGTGACCATTGGGTTTTTGACAAAGGGGGAGAAATAGTGACTCTTCAAGGGGAGAAACTGTGGCTAAGGAAGGGAAAAGATGTCTTAGTCAAAGATACAGAGAGAAGCTGACAAGTAGAGAAGCGATATAGGGGTAGAGTATTAAATCTGATAATGATTGAAGTGATTGATCAAATATTAGATATCATGATAGCTAAGGATTATGATAAAAGCATAAGATTGAAGTTGGAATAGTGTGAGGAGGTTTCCAGCGATCAATAATTGGTATTAGTTTAGAAGTTGGTATCAGTTTGGTGTCAATAGTTGGTGTCTTAAATGAAGTGATTCATTGATGAACCTTTCATAATACTATAGTTTCTCATTCCGAACATTGATCATGTGGGATTAGAGTATGTGGTGAGTGAATATTTGTTTTCTATCTGAATCGCAGGAGTTGAAGGATGGTAGATGATGAAAGGACACTCAGTGAGGTATCAAAGTGTAGAAATTCATTCTAAGAAGAGTTTTCAAAAACCCAAAGGGCGAGATTTTTGGGGGAAAACCCCCTAAAGGTAACATTACATCATTTTTTGGGTTTCTTTTGTTTGTTGGAAATGCTGGATTCCATGGTGAATTTTTGAGTTCCAAATATTTTATTAACAATCCATGTTGACAAAGAACCAAGAAAAATGAATTGAATATATGAAGGTAATATAAAAAGAGAAAATACAAGGTATCATTGTTTTTTAGTGTTTTCCAAATTTTTGGGTTCAAAAAATTTGGAGTTTGGTGAGCCTCATGAAATATTGATTTCCTTGAAGATCTCATCAAAATATGGAAGAGTAATGAGTTTCGCAAATATGAGATTCTTGATGTGGATTTCGCAAACACATGAAGAATGTTGACGGTGTTCTTCGTGGTTATGACAAGCTTTGAGAAAAGTATAGGGGAAGAGCATTGTGGTGAATCTTTATGATGGAGGTGTGAAGGAATTGATGGAATTATCCATGATTACGATGAGATCTTCGATCTGAAATTTTCCTTGGTGCTTCGTGATATAGAGGGAATTTTGGCGGAAATTTAGGAGCTTTGCGATTTGAGCTAACATGGAACTGACTTCGGATAGAATATTTGAGAGTTGGTGGATCTCCTATAAATATACCTCTACCCCCTCAAGATAAGTACATAATTTTCCAAGAAAAATTTGTTTTTATCGAATCACAAAGGAGGTTCGCAGAGGCAGTGTGCTTTGTGAAAGATAAGAGCTTAACGGTGGCTAATCTAGCTCCGTGAAAGGAGTGTGCTATGTGTTAGCTCAGTGAGATTCATGAAGGAAGTTTCTTTGTGACAGCTTTAGCTCTTCTATAACCTAATATCTATGAAGGATTGAGCATTTCAAAGGTTTGAGCTCTGTGAAGAAGTGTACTCTATGAGGCAGTGATCTCTGTAAAGGTGTGTGCTTTGCGAAGAGGTAGGGACTTCGTGAGCGCTTGTTTGAGATTTGTGAAATTGGGAGCTTCACAAAGTAGGGTTCTTGGTGGAGGTATTTCCAAAGGTTTTTTCCCAATGATCAGAGAAAAAGGGGTATTTTTCAGTGGATGAAATTTGGAATTTAATTGAGCATCTAACCATAATTGAAGATATATTCATTAGTGATAATGAAGAGACCTACAAGTCTATAAACTATGAATGGATACCTTCCAAGAGCAGTGAGCGATAGAAGAGGAAGAAGGTTATCCTTTCTATCGATAGTGATCCAGTGAGAGAGAAACAGGGAGTGACCCTTGGGAAATCAGTGATATGACCCTAAACATTGTAAAGGTAGTGATCATGGGCATAGAAGTGATCTAGCACAAACATTATTGGAAGTGATATTTAGTAGATTTGGTACAATGGCACATAGTTTTTGTATGCTCCATGTACATAGCCTAGTGATGGTGAACAAAGTAAAAATATATGTGTCTACCTGCTTGCTTCCTTTCATTGCATACAAAGAATCATCATCAGATAAAGAAGAAAATAAGTGATCATAATAAACACACAAGTGAAAACAAAGTGACCCTTGTAATAAAAAGGTCAAGATCTAGTGGGTAAGGCCGAATTTAGAAAAAGAATTTCCATACCCCGATTCACCCCCCCCCCCCAGGGTATTTAGGCCCCATTTGGTTCTAACAATTATACATAAAGGGTAAGGATTCTCTCATTACCCTATCTTAGTTGTCCAATGAGACCTACCAGTGCACTAAGGGTCTATATAATTTGAGATCCCTTCTATTATATAAGTTTATAGTGCACTCCATCTAATGAATATAGGTTGTACATGGAATAATATTCAAGGCTGATCTATATAGAAATTCATGGAAAATTGTTCCAATAAAACTTATCATACATGATCTTACCATATAGAAAAATAGATAATACAATTCATAAAGTGATTTACCATGTTAATTAATTAATAGGAATGTATATGTGGATTCCCACAAAATATATAATGTATAATTATGGATTCATAGTTTTTAAAAGGTACCAACATTAAGTTATATATATGAAATTATAGCTAACAGGTACACATCATGATAAAAGATTTTCAATGTGTTTAGAAAATTCTATTTGAAATAGTAGGATACTAAATAAAAAATATATTATAAACCCACATATAAATACTACATTTTGGTTAATAAAAATTATGGTATTTATCTATAGCATATCCCTCAGAAGTGTCAAACTAGGTGTGCCAAAATGGACCATTTATCGTGCACTGGGATGATGACTGGGATATACCCATCCAACTATTTTTGGGATTATTACCCCTAGATTAATCTGATAAAAAATCATACCCACTTGAAGTTTCTAGATGGGTATGTATTTTTTTAGATAATTACACACTTTTCACTTAACAAAAGTATAATATTTTTATGCCTATTAGGTGATTTAAACATAGTAATGGCTTATGAATTGGGGATAATGTGAGTGAAAGGAATGATAAAATGGGTTTCAGGTATTAATATCAAAACATAAAATGACATAAATATAGTAATGGGATGATAAATTTTTTATTAAAAGGGATATGTTGATGGTAATGTAAATAGGAATTGTAGAGAGTGAGAAAATCCACTCTTACATCGGTTTGGTAAAATCTTATAAAAAGGGTATAAATTAATGGTTATGGGTAATGTAACGTTGATAATGTCTCAAAGGGGAAATAATAATGTGGAAACATAGAGAGTAATCATATAAAATGGATGTTTCAAAGAGATTTCAAATATGTAAATTGAAAAAAACATTAAGAGAGAGAAATAACAACCCTTACCTCTCATGAGATTCTTAGATTGAAATCCAACATGATATCCAACAAAACATTTCAAAAAATAATGAGATGGATAGGGGAGAGAACCCTTAAGAGGGAAATGCAGAGAGAAATTTTAATTTTTTCTATAATAATGAGATTAGTTGGTGGGTATTTATAGGTGTGGTGAGTGGATTTTCACATAATAAATTATTAATTATTTTATTATTCCACTTTATTTTCCTGTTCCACTATTACAATTGTTATGTAAAACCATCCTTAATTATTCACTAAAGTATTTTTTACAAAAATATTAATAAGTCACAAAACAGGATGGAAATATTTTTGCTTACATAAATATTATTTTATATATGTTATATTTACCTTATTTTGTAGTATTTCACTATTTATATTATATTTTACTATTTCAAAAAGAAATTATCAAATTTCACCCCTTGGGTAATTTATATTTCCTAATTTAAAATATGAAATCCATTTTATAAAATTCAATCTCTTATTATATGCATTTTACCTTATATGTTAGGTTGATAAATACATCAAAATTAAAGTACACAGGTATTCATCTTTTCAATTTCTTAAAAAATTATAATATAATATAACCCAAACCCTAGATATATGACCTATAATCACACCAATATATTATCTAAGTATAAGGTGTGAAATTTTTCGGATTTCATGTGGTGTTTAATCTAACACTGATCAGATGGTGATTTCCACTAACTTGAACTTCTTATATTGATAATTCAACTCTAACTTCCCTTGTTAGAGTTCTGCTTGGGCTTGGTCAAGGGAAAACCTGAGTGATGCTACCTCCTTAGAAATATTTGAATAATTTACTTCATAAGGGATGTTCTAAATGGTTGAATCCATATTTCTACCCTTCTATGATAATTTAAAATAATCATTTACCTAAATATGGACTAATTATAATGGTCTGACCGTAATCATTATACCACCAACAACCATAATGGCCAATGGTCAAATAGACCAACAATAATATTAACTAATTGAAATATTGACAAATTTTTATACATACCAATAGTAATATATAATAATATTCTATAATACCCAATGGTTATATTAATTTTCACATATACATTCCATCATCTAAATACCTTCATAAAATTCTTTAAATTCTTACACCATGTCAATTTTAATTATTTCTGTTTTCTTATTTATAATAATTCAGCTTGTTTACTTATTATTATTTTTTCAGTATGATCCATTGGATTAAAAGATTATGGTTTTTCAACGCATTGTTACATGATTTATGGTTCCAGTTTTAACTTCTATTAAAAATTTAATTACATGGGATTATTTTATATCAAAATGTTTAGTACTATTATAATGAAATAATAATGTGTTAATTGTGTAACAAAATCATGATGAAATTTTTATTTACTATTATAAAATCTTGGGTATTACATTCCCCCCTTAAAATTATTTTTTCCTAAAACGTATAAATTAGTCTAAAATATATGTGGATATGACTTTCTCATAGAAATCCATGGATCCCATGTTGCCTCTTCTATAATATAATCCCTCTAAATGAACTTCACCAGATGAGTAGTTCTATTTCATAGAACTTGTTCCATTATATCAATAATCTAAATCATCACTTTCTCATATGATAATTATGGATCCAACAAAACATAACTAACCTTTAAAACTCGGGTTTTATTTGGAAAATACTTCCTCAGAAGTGGTATATGGAAGACATAATGAACTTCGGATAAGTTTGGTGGCATCACCAAATGATATGTCACTGCTCTTATCCACTCCAATATTTAAAAAGCCCAATATATCTTGGACTAAAATTTTCTTTCTTTCTGAATCTCATGAAACTTTTCCCTAGATATATCTTCAATAATTAATAACCTTGTACTTTGAATTCAAGATGGTTCCATTGATTATTAACATAACTTTTAAATATACTTTAGGGTTCGTTATATATGCTTCTATATATATCATACCTTCTTAGTTGTATCTTTTATAATGTTATGAACTAAATATTATTTTCTCTGAATTCATCCCAGAACATAATAATTTTAAATCTCATTCCATACAAGGATTTATACTATTCCATATTAATTTCATAGTGGTAAATATTATTTTATGAAAACTCCATTATAGGTAGATAGTTAACCCAACATCCTTTTAAATAAATATAGCATGACCTTAGCAGGTCCTCAAATTTCTCCATAGCTTTTTATACTTCCAATATATTTAATGGTGATATGTTATGCTAAGATTAATCTTTATATTTAAATACTTTAGAATAATCCTATGAAAAATGTATGTTAACCAAATTTCATGATTAGAGACTATCGATAGGGAGGTTCCATGAAGTCTTACAACTTTATTTATATACAACATTGCAAGATGGTTCAAAGAGAAATATTCTTAAACTGTAAGGAAATGGATGGATTTGTGAGATGTTCAACAATAAACTATACAGAATTATTCCATTTAGATGTATTAGGAAGCCTAGTTATGATATCCATAGTAATATTATCCCACTTTAATTATGGTATTGGTAGAGGTTACATTACTCTATTAGGAAGTTATCTTTCAAAATTCACCTGCTAGAATACTAAAAATATTTCACTATAACCTAAAATTTATCTCTTCATATTTTCCCACTAGAATTGATCTTATATATACCTAGAAATATTGGTACTACCAGTATGTATAGAAATTTTTGGTCCATGAGCTTGATCCAACATGTCCTTCTTCAACTCAGTTACATATGGAACACATAACCCCTTACCAAAACATAAAACTTCATCGTCACCAATATTTAACTCGAGTAATATACCATTCATCACATATCACATTTTCTCTTATATAGATTTATCACCATTTTAATCATTCTTAATCCACTCTAATAAAATGTTGGGTGATTACATGGAATAAAAATGATGCTTCACCTTATATTATAATACCCAAGTCCATATATACTAGGTCTTTATGAATTTGATCATTCTTAATACTCATCATGGATAATGTGTCATAGTATTTTCTACTAAAAGTATCATACCCATTTTTAACTTTTCTCATATTATGATGGATTGAAAAGTCACAATCCTTGATTATTTCTAACCATATTTATTTCCTCATATTAAGATACTTCTGAGTGAATATATATTTCAATATTTTGAGGTATGTTTATAAATCACATTTATCTCCATAGAGGTAATGTATCCATATATTCATAGAAAATATTAATATTTATAGTTATAAATCATTATTCATATAGTTAATCTAATGTATTTTCAATTTTCTTGTGGTTTAGGCCACTAATCAATCAATTTTAAATAAAACACTTCCAATTCATTTACTTGATTCATCGTTGTAAATCAAAAAGCCTTCGTTATGTGATGGAAGAGTCAAAATAGGTCCATTCACCAATATCATTTTTAATTCTTCAAATCTATCTTCACATTCCATTATCCATGTGAAATTTAACCCCTTATAGATTAGATTGGTTAGAATATTAGTCAATCGAGAAATTATTTCAACAAAATGTTGAAAGTGTCATGTTAACCCAAGAAAACATTATATTTCTGTCATTCTGGTGAGTCTTGGCCACTAATTAACAACCTTATTATTTGAAGGTTCAATAGTTATACCATCCTTAGACACAATATAACCATGGAAAGAAACTTCTTGAATACAAAATTCACATTTAATAAATTTACCACATAATTATTTTATCCTAAACAACTTAAGAAAATTCATAAATGAGTATCATATACCTCATAATTCATAGAATATATAATAATTTCATTAATAAATGTCACCACAAACTTATCATGATAGTCTTTGAACACTCTATTCGTTAATTCCATAAACATGTATGGTGGGGGTTTTAGCCAAAAATTCCTTAATATAAACTCATAATGAACGCACTTAATATGAAATATTGTATTTGGAATAACCTTATTTGTAACATTATCTTGATGGTGTCCAAAATAAAGATCAAAATTTTAAAACAATTGAGACCCTTGAATTTAATCAAATAGTTAATCATTATAAGGTAGTGGATACTTTTTATTTAGATTTATTCCATTGATTTCCCTATAATTGATGCATAATATCATTGTCTCGTCTTTTTTCTCACAAACAACATAGCTTCTTCTCATGGAGAAACACTTGGGAGAGTGAACGCTTTTTCACATAATAATTGTATTTTCATCATATACTCAAATAAATACATTGGATCCATCCTATAAGGTGTCTTAGATATCTACATTTCATCAGGGATTAGATAAATAGAGAATTCAACTTCTCAATCATGGGGTAATCTAGGTAATTCATTAAGAAATACATCAATAAATATTTAGTCAATCGACACCTCCTCTGTTCTCTTAATTACTTACCCATTATAGATGTAATTCAATCCATATCATCACCAAACATTTAATTTAGTTGAGATACAAGGGGTGGTTGAAGAAAATATTCAAGTAATGACATCTATGTTTGCAAAACAAGTAGTTCCTTACTTACCTTTCTAATTCAATCTTTTTTCCCACTATAATAAATTCATTCTTTATAATTTGAGATCCAATCTATCCCCCAAATTACATCAAAATCCACTATAGAAAATATTATATTATTTTCATTTAGAAAAAACCCTTTCACCATTATTTGAACAACCTAGTGGACATTTATTAATCATAGTACCAATTAGTGTTTTAACTGATAAATCATTCCTTAGTGTAGTATGGGGGATTAAATATTCATTTCAAACATACAAGATAAAAATTAAGGTGTACATATTAAATAAAACATTTTATTATCTAAAATTGAATTTTTAATCAAAGTAATAGCTATCACATCATTTCGAGTATCAACATTAGTTGATGTTATAGAAAAGGACCCTCCAGGATTCATAGTCCTCTTCTGTGGAAGATTCCCTTAGTTCTTAGGGAATTTAATAGATTAATTAACCATCTCTTAATATTTGAAAAATTGTACATTGGTTTATTACCTCTTTCCTTTAAAATAACCAACATCATTTTCTTAATCTTTACACTTGTATCAAACTCCTAGGACTTTTAAGAAATCACATGTGTGTTTCTTCACATAGTTATTGCATGTTGTAAAACACACCCTTCCATTATTTTCCTTTATTGATTATTGGTTCTTGGACATACACTTATTCTATTCATTCCCTATAAAATTAAAGGATTTATGTAACTCATTCCCATTATTGATTTCACGTTTTACTATCTCTTCATATGTCGAAAAGTTTATAGATACCAAGGATCTTCTAATACTGTAATTTGAACCGTGAAAGAAGAAATCAATCATTCTTTCAAGGTAGAGTATATAATCCAAAACATACCTTGATAACCATTTAATGTTTACCTAATAATCAGCCACTATCTCTTCTTATTTTTTTATTAAGATCAAAAAAATTATTTTTATCTTTGAATAACGGTCTTTTGTAAAATATTTTTCTAGAAAAATCACAATGAAATCATTCCATTTCATTCTCTCAATCACATTTATTTCTGTAGTATTTTCAATTAAGGACCACCATTGGTTATCATCTCCTCTTAGATGATACATATCCATAATGACATTATCCCTCTCTAAGAATCTAAATTCTAGAAATATTTTCTTTATAGACTTAATCCATTATTATACCTCTATAGAATTAGGGGATCCAATAAAATGTGGATGTTGTTGAATCATAATGTTATCCACATGGTTTATCTCTACAGAGGGGAAAATAGTTTCTCCATGTTTTCAAGGATGTTTTTTCTAACCTGGTTCAATTATCCCCAAATAGTCATAATTTTATTAGAATAAATATTTACTCCATTATCCTGATTATTATGAAAATCATCAGATTATGCATCATTATTGTCCTATTTTCTGATGCTTTTTCTATGTACCATTATCTAGGAATACTTTTATCTATTAAAAATTAAACCTATTACATAATTTACCAAAACAATCTATAATAATCTTTATAATTTATCTAGTGGTAAAATATAAGTCATATACCTTTGTTCTCCTAATAATAATTCCAGATGTTTCTACTAAGAATTCCTCTGATACCAACTATAATACCCTAATCCCTGATTTCCTAGAGATGGTGGGTTATTTATTACATGGAAAATAGAGTATAATATATTGTATTTTTATGATCAAGTATTTTTAGTTCTCAAGATACTAGATACATTACATTAAAATTTTACAACATAAAATTAAAGTTTATTATTCCATAATTCTATCATTATTAAATCATTTTATTACAAAACATTGCCTAGGTGAAATGGTAAACAAAATTAAGGTGGGGAGCTTAAATTCTTTGTGAGGTAAAAATGTAAAACATAAACTAAAAAGGGATAAATATTTCATAGGTATCATTATGAGTTAAATTGAGATCATGAAAATGAATACATAATTGTAATAAAAAGAAGAAATATAAATTCATAATCACATGTATCTCAAAATCATTTTAAATATGTAATTGCATAATGTTGGGCATCATAAACATATCGTGAAGGGATTGTTCCAAGACATTATACATTAAGGTAAGGAAAATCCCATTAACATGTCTTAGTTATCCCAATGAGACCTACCAGTTCACTGAGGGGATATATAATTACTTTTCCCACCTGTCACATAAATTTCCCATTCATTCCATCAAATGAGTATTGGTTATACTAGGAATATTTTTCAAAGTTTAACAACTTATAAATATGTTGCACATTTCCCAAATGAAACTTATCATACATGATATTCCCGTGTGAAATAATAGATAATATGGGTAATAAATATATTTCCCAGTTAATGAATTAATTATAATTCATATGTTAATTACCTCAACACATATAATTAATAATAATGGATTCATTGTTTTCAAAACAATCCTAGAAGAAGTGATTTATATGAAATTATATCTATTGGGTACTTGTGAAGATTGAGTATTTTCAACGTGTTTAAAAAATTATATTTTCAATGGTAAGAGACCAAATTAAAAAATATATTATACACTACTATATAAATAGTAAATTTTGGTTTATAAAAATATGATATTTATTCATAGAATATCCCATGGGAGTGTCAAACTAGGTTCTTAGTAAGGGCTCATTCACCATACACTGAGATGATTTCTAGGATATATCCAATAAACGTTTTTAAGATTATTACCCATAGATTAATATAATCTAAAACCATGTGAAATATTATTATCTAAAAAGGTATGTATTTTCTCATAAAATTACACATTTTTTACTTGACCAATGAATAGGTTTTCTATGGCTGTGAGGTGATTTATTCTTAATAATGACCAATGAATTGGGAATAACATGAGTGAAAGGAATGATAAAATGGGTAATGTTCCATAATATTGGAACATAAAATTAAATTAACACAATAATTTGATAATAAATGTTCTTTTAAAAATTATATGATATTGGTAATATGAATTGGAATTTTAAAGAGAGAGAAAATCAACTCTTACTTCAGCATGGTAATAGCTAACAAATAGGGTATAAAGAAGGGGTATGGGTAATGTAACATTGATAATAGATTAAAGGATAAATAATAATGGTTAAATAGAAAATAATAATATAAAATTATTTTCAAAATATATTTCAAATAAAGAAATTGAAATTGGAAAGGAAGAGAGAGGAATAGGATCCCTTACCTCTCATTAGCTTCTCAGATGGGAACCTAACCTTAGATCCAACCAAAATATTCAATAATGAAGAGAGTGATAGGGTTTAGACTCCATGAGAGAGAAATTATGAGTCAAATGTTATTTTTTAATCACTCTAAGACTTTATTATATATTTATTTTTAAATGAATTCATACACATTGATATTGTTTAATTCACACAACATCAGATTTAAATGAAATGAGATACTCTTTTATTTAAACATGTTCATTATAACCTAGCTATTTAAGCTAGACGGTATGAATGGGACTACATAAATTATAAAAAATTATATGTTTTACATATTTATAGAATAAATTCAATGGTTATATATTGATTATTAATAAAATAATAACCATTTTAAATAAAAATAAATGTTTTCTGAAAAAAAATTATTATTCTCAAAGGTGGTTTAGTCAATCTTTGAAATAAAAATTTAAAATAATTTTTTAATAATTATAGAAAAAATTTATTGAAAAATTAAATTAACTTTATAAATAATAATTTTAAATTTATCTTAGGGTGAATGTTTGGTATTTTTCTAAAAAACATTATTTTTGGGAATAGTAAAAATAAATATTTTTATTAAAATTCACCTTATCATTTAAATAATTTAAAAAATTAATTTAATGTGATTTTAAAAGATAAATTAGTAAAATAATATATTAATTAACTCAAATTAGGTCATTTTAGTCAATTTCATATTGAATTTTTTTATAAACATTTTCTAACTTTAGAATGATTTTCTTTCGGGAGAACCATTTTTTGACACATCTATGAGTTTAATTCTAAATTAAATTTTGTAGCTTAAGTGGTATAAATTCTGAAAAATAGATTCCATATTTTTAATTTTAATAATTTATATTATATAAAATGTAAAATTTAATTTTTTACCATAATGAATATTGAGAGCATTAAAAATTATCTATCGCGACTAAGGTGAAAATGTATTTACTAGGGTGTTAAACTAAATATAAAGATGTTAAAAATGACCAGAAACTTGTATAATTAATATTTTATCAGAATATTTATACCTTATATCTTCTAATTTTTAAAATTTTCCATTTTGGAGCCTTTTCCAAGAGAAAAATGTTGTTATAGTTCTTTATTTTTAAAAATACCAATTTTGCACTCACCCCCACTTATAAATGGGAACAACATCTCATCTCCTTCACAAACATAAAAACCCATTATTTTAGAAAATATCTACCCAAATTACCTCCAAAATCCTCCCACCTGATTCTATAATACTTTTTTATTCATAAATAAAAGTTAGAAATGATTTTAGTGAAAACCAAAAGAAGTTATCCGGAGAAGAGGTAACATCCTAAAACGAGGATTTTATTTTATTTATTCCTACACCTCATTAAAAACTTATTAAAACATTATGATATAATAACCTCAGTATATTAAATATATCTATATTTTTATGTTAATTTAATGACCTAAAACCATCTCATCCTCCCTCAAATTGGAAACAAAACCATTGATAGTGTGTGTGGAAGACTATTGCCTCACGAACCGATGTAATTCATTTTCCATCACTACTTCTCATGAATGTA
Organism: Viscum album; assembly: GCA_963277665.1. Lineage (NCBI taxonomy): Eukaryota > Viridiplantae > Streptophyta > Magnoliopsida > Santalales > Viscaceae > Viscum > Viscum album. Next base: position 278,264,811 of record OY728119.1, on the reverse strand, counting down.
TATAATTATTTAAATATTGTTAATATATGATATTAATTATTTAATTATAATTATTTAATTATATTATCATATATAACTTCTTAATTTATATTACATGGAGAATTTGAAAATGTCCCTTGTGTGTACGATAGACTATAACCTCATGAAGCAATGTGATTCGTATTTCACTTATGATTTACATAGAATGTAATGAGGATTAATTTTATGTTTATATATGATATTAATTAATATTAACAATTATTTAAAACAAATATATCATATAATTTATTTCCTTCTCATTCATGGAAAAAATGACAATTTTATACATGTGTATGTCGGACAACCATCTCACAAAGCATTGTGATTCATTTTTCTTAACACATAACATGAATGGTATGTGTAATGGTATTTAAAGAAATAATATGATATTTATGATATAATTATGATCCTTTAAATATAAAATAACACTTACCTTCTTCCAATAATGATCTTCAAAAATAAAAATTTTACTCATGTGTATGTACGACCTACCATCTCCATGATTATAACATAGTTTATTTTTCATAACCATATTTAATGGATTCATAAAAATGTATATTTATGTATAAAAATGATAATTTTTTCATGGTTACCATTCAAGATATTATTAATTAAAAATATATTTTACCTTATTCAACTTACCAAATTGATTTTTGACATATAAATTGTTTATCATTAAAACATAAGATGTGAAATTAATTAGTTAAGTAATTTAATATAACATAATAATGAATAAAATAAAAGGAATAATATGATTTAAAAATTTTCTTAAGAAATTAATTAATTAACTTAATTTTATTATTTAGGGAGATAAAGAACACATATGATGAATCAGGCTCAATGTAAGGGATCTTTCTAACCCACCATTTTTCTTTGAGTTATGACCATTATATCTCTTACTAACTTTATCTATATTTGAAATTGTTTAATTATTATAAATTTTTAATATATGTATTTCAAATTTATAAAAATATTATTCACCCTTCCTTTTATAATGTAATACATCCCATATGATCATCTCTCAAATTCCTTATTTAAGTAATCTCTTTTTTTTATGTTATGAGAAAAGATTATGCAACCCATTTCCTTCCATAGGTAATTCTTACATTTATGTTTTATGATTTATATCATTATGTTAAATTCATATGCATGTATATGAAATTAATGTTATGGGTGGTCCCATAATTAAGTATCATTCTAATTGATTGGGAAATGTTTTAGTCTCATGGGACTTTGTGTATGGGATTTTAGAGGTAACCTATTCCATTATGGGACTCTGTCCACCTTGTGATATTGTCGGGGTAGTTAGCTTTGATTTATGTCTATGTCATGTTTTATGTCATTTTCAGTTTACAATATTGCTATGATCTTATTATTCCATGATCTTTAATCTATGATTCCACTTGATTACTCATATACCTTATCTTTTACGATATCATGTTATACCTTTGACTCACATTATATGTTTCCTTATAATGTTTATTCCATTACTGGTATTTTTAGATCACCTTTTTCATTTCATGTATTATCTAGGTTATCCCATGCAGTTTTAAGATCTTGAATGGATTTAGGATCTCATAATGGAAAATAAAATAAGCATTCCATGTTTTATTTTCCTTCTATGAATTATAATTCTATTCTTCCAAAGGCATTAGGCCTCTATGATCCTTGTATTGTAATTATTGTATATTTATGCTTAATAATCAGGTAATAATATATGTAAAAGGATTTTTCCTCCATACTTGGTATCATAGGAAAGTATTAGTTAAACATATGAGTTAGTATGGTAAAACTTTAGTTATAAACATAGGGATAAGTATAAGGATATTGTTGGCGCCAAAAATATGGCCCGAAAGGAAGGAACGAAAAAGACAGCCGGCGTGCTGCACCGCGAAGCACAGCCGCGAAGCCCCTCCGCGAAGCGCCCCAGCCCTGGCGGCGCCGCGAAGCACCAGAGGCGGTGATCCTCCGCGAGCGCGTTTGACGTTCGCGAGCCGCCGCGAAGCCCCAGAGGCGGTGATCCTCCGCGAGCGCGTTTGACGTTCGCGAGCCGCCGCGAAGCCCCAGAGGCGGTGATCCTCCGCGAGCGCGTTTGACGTTCGCGAGCGCGCCGCGAAGCTCAAGAGGCGGCGCGCGAGCCCTGCTTCGCGGCGCCCCTTCCCTATAAATACTCGACTCCCCCTGAGTCCCCGGGACGGACAATCCGACCTTTCGGCTTCTCCTCTCCCGAATCGCGAAGCAAGCTTTGCCCCGGGAATCATGAGCTCCGCGAGGTATTTCTACTTCGCGAGACGACTCTGATTTGTTTCGTCCTGAGCCCCTCTTCCGAGAGGGATGCCCTTCGCGAAGCCCAAGGGCGTTCGCAAAGGAAGGGGATTCCCAAGGGAACCCGGGCAGCCGCGGAGCACTCGTGCTTCGCGAAACACCCAACCCATGCTAGTAATCCCTATGCCAAGGCAGGATAACTATGCATCGCGGAGCACTCGTGCTTCGCGAAACACCCAACCCATGCTAGTAATCCCTATGCCAAGGCAGGATAACTATGCATCGCGAAGCACTTTGCTTGGCAGGACCCTGCTTCGCGAACCACTCCTTCGCGAGGCAGTGCTCCGCGAACACTGTTCCACTTCGCGAAGCACCTCCCATTTCCACCTATGCCCCATGCTAAGGCCAAGGCACCCCACTTCGCAAAGCACACTCCTCTGCTTAGCGATTCCTCTTTCCGTGCGACCCTCCAGGTTCGCACGATGTGATTTCAAAGTCCCATGGACAACACCTCCCGTAGCGTTGCTTCGCCCAATGCTCCTTCGCATAGGCACGCTAACGGCTATTGCTTCTTCGCATAGCCACGCTAACGTGGACCCCTCGATGGTTCCTCCCGCGACCCCCCTTTATCATGGCCTTACCGACACCTTCCCTTCCTCAAGGACCAGAGGGTACCGGTTATGTAAGCCCTAGGGGTGTGGAGTGAACCCACCTCGTCCGAGCTGCAGGACGTTAAACTGCCAAGCACCACGTCCTCAACACATGACGTTAAACTGTGACCCAACCTCGTCTCCCTCACGAAGGGTCCCCCCAACTCGAGCATTCATTACACCGCTCGTCTCCACGGGAATGGAACTCTTCCGCACATGGAATGAGATCCTCCTTGTCGGAGTGGTGTATGTTCGCAGGGGAAGGGTCGCCTCAGAGCGTAAATCCCTAACCTTTGGTACGGATGATTGCACCCGTGCATCTCGGTACTTCCCCACTACCAAGGTCAGTGGAGGACGTGATAGGGAACGAGGCACCTCCCATTGTTGGACCAAGGTCCATCTTCCCCGCGCTTTGTCGCGCCATGGGCCTCCATCCTGGAGTAAGTCCCAACACCATGGGCCGCTCAACGCGTAAGCCCCATTTCGCTTCTCACGGACGCACCCTTCGCGACGTGATCGTCAGGTCCTTGCAACCTCTTGTTTCTCACACCGAGCATGACTCACGTGGGCTTAGAGTGAGCACCGACCCTGACAAACTCCCAATCCTGAACTACGAGGACTTTGATCCGTGTCAAGGCATGGTACGTAGGAAGCCTCTACGAGGTTCAAGCCCACCATCAGTGGACTAAGGTCTGCTCCCAAACCTGAACTACGAGGACTTTGATCCATGTCAAGGCATGGTACGTAGGACGCCTCTATGAGGTTCAAGCCCACCACCAGTGGACTAAGGTCTACTCCCAACCTGAACTACGAGGACTTTGATCCGTGTCAAGGCATGGTACGTAGGAAGCCTCTACGAGGTTCAAGCCCACCACCAGTGGACTAAGGTCTACTCCCAATCCTGAACTACGAGGACTTTGATCCATGTCAAGGCATGGTACGTAGGAAGCCTCTACGAGGTTCAAGCCCACCATCAGTGGACTAAGGTCTGCTCCCCACCTGAACTACGAGGACTTTGATCCGTGTCAAGGCATGGTACGTAGGAAGCCTCTACGAGGTTCAAGCCCACCATCAGTGGACTAAGGTCTACTCCCCACCTGAACTACGAGGTCTTTGATCCATGTCAAGGCATGGTACGTAGGACGCCTCCATGAGGTTCAAGCCCACCATCAGTGGACTAAGGTCTGCTCCCAACCTGAACTACGAGGTCTTTGATCCATGTCAAGGCATGGTACGTAGGACGCCTCCATGAGGTTCAAGCCCACCATTAGTGGACCAAGGTCTACTCCCAACCTGAACTACGAGGACTTTGATCCATGTCAAGGCATGGTACGTAGGACGCCTCTATGAGGTTCAAGCCCACCATCAGTGGACTAAGGTCTACTCCCCACCTGAACTACGAGGACTTTGATCCGTGTCAAGGCATGGTACGTAGAACGCCTCCATGAGGTTCAAGCCCACCATCAGTGGACTAAGGTCTGCTCCCAATTTTTCACCTGAACTACGAGGACTTTGATCCGTGTCAAGGCATGGTACGTAGGAAGCCTCCATGAGGTTCAAGCCCACCATCAGTGGACTAAGGTCTACTCCCCACCTGAACTACGAGGACTTTGATCCGTGTCAAGGCATGGTACGTAGGAAGCCTCTACGAGGTTCAAGCCCACCATCAGTGGACTAAGGTCTACTCCCAACCTGAACTACGAGGACTTTGATCCGTGTCAAGGCATGGTACGTAGGACGCCTCCATGAGGTTCAAGCCCACCATCAGTGGACTAAGGTCTGCTCCCAACCTGAACTACGAGGACTTTGATCCGTGTCAAGGCATGGTACGTAGGAAGCCTCTACGAGGTTCAAGCCCACCATCAGTGGACTAAGGTCTACTCCCAACCTGAACTACGAGGACTTTGATCCATGTCAAGGCATGGTACGTAGGAAGCCTCTACGAGGTTCAAGCCCACCACCAGTGGACTAAGGTCTACTCCCAACCTGAACTACGAGGACTTTGATCCATGTCAAGGCATGGTACGTAGGACGCCTCTACGAGGTTCAAGCCCACCACCAGTGGACTAAGGTCTACTCCCAACCTGAACTACGAGGACTTTGATCCATGTCAAGGCATGGTACGTAGGACGCCTCTATGAGGTTCAAGCCCACCATCAGTGGACTAAGGTCTACTCCCAACCTGAACTACGAGGACTTTGATCCGTGTCAAGGCATGGTACGTAGGAAGCCTCTACGAGGTTCAAGCCCACCACCAGTGGACTAAGGTCTACTCCCAATCCTGAACTACGAGGACTTTGATCCGTGTCAAGGCATGGTACGTAGGACGCCTCTATGAGGTTCAAGCCCACCATCAGTGGACTAAGGTCTGCTCCCACACCTGAACTACGAGGACTTTGATCCGTGTCAAGGCATGGTACGTAGGAAGCCTCTACGAGGTTCAAGCCCACCATCAGTGGACTAAGGTCTACTCCCAACCTGAACTACGAGGACTTTGATCCGTGTCAAGGCATGGTACGTAGGACGCCTCTATGAGGTTCAAGCCCACCATCAGTGGACTAAGGTCTGCTCCCAAACCTGAACTACGAGGACTTTGATCCGTGTCAAGGCATGGTACGTAGGACGCCTCTATGAGGTTCAAGCCCACCACCAGTGGACTAAGGTCTACTCCCAACCTGAACTACGAGGTCTTTGATCCGTGTCAAGGCATGGTACGTAGGAAGCCTCTACGAGGTTCAAGCCCGCCCGTCTTTCACGTCGGGCTTCACCCCCGTCCAGTACGACATTAAACTACATTCCAGTCCAGCGGTAAGCCGTTGTGACCCATTCCCACCTGAACTACGTGGTCTTTGATCCATGTCAAGGCATGGTACGTAGGAAGCCTCCACGAGGTTCAAGCCCAACAATAGTGGATCAAGGTCCCTCACTTATGTCGGCTCACCGACACCCACCACCCGTCGTTTATTCACGTCAGGGTTCATTACCGTCCCGCATGACGCTAAACTGTATCATTTGAACTACGAGGACTTTTATCCATGTCAAGGCATGGTACGTAGGAATCCTCCCAGAGGTTCAAGCCCAACCCCCACCGGACCAAGGTCCACCCTCATGTAGGTACGCTGACGATGCCCATCGGACCAAGGTCCACCATCACGTCGGTTTACCGGCACCATCCCGAACTACGCGGACTTTGATTCCCTGCCACGGGGATACGTAGGAAGCCCCTTTAAGGCTCAAGCCCAACTTCGTCGTCACCACCCCTGCGATGGTCCCATTCCATCCTCAACCGTCTCCGCGAGACGTTAAACTCGTGACCTACCTCGTGGTAAACATGAGATGCCTGAGGAAAACCTCGGATGGAACGCCTTTGGCGTAACCGTCTTTGCTAGACGTTAATCTTGCAAACATACCCTGTGTTGAACACGGGAAGCTGAGGAAAACCTCAGATACGTGTCTATGACATGTAACCCCCCGCGCTCGATGTGGGATGCCTCGGGTTTCCACGCCCTCGAGAAGCCTTGTGATCAAGGACAACAGACAGACATGCCAGGCACCCCAGCATCCAGACACGCTACTGATGCCTCAAACGTGATTACTCCCCTGACCGAAGGTTGCTGCCCTGACTGGACCCTTTGGAATGCCCCGACGGAAGCAGCGTAATTAACCGGCGTCCATGGAAACATGGCACTGGGAAGAGTTTCACGAACTACGTATTAAATCTATAAGGGAGACCCGGACTAGGTGACGAGTTCTGAGGAGGAATCCACAGGAGGAAGAACCGACATCCCATCATCCCGTTTCGATCAAGGAGCAGACGTACCTGAACAAGGAACGAATGTCGCCCGCCTTTGGAAAGCGGGAATGCGGGGCAACAAAGCCGCGCGTCCCCCTCCTCACGGACGGATGCGCGCGCGCCCCGGCGAAAGCGTCGGAAACAGAAATGGTGAACCCGACGTGAAATTCTTCTCCTCAGCATGGAGATTAGTAGCGTTCGAGACACCGGTAGATTGACGTGTCACCGGATCCAGGTATCCGGTGCCTGGCCCCGCCAAGCAAATGGCGGGCCTGTCGTGGAACTCACCGGAAGTCGGGGTAGTAGAACGTGGGGCGCTCCGCTCTGCAGCGTGTTGGCGTGGATCCTTCTCACAGACATGGGGATGGAAGAATGCTGGGGCACTGGCTGTCAATCCTTTTCCTCTCAGTACTGATGAGTTGATCCCTTCGTTTGTCAGGAATCAGGTTGCTATGCGGTCACCATCCGCTCCTCGCCCGCGCAGGGGCAGGGGCAACACCACCACGGCCACCCCACACGGCGCCACTACCGCCACGACGGCTGGCACGTCGCGGGAGGCGGGACGTCCACGTCCCCTTTCCCCATCAGAGGTCATCCAACGAAGGGTGATCAACAGCCTCGTGCGCAGGTATGAGGAACAAGGGGTCATCCCGACCAGGGATATGGCCCGTTTGGACCTGGAGGCTTCCAGGCCCCGCCGTCAACGCCGCCCTAACAGGCCGCGCAGGGAGCCCCCGCTTCCCACCCAGACATTCAATCGTTTCGGGAGCCTATCCCCGGAACGCCTTGACGACTCTTCGCCTTATGCTGAAGAGGCAGGTGTTGTCCGGCTCAGTCCGCTCAGGGCCCCGACCCGGGACTCCCAGGCCAGAGCTCCCGTCCGGCCACGTCAGCGCCGCCATCCGGCCCCGCAGGAAGAATAGGCAGACTACGTCCCTGCACCACCTGCACCGGCCCGCCTGACCCGACGTCAGCGCCGGGCCCGGGCTGAGGACGCTCGCCTAGCCGCGTCCACGTCGACAGCTACAGTGGCCCGAGCCACCGCCGACGTACATTATGAGGCCCCCGCCTACATTAAGCAGGGGCACCCCTTCGCCCAACCAGGATCGAGACCCCAACCGCCCCATGGGCAGGCCGGGTTGACGCTCCGGGTTGCAGGCCACAGTGATGATCGTCGCGAGCTAACCCGCGGTGATGCCACCCCGTACGGAGGTCCTCCCCGTACCACTACTCCACAGAGCGTGGGCCTTCCCCGCTCCGAGGTTCGTCGTGGAGGCATGCCTCATGCTGCCCCCATCCTGCAGGAAGACCTGCCCCGGGGCAATGATGCTCAGCGCGGAAACACTTCCCGCGCCCGCTGTACAGGGTATGAAGCCCATCCGTCTGAAGGCACCGTTCATCCGGTCCTTCGACGTGGGGGTCCCCCCTACGTCCTCTCTGCGACTGACGAAGGTCCTCCTCGCCCCAGCAATTCGAGGAGTGAAGGTCAGCCTCGCTCCACTCGCATCGACCGTGGGGGCCGTCCCCATGCTCCTGCCGGTTCCAACAGAGGCCCCGCCCACGTGGGTACTGTTCATGGAGGTCCTCCCCATGTACCCTTTGATATTTGACCTGGTGCCCCTCGCACCCCGGCTGTCTCAAGTGGGGGCCCTCTCCGCCACGGCGCTAGCGCCGCCCCAGGGCTACCTGATAGGGGTCAACCCTGTCCCGAAGAGCCACCCAGGGGCAGAAGAGCGGGTCGTCGCCGCCACAAGAAGAATCCTAGGAAGGCCCAGGGGGGGATCAAACCTGCCCGCTTCTCCGATTCGGAAGCGGAATGCGATTCAGTGATGGAACCTTCTCCCAGCTCCTCCGTATCAAGGACTGGGGCAGGAACCAGACGCGTCAGCCTCATTCTCCCGGAGTTTGAGGTCCACCGGATTCCCGTCTCTCTCCGCAGGTACATCCAGGAGGAAGAAATCCTGGGAATTCCGCAGGTTTCGACCGCGCAGTCACCGCCACCGTCGCCCGAAGCGCCCTCTTCCTCTACCCGGGATCCCGAGGAGCTGTTTTGGGGGTCAACGGTGGTAGAGCCACGACATGACCGGACACCGGTAACGGCGATTCCCGTACCCGAAGTAGCGGCTATTAGCCCGTCCTATCGTGACATCGTGGTCAGGTCACCTCGCTCTTCAGAGGAAGGCCCAGAGTACGGTGGCCAGTCTGCTCGCTTGCCGTATTCTCCGCCGCCGAGTTTGCTATCCCAGAGGTCCGCCTCGGTGCCGCTACCGGTCCCTCAGCCACCCCCGGTTGATGAGTGGGGAAATGTAGGGCCGAACTCCGAGGATGAACCCAGGAGCTTCTGGAGTATTCTTGCAGCGGACTATTTCCCAGAGAAGTTCTGGCCCACGGCAGCGTTGAATTTCCGCATACCCGAGTCGCTTACCCCTGAAGAAGTGGGATGCCTTTGTCGGACCCTGTGGGCGACGCACTTCCGCCTCCGTTGGGAACGGGTAGTGTACCCCAGGAGTCGGGAGCACTTCGAGGAGATTGGCAAACAGTGCCGCCTGATTGATGCAGCGGTGCTCCTTGTGGCCCAGCACCCCGAGTCGCCCGGTCATCAGGGTGCCCTCCAACGAAGATGCGTTCAGAGTTTCAAGGCACTCCGCAAGATTGTCAGGGAAGCTACCCCCCATGTGCAAGTCCGTGGTTGGGGACGCTATGCCGCTCTCCTCTTCGACCCTATTCTACGACAGCCTGATTCGCTATGCGACATTGAGGATATGCCCTCAAGAGGGGTCACAGTCCACATGGCCGACGTTGTGGATAAGGAAGATGAGCTTGAGTTCCTTGATGGGGACTTACCACCCGAGTGCGTACAGCCACTACTCGACCCATCAGGGAGAGTCACCCGTCATCAAAGGAACCTGCTAGGCCTCCCTGTACCCACCGAGTCACTGGCGCTCGGTCGAAGCACTGGCAAGGGTAAAGAGCATGTCGGAATAGCCAACCACTCCGACCCGTCCGCCTCTGTGCAGAAAACGGACGAAGATCCTGAGAAGGCCACGTTGCGCCAGCAGCTTGCTGAACAGAAGAGGCTGGTCGACGAACTCTTGGCTGAACGCGCCACAGAGCGACGACCCGACTATGGTAATCCCAGGCCGGGACAGCAGGGGCAGGAACAATTCCCCCCCGTTGAGATGCCTCCGGGCAACCCGGATCATGCTACTGCCGCGGACAGGGCGGAAGCCGGAACGTACGGCAAGAGGGCGCGATACGTCTCGCCAAACCCCCCTGAGCGACGGGGCAATCTGAAGAACCCAATCCGGGTTCCCCCAGCCGCCCAACAGGTCGTCCAACCAGTCAACCCGCGAGCAGCAGAAGCCGTCTACCGCGTTGAAGAACCTGGCAATGTGCTTGTGGTTAGGGATCCCCGTCAAGACAGGGACCCCCATCCGGAGGACCTTATTGCGGCACTCACAGCCCGCCTCGAGGCGTTGGAGACACGGCAGGTGGCGGTCCCACCCGATGGCAAGCCTTATCCCGCGTGGGTGGATGATATGCCCGCGCCTCCGGGTTTTGGGAACCCCACTTTCTCGCCTTTTAACGGGACAGGGGACCCACCCCAGCACTTGGCTCATTTCTCTTCCAGGTGTGGCCCCATGTTGGGGACCCCGGCTCAGCAAGAAGCTGCTAAGCTCCGATGTTTTGTACAGACGTTGGAAGGTCCGGCATTCGTCTGGTACAGCCAGCTCCCCATCGGATCAGTGACCGGTTGGGAAGATCATCGCCGGCAGTTCTTGTACCAGTTCAGCTCCACCACGCGGAAGACCAGCATCGCGGACCTCTTTAAGTGCAAACAGAGGCCTGATGAGCGGGTTGCGGACTTCATCGCCCGGTGGAAAGGACTTACGTATTCTCTCGATATGCCACTGACTCAGGAGCAATTACTGACGATGTGTGTGGGGAACGTAAAGACAGAGCTGGTACCCTCCTTGATTACCCAGAATTACCCTGGGGGGTTCAGAGATTTCTCGGATAAGGCCCAGCGCCTCGAAGAGGCCCTGCAACAGGCTAGTCAGGCACGTTTGCTGCCCCCAATGATCCCAGCCAGGAGGGCCGCCAGGGCTGAACCCGCCGCAGTGGCTCAAATAGAAGCCCCGAGGCAGCTGGAATTGCTACCGGCGGTACCACCCCCGCAACCCCGCAGAGGTCCTCCACCTCAAGCACAGGCTCCTGCCCAGCAGCGACCGCCTCAGAACCGACAGGTTCCCCCGCGCAACGCGCCACCGCCCACCTAGGCGAGACAACCAGGCGCCGCCCCCTCGGCAGGCCCCTCCGGTCCCTCGACAGGATCAGGCCCCCAGGGCTCCTTACCCGGAAAGAAAATACTATACCTATTCGTTCAACGAAAATCAGGTCCCTGGTTACTTCCGAAGTGCTCTGGAGCAAGGAATTGTGCGTCTGCCTGAGTGCAGGAGACCGGCAGAGGCGCCTCTCACTGATCACCCCAACTACTGCCCTTATCATCGGATCCTGGGGCACACCATCAAGCGATGCTATGTGTTTAAAGACTGGCTTCAGGACCAGGTCAACAACAACATAGTCAAGCTGGGCCCAGCGCCAGCTCAGGTGGCAGGCGTCTTTGCGGGATCAGAAATCGGCAGTGACAGCGAGGGTGAGTGGCAACAGGTCCCTAGCCGCGGGTCCCAGAAATACGACAACTGGATGGCTCGAAAAACTGTCGCCCGTGCCCAGGGTATCATCCGGGCACGCCTGAAGCAGCCGGAACCTTCGGAAGAAACAGCCGGTGCCTCAGCATCGTCCTCACAGTCGACCTCTACCCAAAAGGGCAAGCAGCGGCGACGTAAGAAGAAGCAACGTGCACCGCCAGTGCCGTCGTCATCCCGCACTCTTGGCGACTTTATGCCTCCTGAAATGGGCATTCCCCCCAGAATCCGCCCAGCGGTGGATGACTCTTCGAGTGATAGTCAAGGGTACGCTTCGGTTAACACCGTGGAGCTGGTAAAGCCCTATATGACCCCCGACGAAGGGGAACCCCAGGCAGACCGCCCCAATGTTTCCAGCCGACGTCAACGTCGGCGGAATCGCGATCGCGCCGGTCACCGAGGTATGTCAGCAGGCACTTGTGACCAAGCCGTGCACGCTACCGAGACGAGGCAGCAGGCTCACCGCAGATCTCAGCACGCGCAGACCCATTCAGCACCCTCGGCTCTACCTCCACCGCCATTCGTGTTGCTGGATCAGGGAGAGCCGCCTCGTCCGTATCACAGCCAGTCTCGCCCGGCGACGGGCCAGCTCCCGCTGTTCGACCTTAGCCCGGCGACTACTCCCCAGGCTTCTACTAGCAGGCAGCAGGACGTACCCAGTGCTAGCCGACCGCCAGTTCAACCAGCAGGACCCGCTATGCCTCCAAATGCCGAAAAACCCCCTGTAAGCAGAGGTTCGCGTTTGGCACGCAAGTATGATGTCCTAAAGCACTTAGCCGGCATTCCGGCGAGGCTTTCCATCCTTGAGGCCCTGCGCTTGTCATCCGAGATGCGCGAGGCACTTGCCGAGGCCCTAAGGAGGCCCCTCCAGTTCGAGACGGAAGTGGCAGCCGCGGAGGCCTTCCATACCGAGACGATTGAAAACGCCGAATGTCAGGCGGTTATCTCGTTCTCTGGTGAAGACGAAGACCCTCCTATACAGGGGCACATTCGCCCACTGTATGTCACTGGCCACTTTAACGGTGTGGAAGTCCGCCGCTGCCTCGTTGACACGGGTTCTGGAATCAATCTAATTCCGACCCGGACGTTGCGAAAACTGGGTTTGTCTGAAGGTGATTTGACTCCCTCTGACCTCAAGATTCAGGGGTACGACAGGACAGAGCAAACCCCGGTCGGCAAGATCCGCCTGAAGACCCAGTTCGGTGGCTTAATTGCCAGCACCGAGTTCATGGTTGTTTCTCAGGACACCGCCTACAACGCACTGATGGGTAGGCCATGGCTCCACCTGCATGCTGCGGTCCCCTCATCGTATCACCAGTGCCTTAAGTACTCTCTCAACGGTCGAGTAGGCGTGATCCAAGGAGACGCGTCCCCCTTTGCTTTTTGTGAGGCCCGCTATCTGGATGCGGGTTATTACAAAAGCAAAGACAAGCAGATCCTGGTCAGTGAGGATGAGCCCGCTCCAATCGCAAGTAATCCCTGGGCGAGCATGGACGACGCCTACATCCTCCCAATCCACCGGTTGGAAGCCACGACCCCCGACATGGGACAATGTTTTGTTGTTTCGGGTACGCAAGGAAGGCATGTTCCCGCGTCCAAGCGACGGCGGAGAATCACCTCGTACTCCTACACCAACCAGGCTCGGGTCATCCCGGAATCTCCTACCCCTGTGCGGTACCGGGATGTCAGGCTCATGACAACAGCGGCGCGCCATACGTGTCTATTTCGCCGGGATGGAATCAACCGACTCTGGCCGACACGTCACCACTGCTTTGATATCGTCAAGCGTGGCCCCTTAGGCCGAAGGCCGGATGGGATAGGGTCAAATGCATTCATTGCTATGGTCTCCACGACGAGTGAGTCTCCTGATGTGATGACTGCTGCTGCCCAAGCCGGCACCAGCTGCCCCTCGGGTTTTGAGAGCCCAGAAGCACCTTCCGTCACGGGAAGTCCCCCCCCGGCTGGGGAGGAAGACTTGGAGGATGCTCCCCCAGCCTTTGAAGAAGGCGTCTCCACCACGGTTGATGAGCTGGTGCAGGTGAACCTTGGCAGCGAGGCAGATCCAAGACCCACATTGATCAGTGCGGCCATGTCCCTCGAGGAGCGGCGGCAGTATGTGGACTTCCTCAAACAGCACCGCGATGTGTTTGCCTGGAGTTACGATGAGATGCCAGGACTGGATCCCCAAGTGGCCGTCCACCGTCTGGGCCTCCCGGTAAAACATCGTGGGTTTAAGCAGCCTCCCAGGAAAATGCACCCTTCCCATGGCGCTATGGTTGAGGCTGAAGTTGATAAGCTAATCAAGGCCAACTTCGTCAAAGAGGTCCAGTACCCCAAATGGCTCGCCAACATTGTGCCAGTCAGGAAGAAGAATGGGCAGATTAGAGTCTGCATCGACTTCCGCGATCTCAATCGCCACTGCCCAAAGGATGACTTCCCACTTCCAGTGACGGAGCTGTTGATTGACACCACGGCCGGGTTCCAAGCCCTCTCTTTTATGGACGGATATTCCGGGTATAACCAGATCCGGATGGCCCCCGAAGATGAGGAGTCCACTGCCTTCAGGGCTCCCCAGGGTACCTTTTGCTACCGGGTAATGCCATTCGGTTTAAAAAATGCAGGTGCCACTTATCAGAGGGCTATGCATCGCATATTCAAACCGATCCTCGGGACATTGGTGGAATGCTACGTGGATGACCTTGTAGTCAAATCGTATCAGCGCCAGGACCATCTCAAAGACCTTGAGAAAGTGTTCGGTTTCCTCCGTTCCCGTCACCTGAAGATGAACCCGCTGAAGTGTGCCTTCGGGGTCACCTCCGGGAAGTTTCTGGGCTTTGTTGTCAGATACCGAGGTATCGAGATCGACCCGGAGAAGATCAAGGCCATCAGCCAAATGCCTCCCCCGAGCAACATTCGGGAGCTTCGAGGCCTGCAAGGCCACTTAGCCTATATACGCCGATTCATTGCGAACCTGGCCGGCAAGTGTAAGCCCTTTTCTCGGCTCATGAAGAAAGGCGCTGCCTACGAATGGGATGAGGAGTGTCGGATCGCCTTCGAGGAAATCAAGCAGTACCTGCTCCAACCTCCGGTCTTGATGCCACCCGTCTCTGGAAAGCCGCTGGTCCTTTACGTGACCGCCCTGGAAAGATCCCTCGGCGCGCTGCTCGCCCAGAAGAATAACGAGGGCACTGAGAACAGTCTCTACTATCTCAGTCGCATGCTTCTCGATACGGAGGTCAGATATTCCCTTATCGAAAAGAGCTGCCTTGCGCTCGTCTTCGCCGTGCAGAAGTTGTGACACTACCTGCAACACCACGAGGTGCAATTGATCTCTCGGGTGGATCCGCTGAAGTACATCCTGAACCGCCCCATGCTGACTGGCCGACTAGCGCGGTGGGCAGTAATTCTCCAACAGTTTGACATCAGGTTTGTGCCTCAGAAGGCCGTTAAGGGACAGGCGTTGGCAGACTTTTTAGCTGCCCATCCAACCTCCGCGGATCAATCCCTGGACCTAGATTTCCCCGATGAGACGATTCTCTCGGTCGATCACGCTGTCCCGTGTTGGCAAATGCATTTCGACGGCGCCTCCCGGAGCCCCACCGGTAGAAGGCTCAACGACCCCAAGCTCAACAGAGTGGGTCTGGGTATTGTTTTCATTACCCCGACGCAAGCCGTCCTGCCGTACTCCTTCCTGCTGTCAGAAGGTTGTACGAACAACGAGGCAGAGTACCAAGCTCTCATCACCGGCCTCGAGTTGGCCCTCGAGATCCATGTACCCCATCTACATGTGAAAGGAGATTCTGAGCTGGTAATCAAACAGGTTAATGGCGACTACGTCGTCAGGAAGCCAGAGCTTGCACCGTTGCTGGAGTACACCCTCCTCCTGATGGCCCAGTTCTCTTCTCGGCCAGAGGTTACCCATGTCCCGCGGTCGCAGAACGGCCAAGCGGACGCCCTAGCTGGTTTATCCGCATCGCTCGCAGAACCCGAGCAAGATGATTTGGTCATACACGTGGCCCACCGGAGAGTCATTGCTCCCGTCACCCAAGAGGACCGTGATAGCCTGCGGGTAAGTCATCTCACCGCCGGACCCTCCGTATCGGAAGTCCCGGGTTCGTCGGATGCAGTGGTCGAAACGACCCCCGATTGGAGAGCACCTTTTGTCGAGTATCTCCAAAATGGTCAGCTCCCGGACAACCGGGCCGAGCGCGAGCGAATTCGACGCCGCGCGCTTCAATTTACCCTCCAGAGTGGCCCCAGTCTTGAGCAGACCCTCTATAAACGGAGTTTTGATGGTGTCCTCCTTCGTTGCATCCAAGGAGTAGAGATACCTCAAGTTATGCAAGAGGTTCACGCCGGTTCCTGTGGCGCCCATCAAGCTGGGCCGAAGCTGTCCCATCAAATCCGGAGGCTAGGGTACTTCTGGCCCTCCATGATCCACGATTGTATTGGATACGCCAAGAGATGCCACGCGTGCCAAGTGCACGCCAACTTATTGCATCGGCCGCCAGAACCCCTCCACCCCACCAAGTACTCTTGGCCATTTGCGGTATGGGGACTCGATGTAGTGGGACCGTACCCGCCGGCAACAGCCCGCCAGTGTAGGTTCATCCTGACTGCTACAGATTTCTTCTCCAAGTGGGCAGAAGCAGTTCCGCTCAAAGAGGTCAAGGCCCGTTCCGTCGTTGACTTTGTGAGCTCCAACATCATCCACCGGTTTGGGGTCCCTCACGCCGTCCTCACTGACAACGGAACCAACTTCCGAGCAGCTGAATTGAAGAAATTGTACGCTAAGTACGACATCCGGTCAAACCATACCTCCCGCTACCACGCACAGGCAAATGGACAGATCGAGGCGTTCAACAAGACCCTCTCTAACATTCTGCAGAAGATGGTTGGTCAGAACAAGAAGAGTTGGCCGGACAAGCTCCCCAACGCCCTCTGGGCTTACCGGACGACGACTCGCAACTCTACCCAGGTGACCCCATATTCCCTGGTGTATGGAGCTGAGGCCGTCCTACCCATTGAGATCCAGCTGCCGTCGCTACGCACGGCCGTTTATGATCACCAGACATCAGATGAGGTAGCCGAGATCCGTCTAGCTGAGCTAGAGGCACTGGACGAGAACTGTCTTCGTGCCCTGCACAATCTGGAAAGGCATCAGGACAAGATGGCAAGGGCTTTTGACAAGAAGGTTCGTCTCCGCTCTTTTCTACAGGGTGACCTGGTGCTGGCCCTGCGAGCGCCAATGATTCCCGGAAGGAAGCCGCCCAAGTTAGAACCCAAATGGGAAGGGCCTTATATCATCCATAAGGTTTACCCCAATGGAGCTTACTCCTTGGTGACCACAGATGGAGAGCGTGTAACCCCTCCCACCAATGCCAGATTCCTCAAGCGATACTTCGCCTAGGGCAAAAGATGGTCCTGCATGACCCTAAACTGCGAGAGGGTCCTGCATGACATTAAACTGCATTGGTCCTGCATGACCCTAAACTGCGAGAGGGTCCTGCACGACATTAAACTGCATTGGTCCTGCATGACCCTAAACTGCGAGAGGGTCCTGCATGACATTAAACTGCATGGGTCCTGCATGACATTAAACTGCATTGGTCCTGCACGACCCTAAACTGCGACTTGGTCCCGCATGACCTTAAACTGCATCTCCATCCTCACTGCAAGACGTTAAATTGCAAGTCAGTCAGGTCTTCCTGACCGAGGCTCAGCCTCAGGCCCCTCGGCCCCTTTGGGCCCCTGGCCCCGTCTCCACCGAGGTCTGGCCCCAGGCCCCCCTCGTTTCTCTCCGACTTACCCTCTTACGGGATTGTACGGTACAGTGTAGGACTACGTTCTCACGTAGAGATCATGACCATGCCGCACACATCCCCGAACGAGATGCCCCTCGTCCCGCATGACGTTAAACTGCATGTCAAGAACTACGTACGGCTTGATTCTCATCTTTATGGGATACGTAGGAACGCTCGGACGCCTCGTCTTGAGCCCAACCCCAAGCTTCTCTCTTCCACTATTCCCCCTGGGAATGGTCTCCTTGGAGGATCTTTGTGTAGCAGGGCGTCGGCCTTCTTGGCCCCGCTCATGCAACCCCACTCACGCAAAGATTGTAAAGGTCGCACCATGCGCCCGCTCCGTTCTTCTACCCTCCCACGTCCTTACCGCATGACGCTAAACTGCATGGCCTTCAAGAACTACGTATGGCTTGATTCTCATCCTTATGAGATACGTAGGAACGCCCAGACATTTCGTCTGTTGGCCCAGCCCAAAAGCCGAAATCTTCCCCTCGGGTTAAGACACGGCAGGGTGCACATTTTTTTGCCCCGGCCCACGTCGAGCAAGCCTCGACCCGGCTGCACATTCCCCCCTGAAGGTGTTTGCCCCTTTCGTGGATGGATTCACACCCGGAGGGGCCCCCAAGAACGGCCTGGATACAAAGCCCAAGGGCTCTCCTACCGATACGGGCCAACGCCCCTGAGGGTTTCTCAAGCAACAAATTGAAACAAGTCCCGCGTTGCCAATTTGGTCAGCGGTCGACCCTCAATTGCTGCCCCCATGCGGGTCACCATAGAAACGCTGTGTTTCGACTATGGTCAACAGTGATTCATTCTGCCCCATCCTGAGGTGATAAACTTCCCCCAGGTGGTGCCCCTTTCGTGGATGGATTCACACCCGGAGGGGCCCCCAAGAACGGCCTGGATACAAAGCCCAAGGGCTCTCCTACCGATACGGGCCAATGCCCCTGAGGGTTTCTCAAGCAACAAATTGAAACAAGTCCCGCGTTGCCAATTTGGTCAGCGGTCGACCCTCAATTGCTGCCCCCATGCGGGTCACCATAGAAACGCTGTGTTTCGACTATGGTCAACAGTGATTCATTCTGCCCCATCCTGAGGTGATAAACTTCCCCCAGGTGGTGCTAGCGATCGGGCCCACGGCCCCGATTCCTCATAGGAGTGTACGGTGTGGTGTAGGACTACGTCCTCATTCACGTCGGGATCATGTACCACGCCGTACAACTCCCCTTCCGAGGCTCAGCCTCAGGCCCCTTGGCCTCCTTGGGCCCCTGGCCCCCCGTCCTCATGTAAGACGTTAAACTACAAACCAGTCAGGCCTTCCTAACTGATGCCTGATCTTGGGCCCCCTGGGCCTTCTCCCCTATTTCTCACCTGGAGTGTACGGTGTGGTGTGGGACTACGTCCTCATTCACGTCGGGATCATGTACCACGCCGTACAACTCCCCTTACGAGGCTCAGCCTCAGGCCTCTTGGCCTCCTTGGGCCCCTGGCCCCCCGTCCTCATGTAAGACGTTAAACTACAAACCGGTCAGGCCCTCCTGACCGAGGCTCAGCCTCAGGCCCCTCGGCCTTTCTAGGCCGCGGCCCAGGACCTATCTTATAGGATTGTACGGTATGGTGTAGGACTACGTCCTCATTCACGTCGGTTTTTCGCCATACTATACACCTTGCTCAGGAGTATATTACTCCCCACCCAAGTCCCGCATGACGTTAAACTGCACTTCAAGAACTACGTGTGGCTTGATTCCTATCATAATGGGATACGTAGGACCACCTGGATGTCCAAAATCCGGGTCCAGCCCCATCTCTCGGGAATCCTCATCCCATCTTGGCCCCCTGGCCTATCCTTCCTCCATGAGGGGATCATATGGTGCGGTGTGGGATTATATCCTCATTCACGGCGGTCTCGTAGTGACCACGCCATGTTTCCCGCACCACCGAGTTGTTCCGTCGATCCCCCTTTCGGCTGTTCACCAATGTGCTTAAGAGTACTCTGGTTCATTACCTGGAATGCCAAGCTTTACTCGGACACGTCCGCGCCCGCTTTCCAGGCTTTGCGTATCCCCGCATCAGGGCTTTCACCATTTTTCACACCCGGAGGGACCCCCAAGTACGGCCTGGATACAAAAGCCCAAGGGCTCTCCTACCGATACGGGCCAACGCCCCCCAGGGTTTCGGACGACAAATCGATAAAATCCCGCGTTGCGAATATGGTCAGCGGTCGATGCTCGTTTGTTGCTCCCACCTCAGGCTAACGCGATACAGACGCTGTGTTTCCTTCACGGATAACAGTTTTCCTCTGTCGTCACGCCAACCCATTAAGCCCAAATGCCGGGTACACAATTCACACCCTTCTTCACTTCATCGTGTCCAAGTAGAATTTCGGGACTCTCGGTACTTTTTTCCCCCGTGCACGTCTGCTCGTTTGAGGAACAAGCTACATCAAAGGTGTCCTTCGGAACTCTCTGCTGACTCCCCTTTAATGGATGCCCCAAGTGTTGCAATGAAGGTCCCCCCCTTGTTTCCCACACCGAGTTTATCTCACGTGGGCTTAGGGATTGGGTTGACCTCTGTGCTTACTTGGGAGTTGTCACCATCCACGGTCCGAGCTCTAAGACCATAAACTAAGACCCTCATCTGGAACTACGTTCAAGACCCCTTGTCTCCGAACCCAGCTTGAGTTCAGCAAATTTACCCCTCTAATCCTGCCTTCAGGACCCTGATCACAGGACTGCGTGGCACAGTGTAGGACTACGTCCTCATTCACATCGGGTACGCAATAGTTGCACCACGCACGCCCCATTCTGAGGTTCAGTCCTCCTATCCCCTGTCCTGCATGACATTAAAAGGCACCCTTTCAGAACTACGTATGGCTTGATTCCCATCATAATGGGATACGTAGGACCACCTGGATGTTTAAGATTCGGGTCCAGCCCCACCCCTGGGAGATATCCTGATTTCCCGGTCACCTAGACCACTTGGTCCATCCCTCTCCAGCGGGGGGTGCGTAGGTATGATACAAGGTTGTGGGCATCATGCCCCCCTTCCCCTGGGAATCTGCCATCTCTCGATCACCCTCAAGGTTGAGTCCCTTGGCTCCCTGTAGTGGTTCACCCATGTGTTGAGAGTACTCTGGTCTAGGACCAAGAGTGTCAGATTCAACTTGGTCAAGTTCCTTCCACTTGTCAAGCTTCGTGTTCCCCTCTATTCGGACTTTCATCATCTTTCACACCCGGAGGGACCCCCAAGTACGGCCTGGATACAAAAGCCCAAGGGCTCTCCTACCGATACGGGCCAACGCCCTCCAGGGTTTCGGACAACAAATCGATAAAATCCCGCGTTGCGAATATGGTCAGCGGTCGATGCTCGTTTTGTTAGTCCTCATTTCAGGCTAACGCGACAGGATGCTGTGTTGCGAACATGGTCAGCAGTAATCCTCTGTCGTCACGCCAGCCCCTTCAGTCCTTGAATGTTGGTTGCATGATTCACATCATTTTCCACCCCATCATGTCCAGGTGGAATCTCGACACTTTTGGCGCTATCCCTCAGTGCACCTTTGCATGTTAGGGGGACAAAGCTGCAATCTGGCGTCCTTCGGGACTCCCTGGTCCGAGCTCTAAGACCATAAACTAAGACCCATTCGGAACTACGTTCACATTCCCATCCTCATGGGACACGTAGGACCGTCCAGACGCCCTGTCTCCGGGTACAACCCATTCAGGAAGCCAGTCTCTTCCCCTGTTTTACCTCCGGATGGCGTACAGTTTGATGTGGGATCATGTCTCTGTCAAATGTGTTTTATAAACACTGCGCACATTTCCCGCCTAGCATCGTCTCTGCTACGTCTGCGCTGCATGACGATAAAATGCATGCTTGGTCCTATCATACGACCCTAAACTGTGACATTATCGTCCTGGCCGCACGACGAAAAACGGCACCGCATTGTGGTGACCTCGCTGTAGAGGACATCACGTTGGGTACTGGCCACGCGCCATGCCATTTGTCAACGCCCATCACGGCTTGATTCTTGTGGCGACATCACGACCTACAGTTCTAGGCCTGTCGCTTCACAAAAAAAAAAACCATTCACCTCAAAGAACAAACAAGATACATCAAATTCCGCTTCTTTTAGTGCAAGGGCCATGTCCGCACTTCCCCTTTCCCCTGGCACTGGTACCTTACCCTGCCACCTTCCAGAACTACGTATGGCTTGATTCTCATCCTTATGAGATACGTAGGAGCGCCCGGGTACTTCCCCGCGGGTCCAGCCTAACCCTTGAGTTCGGTCCCTCGACTCGAGCTCATTCACGTCAGGTTGTGATGTCATGCGTCCCCTGATCCCTTTTTCCAATCCATGGTCCGAAGTCTATGACCATAAACTAAGATCTCCCCAAGGTAAAGGAATCTGCTCCCTCTCTAATACGTTTCGTTGACGTATTCAGATGTGTTTTGACAAAAAGCCCGAAGCATGGGATTTTCACAGGGACATTCCCCTCATCCCATGACCAAGCTTCGTGAGCTCACTATTTGGATCCTCATCCTCTTCCACATCCAAAAGGACCCTCGGACGACGTGGATACTAAGCTTAAGGGCTCTCCATGAATGCTGGACCTAAGGGCCCTACAATCGTTTCGGGCCAACGTCCCTGCGGATATTCGACAACATTTGTGACATGGTCCCGCGTTTCGAACATGGTCAACGGTCGACCCTCATTTGTTTGTCCCCATTTCAGGCTAACGCGATAGGATGCTGTGTTGCGAATATGGTCAGCAGTAGTCCTCTATCGCCACGCCGGCACCATCGTGATCCGAATCTCGAGCGTCATGATTCACGCATTTCCACTCCTTCATGTCCAAGTGGAACTCCACCATACTCGGCTCTTTCTCTTCGCGCATCTAGATGCGCTGAATGATCGTGTTAGTGTCATTGGGCCGGTAGTCACCGAGCATCCCTTTGCCCTCACCAAATTCCCACCACTACTGCTTGTTTCCCACACCGAGCACGACTCACGTGGGCTTAGTAGTTTTGGTTGGATGTGTTCCAACACAGTCAGGCTGCTCCTCGTCCTGCATGACGTTAAACTGCACTTTCAGAACTACGTATGGCTTGATTCCCATCGTCATGGGATACGTAGAGACACCCAGGCATTTCACCTAGGGTCCAGCCCCAGGAATCGCAAAATCCTATTCCTCCTCATTCCCAGCCCTCGCCAGAGAGGCCCTATCTGGAAGAAAGAATGATCCGTGATCAGGCCGATGCGCCCATCTGGCGTACTCCCACCACGGTGGTGTAACTACCTAAGTGCTGGATTCTGTTCGGACAGACCATCACTCCATGTTCCACGCTTTGCGTGCCCCTTATTCGGACCCTCGTCCTCTTTCATGTCTGAAGGAACCCCCTAACGGCCTGGTCTCATGCCGCATCGGCTCACCTACCGTCTTGGGCCAACGTTCCGGAAGACGGGTCATGTCTGAAAGGACCCCCTAACAGTATGGATGTCTGACCTATGGTCCGCCAACTGTCCTGGGCCAACGTCCCAAAAGATTGATCGACAACAAATTGATAAAATCCCGCGTTGCGAATATGGTCAGCGGTCAATGCTCATTTGTTGTCCCCATTTCAGGCTAACGCAGTAAGGATACCGTTTCTCCGCCACGGCTAATGGTTGTCCTTTATTGTCACGCCGCCTCCATAGTATTTCGAATTTGGGCATCGTGATTCACACCCCCCATTTTCATCTGTTTGAACTGATTTCAGCGCCCCTGGTGTTGCCCCAATCGTGCATACGAGCACATTGGATAAACGGTAATTCGGCTATCCCGGAAGTTCCTCCTCCGATCAAGCCTTCCCCATCTTTCGGGAATCTGGGCTGGTTTGAGGGAATTGTCGTCAAACGTCCCGCAAACATTGTAGGGATGCAACAAGACAATTCAATAGTGGAAATCCTGCGTGCTACGGAGCTCAAAACAAAGGAGAAAGGAAGAATTGAAGCACAAAAGTGTTAATAAAAGTTTCTTCGGGTTCGCTACAATACTCGGGGGTTGACTTCCCCCATGGACGGGTTGACTCCGTCGAAAGAGCGTTGCAGCTCCGCCACCCGTTGACTTGCGGCATCCCGAGCCTGTTGCCGCTGATTTAACTCCCGCTCCTCTTCAGCAGCGGCGGGGCGTAATCCGTCAACCCTGGCCCGGGCCCTTTCCACTTCAGCCTGGACGACAGCCATCCTTCCAGAGGTTTGCCCCATATGTTCCTCAGCCTCCGCTAGCTGAGCCTTCAAGTGTAAGACCAGCTCAGACTGTGCATCGAGAGTGGCTGAAAGCTCGTTGGCCCGGATCTGCATCTGTTGGACCTCGCCTTCAGCCTCCTGGAGCTTCCTGATGCTGGTCTCCTTCCTCCGCTGCCATCCCACGCTCAGCCCACGATCATGCTCCCGGATCTTCTCAGCCATGAGGTCTCGGATGAGTGCGTGAGGGCGTTGGGCATCCACTCCCCCGGCACACAGCTCGCGCAACCGCGAGCGGAGCCTATCCATTTCGGCCAGCCATTGCACCTGGGGGGTGTCCCTGATAAAGCGCGTGATCAGCTTCCACGACCGGCGACGGACTATGCTGCTGTCTTCCTCATCAGAGGCCGTTTCGTCCCAATCCGCGCGGTCAGCAGGCTCATACGCGGGATATGCCTGCAGGAATTCCTCAGCGGGATCCGCATCTGGTGTTGAGTCTGGTACGACGCCTGACGCCGGCGCAGGCACGACAGGACTGGGACTGACCGGTTGATCCTCTTCCTCAGAGTCCACCTCGATGACTTCAGGTATGGCCCTACTGGTGGTCCCACCAGTGATGGTGTGCACCGCAGTTGGAGGAGGTGAAGGGATTATCGTCACCATCACCGGCATGCCCCTGGGAGGGACACCGCCAGACATCCCAACCAGCCTCGCTGCAGCAGCCCACGCCAGTCGGAGAACTGTATGACAGAAAGAGAGAAAGAGACATAAACGTTAGTTGGCATGGCCCACGTGTGGCAACGAAGAGACTGGTGAAGGAGACTTACGAAGATCAACCTCCGAACGCTGCTCCCGGGCCGGTACCGACGGGACTCCAAGACGAGGCCCCCCGTATACTGTTGGAAGGCCCGGAGAGTCCGGAGGAGCCACCTCAAACCCCCCGGTTCCACCAGGTGCAGAACTGGACGCAGCCATAGGCGCGGGTTCTGAAGGCCCCGCATCGTCACCCGCCGAGGAGCGAGAACGAGGCCTACGAACAAGTTCCTCCTGCATGACCCAAACATTGGTGAGAAGTCCGTATGGATTCAATAACAGATCGTAAGAAGAGAGGTTCGGAATGCTACCTCGAGAGCCTCCGCGGAGTCATCGGATTCTGAGCTTCGGTCTCCGACCTCGCCCTCCTCCAACGGGCTCCCTCCTCCCGCCTCATCCTCCCGAGAAGAGCCCCCTGATTCCTCCGGCAAGGGGAAGCGCTCCCTCAGGTCGGCCGCCGATAGCTGTGGAGGGACCGTCTGATTCAACAGTACCCTCACCCGGTCTGTCATCGGGCGAGGGGCACCACTGGAGTGGATGTAATCCTCCAGTTCGTTCAAGTATTGCTCCGCCTCCGCCGGAGACACCATGAATCCGGCCCGGATTGGGCCTATGCCCGGCAGTCTCATCCCGAGGCGATTCAGGTGGGCCCACACCTCGGATGGGCTGAGGAATTGCCGGTTGACGTCCCAGATGTCCCAAGCCTCCGGAAAGACAGCATCTTCTGCCATGTCAATGTGACGCAGCCGCTTCCCCGGAGCCTGAGCAGATATCCAACGGAATCCCCTCGGTGGCCGCCCCTCTGGATGACCCTGCTCTCCCGGAACCACCGGATCCGCCGCTGCTGCCATGCCCTCGGCCGGTGCGGGTCCCTCTGCCACGGCAGCCCCGCTGCCGCGGGCGGCCCTAGCTGCCCTCCGACCCCGACCTCGAGATAAAGGAGGCTCACCGTCACCAACCCGGATCGTTGGCTGCTTCAGCATCTCCCCGGGATAAGCAGCCTCCCAGCTGATGACGTACTCCTTCACTAAGCCGAAGGCGGCGGTGGGTGGAGGCAATGTGATCTGCATCCTTCCATCCTCACGTGTGAACATGAGCCACAGCTGCCTCATCACACACGGGTGCTCCTCGTGACGCACCTCCCAGTATATCTGCGGGGTCAGCCGCTGGAGGCACCGGAACTGCCTCGCAAAACGGTGCGGGGTGTATGGTTCACAGATTGGCTCACGATCTATCCGAGCCACCAAAACGCCGCCTCGGAAGGCCAGGAGGTAAGCCCGATGCTCCTCCGTTCCCCGTCCATCATCGGTAAGCCTTCCCGTCGGCAGTGGAAAGGGATGAAAGTTGAACTCGTCCGCCCTCCACACCCTATTCAGCACCATCGGAACGGCCAGTTTGAATGGGAAGCTCCCAACTGCGTTCAGGATGGAAGGGCGAAAGTCTGATCCCGGCGGCGAAATGGGGTTTGGATACTCGTAAATCCCCCTGATGTGCGCCGCGATCCACCCATACAGGAGGTGGAAGGGCCCGCATATTCTTGGCGGCTTCTTGCCCTCGCTGATACGTCGCAGCAATCTGTATAGCTTGGCGAGCATCGGGATCCCCAGGTTGATCCGCTGCCCCATGGCCAGCATCGATGCCATGATGAACGAGCTGGGCCGTACCCCCATGCTTGTATCTCTCACTGGTAGGATCCACCCACATATGAGGGCCGCGATGAACGCCGCCAGCCTAACTATTGGCTGTTGTTCGGTGCTGACGCTGAAGCCCCAAGTCTTCCATTGGATGTCCTCCAAAACCCGCCAATACGAGTGCCCCTTACCCCGCTGGGCTGCCCTCGGACAAGTCCGAGGCCTTGGAGGGAACTCTCGATTCTCTGGAAAGTTCAGGAAGCATTTGAACCATCTTCTGAAGTGGACGTCCCTCACTGCTTCCTTGTCATCCGCGGGGACAAACGCCATCAGCGCTGACGCCAGTCGCGGCATTTGCTCAGCATCCCCCCACGCACTGATGACGGGGAGGAACTCGTCGTACATGGCCCCCAAGATCGGGACCCCAGAAACCTGGTGGACATCCCACAGGCTGATGCCCACCTCCCCGTGATGCAGATGAAAAGTGTTGGTCCTGGACGACCATCTACTCAGCAGTTCCGGCATCAGCTGCTTTGGCTGGTAAATGTGGAACTGGGAGGCCCATGCCGCCTCGTACAGTCCCACTCTCCTCAGCTCAGCCTCGAACTCCTCACATGAGGCGCCTACCCAGTAGGCCCAGGCCCAGTCGTCGGTAAAATTACCGCCCTGGCGCAGGTCCCACTCATCGGACCATCCCTTCTTCGGATCCTGCAGAGCCGCCTTTAGCATGGTGCGGTAGAGAGAAGGGGACGTCTCCGGTTGCAGTGGCCTCCCGTCAATGTCGTTCACATGATTGTAGAGACAATCGGCGGTGACGGGTGTGAAATCCTCCCCCGCGTGACCATCGGCCGCCCTGAACCATTGGTGTTGGCACGGTGTGCTCCTGAACCAACAAGCTGGTTCATCCCTTCCCGCCTCAGGGATGAAGACGTCATCCCTCAGCCCAAAGCCGTACAACGGCAGCTTTTTGCACTGTGGATAGTCCTTCTGACCTTCCGACAGCAGATCTGTCAGAGAAGTGTGGTCTGAATGGCTGCGAACCATTTCCCCCAAGCCCGGGCGGTTAGCCATCTCATCCCGGCGAGCAGCATCTGCAAGCACTTCCCGCACAGCTTCTTGATGAGCCATGTTAACTCTGGCCCTCGGAAAAGGGTTCTTCCGGATGAATCGCGAAGCTCGGTCGCGAAGCTCGGTCGCGAAGATGGATTGCGAAGATCGGTCGCGAGATCAAACCGCGAAGTCCGGCCAACGCAGGCACGCAAAGATTCGCTTGGCGCGGACGCAGAGTCAGAGACTCGCGGTTCGCCGCGAAGCTCGATTCGCGGAGAGCTGTCGCGGAGTACGCGGAGCTTCGCGAAACCGAGAGCGCAAGAAGACAAGGAAGGCGCGTAAAGACAAAAGAGGGCGGACCCCCTATTTATAGACGCCGACCCCGGAGCATCGCGGCGCGCCTCACCCGCGCGGAGCATCGCGGCGCGTCCGGATCTGCGGCCCCGACGAGCATCGCGGGCCTCCTTCGCGATGCCGCATCGCGAACCACCGACAGTTTTGGCGATCTTCCCTCAGACTTCGACCCTTCACCCTCTGCGGCTCCAAGTCTGAGGGGGGGCATTTGTTGGCGCCAAAAATATGGCCCGAAAGGAAGGAACGAAAAAGACAGCCGGCGTGCTGCACCGCGAAGCACAGCCGCGAAGCCCCTCCGCGAAGCGCCCCAGCCCTGGCGGCGCCGCGAAGCACCAGAGGCGGTGATCCTCCGCGAGCGCGTTTGACGTTCGCGAGCCGCCGCGAAGCACCAGAGGCGGTGATCCTCCGCGAGCGCGTTTGACGTTCGCGAGCCGCCGCGAAGCCCCAGAGGCGGTGATCCTCCGCGAGCGCGTTTGACGTTCGCGAGCCGCCGCGAAGCCCCAGAGGCGGTGATCCTCCGCGAGCGCGTTTGACGTTCGCGAGCGCGCCGCGAAGCTCAAGAGGCGGCGCGCGAGCCCTGCTTCGCGGCGCCCCTTCCCTATAAATACTCGACTCCCCCTGAGTCCCCGGGACGGACAATCCGACCTTTCGGCTTCTCCTCTCCCGAATCGCGAAGCAAGCTTTGCCCCGGGAATCATGAGCTCCGCGAGGTATTTCTACTTCGCGAGACGACTCTGATTTGTTTCGTCCTGAGCCCCTCTTCCGAGAGGGATGCCCTTCGCGAAGCCCAAGGGCGTTCGCAAAGGAAGGGGATTCCCAAGGGAACCCGGGCAGCCGCGGAGCACTCGTGCTTCGCGAAACACCCAACCCATGCTAGTAATCCCTATGCCAAGGCAGGATAACTATGCATCGCGGAGCACTCGTGCTTCGAGAAACACCCAACCCATGCTAGTAATCCCTATGCCAAGGCAGGATAACTATGCATCGCGAAGCACTTTGCTTGGCAGGACCCTGCTTCGCGAACCACTCCTTCGCGAGGCAGTGCTCCGCGAACACTGTTCCACTTCGCGAAGCACCTCCCATTTCCACCTATGCCCCATGCTAAGGCCAAGGCACCCCACTTCGCAAAGCACACTCCTCTGCTTAGCGATTCCTCTTTCCGTGCGACCCTCCAGGTTCGCACGATGTGATTTCAAAGTCCCATGGACAACACCTCCCGTAGCGTTGCTTCGCCCAATGCTCCTTCGCATAGGCACGCTAACGGCTATTGCTTCTTCGCATAGCCACGCTAACGTGGACCCCTCGATGGTTCCTCCCGCGACCCCCCTTTATCATGGCCTTACCGACACCTTCCCTTCCTCAAGGACCAGAGGGTACCGGTTATGTAAGCCCTAGGGGTGTGGAGTGAACCCACCTCGTCCGAGCTGCAGGACGTTAAACTGCCAAGCACCACGTCCTCAACACATGACGTTAAACTGTGACCCAACCTCGTCTCCCTCACGAAGGGTCCCCCCAACTCGAGCATTCATTACACCGCTCGTCTCCACGGGAATGGAACTCTTCCGCACATGGAATGAGATCCTCCTTGTCGGAGTGGTGTATGTTCGCAGGGGAAGGGTCGCCTCAGAGCGTAAATCCCTAACCTTTGGTACGGATGATTGCACCCGTGCATCTCGGTACTTCCCCACTACCAAGGTCAGTGGAGGACGTGATAGGGAACGAGGCACCTCCCATTGTTGGACCAAGGTCCATCTTCCCCGCGCTTTGTCGCGCCATGGGCCTCCATCCTGGAGTAAGTCCCAACACCATGGGCCGCTCAACGCGTAAGCCCCATTTCGCTTCTCACGGACGCACCCTTCGCGACGTGATCGTCAGGTCCTTGCAACCTCTTGTTTCTCACACCGAGCATGACTCACGTGGGCTTAGAGTGAGCACCGACCCTGACAAACTCCCAATCCTGAACTACGAGGACTTTGATCCGTGTCAAGGCATGGTACGTAGGAAGCCTCTACGAGGTTCAAGCCCACCATCAGTGGACTAAGGTCTGCTCCCAAACCTGAACTACGAGGACTTTGATCCATGTCAAGGCATGGTACGTAGGACGCCTCTATGAGGTTCAAGCCCACCACCAGTGGACTAAGGTCTACTCCCAACCTGAACTACGAGGACTTTGATCCGTGTCAAGGCATGGTACGTAGGAAGCCTCTACGAGGTTCAAGCCCACCACCAGTGGACTAAGGTCTACTCCCAATCCTGAACTACGAGGACTTTGATCCATGTCAAGGCATGGTACGTAGGAAGCCTCTACGAGGTTCAAGCCCACCATCAGTGGACTAAGGTCTGCTCCCCACCTGAACTACGAGGACTTTGATCCGTGTCAAGGCATGGTACGTAGGAAGCCTCTACGAGGTTCAAGCCCACCATCAGTGGACTAAGGTCTACTCCCCACCTGAACTACGAGGTCTTTGATCCATGTCAAGGCATGGTACGTAGGACGCCTCCATGAGGTTCAAGCCCACCATCAGTGGACTAAGGTCTGCTCCCAACCTGAACTACGAGGTCTTTGATCCATGTCAAGGCATGGTACGTAGGACGCCTCCATGAGGTTCAAGCCCACCATTAGTGGACCAAGGTCTACTCCCAACCTGAACTACGAGGACTTTGATCCATGTCAAGGCATGGTACGTAGGACGCCTCTATGAGGTTCAAGCCCACCATCAGTGGACTAAGGTCTACTCCCCACCTGAACTACGAGGACTTTGATCCGTGTCAAGGCATGGTACGTAGGACGCCTCCATGAGGTTCAAGCCCACCATCAGTGGACTAAGGTCTGCTCCCAATTTTTCACCTGAACTACGAGGACTTTGATCCGTGTCAAGGCATGGTACGTAGGAAGCCTCCATGAGGTTCAAGCCCACCATCAGTGGACTAAGGTCTACTCCCCACCTGAACTACGAGGACTTTGATCCGTGTCAAGGCATGGTACGTAGGAAGCCTCTACGAGGTTCAAGCCCACCATCAGTGGACTAAGGTCTACTCCCAACCTGAACTATGAGGACTTTGATCCGTGTCAAGGCATGGTACGTAGGATGCCTCCATGAGGTTCAAGCCCACCATCAGTGGACTAAGGTCTGCTCCCAACCTGAACTACGAGGACTTTGATCCGTGTCAAGGCATGGTACGTAGGAAGCCTCTACGAGGTTCAAGCCCACCATCAGTGGACTAAGGTCTACTCCCAACCTGAACTACGAGGACTTTGATCCATGTCAAGGCATGGTACGTAGGAAGCCTCTACGAGGTTCAAGCCCACCACCAGTGGACTAAGGTCTACTCCCAACCTGAACTACGAGGACTTTGATCCATGTCAAGGCATGGTACGTAGGACGCCTCTACGAGGTTCAAGCCCACCACCAGTGGACTAAGGTCTACTCCCAACCTGAACTACGAGGACTTTGATCCATGTCAAGGCATGGTACGTAGGACGCCTCTATGAGGTTCAAGCCCACCATCAGTGGACTAAGGTCTACTCCCAACCTGAACTACGAGGACTTTGATCCGTGTCAAGGCATGGTACGTAGGAAGCCTCTACGAGGTTCAAGCCCACCACCAGTGGACTAAGGTCTACTCCCAATCCTGAACTACGAGGACTTTGATCCGTGTCAAGGCATGGTACGTAGGACGCCTCTATGAGGTTCAAGCCCACCATCAGTGGACTAAGGTCTGCTCCCACACCTGAACTACGAGGACTTTGATCCGTGTCAAGGCATGGTACGTAGGAAGCCTCTACGAGGTTCAAGCCCACCATCAGTGGACTAAGGTCTACTCCCAACCTGAACTACGAGGACTTTGATCCGTGTCAAGGCATGGTACGTAGGACGCCTCTATGAGGTTCAAGCCCACCATCAGTGGACTAAGGTCTGCTCCCAAACCTGAACTACGAGGACTTTGATCCGTGTCAAGGCATGGTACGTAGGACGCCTCTATGAGGTTCAAGCCCACCACCAGTGGACTAAGGTCTACTCCCAACCTGAACTACGAGGTCTTTGATCCGTGTCAAGGCATGGTACGTAGGAAGCCTCTACGAGGTTCAAGCCCGCCCGTCTTTCACGTCGGGCTTCACCCCCGTCCAGTACGACGTTAAACTACATTCCAGTCCAGCGGTAAGCCGTTGTGACCCATTCCCACCTGAACTACGTGGTCTTTGATCCATGTCAAGGCATGGTACGTAGGAAGCCTCCACGAGGTTCAAGCCCAACAATAGTGGATCAAGGTCCCTCACTTATGTCGGCTCACCGACACCCACCACCCGTCGTTTATTCACGTCAGGGTTCATTACCGTCCCGCATGACGCTAAACTGTATCATTTGAACTACGAGGACTTTGATCCATGTCAAGGCATGGTACGTAGGAATCCTCCCAGAGGATCAAGCCCAACCCCCACCGGACCAAGGTCCACCCTCATGTAGGTACGCTGACGATGCCCATCGGACCAAGGTCCACCATCACGTCGGTTTACCGGCACCATCCCGAACTACGCGGACTTTGATTCCCTGCCACGGGGATACGTAGGAAGCCCCTTTAAGGCTCAAGCCCAACTTCGTCGTCACCACCCCTGCGATGGTCCCATTCCATCCTCAACCGTCTCCGCGAGACGTTAAACTCGTGACCTACCTCGTGGTAAACATGAGATGCCTGAGGAAAACCTCGGATGGAACGCCTTTGGCGTAACCGTCTTTGCTAGACGTTAATCTTGCAAACATACCCTGTGTTGAACACGGGAAGCTGAGGAAAACCTCAGATACGTGTCTATGACATGTAACCCCCCGCGCTCGATGTGGGATGCCTCGGGTTTCCACGCCCTCGAGAAGCCTTGTGATCAAGGACAACAGACAGACATGCCAGGCACCCCAGCATCCAGACACGCTACTGATGCCTCAAACGTGATTACTCCCC
Organism: Viscum album; assembly: GCA_963277665.1. Classification (NCBI taxonomy): domain Eukaryota; kingdom Viridiplantae; phylum Streptophyta; class Magnoliopsida; order Santalales; family Viscaceae; genus Viscum; species Viscum album. Next base: position 278,232,548 of record OY728119.1, on the reverse strand, counting down.
TGACCGAAGGTTGCTGCCCTGACTGGACCCTTTGGAATGCCCCGACGGAAGCAGCGTAATTAACCGGCGTCCATGGAAACATGGCACTGGGAAGAGTTTCACGAACTACGTATTAAATCTATAAGGGAGACCCGGACTAGGTGACGAGTTCTGAGGAGGAATCCACAGGAGGAATAACCGACATCCCATCATCCCGTTTCGATCAAGGAGCAGACGTACCTGAACAAGGAACGAATGCCGCCCGCCTTTGGAAAGCGGGAATGCGGGGCAACAAAGCCGCGCGTCCCCCTCCTCACGGACGGATGCGCGCGCGCCCCGGCGAAAGCGTCGGAAACAGATATCTCCAATAATAATTTCAAATATAAGCCTAAGTATAAGAAAATATCATGGAATTTTGGTGAAGTATAGTGTCAAGAACCAACCAGGGTCAACCCTAAACCGGTCACTTGAGCTGGCCCACAACATGGCCCGAGAGGCGTTCCCGGTCCTCCTGGGCTGGCGACAAGCGCCAAGGCATCAACAGAGGACAATTGGGAACAATTTTTCCCAGTGAAAATAAATAAATCAGTTGAAAAGTAGAACACCTTAAAGTAAATAACTATCATGAAAAGAAAGAATGATCAAACACAACCAACTAACCTGACCATGACCTAAAATCCTCACAAATCTGAGAGTCGCTCACCATTCCACAACCAACTCTCACCCACAGTGGGCAAGCTCGAGTCAAACCTGTAACTGAAACTAAAAACATGAAAACACTATAGGCGTGAGTATTAAAACTCAGTAGGTGTGCCTAACAAACTATTACCAATGTACTACCTTTAAATAAATAATTTAACAATTTCAGGTTTGAACTAAAGTATACAAAATATGGGTTTCCACACACACATTCATTTCTAAAACAAGTAACAGTCCATTGAAATTTTTAATTTTAAAAACAAGTTTAATGTCTGAAAGAAACATGTGCATTTCCTTTGAAAATAGTTTTTGTGAACAATTTATAAATCCAAATTTTAGTTATTATAAAAAATGTAAATCCACACAACATGAAACACACTCTAAGTAAAATGGAAAAAGTGGCATACAATGGCCATCTACCGAAATAGACCTCTCAATCGTCCTCCATATACAAATAAACACTAAATAAAATTTTGGTCGAACCTAGGAGCTCATGAACAATCCAGAACATACTATACATGTGACTCATCCTGAAGGCATGTCTACTCTCGATGACATCATAACACTCTAACGCCTGGTGTTTCCTTACATGGCCTAACTGAGGGGTCCAATCCCCTAGCAGAGTGTCCTATGTACTAGACGCCACTAGCTAGTGCATAATCTAAATGAGTACAGCAATTGTTCTCATAAGATTCACTTAGTATTCCAGGTTCCCATGTCAACACATATAATAAACAGGAAAGGGGTGATTCAACAAAGTCAATCAAGCATTACAAACATCACACACAAATCATGCAGTCAACATACACCAAATATCACATCTGAGTCACCCCAAAAGATAGTTTTCCAAAATAATTTATTTTATTAAAGTGCCAAACGGGCCTTCACCAATTTTAAGGAAAATCCTCATTTCCCAAGTGAACAAAAACACTTTTTCACACTTCAAAATAATTCAATTATCAATAAACCAAAACTACATTTAAAATTCTATGAATTATGTTTAAAAGTCAAATGGGCATGCTTTCACTACTGGGTGTCCGCTCGTCAAGAAAATATTTCAAGTGTCATGTATAAAATTAACGGCTCTTTTGACACCAAATAATCATTGTAAAATTAATTATCTAATATTATTTCTCATTAATTAAAAATTTTAGAATATCAAGCAATTAATAAATTCTGAATTTAAAGGTGGGTGCAGTGGGGGACCTACCTTGACTTGTATCTCAACTACAATGACATGACACGCCTCGCACTTGCACACAAGTGTGCACAACCTGCTGACTATGGTATCGTGGACTTTCTCTAAACCCCAATACATGGATCCTCCATGCCTGCTATGTTGCACACCAAAAAAGCCTCCAGATTCAACTTGGAGATTGGTTAGAAAACTAAAATGCGGCATCCCCACAAGAAATCCAAAAGCTAAAAACTCTAACCTCCTTCATAATAAGTAGGAGACTCCAATAAAGCATAGATGCAACATTGAATTAAATCCTCCAACAGTAACACCATTACCAAACAAGACATATATGTAAAGTTTCAAACTCATACCTATTTTAGCATGAACCAGCAGCTTCACTCGAACAAGGTAAAAATAAACCAAGCACCTAATATGATTCCATGCTCGGACCAAAACTCTAATGAACTCCAGCACAGCATGACAGCTCCACTAAAAAAACAAAGCTACTTTGAGCTGAAAATTTCATTACCAACAATGATTTGGTGGTCCAGCATGGAACATCACCTAGGAAGTGTTAAAATTATTTGATTTCATCAAAAGAACAACTCGTACCAGCACCAATCTTCGGCCGAAGCAGCAGCATCACATGAATGATGGAAACCCAAAAACTAGATCAACAGCACCACATGAGAAAGAAAATTCGAACCATCGCCAATATGGATCTCCAGAGATCGAGATTTTAATATGGTGGGTTTCTAGATGGAGGGGTAGGTTGGTGGTCTCCTATAGGAGGCGGGTCAGAGATCGCGCCGGCAGTGGGGGTGCGCAACAAGAGGGGCATTTCAGATTCGAGCGGGAGGTGCGTCGGGTGCACGCTGGAGCAAAGAGCCGGTGGGAGGGTGAGTGGATGGTGGCTGCAAGGAAGGGGCGTTGCATCTGGGTGTCGCTGGCCGTATAGAGCTATTGCGGCCGGTGCAAGGCAGGTGTGAAGACAGGAGGTAGGGGACGTGGACATAAAGCGAGGACGACAGTAGAGGGAGATGGCCAGAGGGAGACACGGTGGGGTGCTGCAGTTCGAGAAGGAGGTGGTTGGGCGTTTGGGGGTGCACTGTGCCACTAGAAGAGGGAGATGGGGAGGCCATAGATTCAGTAGGAGGCGCTGCTAAAGAGGTGGAAAAGGAGAGGAAAGCGTGGGGGGCCTGATCATGTGAGGGAAGAGATGAAAGGGTGGGGTGGCGCGCAAAGGCTATGGGAGAGGAGAAGAAGAGTGGGTTAGGTTTAGGGAGAAAGAATGAAAAAAATAATGAAAAGAAAAGAAATAAAAATAGAAAATAAATAAATGAAAACAAAAATAATGATATTTTGAATAGAGTAGTGATGATAATAATAATAATAATAACTTTAATCTCTATTAACAATATTAATATTGACACCAATGATGATAATAATCATAATACACATAATAATAAATAAAACCACTTTATCAATAACATATAAATGATAAAAATAATAATTTTAATAGTAGAAATTATTTAATAATAATATAATAAAATTATTCATGAAAAATTAATACTAACATCACTACAGTTATCTATTTATTCTAAATTTTAATTTATTTTCAATTCATTCAATTTAATTTTTATTTTGCCAATTCATACACCGAAACTACGGAGTACTCAGGCAGACTGCACGACTTCCGCTTGCTATGTGGTGCCCCCACACTAGCCTAAAATATTAATTTTAATAATAATAATAATAAATCATTATTAGTAATAATACTAATATGGACATTAATAAATATACCGATATAAATATAAATAATAGAGATATTTAGTTCACTTTAATATTGATAAAATTATTAACAATAATAAATAACACATCAAATTACAAAAGTTTCTCATTTTAATTTTCCAAAGATAAGTGGGTCGTGCCATTGTATGGGTGAAGCTGTGTGGGGTATCCAAAATGTGCTCTGCTCGGGCGCTCAGCGATGTCAACTCAAAAACGTGCGTTTTTTAACAAAACTCAAAAATCAATTTTAGAATTTACCCTAAACCTCGGAAAAAATTTTAAAATTCAATGGAAATAATAAAATAAAATAATAGATAGGTTGGGGTGTGACAATTCTCCCCACCATAATGCTTTATGCCCTCAGAAAGCCACAATAAGAACAAGACCCAAAGATAAAAATTCTTATGTGTCACCTCCCACCAAAAGTTTTAAACCCCTCTAGTTGATCGATCCAAACAGACACCAAAAACCCATGACACACAACTTATCATTAAAACACGGTCACCTTAACTTTCACCAATCAGAACCCAAACCATCAATTTCATCCTAGGAAAGAACAAACTTAAATAACCTCTGAGACTTACCCCTATTATCTTAGTCCAACAGAACCGTTGGGTGTACTCCAATCCTAACGTTTACCCAAGAGGAATAACTTAAAATAAAGTGGTTCTACAAGAGACCGCCTGCCACCAAATGATACTCAAACCAAAACTCTGATACTGACACGGGGAGGACCGAACAGACTCCCCACCATAAGGATCAGGCTGACACTAAATTAATTTTGGTGTAACTCTGCGAGACCCACTGTGGGTCTCCCCACTATAAGAACTGATGAGATTATCCGAACTTGAAAACTCTACACACATACTAAAGACCCCCACCATAAGGGGAGAGAATGGAAGGGCCCGACTGATAGAGAATAAAAACTATCGTTGTCTCCACATCAACAATATCTCACCCTCAGAATAACACAAACCATGCCACATTAAGGACAAAGGTTAAACAAAGGCCCTTTTCTCCGTTGGGGTTCACTTGACTACACGCCAGCTTCACTGCGAGGCATATGGCTGGAGCATCGATGATTGAATCATCTTCTACCTCGTAGTCAAGCTTCAAAATTTCCCAAACATGACACCCAAAACATAATTTCACCAAACACACTTCTATTAAAAGTAAAGGTTTGAAAGAGGATCAACAATAACCATTCTTACAACTAAAGGAAAAGAAACACCACAAAACGCTGCAGGTGATGACTAATACATCCAAGAAATACTACAAATAAAAAACCTCAAACCGATCCCCAAACATCACCCTACTCCTGATGACATGCTAAGGTGACCTTCGACGATCTAGGTTTGGATTTAGCACGCTTCTTGGAAACACCTTGACAGAATTACTACAAGTGACCCAGAAATCCATGGGTGTGGCAGGGTATCGGATCACTCAAGCATATCATCCTCTTGGGACCCTTCCTACCACACTGGTGATAGATTACAGCATTGCGCTATGAAGAAGATGACTGAAGGTCTGAAGGCCTCTTCATTCCTCTACCAGCACCACCAGCATCAGGTCGCTTCTCATACCTCTTATCACCATCCCCTGCACTGCTTCCCAAAGCTAGAGGATTTGCCTCCTCAAGTCCTCCTGCTAACCCTGCTTCAGTGAAAAAGGATTTCCCCACAACATCTGAGAAGTTGGAAAGGTTGATCTCTTCCCCTTTTGATCACTGTTCCGGTCGGAGTCCAGACTCAAATTTTCGAGCCTTCTCGGGATCATTCACAACAAACCACTGATCATACGGAACTAGGTCTATAAAACGTCGATAGAATTCCAGTACTGATTCAACGCCCTACTGAAGACAACAAAACTCCATCCTCTTCCTCAAATTCGTCAACTTAGATAAGTGTTATTTGATGAACGATTACTTGAAAAACTCTCATGTTAGATCTTCCTGGGGATTATTCTGAGACACATACTTCCACCATTTCCAAGTTGGACCTTCAAGTATAACGGTAGACAACTTCAACTTTAACAACTCAGGTATTCCAATGAAACTGAACTTCCTCTCAATAGTTTGCAACCACTCCTCTACCTCAAGTGGATCTTCTTGACCATAAAATAGGGGAGGGTTCAACATTTTGAATTTCAAGACATAGTCTATGGGTTGATCAACTAGTGGATTCGCTAGGGGTGCACCACCTGAAGCTGCACCATGGGCATCCATAAAACCATCGTGGGGGTGAAAACTAAGAAACAAGTAAACAATGAACATAATCAAAACATGGTCATTTCCATTTCAATTTCAACTTTTCACAATTTCCAAAATAAAACTTCACAAAACAATTCTTAAAAGTAAAGACCCAAACAAACCACAAGGAGAAACTAGTGGTGATTGGTGACTCGGACGTATGGTTGGCGGCCATATTCCAGTCATGCCACCATCACAGGGAGCACTATAGGGTAATTTCCCTTGATCCACATGGATTTCCAAACCATATGAGCTCACAGAGGTCACTTCCCTGGCTCCCATTTCATTTTCCAAAATAAAACAATTCAAAAGAACCAAAAGACACCAATAACTCGAACATCCCATGGTAAACCGAGGTTAATAATGAGCAAGGGTTCATGATGTAATTCTTTTACATACGCCTCGAGCCTCGAAAATTATACTCCTTCTACCATGACAACCCCAAATAACTATGGGCGCTCTCAAAAACAAGGTCCGCTCAAAAGCTGACCTACTATGATACCATTTTGTCACGAACCAACTTGGGACAACCCTGAACCGGTCACCTAAGCCAACCTGCGACATGGCCTGAGAGGCATTCCTGATCCTCTCGGGTTGGAGACAAGCGTCAGGCCATCAACAGAGGACAATTGGGAACAATTTCACCCAGTGAAAATAAATAAAGCAGTGGAAAAGTAGAATACCTTAAAGTAAATAAACAGCACGAAAAGAAGGAATGATCAAACACAACCAACTAACATGACCATGACCAAAAATCCTCCTGAATCTGAGAGTCACTCACCAGCACACAACAAACTCTCTCCCACAGTGGGCAAGATCGAGTTAAACCTTCAACAGAAACTAAAAACATGAAAACACTATAGGAGTGAGTATTAAAACTGAGTAGTCGTTCCCAACAAACTATTCCCAATGCACTGCCTTTAAATAAAGAATTTACCGATTTCAGGTTCGAACTAAAGTATAAAAAATATGGGTTTCCACACACACTTTCATTTCTAAAACAAGTAAAAGTCAATTTCCCTTTTTAATTTGAAAAACAAGTTTAATGTTTCAAAGAAACATGTGCATTGCATTTGAAAATCAGTTTTACAAACAGTTTATAAATACAAATTTTAGTTATTAGAAAAAAAGAGAAAACCGCAAAACATGCAACACACACTAAGGGAAATGTAAAAATTGGAACACAAGGGCCAGCTGTCGAACTAGACCTCTCAATCATCCACCACATAAAAAAAACACTAAATAAAACATGGGTTGAACATAGGAGCTCATGAACAATCCAGAACGTACTATACATGTGACTCATCCTAAAGGCATGCCTACTCTCGATGACATCATAACTCCCTAACGCCTAGTGTTTCCTTACATGGCCTAACCGAGGGTCCCAATCCCCTAGTAGAGTGTCATCCATACTAGAGGCCACTATCCAGTGCATAATCTACACTAGTGCAGTAATCGTTCTCAGAAGATTCACTTACTATGCTTGGTTTTCATGTCAAAACATATAATAAATATGAAAGGGGTGAGTCAACAAAGTCAATAAAGCAGTACAAACATCTCACACAAATCATGCAGTCAACGTACACCAAATATCACATCTGAGTCACCCCAAAAGAGACTTTTCCAAAATAATTTATTTTATTAAAGTGTCAAACGAGGCTTCACCAATTTTAAGGAAAATCCTCATTTCTCATGTGAACGAAAATACTTGTTCGTTCTTCAAAATAAATCATTTTTCAATAAACCATAACTACCTTTAAAATTCCAATAATTTTGTTTAAAATCCAAACGGGCATTCTTTCACTACTGGTTTTCTTCTCGTCAAGAAAATATTTCAAGTGTCGTGTATAAAATAAACGGCTCTTTTTACACTAAATAATCATTTTAAAATTAATTATCTTATATTATTTATCTTTAATTAAAATTAATAAAATATCAAGCAATTAATAAATTCATAATTTAAAGGCGAGTGCAGTGGGGGACCTACCTCAACTTGCATCTCAACTACAACGACGTGACACACCTCGCACTTGAACACAAGTACGCGCAACCTGCTGACCATGGTATCATGGACTTTCTCTAAACCCCAATACATGGATCTTCCATGTCTTCTATGCAGCACACCAAACAGGCTTCTAGATTCAACTTGGCTATTAGTTAGAAACCTAAAATGTGGCATCCCCATAGGAAATCCAAAAGCTAAAAACTCCAATATCCTGCATAACAAGCAGGAGACTCCAATAAAGCATAGATGCAATGTTGAATTAAATCCTCCAACAGTAACTCCATTATAAAACAAGACATATATCTAAAGTTTCAAACTCATACCTATTTCAGCATGAAACAGCAGCTTTGCACGAACAAGGTAAAAATAAACCAAGCACCTAATATGATGCCATACTCGGACCAAAACTCTAATGAACTCCAGCACAGCATGACAGCTCCACTAAAAAACAAAGCTACTTTGAGCTGAAAATTTCAATACCAAAAATGATATAGCGGTCCAGTATGGAACATCACCTAGGCAGTGTTCCAATTCCTTGATTGCAGCTAAAGAACAACTTAGTCCAGCACCAGTCTTCGGCCGAAGCAGAATCATCACATGAATGATGGAAACCCAAAAACTAGATCATTGGCACCACATGAGCAAGAAAATTCGAACCATCACCAATATGTATCTTCAGTAATCAAGAATTTAATATGGAGTGTGTGTAGCTGGAGGGGGAGGTTGGTGGTCTCTAGTAGGAGGCGGGTCGGAGATCATGTCGACAGCAGGGATGTGCAACAAGAGGGGCGTTACGGATTCGAGCAGGAGGTGCGTAGGGTGCACGCTGGAGCAAGGAGCTGGTGGGAGGGTGTGTGGATGGTGGCTGTAAGGCTGGGGCCCTGCGTCGGGGTGTCGCTGGCCAGATGGAGCTACTGCGGCCGGTGCAAGGTAGGAGTGACGGCGGGAGGTAGGGGACGTGGACATAAAGTGAGGATGTCAGGAGAGGGAGATGGCCGGAGGGAGACACGGTGGGGCGCTGCAGTTTGAGCAGGAGGAGGTTGGTTGTCCGGGGGTGTGTTGTTCCGCTAGAAGAGGGAGATGGAGATGCCATAGATGTAGTTGGAGGCACTTCTAAAGAGGTGAAAAGGATAGGAAAGCATAGGGGCATGCTCACGCGAGGAAAGAGATGAAAGGGTGAGGTGGCATGCAAAGAAGATGAGAGAGGAGAAGAAGAGGGGGTTATGGTTGGGGAGAAAGAAAGAAAAAATTAATGAAAAGAAAATAAATAAATAAAAGAAAATAAATAAATAAAGACAAAAATAATGATATTATGAAAATAGTAGGGATAATAATAATTTTAGTAGTAGTAGTAGTAACTTTAATCTCTGTTGACAACATTAATATTAACACCAATAATGATAATAATCCTAATACACATAATAATAAATAAAACCAATTTAGTAATTACATAGAAATGATAAAAATAATAATTTTAATAGTAAAAAATCTTTAATAATAATATAATATCATTATTCATGACAAATTAATATAAACATCACTATAGTAAGTTATTTATTCTAAATTTTAATTTATTTTCCATTCATTCAATTTACTTTTTATTTGGCCAATTCATACACCGAAACTACGCGGTACTCGGGCTTACCGCACGGCTTCCGCTAGCCATGTGGTGCCCAGACACTGGCCTAAAATAATAATTATTATTATTACTATTATTATAACAATAAAGACTTATTAATAATAATACTAATATGAACATTAATAAATATACTGATATAAATATAAATAATTGAGATATTTAGTTCGCTTAATATTAATAAAATTATTAACAATAATAAATAACACATCAAATTACAAAAGTTTCTCATTTTAATATTCTGAATATAAGCGGGTTGTGTCGTTGTATGCGTGAAGCCGTGCGGGGTATCCAAAACGCGCTACGCCCGGGCGCTCAGCGATGTCAACTCGAGAACGTGCGTTTTTTGATAAAAATCAAAAATATATTTCAGAATTTACCCTAAACATCAGCAAAAATTTTAAAATTCAATGAAAATAATAAAATAAAATAGTAGATAGGTCGGGGTGTGACATATAGAGTGAGTTGATTTCACGATATACATCCATGTATGGATAAAACAAGTGGAATTGGTTCCAAAAAATATGTTTTTAGGGTTAATAACTCTAAAAAGGTGTGTTGAGATTTACTTGAGTGTTACCTAGTATGAAATAATGGGCCTTACTTCACACCTGGTTTGACTCTCCTGGGGGATATGTTTTGGAAATTCCCAAACTCTTTACGAACCATTATGAAGGGAACCAAAATGCTCATAATATTGTATATTAGTAAATAGTCCATCGATAACTTGGGATAAAACCATGAAAATAATATGTTAAGGAATATATGATTTATCCCTTTAATGTTCATAGTTTCCCATATATGTGTTTAATTCCTTAAAAATAATCATCCTTAATTCTCATTTTATTTCATTTAAATGGATGGAAATAGGAGAAACCAAGTCAATAACCATTTCTAGGGGTAATGTAATGACTACAGAAATGAGATGCCTAACCCTATGGAAGAAAGAGTCAAGAAATTCATGAAAATACTTTCTCGGAAAACTCATGTTTGGAACTGAAACTTGAATCATGAGGAATTCCGGAATCCTACCAAGAACGATAAAGTTATAATTAAAACTAGTATGTGATAAAGGACTCCAATATTCATTGGATCTTATGATCCTTTAATTTCATAATAATGGGTCAAATCCATTGAAAATATATTCTATGTCATTCAATGTTATGACCAAGATAATGTTATGCTAGTTGTTTATTGAATAGAGATAAAATCTGGTTAACTGTTGATGTTGATCAAATATAAAAATTAGGAGGAAGATATCAAAGAGATGTAGTAGAAGGAATTATGGAAAAAATGAAAAATATTTTCCTCTCACTCTCTCACTTAAAATAAATATATATTTCTATAGCCTCAATAAAAATGGTTAAATGTCTGTTAGTGTATTTAAAGAAAATTTCACAAGACTTACACGATATTCCTCTGACTTTATTATTCCAATGAAAGTTAATTTGATGGATTTTATGGATGGCCAAATCCAAGTCTGTGAAAATCATTATAAATTTGATACATTGAATGGTATGATGAAATTTTATGATGTTCCCTCAAATTCAATATGGATATTAGTAATTTCAAAGGTCTCATGGGGTATAAGAAGTTGAAAATTCATTTTAAATTTGTTGGTACAATAGATAAATATATTGGTTGAAATAAATTCCAACATCTCATTTCTTGAAAGAATAGGAAGAATAATCTTATAGATTTTCTAAAGGGTACTAGGATGTAATTTAGGTATGGTTTGTAAAGGAACCTAGATAGTGATTGTTGATGTGAGAAACCCACCAACATGGTAGAAGAAAATAATTCTCCAAATATACCTCAACCAATTATCCAATGTTACAACTACATTAAACAAGGAAACTATGTAAACCCATTCACTACGCCAAGGGTTATTTATGAGGATGATGAAAACAAACTCTAATTACTAGAGATTAAGGGAGAGACAATATCAACACAATTGTGGTGGTGGATCTTGAAAATGAATTGGTGACATGTATGTTAGTTATTCATTCAAGAATAGTAAACATGTGTTTTTATTCTTGTTCTATGCATTCTTTCATATCATGCAATTTTAGTATAACTATTTATGTACCTACTCAAAACATTGACATTGAATTTTTAGTGAATATGGAAAATGGTTCAATTATTGTATCCTAAGTATATGACTCATCCCATGTCCATATCTGTAGGATGCACTCCCTAGAAAACCTTGTGATATTTCCTTTAGTGTAATTTGATGAAACTATATACATATATTTTTTTTACTTATATAGATCCAACATAAAATTATAAGATAAGGAAATCACCATATGAATCATGAATTATCCTCTGATTATATAAAAGTGAAAAGGGGGGATGACTCTTTTTTGGTATCATCATTTGGAGAATATATTTTTTCCCTTTTGATTAAAAATATCATTCCCAAATGATTGGGAAAAAAGAAAGGGTCATCCTTGAATATATTACCATTCTTAGGGATTATACTGATGTATATCCAAAAAATATATTAGTCATCCTACTAGACAAGTGGATGGATTTTCAATCAAGATTATACTTGGATCTTTTCCAATATCTAATACTCCATTTAAAATAGACATTTTTTAACTTAAGGAGCTGAAGAAACAACTACTGAATAATCTGGATAAATGATTTATATACCCAAGTGATTCATTGCGGGGTGTATCATTCCTCTTCAACAAGAAGAAGGATGGGTCAATGCACCTCTAAATTGATTATCATGAACTCAAAAAAATCAATATAATGAAAAAATATCCCATACCATGGATAGAAGACTAGTTTGATTAACTACATAGGTCTCGGTATTTATCTAAGGTGAATCTTCAATCAGTATATCACCAATTAAGGGTGATGAAGGAAGATATTCCCAAAACATCCTTTCAAAACAGTTATGGACACTATGAGTTCATATTGATGCAATTTGGACTGACTAATTATCCACAAATATTTATGGAATTAAGGAATAGATTCCTTAGGGATTGCCATAAAAAATTTGGATGGCTTTTATAGATGATATTATGCTACACCCTAGGATCAAGGAGGATCATGATAAGTGTTTGAACATTATCCTAAAGGCATTCAGAAAAAGAAAATCTATATGAAAAGTACTATAAATGTGAGTTCTGGATGAAGTAAGTATCATTATTTGGGCATATTATCAGAAAAAGGGATATATATATATATATATATATATGGACCCTTATAAGATAAATGAAATTAAGGATAGGTCTAGACTAGTATCTATAATAGTGATCCACTATTTCCATGGGAATTATTGATATTACCAATGATTTTTGAAAACCTTTTCTTGAATTTCAAACATATTATACATGATAAAATAGAATGGAGTAATGTTCTTATAGACTGGTGAATGTGAATAGATCTTAAAGGAGTTGAAAAATGGATTATCACTGCATCTATACTTACATTTCCCTCAAGTGGAGAAGTTTTTATGGTATACAATGATGATTAAAAGAAGAATTTGGGATGTGTACTAATGTAGAATGATTAATTGATATCCTATTCCTAAATTTAGTTAAAATTTAATGAGTTGAAAAATCCCATGGATGGTCCGAAGTTGGCTATAGTGATCTTTTCATTGAATGTCTAGTGAAATTATCTCTCAGGGGAGAAGTCGGAAATATATACAGACCATGAGATCCTCAAATATATATTCACACATAAGGAACTTATTATGTGATAGGAAAGATGGTTAGATCTGATCAAGGACTATGACTACTCAATACATTATCATCCTGAGAAATAAAACGAAGTAGTAGATTCTCTAAGTAGAAATGATCCAAAAATTTTATAATGGAATTAAAAAGTATCTAATCTTATTATATTTTTGAAGGATGGATATGGGAATAGTCAAATGATATTCATCCTAATTTCTCAAATAACTTCTCAATAATCCATTCTTAAGAGGATCAAGGAGGCCCAAAAATAGGATGAGGTTCTATAAGAAAAGGTAGAGAATATTCTAGAGTTCAACTTTACTGAAAATGGGCCTATTAGGGTTGGAACTCAGATTTGGGTCCCATAAAACCCAGATATAAAGAGGAATATTTTGTATTATGCACATATCTCATCCTTCTCTATTCATCCAGGAAGCAATAACATGTATAGTGATCTGAAGAATAACTTCAGGTTGGATTACATAAAGGGGGAGATTCCATAATTTGTATCTTGATGCTTGGTATGCCAACAAGTAAAGGCTAAATGAAGAAATTATAAGGGTATGATGCAACCATTTCCCATAATAGTGTGTAAATGGGAAAAAATAAAATTGGATGTCATCGTAGGACTCCCTAAGGCACCTAAAGGAAATAACACTATATGGGTGGCAGCCGATTATCCTATAAAGTTAGCACATTTTGTTTCTATCAAGGAAGATTTATTGATTGAAAAACACACTATGATATACCTAATGTAAGTGGTAATATTTCATGTAGTTCCTGTCACTATTTTTTTTGATCAATATTTGAGTTTTAACTCAAGGTTTTCGAGAACCCTTCAGTAAGAATTGGATACAAAAAATAGTTTCAGTAAAACTTATCACCAAAAAACAAATGGTTAGTTTAAGAGAATCATCCAAACTATAGATTATTATTTGATTTTTTTTCAATGGATTTCCATGGGGTTTGGTATCATAACCTTCCTCTTTTACAGTTATCATAAAAAAATAGCTTCAATTCTGGCATTAAATTGGCGCCTTATGAGGCTATATAAAAGAATATTATTTGAACTCTGACATACTGAGAAGACATTCGAGAGTAGAAGATTATGGGACGTGATATTTACCAAGAGATGATAGATATTGTGCAAACCATTCAGCATCACATGAAGTCCATATAAAGTTGACATAAAATCTATGCACACATTCATCAATGATACCTTGAGTTTAAGGTTGTAGATAATGTGTTCCCCCATATTTCACCATAAAAGAAAGTCATGAGGTTTTGAAATAAGTTAAAGCTTACACCAAGATACATTGTTCCCTTTGAAATCCTTGATTGCATCAAAGAAGTGTCCTACCAACTAGAACTCCCAATTGACCTATCTAAATTGCCTTATGTGTTCCATGTATCCCTCTTGATGAATTATATACCAGAACCATCACATGTACTATATACAAAGGTGGTACCTTTAGATAAATACCTTTAATATAATGAGAAATCAATAAAGACCTTGTATCATAGATAAAAATTTCTGCAAAACACGATAACTCACCTATTCAAATTTTTGTGGTGAAACCACAAGTTTGAGAAAGTAACTTGGAAACCAAAAGAGGTGATGAAATAGAGGTCCCATCACCTATTTTCACATTAATGTGTAATATAAAATTTTGAGAGAAAATTTATTTATGTGTGGGATAATTTAACACCCCAAGACTATAATATATATTTCTTTTAAATTTAATTCCATCTCTTCTATAGCTTGTGATGCACGCAATATAGGGTTTAAACAAAATGTGATAATCTATTATTTAAACACGGTCATTATAACCTAGACATTAAGTTGGTGGGTATGAATAGGAATAACTCAATTACAAAAAATTATATTTTTGCACATTAATAAAATAAATTAAATTATTATACACTAATTATAAATAAAATAATAATCATTTAAAATAAAAAGAAATGTTTTCTAAAAAATAGTATTTTTCTAAAAGATAGTTTAGTCATGATTTGAACACATAATTTAAAATAAATTTTTACTAATATTAAAAAAATTAAAAATTAAATTAAAATTTGAAATCATCATATCAAAATTATCTTAGGGTGATTTTTTTGGATCTTTCTAAGAAGTTTCATTTTTTTGATGAATAATGAAAAATACTCATTTTTATTAAAATCTACCATTCATTTAAAGAATTTAAAATCCATGCATTATATTAAAGTAGTTTTAAAAGAAAAATTTATGAAATTATATATTATTTAATCTAAATTAAGTCATTGGATTCAATTTTATATTGAATGTTGATATATAAACTTTTTTAACTTATCAATGTTTTTCTTTTAGAAAACCGTTTTTTCGACAGATATATAGGTTTAATTTTAAGTTAAATTATACCAGTTATACAGGTTTCATTTTAAAAAGTGGATTACATATTTATAATTATAATAATTTATGTTATATAATAATGTAAACTTAATTTTTCTACCATTATTAATAGTGAAAGAAGATAAAAGTATTTACCATGGTTAAGTTAAAATGGGTTTACCGAAAGTTCAACTAAAAATATAAGGTTTAAAGAGGACAAAAAACTTATCCAATTCATAATATATGGTCATATTTATACCATATATCTTATATGGCTTACAATTGGTCTATTTCTTATCCTTTTGGAATAGGAAAAACATGGGTACAACTCTTTCTTTTTAAAAATTCCAAGTGTGTCCTCTACCCACTTATAAAAGGAAACCCCATATCCTCTCTTTTACACACTTAAAACACTCATTAGTTCAGAAAATCCCTTACAAAATCACACTCCTACTTCCCTCACCTCACCTTATAATCATTTTTTGGTAATAAATAGAACCTATGAATGATTATGGTGAAAACCAAAAGAAGTTTTTCGAAGAATATGTAACATCCTTAACCTAATGTTCTGTTTTGTTTCTTCCTCCACCTCATTAAAATATTAGAAATCCATGATGATAGAATAACATAAGTATATAACATAAACTTATATGTTTTTATGTTAATTTTTCTTAACTAAAACCATCTCTTTCTCCCTTTAATGGGAAATGAAACTGTTGATCATGTGTACGGCGGACTGCCACCTCGCAAACCGACGTAATTTTTTACATAAACACTTCTCAAGGAAGTATATAATAATTTATAAAATTTTTAAAAATTATATTTATGAAATAACTATAATTATATAATTATAATATCATATATACCTTATTATGCTCCATTATGTAGAGAATACGATAATGTCACTTGTGTGTATGGGGGACTACCGACTCGTGAAGTGATATAATTAGTTTTTCACATAAACTTTACATGAAAGTAACTATGGAATAATTTGATGTTGATGTTCGATATTAATGTAATATTAACCATTATTTAAAATAAATATATCATTTTCTTTGTTACCTTATCATTCATTGAATAAATAATTACATTGCTTGTGCGTACGGTGGACTATCCCCTTGCGAAATGATGTGATTCATTTTTATTACCACATAAAATGAATTGTATGTGTAAGGGAATTTAAAAAATAATATGATATTTACTATATAATTATAATTATGGAAATATAAAATAACACTTACCTTATTTCTATCATTATCATCGAAAAATGGAAATGTTACTCATGCATATGTACGACCTACCTCTGCCATGATTGTATCATAGTTAATTTTTCATTACCTTAATTCATAGTCGGTTTAAGAAGTATAAGTTTTGTATAAAAATGATAATTATTTCATTTTTACCATTATTTATATCTCTAATTTATATTATTTCTTACCTTAGTCAACATACCAAATTGATTTTTGTACATATGATTCATTTATCATTAAAGAGTTCACAGTGAAATTAATTATTTGAGTAATTTAATATGACACAGTAATGAATAAAAAAGGGACAATTATATTAAAAAAATATTAATAAAGTAATTTATTAACTTAAGTTTATTGTTTAGGGAGATAAAGAACACACATGATGAATCAGGCTCAAGGCAATGGATCTTCCTAACCTTCCCTTTTCTTTGTGTTACCACCATTCTCTCTCTAACTCACTTTCTCATTCTTAAGAGTTATGGAATGCTTTTAGATTATGTTATATATCTCTCACATGTATACCTAGATTTTTCTCCCTTCATTTGATGGGGAAAAACATTCCTTGTGATTATATCTCAGATAACTCCTTTAATGAATCTCTAATGATTATGTTATGAGACAAGATTATTCTTTTCAATGAAAACACATGTGTCGCCCAATGGTTGGTTATAGGGGGTTGAATTTTGTATGATCAGTCACATTGGGTTAACCATTTCTCCAATACCTTCCAACAATATTTTTTTCTGGATCTGAAAACACCCAACGGTTCTATATCTATGAAAGACCTGGTTTCCAAAGGTATACACTCATTAGGATGTTTGTCCAATGATATTTAATAACTCACATTGGTTGGGAGGATGGGAGATTGATCTCATCACACCCTTTGGGGTACATTTTTCCTACTCTATGAATCTCTTATAGAATTAAGATATATTAATAAATACTTTATTAATTCCCAAGTATGATGTGGATAAACCTAGAATTAAAAATAAATTATTATCATCTGTGGAACTTAGTATCATCTGTATATATATAAGTTTCTTAATCAATAAAGATATCTATATGTATCTGATTCTTTTCTTCAATGGTATCCTCTTATGTAATAATTATAAATTTTGTAGTCATTATTATAACGATTCCAATTTTCAGCCACATAGTGGGGAAATCTTGAGTTTATTTTCATCTAAGGAGATGGGATTTGTTTTGGTGTTGGGATCGAACCCATAAATGGTCTTATTTTGTATACTTGTGAAAGGAATCAGATCAAAAATGGTTCAGTACCACTTAATGGGACACATAAAACCTTTTAATGTCATGTTATAGGGACCAAACCGTACAGTTTAGTGACATGTGTCAAGGATGTCTATGTAGAAGGGGCCTATTGGTGTGGGAAATATGTCAAAGTATCCTAGGGAACCAAGAATGGATATGGATTCCTGGTTTGAATAATAATTTACTGGGAATATAACCCCGAGGGAATTAGGGTTGATTTGGGATGTTTTGTTTGGACCTCGGGATGGATTCCTACATATCCTATTTAGACGAGAGTCAAATCCCATGTATTTCAGTTTTGAGGACCTGCACCTATGGAGTCCCTCTAAAATATTTTCTCATAGAGGAGTTTTTCCTTTTAAAAGGATTAATTTTGGGATTATTACTATGGAGTATGCCTCTATTGGGTTTGGGGTAATGAGAAGTGACTTGACTCGTGGAGGTTTGAGGGGTTTGGTTTGGGTCTTACACCTAAGTAGGATGCCTTGTTGTGGAAGGATGGGGCTCATACAAAGTAGGAGTATGGTGTATTTTTTTGGTTGGGGATTACTCCTAAGGAGGATTCTAGGGTTATTGATTATGGTTTTATTGGGTCTTAATATTGAGGAGAATTCTTTATTGATGTGTTGGGTATTTTACCTAGTAGGTGGCCCAGGATTTTACAGGGCTTACACATGGAATGATAATTAAAGGGTTGGGATCATTAAAATGTCATGATCACTACCACACTCTAATACCACATGATTTATTCTTAGTGTGAGAAACAAGATGAATTCAAAGATATGTAAAATAATATGATCCTTCTTCTACTGGTGGAAGAGGCTGGGGGTACAGAAGAAGAAGAAAGGGATTTTATGTGCCTCCTCCCTTTCCTATTTCATATCTAGGATAGTTACATCAGACAACCCATCTGGGTATGACCCAAGAGGTGAAGAGTTGAAACAGTGAAACCTCCCATAATAAAGGCTATGTTATTTCCCTAAAACTAGTTCTGGAGGAATGGATGAGAATTTTATTCCAGGTCTCTCTTCCTAGAACTATGAGATCCAGGTCTCAGAGATGATGAGGGAAGGGCATGGCCCAAGACCTTATTTCTAAAACTAGGAGATACCTAACACTTATTATAGGTTTGGGTTCCTTCTGATAATAGTAATTCCTACTCACATGCGACCCGAATACCCTACCAATCATGTTGTACAAGTGAGGGAAACCTCTGACTGAAGGAATTCATACTCAAATGGAGTACACACTAGTGTTCCCATTAACATGGTTTTACAATTATATAGGTTTCATTGCAGGTTTTTATTTGGTACCTCTCAGAAAATAGATCTAAAGAAAAAGAGGCACAATCATTGGTATCTTGGAAGAGGGCTAAAAGGTGGCTCATGCAGGTTCTATCTTAGAGAGAAATAGTTCCTTGTGCTTAGCTTCGGAGGAACTGGCGGTGCTTCTCATAGGGTTTAGTCCTATAAAAAATGAAGATTCCTTTAGAAATGGATCATTGGGGAAACAACACATGTATGGGGCTTCATCATAGGAACCAAGAGTCTACTTGAGTGTCCCTAGATGAGGCTCGCACAGGTTCCTATTTAGGGTAGGGGCCTCCCACATGTGTTTTCTTTCTTGGGGGAGATTTACTCATGCATGTGTCTTGTATTTCACACCCTGGAGGTATTTTTATCACATTATCTCCCTAAAATACATCTTCTATCGGGTATCAAAGGGATACCTAAGGGATTTTGGGAGACCTTGGTGAAGGGGTTGTTTAACTCAATCTTGTGGGAATCTTATTATTTCTCATTTGTGAAAATGAGGATCCATTGGGTCCTATTTACAGAAAAATAGAAGACCATGGTTTAAGGTGTTACCCTGCGTAGTTACCAGGTACAACTACTCGACATAGATACCCGACAAAGGGGTTTCAGTCCTTCAATGTCGAGTAGGGTTGGCGTGCATAGGTGGTGTGCATAAGTTCCTTGCACTAGGGTGACTGCATAGGAAGGGCATGTGCCATACTCTTAGCACATAGGGAGGATGCACAAAGGCCCACCTGTGTAGATATGCTAGGAAAAAATGATTCTCTATACCATGGGGTTGTAACCCCACACCCCTACCCAGGATTAGTGTCATCCTACGGTCTCAGGCCTTTAGTTTAGTCCCTTTTCTACCACTGCTAACACTAATGAAAAGTGGATATTCTCACCATGAACGTTTCAAGACCAATAAAGGAAATTTTGGGTTGGGAAACTTAAATCCAATCTGTTTCTTCATCCTCCATAAATAGTTATTCCTACTAAAACTAAAAATTTAATATCTAAGTGAGTTTTAAATCATTAATTTTATGGAAAAGTTCATGAAACATATTTCATTATTTCAACAAAATCCCTCCCTTATAATTATATTTGTTCAGACTGAAAAAATGGTTATAAGGAAACTATAGGTTACATTGATGTATCCCAACATCATTTTATTTTCTTTGGAGCTATTTCAAATGTGTAACGATGATCTAATTTTTACCTAATCCATGGGGACAAGTGAGTGTAGTTCAACTATTTCTAGGGTTATGTGAACAACCATATAAACTTTGTGTCTTTTTATATCATCGCCATAATTTTTACCTAATTCCAATATGGAGATGACTTTGCTGTTGAGACTTGGGATTTTCTTAGGCATCCATTTATGGTTTTTCAGCCTAATAAGTTTTATGCATTTTTTCATTTCATGATTTTTTACTAAACCACATGGAGTGTAGGTCTAGTGAGATGATACTTGACTTTTTTCCAGATCTTCCATTGATGGTTTTTAATCTTGTGAGTACTATGTATATTTTCATGGATAGTTTAAATTCATACAAGTTAGACTAGTGTGACTGGCGTTTTAGGTTGAACCACATTGACCATGATTTTTGGGGTGATGGGATAAACAAGGCTTGTTGGTCAAGAATGTTCTGACATTCCTCATATATATAAAGGTTAATTTTGTGTCATGATTTAGTGATTTTTAAATTTAAAACAATATATCCATAAATAGAGTAATACTCTCCTAGGGACGAAGTTACCACTAGTTGACAGACCTTTTTTGTGGATGACTTTTTGAAAATCCAACTGGGGTGTGTTACTATATAGTCAATTAGTAGAATCCCCTAGATGACATTCCCTAAAAATTGGTGGGTGAATTATTAAAGTCCCACTAGGGTATGTTACAATGTAGTTAGAAAATGGAGTCCTCAAGAATCTGATATTCTACTAATGATGGCCAAAGGAATCTTATGGAGAGTTGGATTTCCCAAGACCTTGATGGGTGGTTTTCCTAGGGAAGATATATGAGAATGAATGGAATATCTTTATTTCCATTGGATATGAATGGGAGATCACTCTTTAAAAAATTAGATTTTGTAAATGAGGTTTTTTTTAAAATTAATAATTTCTAGGAGGGGAAGGCCCATTTCTAACAACGGTTTAAACATCATCCAATTTAATTCCATGAAACCATGACATTGAGCATGTAGTTTAACATCTTATGGTGAAGAAGTTGTTATAAAGTTTAACATATTTTAACTGAGAAATTCTATATATTTTAATGTCGTACAGTAAGTACCTGGTGTTATATAGTTTAAATTCATACAATAAGTAAATTGGGGAGAATAATTTAAGTTTTTCATCTTTGATGAAAAGGTTTTCAATTTTCCCCTTTCATAGTAATTTATCCGAGAATGCCTCATCACATTCATCTATGAGAAGTGGAATATTTTAAGATGTAATATGGGGATCTTCATATCTGAAGAGTGGTATGGGGAAAATGGATTATGGTGTTAAAGTATGTATCTTTAAAAGATGAAGTTACTACAGGTTGAAAAAATAATTTTGTAGACAACTTTATGTAAATCCAATTATGGTGTGTTTCTGTATAGTCTAATAGTGGAATAATTTGGATGATAGGCCTTGAAATTTTGTGGGAGAATTATGAAAATCCAATTGGGGTATGTTACAGTATATTCATGCAAAGTAGTTATCAGTAATTATGAAATTCTATTTTTGATGGTCAAAGGAAGCTTTTGAAGATTTTTATTTCCCTGGGCACAAAGTTTGGTTTGTGGAAGGACATTACATGGATATGGGAGGAGAATTTTAAGAAAAAATTACCCAATAATGGGAAAAACGGTTTCTTGCATAGGTCTAACACAAACATTGGAAATATGTTGAATATAGTTTGAGTTCATACAATAAGGGCCATAACATTATGAAAATGATAGGTGATATGTGGCATACCCGACCAAGGTCATTCTAGAATGCCTATGACATGAGGTAGGAAATTTTAAAGCATTGTCATGGGGTTCTATGATTTGGAAAGAGGATATGGGAGAAATATTAAAGGTGTGTCTATAAAATGATTTGAATTGTGGTCCCTAATATAATTTCATCAAAGCATTCAAGGATAGAATATGCTTCTACCAAGGGTGAAGTTACCATTGGTTGACAAACATATTTTATGGGATACTTTATTAAAATTCTACTATGGAATGTTATTTCATATTCAAATAGAAAAATCCTCTTGATAAAAATACATTTTTTGGGAGACTTTATACAAATCCAATTGGGGTGTGTTACTGAATAGTCATAAAAATTAATCCCTATGTATCATACATTCTATTTTTAGAAGCTAGTAAAATATTATATAGATATTAAAGTGTCCATGTTTAGGAGTATGATTTGTGGAAGGCATGTGTGTGAGTACAAAGGGAGAATTTGGACTGATATCATCCATAAAATGTAGAGTCCCTTGCATATATCATACATATATGTAGAAGGTTGTAATCTTTGTTCCCTTGGTGAACCCCATAATGAGGGGACCCAAATTAAGACCTTCTACATAGATATTTGTTTTTATGTAGGAGAAGGGGAATAATTATTTACCCCATGGATACGACTATGACATGAGGCCTAGGTGTCACTACATATATCACTAGAATTATAATCAACCCACATGTAGTTCTTGATGTACCATATATTTTAAAGTCATGCGGACAAAACATTAGTCATGTTGTTTAAATTCATATGGTAAGGACTTCTAGGCAGAAGGTGCCTTAACGTGATTATAGTTGGATGAGGGTATATTACCCTATCATCATTACTTCTTAGAGAAATAATCAAGCCACATGTAATTTTAAAATAATTATCCCCAACACTTATTGAATTCATGTGTGGAGGAAAAAGGGGGGGTTATTTTCAAATACGGGATCATGCATAGGGTGATAACCCATATTCGATACCTCGTGTACATTTGGATTGTACATAGGAGAGCGGGGTAATTTCCCATGTTGTATTGTGACTAGGACCAAGATTGAAGATACATACATCACCAGGTATCTCATTGGAGTGAGAATTAATCCACACATAGTTCTTGATAAAATCATGTAGTTTATTATAATATGATGAGGACATCTGGTGTAATTTTTAAGGACTTTTAGCTAGGACCATGATAGTCCAAATGTGAATTAATATTCCTTAGTCATATGGAGAATTATTTTACCAAAACTTATAATCCCATGTGATCTATGCTTAGTGTGAGAAGCAAGGAGTAGAGAAAGTTTCTTCCACAACACAAAGGTGGTATAAGGGAAGGATATGGGAATTTAGATTTTGTGGTGGATGGACAAGGATGTGAGATCCATTTGTCACTAAGTATCTCATCAGAATAAGAATAAATCCTTATATAGTTCTGAAATCCCATGTAGTTTAACATCATGCAGTGAGGATGAATATGAACTGATGTGAAAGAGAGTAAATATTACAGCTGGTCCCAATGATGGAAATCTGGGTGTCACTACATATCTTATTGGGATGAAAATAAAGTGACACATAGTTATATAATTATCGTAGAGTCTATCATCATGCAATGAGGACCATGGCCATGGATTTTTATGTCTTTTTGTAAGGAAATGGTTCACTCGGCATAGAGAGGAGTATTGCAGCTGGGACAGGGGATAGAACTCGGACATCACTATGTATCTTCCAAGATAAATAATCAATCCACACATAGTTCTTAAAAATAGTTCTTCATATTAATTAGGATTTGATGCGGGGAAAATAAGGATTTAACCTTTTGTAGAATGATGGTTTGTCCAGATATATGAGGTCTAGGTGTCACTATGTATCTCATTATTATGATAATCAATCAATACATTGATATGGAAAAGTTCTCAGTACAGGTATGATTCGTACAAATGGTAAGGTGAGATTTTTTATCACGGATGGATCTGGGATGGGAGGTCCAAGCGTCACTATATATCTCACTGGAATGAGAATCATGCAACACATAGTTCTTGAATAAATGTGTGGTAGGGGCCCCAACACTGTATATGTTGATCCACTCAAACAAAGACAAAAATGTCACACCATTTTACATCATACAACAATTATGTGGTAATTTCTAGGCTTATACATATATAGGGCTCCCATGATCCACTATGGAGTGGAAATGATGTAAGTGGGGCTTATGCATGGGAGATTTCAATCCTTTATTCCTCATGTATTTCCAAGATGGTATCTTCACCCAAGGAGGTGTTAGAAGGATGTGATTGGGGATTAAACATAAGATAGAGTCCCATATTTAAGGTACCATGAGTATTGTTTCAACTCATGGTATTTTAGGGGTTTATTGACATCTAATGAGAGGGGGTTAACAATGCAGTTTAATGTCATGCGGTGAAGATAAATTGTGTCTTACAGTTTTAAGTCATACGACTATGACTATATTTCATTCAGTTTATCATCATATGATAAGGATTATGATGCCATGAAGTTTAATATCATAAAACAAATATGTTATTTCATGACTTTTAAGGTCATGCGACAAAGACTAATTTTGTAGTTTAATGTGTTTTAGTGAATACTTGTGTTGTTCCTTTTAAAGTAATTATAGAAATACCAACTATATAGTTTAACACCTTTCATCTGATATGTGTGTCATGACCATTAATATCATGTGACAAAGTCCAATTTTTTAGTCTAACTTATTTTAGATGAGTCATGTGTCATCACTTTTAAGGGAATGCAATGATTACCGAATATGAATTTTAACGTCTTACATCTGATAGGTGTGTTTTTTCATTTAAGGTCATGTGATAAATACCAACTATACAGAATAAAGTCTTATAGCTGAGATGTGTGTTGTGCATTTTAAGTTCATGAGACAAAGACCAACTACCCAATTTAATTTCTTACAGTTGAGATGAATGTTGTGTGATTAAATGAAATATTTCTTTAGGGGCCTTTCATTGGATGGGGTTGTTGTGAACTCTCTATCCATTGAGATTATGGAATAATCTCTATTAGAGTGGACCTCGTTTATGCAGTAAGGTCCTTCCCAAATTGGTTCAAGCTTTGGAGGATTATTTCTTGGTATCATATAATTAGATTCCTAAGGACCAATATCAGTTCTCCTTTGATGAATGAATAGAGATGGACCTTCTTATCAAAGGATCATGTTATCCAATTTTGATAGACTTCAAAGTGATGAATGGTCAGAAATATTTTCTCATCCAATTGTTCAAATTCATCCAACCATTTTTGGTGTTTCAAATCTATGGTAATATGATCACAAATTCCAACATGGGTGATGGAAATTGGAGCTCAATGGGAATGACTACTTATGTTTCATATAACAATGAGTTTAAGTTCACCCATGTGGAATCATGGGTTGCAGTCTGGTAATCCCACAAGGCATGAATTATTTTATTGGTAAATGACTTCTTATCCTTATCGACCATCTTTGGAAGTATGTTTTAAAGGGTCTTGTTGAAGGCCTCTATATTTCCATTAGCTACCGTCTGATAGTGGTATGAATGGTTGGAATTGATATTGTACACCTAATATATCTTCTCCATGTCATTATAATAGATATTGGTTCCATTGATTGTTAGTATTTCATGGGGGACCCCAAATCTAGTAATGATGTTAGACTTCATGAAGCTAAAAATGATTTTGGTCCTGAATTATTTGAAGGGTATTTCCTTTGCCCATTTGGAGAAGAATTTGGTAGCAGTTATTATGTATATGAACTTCTTGGTCATAGCTAGAGGGTATGGCCCACTGTTTCCAATGCTTTTGTCGGGGCGCGCGCGTCCACCTGCTTGGGTGCGACAGGCGCGACTTTTGTGTTGCCCCTCATTCCCACTTTCCAAAGGCGGATGCCATCCGCTCCTTATTCAAGGATGTCTGCTCCTTGATTGAAACCGGGATGATGGGATGTCGGTTCTTCCTTCCATGGATTCCTCCTCGAAACTCGTCACCTAGTCTGAGTCTCCCTCATAGATTTAATACGTTGTTCGCGAAACTCTTCACAGTGCCATGTTTCCATGGACTCCAGTCAATTACACTTCTTCTATCAGGACATTCCAAAGGGTCCGGTCAGGGCAGCAACCTTCAGTCAGTGAAGTAGTCACGTCGAGGCATCAGTAACGTGTCTGAACGCTGGGGAATTGGTGTGTCTGTCTTTTTTCCCTTATTATATGTCTTCTCAAGGGCGCGGAAGCCTGAGGAATCCCACATCGAGCATGAGGAATCATATTCCATAGTCATGTATCTGAGGTTTTAGTCATCTTCCCATGTTTAACACAGGGTATGCCGCAAGTTTAACGTCCAGCAGAGATGGATCGGCCTGATCAGAACACTAGCTGGAGTGGATCAGACTGAGGAGTCCCCATTGAGGGAATACCGATATCGGGACCAGCCTGTGGGAGGCCTCCTGAATGTTGTGGAAGGGAATGAGGTGTAATGATCTCACTGGGATGTGGCGGACCGGGTAATAATAAGGATGGATGATGTAGAATTTCATGAAATTGGGCCGTCATAAAGATGACGGTAGTGTTGGGCTTGAGTCTTGAAGATACTTCCTACATATCCCTATGGCAGGGAATCAAAGTCCACGTAGTTTAGAATGGATGTGTGAGGCTTACACTCTAGGTTGGCCAAGGTGGTGGGAGAACCGACGTGAATATGGTCGGCACGACCAGATGGTGGTGGGCTTGAACCTCGTGAGGCTTCCTACGTACCCTGCCTTGGCATGGATCAAAGACCACATAGTTCAGGTTGGATGCCAGAGAACCGGTGTGAATGAGGACCGTGGTCCGATGGGTGTTGGGCTTCAACCTCAGGGAGGCTACCTACGTACCATTCCTTGACATGAATCAAAGTCCTCGTAGTTCAGGTAAAGGGGCTATTATACCGACACGAAGGGGTGTCAAAACAACTCAATGGTAGGGTCACAACGGCTTACCACTGGATTGGGATGCAGTTTAACGTCATGCGGGACAAGGGCGTGTCGGAGGACCGATATGAAGATGGACCTTGGTCTAGGTGGACGATGGGATTGAACCTCAGGAAGGCTTCCTACGTACCATGCCTTGACATGGATCAAAGACCACGTAGTTTAGTTTAGTCACAACATCTTACCGCTGGACTGAAATGTAGTTTAACGTCATGCGGGACGAGGATGGAACCCGATGTAAAGGAACAACCGGGCGGTGGGCTTGAACCTCGTGAGGCTTCCTACGTACCACGCCTTGACATGGATCAAAGTCCCTGTAGTTTGGGTAAAAAAGGGGCTTGGAACACCGACACGGAGACGGTTGGGGCCAATAATTGTTGGGCTTGAACCTCAAGGATTCTTCCTACGTACCATGCCTTGACACGGAACAAATACCACTTAGTTCAGGTTTAAATGGGTGTGGGCGTCAGTGAGCCGACGTGAGGAAGGACCTTGGTCCGATGAATGATGGGGCTTGAACCTCAGGGAGGCTTCCTACATACCATTCCTTGACATGGATCAAAAACTTCATAGTTCAGGTGGTGGTTTTCTTCAGCAAACTGACGTGAAGGTGAACCTGTGGGTCCACTGGTGGTGGGATTTTGCCTCGTGAGGCTTCCTATGTACCATGCCTTAACATGGATCAAATCCCTTGTAGTTCGGGATAGTCACAACGACTTACCGCTGGACCAGAATGTAGTTTAACGTCATGCGGGACGAGGGTGAACCCTAAAGAGAATAAATGATGAGTGGTGGGCTTGAACCTTGTGGTGGCTTCCAACATACCATGCCTTGACATGGATCAAAGTCCTCGTATTTCAGAGGGATGTACAGTTTAATGTCATGTGGGACAGGGGCATGCAGTTTAACGTCATGCTGGATGAGGGCATACAGTTTCACGTCATGCTGGATGAGGGCATTTCCATGGTCGATGCTTACTCTAAGCCCACATGAGTCATGCTCTGTGTGAGAAACAATAGGCAGCAGAGACCTAACATTCACGTCACGAAGGGTGTATCTGTGAGAAGCGAAGAGGGGCTTACACATTAGGTGTCCCATGGTGCTGGGACTTACTCCAGGATTGAAGACCAAAGTGTGGAAAAGCGCAGCGGGAGAGGGATTTGGAACCAAAGATGGGAGGAACCTCATTCCTTATCGCGCCCTCCACTGGACTTGGAAGTGGGGAAATACGGAGGTGCATGGGTGCTACCTTCTACTAGAGGGGCTAGGGGGGCTTACACCAAGGTGGTTTCCCTTCTCCCGTGGACATATGCCACTCCGAGAGGGAGGATATCATTCCATGTTAGGGTGATTCCATTCCCATGGAGACAAGTGGCGTAAAGAATGTCCGATCTGGGGGGACCCTACGTGCGAGGCATGGGGTCAGTTCACATTTTAATGTCATGTGTTGAGGATTAGTCTCTTGGAAGTTTAACGACCTGCAGCTCGGACGAGGTGGGTTTACTCTGCACCCCTAGGACTTACATGACTAGTACCCTCTACTCCTTGTGGGAGGGAAGGTGTCGGTAAGGCCGTGGAAAAGGGGGGTCGTAGAGCGAACCATCGAGGGTTCCACGTTAGTGTGGCTATGCGAAGAATCAATAGTTGTTAGTGTGCCTATGCGAAGAAGAATTAGGTAAAGCAACGCTGTGGGTGGTGTAGTCTATGGGACTTTGAAATCACATCGTGGAAACCTGGAGGGTCGCACAGGAAGAGGAATTGCCAAGAAAAGGGGTCCACAGGCAGGGGCCTTGCAGAGCTCGATTGCTTTGCATAGTGGAGGATACTTGCGAAGGGGTGTGCTTTGCGAAGTGGAGTGCCTTGGCATTAGCATGGGGCATAGGTGCGAGTGGGAGGTGCTTCGCAAAGTGGAAAGGTGTTCACGGAGCACTCCCTTGCAAACAGAGGTGCCTCACGAAGCAAGGTGTTGTGAAGCAGTGTGCTTCACGATGTACAGTTACCCTGCCTTGGCATGTGGGTCACTTGTACAGGATGGGTGTTTCGAGAAGCATAAATGCTTCGCGACTGCCCGGGTTCCCTTGGGAATCCCCTTCCTTCGCGAATTCCCTTGGGCTTTGTGAAGGGAATCCCTCTCGGAATAGGGGCTCAAAACGAGACAAGGCAAAGGCCTCTCATGAAGAAAAACTACCTCAAGGAGCTCATGATTCCCAGAGCAAAGAATGCTTCATGATTTGGGAGTTGAGAAGCCGAAGGGTCGGATTGTCCGTCCGGAGAGCTTAGGGGGAGCTCAGTATTTATAGGCAAGGGCACCACAAAGTAAACCTCATGCGGTGTGAAGGGGGCATCGGTGGCTTCGTGGTGGGTTGCGAATGCCTACCGGATTCGCAGAGGGTTACCACCTCTGGGGATTTGTGGTGGGCTCGTGAACTTTAGGCCGTTTGTGGAGCATTACCACCTCTGGTGCTTCGTGGCGGCTGCGGAGCTAGGGGGACCTCATGTCAGGGCTTCGCGAGGAAGGGCACAGGGCCTCTTTTTTTCTTCGTTCTTTTCATCCAATATTTTGGTGCCAAAAAATTCCCCCCTCAGACTTTGAGCTGTGGAGGGACCAAGGGTCGAAGTATAAGGGAAATCGCCAAAATTATCAGCAGTTCATGGGGATGCCTAGCAGAGAAGGCACGCGAGGCAGGCAGGGGCCGCGCACTCTGGACGCGCCGCGACGCTCCGTGCAGGCTGGACACGCCACGAAGCTCGGGGGTCACCGCTTATAAATAGGGGGCTGAGATCTCTTGTCTTTTTCATTCTTTGCGACTTTGCCCTTTTGCGCTCTCAATTCGAGAAGCTTCGCGTCTTCTCACCGCGAGTCGAGCTTCACGGTGAACCGCAAGTCTTTGACTCCGCGACTGCGCCAAGCGAACGTCTACTTGCAAGCCGAGGTCAGGCCCTGTGGCTTGTCTTTACGAACTAGCTTCGCGAGCGATCTTCGTGAACAATCTTCATGACTCGACCTGAAATTTTTCTGAGTTCTGAAACTGTAATGTCCCATCAAGAAGCTGTGATGGGGGTGCTTGCAGACGCTTCCTGGAGGGATGAGATGGCCAACTGTCTCGGCCTAGGGGAGTTCGTCTTAAGCCACTCTGACCATAATTATTTGACATACCTCATATCGGAGAGCCAAAATAACTATCCATTGTGCAAGAAGATTCCATTGTATGGCTTCGGGCTAAGGGATGACGTCTTCATTCCCGAGGTGAGTAGGGACGAACCAGCTTGTTGGTTCAGGAGAACGACATGCCAGCGTCAATGGTTCAGGGCAGCCGATGGTCACGCGCGGGAGGACTTCACACCTGTCACTACCGACTCTCTGTAAAACCATGTGAACAACATTGATGATAGCCACTGCAACTGGAGACATCCCCTCCAAAGCAACACACCATACTGAAAACAGCTTTGTGGGATTCGAAGAAGGGGTGGTCCGATGAGAGGGACCTGCGCCAGGGCGGCAAATTCACCAATGACCGGGCATGGGCCTACTGGGTAGGTGCCTCATGCGAGGAGTTTGGGGCCGATCTGGGGAGAGTGGGCTTGTATGAGGCGGCATGAGCCTCCCAATTCCACATTTATCAACTGAAATAGCTGATGCTGAAGCTACTGAGCAGATGGTCGTCTAGGACTAAAACTTTTCACCTGCACCATGGGGATGTTGGCATCTGTCTGCAGGATTTCCATCAGATCTTGGGGGTCCCAATATTGGGGGATATGTATGATGAGTTCCTCCCCATCATGAGCTCATGGGAGCATCCAGATCAGATGTTGCGGCTGGCGCTGGCACTGATGGCACTGGTCTGTAGAGAGGACAAGGAGGTTGTGAGAGATGCCCACTTTAAGAAGTGGTTCAAGAGGTTCCGGAACATCCTAGAGGATCGAGAGTTCCCCATGAGGCCTTGAACTTGTCCAAAGGGGGATCAACGAGTCAAGGAGCACTCATATTGGCGGCTCTTGGAGGAAAGCCAATGGAAGACCTGTGGTTTCAGTGTCAGCACTGAACAGCAGCCGATAGTCAGGCTGGTGGCATTTATCGCGGCCCTTATCTGCGGTTGGATCCTTCCGGTGACGGATACCAACATGGGGGTGTGGCCTAGCTCATTCATCATGGAATCCATGCTGGCCATGGGAAGGTGGGTCAATCTGGGGATTCTGATGCTCGCTAGATTGTACTGGATTTTGTGGCATGTCAGTGAGGGAAAGAAGCTGCCGAGGATATGAGGGCCCTTCCACCTTCTGTATGGGTGGATCATGGAGCACGTTAGGGGGGTTTACGAATACCCAAACCCTATCTCATCACCGAGATCAAACTTCCTCCCTTCCATTCTGAACGCGGTCGGGAGCATCCTAGTCAAATTAACCGTACCGATGGTGCTGAACTGGGTGTGGATGGCGGATGAGTTTAACTTCCACACATTTTCATTTCCGACAGGGGTAATCACTAACGACGGTCAGGGAATGGAAGAACACCGGGCTTACCTCCTGGCTTTTCGAGGTGGAGTTTTGGTGGCACTTGTGGACCATGAGCTGCTCTATGAGTCATACACCCCGCATCGGTTTTCGAGGTAGTTCCGGTGCCTACAGTGGATGACCCCACAGGTCTACTGGGTGGTGCATCATGAGGAGAACCCGTGTGTAATGAGGCAGCTGTGGCTCATGTTCACATAGGAAGACGGGAAAATGTGAATTGCACTGCCTCCACCGAATGTCGCTATTGGACTGGTGAAGGATTATGCCATCAGTAGGGAGGTAGCTTATCCATGGGAAATGCTGAAGTAGCCAACTGTTCGAGCTGATGATGGCGGGCCTCCCCTATCCCGAGTTCAGGGTTGGAGGGCAGCAAGGGCCTCTCGTGGTGGTGGGGCTACTGTGACGGCGAGACCCGCACTACTTGAGAACACGGCAGTAGCGTTGGATCCAAAAGTGGTAGTGGACATGGTGGTTCCGGAAGAGCAGAGACATCTAGAGGGGCGGCCGTCGAGGGGATTTCATAGGATATACACTCAGGCTCTGGGGAAGCAGCTGCGCCATATCGACATGCCAGAGAATTCCGTCTTCCTGGAGGCCTAGGACATTTGGGATGTCAACTGGCAGTTTCTCAGCCCGCCCGAGATGTGGGAACACCTGAACCATCTTGGGATTGACCTACTGGGTATAGGCCCTATTCGGGCTGGTTTCGCAGTATCTCTGGTGGAGGCGGAGAAATATTTGGCTAAGCTGGAGGATTATATACATTCCAGTGGTTTCCTACGCCCATTGACAGATCGGGTGAGGGTGCTGCTGGATCGAACGGTTCCCCCACAGCTATCGGCCCCTGAATTGAGAGAGCACTTCCCCCTGCCAGAAGAATCAGACGAATCATACGGGGAAGACGAGGTCGGCGGAGGGAGCCCATTGGAGGAAGGCGAAGTTGGAGATCAAGACTCGGATTTTGACGATTTCGTGGAGGTTCTAGAGGTATAATTCCAAATCTCTTTCCTCAGGGTCCTCTCTCGGGCCATTATGGACCTCTTACGAACATCTGAACCGTTCAGGAGGAACTTGTATGCAGGCCTTGATCTCTCCCCTTGGCGGGTGATGATGCAAGACCTTCAGAACCTTCACCTGTAGTTACATCTAGTTCTATGTCTGGCGGGGCTAGAGCACTCAAGGTGGATCCTACAAAATCTCCAGACCTTCCAATAGTATATGGAGGGCCACGCCTTGGGGTCGCGTCAGCATCAACTCAGGAGCAGCACCAGGAGTTCGATCTCCGTAAATTTTCTCCACTGGATTCATTGATGTCATATGTAGATCATGCCAACTGACGTTCATGCCCTTCTCTGTCATACAGTTCTCCGACTGGCATGGGCTGTTGTGGAAAGGCTGGTTGGGATGTCTAGTGGCATCCCTCGTAGGGGCATACCGGTGATTGTGGAGATAGTTCCCCCACCTACATGAGCTGTAGCACTCCCTATCATTGGAGTTACCACCAAAAGGGTCATGCCCGAGGATATTGAGGTGGATTATGATGATGAGGATCAACCGGCCGACCCAAGTCTCGCCACACCTACCCCGGCGCCAGATGTCACGCTAGATTCAACGCCAGACACAGATCCTGTCGAAGATTTTCTATGGGTGTATCCCACATACGAGCCTTCCAATCACATGGACTGGGATGAAATGGCCTCTGATGAAGAGGATAGCAAAATACTCCACCACCGATCATGGAAGTTAATCACATGCTTCATCAATGACACCCCCAAGCTCTATGGATGAATGAAATGGACAGACTTCACTCGCGGTTTCGCGAACTGTGCACTGGGGGAGTGTAGCCCAGTGTCCTCATATGATCATCTGAGATCTCATGGAAGATAAGATCCAGGAATACGATTGTGGGCTCAGTGTGGGATGGTAGCGAAGGAAGGCGACGAATGTCAGGAAGCTCCAGGAGGCTGAAAATGAGGTCCAAAAGCTGCAGCCCCGGGCAGATGAGCATTCATCCTCTCTCAATGCACAATCTGAGATGATCTTGCGATTGAAGTCCCAGCTAGTAGAGGCAGAAGAGTGTATGAGGCAGGCTTTTGGAGAGATGGATTCCATTCAGGCTGACATAGAGAGGGCCCGAGCTGAGGCTGATGAACTGCGCCCCATCGCTGCTGAGGAGGAGCGGGAGCTGATTTGGCACCACCAATTCCTCTAGATGCCACAAGTCAAAGGGTGGCAGAGCTGCAATGCTCTTTTGATGGGGTCAATCCGTCCATGGGGGGAGTGGAACCCTGGGTACTGTAATGATTACAAACCCTTAAATGTACTTTCGTGCTTTAATTAATTTTTTAATGTCGTAGCATGCACAAGTTCCGTTGTTTTCACTGGTTCATTTTGCATCCTTGCAATGATTGTGGGACGTCCAAAGACAATTACCTAATCTCATGTGGGTCGGGCCCAATGTGAGAAACAAGAGATAGTTGCCTCGTCATCCCATCCAAACATAGGATGGTAAACCAAGATTCAGACACCCGAGGTTTGGATAACTGGTCCTGATTTCCAAGAAATATGAGAGACATGGCCGAAGAAAGAAGTTCTCAAATAATCCGAATTACCATTTTTCTAGCGTGCTCTTGTGCATGAATGGTTCAATGCCAGGGGCACTGAAATTGGTCCGAATAGGTGGGAATGGGAAGTGTGAATCATGATACCCAAGATTCGGAACATTCTGAGGGTTTTGTGACAATAAAGGACAGTCGTTAACCGTGGTGGAAAAATGGTATCCTTACTGCGTTATCCTGAAATGGGGACAACAAATGAGGGCCGACCATTGACCATGTTCGCAACATGGGTCCTAACTCAAATATCGTCGATCAGTCATTTGGGACATTGGCCCAAGACAGCAGGCGAACCATAGGTCGAGCATCCATACTGGTAGGGGGTCCCTTGAAACATGACCAGTCTTCCGGAACGTTGGCCTAGGACAGCAGGTGGACCATAGGTCAGGCATCCATAATGTTAGGGGGTTCCTCCAGATATAAAAGGGGATGAGGTTCAAAATAAGGGACAGACGAGGCATGGAATATGGAGTGATGGTTTGTCCGAACAGAATCCAACACTCATGCGATTACCCCACCATGGTGGGAGTATGCCAGATGGGTGCATCGTCTTGATCATGGATCATTCTTTTTGTTTTTAGACAGGGCATCTCTGGAGAGGTGGTTTGTGGCTTCCCAATGTCATCTTGGGTCATCCTGAACTTGTTCAGGGAAGAGTTATAGTTGTACAGCTCCCTATGAGGGGTCCGGCCAGGGGTCCAGAAAGGAGAAGAACAGGATTTATGATTCCTGTGGGCTGGACCCCAGGTAAAATACTAGGGTGTCCCTACGTATCCCATGAGGATGGTAATCAAGCCACACGTAGTTCTAGAAACATAGTTTAACGTCATGTAGGATGAGGAGAATCCTGGTTGTGCCGGTACACATCCTACCAAAACTACTAAGCCCACGTGAGTCATGCTCGTTGTGGGAAACAAGTACCAGAGAAATTTCTCGATACAAGAAGTGGCATGGTAGGGCGAAGGGATGCTCAGTGAATACCAGCCCAATGATGCTAACACGTCCATGTGACACACCCAGATGTGCGAAGAGGTAGAGCCGAATATGTTGGATTTACACTTGAACATGAGGAAGTGGAAATGTGTGAATCATGACGCTCGATATTTGGATCCCAATTATGGAGGCGTGATGATGGAGGATAACTGTTAACTATGGCGGAAATGCAGAATCCATATCGCATTAACCTAGAATGGGTACAGACAAATGAGGGTCGACCATTGACCATGTTTGAAACATGGTACCATGTCACAAATGTTGTCAGAGATCCGTAGGGACGTTAGCTTAAAACGATAGAGGAACCCTTAGGCCAAACATCCATGGAGAGCCCTTAAGCCTAGCATCCATGTTGTCTGAGGGTCCTTTTGGAAGTGGTAGAGGATGAGGATCCGAATAGAGAGCTCACAAAGCTTGGTCACAGGATGAGGGGAATGTCCTCATGAAAATCCCACACTCCGAGCTCTTTGTCAAAACACATCTAAAAACGACCATGAGGCATATTAGATAGAGGAAGTCGAGTCCCCTCCCATAGGAAGATCTTAGTTTAGGGTCATAGAATTCGGACCATGGATGGGAGGAAACACAGGAGGCACGTGGTGGGTAATTATGAAAAACTCGATGTGGATGGGAACCGGGGGTGTGTACGGTGCGGTGAACAACCCAACGTGAATGAGGACATAATCTCGCACCACACCGCACAACCCCCCTTGAGAGAGGTTTTAGGTCAAGGGACTGAAAATGAAAGCTGAGTTGGGCCTGAGAAAAGTGAAAAGGAGTTCCTATGTACCCCATCGGGATGGCGATCAATCCGCATGTAGTTCTTGAAAGGTGGAATGGTAAGGTACCAATGCCAGGGAAAAAGGGGAGTGCGGGCAGGGCCCTTGCACCAAAAGAATCGTAATTTGATAAATCTTATTTCTCCTTTAAGGTGAGTGTTTTTTTTGTGAAGCGACAGGCCTAGGGTAGCAAGCCCTGGTTTCGCCACAATAATCAAGCTGTGATAGGCATTGACAAATGTCATGGCACGTGACCAATACCCAATGTTACCCCCTCTATTATGGGGTCATCACAATGCAGTTCTATTTTTCGTCATGCAGCTAGGATGATAATTTCACAATTTAGGGTCGTGTGATAGGACCAAGCATGCATTTTAACGTCATGCAGCGCAGACGTAGTAGAAAAGATGCTAGGTGGGGGATGTGTATGGTGTCGGGCGACATAACCGACATGGATGGGAACATGATCCCACATCACACCGTATGCAATTCTGAGGGGGAGACATCAGGCCAAGGGGCTAACATAGAGGTGAGAGATGAAAGGGAAGAGACTAGCTCCCAAATGAGATGGACCTGAGAACGAGATGTTTGGGCAGTCCTACGTATCCCATGAGGAAGGGAATCAAGCTGAACGTAGTTCTAATGAGATTTTATTTTATGGTCTTAGATCTCGGACTGTGGGAGCCTCGAAGGATGCCATATGGCAACTTTTTCCCCCTAATATACAAAGGTACACAGAGGGGTAGCACCAAGAGTGTCAAGATTCCACCTGGACATGATGGGGTGGAACATAACGTGAATCATGCAACCAACATTTGAGGCCTGAATGGGCTGGTGTGACGATGGAGGATTACTGCTACCCATGTTCACAACACAGCATCTTGTCGCATTATCCTAAAGTGGAGACAAACAAATGAGAATCGACTGCTGACCATATTTGTAACACGGGATTTGTATCAATTTGTTGTCTGAAACCCTCGAGGGAATTGGCCCGTAATGGTAGGAGAGCCCTTGGGCATTGTATCCAGGCCGTTCTTGGTTGTCCCTCCAGGTGTGAAAGATGATGGTAGCCTAAATGGAGGGGAACACGAAGCTTGACAAGTGGAAGGAACTTGACAGAGTTCAATCTGACACTCTTGGTCCTGGACCAAAGTACTCTTAATACATGGGTGAACCACTACAAGGGGTCAAGGGACCCAACTTGAGGGAAACTAAGAGATAGCAGATTCCTGAGACAAGGGGGAATAGTGCCAAAAATCCTGTACCACACCTATATATATCCCTCTCATGGAGAGGGATAGGCCAAAGGGCCTAGGTGACCGGGAGATCGGGGGATCTCTATGAGGTGGGGTTGGACCTGAAGTCTAGACATTCGGGTGGTCCTACATATCCCATAATGATGGGAATCAAGCCACACTTAGTTCTGAAGGGTGCCTTTCAATGTCATGTGGGACAGAAAATGGGAGGGATAATTCTTAGAATGAGGTGCACGTGGTGCGGCTATTTCAAACCCGACATGGATGAGGACATGATCCCACATCGCACCACGCAGTCCCGTAGTCAGGGTCCCGAAGGCAGGACAGAAGAGACAAATTAGCTGAATTCAAACTGGACCTAAAGACAGGAGGTCTGGGTGTTCCTATGTATCCCATGAGGATGGGAATCAAGCAAGACATAGTTCTTGGGAGATCTTAGTTTATGGTCTTAGATCTTGGACCATGGGTGGATGGAAACTTTCCAAGTAAGTGAAGACCTCGACCTGATACCTAAGCCCACGTGAGTTAAAATCGGTGTGGGAAATAAGGGGGGAAGATCCTTATCGCAATACCCAAAACATCCATCGAGGGGAAGTCGGTGAAGATCCCCGAAAGACGCCTCTAATGCGGCTTTGTTTTCCTAACGCGCAGATGCACACTGAGGAATAGTATCATGATTTTGGAAACTCTACTTGGACATGATGAGAATGGAGAAGGATGTGAATCGTGTAACTCACATTTTGGGCCTAATGGGGTTGGCATGGCGATGGAGGATTAATTCTGACCATGGTGGAAAAGCAATACCTATATCGCATTATCCTGAAATGGGAACAACGAATGAGCATCAACTGCTGACCATATTCGCAACGTGGGATTTTTATCGATTTTTTTCTGAAACCCTCAGGGGGTTGGCCCATAACGGTAGGAGATCCCTTGGGGGTTGTATCCAATCCATTATTGGGGGTCCCTTTGGGTATGAAATATGGTGAAATCCCTGATGAAGGGAAACATGAAGCCTGAAAAGCAGGTGTGGACATGTCCGAGTAGAGTTCGACATTCCAGGAAACTAAACCAGAGTACCCTTAGGCACATTAGTGAACTGCCGAAAAGGTTCGGCATAGTGGCTCAGGAGGGAGAGGTATATGGTGCAGTCATAATGAGTACATAATCCCATACCATGTCATATACTCCCCTAGTGGAGTAAGGATAGGCCAAGGGGCCAAGGTGGGATGGAGATTTTCGGAAGATGGGGTCGGACCCGAAGCTTGGACACTCGGGTGGTCCTATGTATCACATAAGGATGGAAATCTTGCTACATGTAGTTCTAGTAGATACCCATGGGGTAGGATACCCTAACGAGGATGTGTATGGCGCAGCGAGAACCTGACGTGAATGAGAACATAATCCTGCATCACACCGCATAGTCCTGTAGGAAAAGAAACCTGGGCCAGGGGCCTGAAAAGGCCAAGTGGCTTGACAGTTGGGTTTTGATCCGGAAGGCCTGGCCTACTCGTAGATTAACGTCTTACAATGAGGATGAAGGTCGGGGAATAGGACTCCCTGGACAGAGGAGGTGTATGTTACGGTGAACAAACCATCGTGAGGGTGGACATAATCCCTCACCATACCGTACACTCCGGGTAAGAAGTTGGGCTAGGGCCCGAAAAGCCAAGATGGGAATGTGTACGGCATGGAAAGTAACCCTATGTGAATGAGTACATAATCCTGCACCACGTCGTACACTCCCTATAAAAGTATCAGGGTCATGCGCCCGACTGTTGGCACCACTCAGAGGGGAGTTTTTCGCTTCAGGACGAGGCAGAACGAATCATAGCACTCAATGTTTGGGACATCTTGGGGTGGACCCAAAGATCCGGGACATTGTTGACCATGTTCGAAACATAGCGTCCCTATGGTGACCTGATATGGGAGCAACAAATGAGTGTCGACCTCTGACCACATTCGAAACGCGGGACTTGTATCATCTTGTTGCTCGACATCCTCAAGGGATTTGGCCTGAAGTGGTAAGAGGGCCCTTAAACCAAGCATCCATACCATTCAGGGGCCCTTCCGGATGAGGAAAGTGATGGAATCCTAGTCAAGGAGTGGGTGAAGAATAGTTGTACCCATCTACGAAAGAGGAGAACATCTCTAGGGGGGATGCATAGCCGGGTCGAGACTCGCTCTATGTAAATTGGGGAAAAAGTGTGCAACATTCCATATGTCTTGACCCAAGGGGAAGATTTTGGATTTGGGTTGGGCCAATGGAAAAAGTGTCAAGGCGTTCCTACGTATCCCATGAGGATGGGAATCAAGCCATATGTAGTTCTTGAAGTCCATGCAGTTTAACGTCATGTGGTGAGGACGTGGAAGGATAGATGAACGGGAGTGGGCACATGGTGCGACCATTATAATCCTTGTATGAGTGGGGCTAGGGAAGCCTACTCCTCATCATGCAAGGACCCTCTGAGGAAACTATACCCAGGGGGGACAGTCAAAGAGAAGAGTTCGGGGCAGGGCTCAAGACAAGATATCTGAGCATTCCTACGTATCCCATTAGGATGGGAATCAATCCATACATAGTTCTAGAAGTGTAGTTTAACTTTATGAGGGAAGAGATGTAGTTTAACGTAATTCGGGATGGGAGACACATATCATCTGGGAATATGTATGATACAGTGAGTAACATGATGTGAATGAGGTTGTAATCCCACACCACACTGTAAAATCCCACAAGAGAGTCTGAGTCGAGGAAGGACAAGGGGCCTGAGGCTGGCCCTCGGTCCGGACGGATTGACTGGCTTGTAGTTTAAAATCTTGCATTAAGGAAGGGGTCCAGGGTCCTGAAGAGGCCAAAGGGCCTGAGGCTGGGCCTCAGTCAGGAAGGCATGACTGGCTTGCAGTTTAACGTCTTGTAGTAAGGACGGGGACTAGGGGCCCGAATAGGAAAAAGGGTCTGAGGCTGGGCCTCGGTCAGGAAGGCCTGACTAGCTTACAGTTTAGCCTCTTGTAGTAAAAATGGGGCCCAGTGGCATGAAGAGTCCAAAGGGCCTGAGGCTAGGCCTCGTTCAGGAAGGTCTGACTGTCTTGTAGTTTAACGTCTTGTCGTAAGGACAGGGACCAGGGGCCCAAAGAGTCCAAAGGTCCTGGGGCTGGGCCTTGGTCAGGAGGTCTTTATAGGCTTGTAGTTTAACATCTTGTATTAAGGATGAGGTCCAGGGGCCTGAAGAGGCCAAAGGGCCTGATGCTGGGCCTCGATCAGGAAGGCCTGACTGGCTTGTAGTTTAACTTTATGCAGTAAGGATGGGGGAGATCTTATTTTAAGGTCATAGAGCTTAGACCATTTTTCATTTTATTGTCATGCAAGACAATGCTGTAGTTTAAGGTCATGCAGGATGGTGGTGCATTTTAAGGTCATGAGGGACCATAATGTGCATTTTAGGGTCATGCGGGACCATGATGTGTAGTTTAGGGTCATGAGGGACCATACAGTTTAAGGTTGTGCAGGACCAAGGGGCTCAGGGAAAGTATTTCTTGAGGAACTTGGCATTTGTGGGAGGAGTTATGCACTCACTGTCCATGGTTTCCAGGGATTATGCTCCATTGGGGTAAACCTTATTAATGACGTAAGTTCCATCCCATTTGGGCTCAATCTTGGGTGGTTTCCTTCCAGGGATCATTGGCACTCGGAGGGCCAACAATAGGTCGCCTTGTAGAAAATAGTGAAGGTGGACCTTCTTGTTGAAGGCTCTGGCTATCTTATTTTGATGTCTTTCT
This sequence comes from Viscum album, assembly GCA_963277665.1. Classification (NCBI taxonomy): domain Eukaryota; kingdom Viridiplantae; phylum Streptophyta; class Magnoliopsida; order Santalales; family Viscaceae; genus Viscum; species Viscum album. The sequence continues at coordinate 278,191,229 of OY728119.1, read as the reverse complement.
AGATTGTGCAGGTCATGAAGCTTGTTCTCATCCAGTGCTTCCAATTCAGCTAGAAGGATTTCGGCCACCATATCTAGTGTCTGCTGGTTGTAGACTACAGTGCATAACGAAGGTAGATGGATCTCAATGGGCAGGACGTCCTTAGCCCTATACACTAGGGAATATGCAGTCACCTGGGTGGAATTGTGATTCATCGTCCGATATGCCCAAAGGGCGTTGGGGAGCTTGTCCGACCAACTTTTCTTGTTATGACCAACCATATTTTGCAGAATGTTACAGAGGGTTTTGTTGAACGCCTCGATCTGTCCATTTTCCTATGCATGATAGCGGGAGGTATGGTTCGAATGGATGTTGTACTTGGCGTACAGTTTCTTCAGTTCGTCTGCTCGGAAGTTATTGCAATTATCGGTGAGGATGGAATGAGGGACTCCAAACCGGTGAATGATGTTGGAGCTCACGAAGTCACCGATGGAGCGGGACTTGACCTCTTTGAGTGGAACTGCCTCTGCCCACTTGGAGAAGAAGTCTGTAGTGGTCAGTATGAACCTACACTGGCGAGCTGTCACCGGTGGGTATGGTCCCACGACATCGAGTCCCCACACCGCAAATGGCCAAGAGTATTTGGTGGAGTGGAGAGGCTCTAGAGGTCGATGCAGGAAGTTAGCATGAACTTGGCACACATGGCATCTCTTGGAAAACTCAATACAATCATGGATCATAGAGGTCCAAAATTACCCCAACCTTCGGATCTGATGGGACAGCTTGGGCCCAGCCTGGTGGGCACCGCAGGAACTGGCATAAACCTCTTTCATAACCTGAAAAATCTTGACTCCTTGAATGCAACGGAGCAGAACACCATCGAAGCCCATATTATAGAGGATCCTCTCAAGACTGGGACCACTTTGGAGGGTAAATTGCAGTTCACGGCGTCGGATTCGCTCGCGCTCGGCCCGATCATCCAGGAGGCAACCATTTTGGAGATACTCGACAAAAGGTGCCCTCCAGTTGGGAGTGGCCTCAACCACTGCATCTGAAGAACCTGGGTCTCCTGACGTGGAGGGTCTGGCGGTAAGATGGCTTACTCATAGGCCGTCGTCATCCCCTGGGGTGATGGGGGCAATGACTCTCTAGTGTGCCACATGTATGATCAAATCATCCTACTCGGGTTCTGTGAGTAACGTAGCTAAGCCGACCAAAGCATCTACTTGACCATTATATGATCGGGGGACATGGGTAACCTATGGTCGAGAAGGGAACTAGGCCATTAGATGGAGGGTGCACTCCACAATGGCACAAGATCCAGATTCCTAACAACATAGTCTCCATTGACCTGCTTGATGACTAGTTCGGAATACCCTTTCACATGTAGATGGGGCACATCGATCTCAAGGTCCATCTTGAGGCTAGTGTTGAGAGCCTGATACTCTGCCTCGTTATTTGTGCAGCCTTCTGACAACAATAATGAGTATGGTAGAACATCTTGCAGCAGGGTGATGAAGAAGATACCCAAACCTACTCTATTGAGCTTAGGATCGTTGAGCCTCCTACCGGTAGGGCTCCGGGAGACACCGTCGAAGTGCATTTTCCAGCATGAGATGGTATGATCGACTAAGAGGATTTCCTCATCAGGAAAATCCAGATCTAGGGATTGATTGATGGAGGTTGTATGGGCAGTTAGGAATTCTACCAATGCCTATCCTTTGATGGCCTTCTGAAGCACGAACCTGATTTCGAACTGCTGGAGGATCACCGCCCACCGCGCTAGTTGGCCAGTCAACATAGGGTGGTTTAGGATGTACTTCATTGGGTCTACCCGAGAGACTAACTGTATCTCATGGTGATGTAGGTAATGCCGCAATTTATGTACGGTGAACCCGAGTGCAAGGCAGCTCTTTTTGATAGGGGAGTATCTGGTCTCTGTATCGAGGAGCATGCGGTTGAGGTAGTAGAGGCTGTTCTTTATTCCCTAATTGTTCTTCTGGGTGAGGAGTGCGCCAAGGGACCATTCCAGGGCGGTCATGTAAAGGACCAGCGGATTTCCGGAGATGGGTGGCATCAAGACCAGAGGTTGGAGAAGATACTGCTTTATTTCCTCGAAAGTGTTCTGCCACTCTTCTTCCCATTCATAGGCAGAGCCTTTCTTCATGAGTCGGGAAAAGGGCTCACACTTGCTAGCCAAATTCGCAATGAATCCGCGTATATAGGCTAAGTGGCCTTGGAGACCTCAAAGCTCCCGAATATTGCTCAGGGGGGCATTTGGATGATGGCCTTGATCTTCTCTGGGTAGATCTTGATTCCTCGGTATCTGACAAAAAAGCAAAGAAACCTCCCAAAGGTGACCCCAAAGGCACACTTTAACGGGATCATCCTCAGGTGGTGGGAACGGAGGAAGCCGAACACTTTCTCAAGGTCCTCGAGATGGTCCTGGCACTGGTGAGATTTGACCACCAGATCATCCACGTATCATTCCCACCAGTGTCCTGAGAATTGGCTTGAATATGCGATGCATGGCCCTCTGATAGATGGCACCCACATTTTTCAGGCTAAAGGGCATGAACTGGTAACAAAAAGTACCTTGGGGAGCCCTGAAGGCAGTGGACTCCTCATCTTCAGGGGCTATCCGGATCTGGTTGTACCTGGAATACCCATCCATGGAGGAGAGGGCTTGTAACCCGGCTATGGAATCAATCAACAATTCTGTCACTAGGAGGGTAAAAACATCCTTCGGACAGTGGCAGTTGAGATCACGAAAGTCGATGCAGACTCTGATCTACCCGTTCTTCTTTCTGACTGGCACAATGTTGGATAGCTACCTGGGTATTGGACCTCCTTGACGAAGTTGGCGTTGATGAGCTTATCAACTTCAGCCTCAACCATGGAACCGTGAGAAGGGTGCATCTTTCTGGGAGGTTTCTTGAACCCGCGATGGTTCGTCGGGAGACCAAGATGGTGGATCGCTACCTGGGGATCTAGTTCTGGAATCTCGTCGTAACTCCAGGCAAACACATCATGGTTTTGTTTGAGAAATTCCACATACCGTTGTTGTTCCTCTAGGGGCATGGCGGAACTGATCAATGTGGGTCTCGGATCTGCCTCACTACCAAAGTTCACTTGTACAAGTTCATCGACTGTAATAGATATTCCTTCTTCAAATGCAAGTGGAGCATCCTCCAGATCCTCTTCTCCACCTATGGAGGGGTCTTCCGTGGGGGGGAGCTACTTCGAAGTTATCAAACCCTGATGGGACACTGGTGCCAGCTTGGGCGGAAGTGGTCATCATATCAGGAGACTCATGCACCACTAAGACCATAGCGATGAAGGTAGTCGATCCTGTCCCATCTGGCCTTTATCCCAAGGGTCCAGGATTGATGACATCAAAGCAGTAGTGATGTGTCGGTCTGAGCCGGTTGATCCCAGCCCGGCGGAAGAGACACATATGATGTACCACCATTTCCATGAGACTGACATCCCGATACCGCATAGGGGTAGGAGATTCCGGGACCACTTGAGCCTAGTTGGTGTAGGAGTATGAGGTTATTTTCCGCCGTCGCTTGGACACGGGAATATGCCTTCCTCTTGTACCCGAAACAACAAAACACTTCCCCATGTCTGGGTTCATGGCCTCCCACCAGTGGATCGGGAAGATGTAGGCATCATTAAGGCTTTCCCAGGGATCACTTGTGACCGGGGCGGGTTCATCCCCACTTGCCGGGATTTGCTTATCCTTGCCCTTGTAATAGTCTGTGTTCAGATAGCGGGCTTCACAAGAGGCAAAAGGAGACGCATCTCCTTGGAGCACGCCGACTCGACCATTGATGGAGTATTTGAGGCATTGGTGATATAACAAAGGGACCGTTTCATGCAGATGGATCCATGGACTGCCCATCAATGCGTTGTACGTGGTGTCCTGGGAGAAGACCATGAACTTTGTGCTAGAAATTAGGCCACCGAATTGGGTCTTCAATCAGATCTTTCCAACTGGGGATTGCTCAGTCCTGTCATATCCCTAGATTCTAAGGTCGGGGGGAATTAAATCATCCTTAGACAAACCCAGCTTTCGAAGTGTCCGAGTCGGGATTAGGTTAATCCCAGAACCTGTGTCAACAAGGCAGTGGCGGACTTCCATGTCATTGAACTGGCCAGTGACGTACAGTGGGAAAATATGCCCATGTATGGGAGGGTCTTCATCTTCATCGGAGAATGAGATAACTTCCTGACATTCGGTGTTCTCAATTTCCTCAGCGTGGAAGGCTTCCGTAGCTTCTACCTCTGTCTCAAACTGGAGGAGGCTTCTTAGTGCCTCAGCAAGTGCCTCACGCATTTCAGACGATAGGCGAAGATCCTCAAGGATAGAATGCTTTGTTGGAATGTCGGCAAGGTGCTTCAGAACATCATACATTCATGCCAAATGTGAGCCTCTGCTTACAGGAGGTCGTTCTGCAGTTGGAGGCATGGAGGGACCTTCTGGCTAAACCGGCGGCTGGCTGGTACTGGGTACAACCCACTTTCTACGAGTTGATTCCTGAAGAGTAGCTGTCGGATGAGGACTGGACAACTGAGATTAGCCTGTAGCAGGGCAAGACTGGTCGTGGTACGGACGAGACAGCTCTGCCTTATCTAGTAGCAGAAACGGCGGTGGAGGTAGATCTGAGGGCACCAGATGAGGTTGCGCATGCTAAGCTCTGCACTGGTCCTATTGTCTGGTTTCAGCAGCGTGCATGGCCTGACTGAAAGTGACCATTGTCGTGCCTTGACAACCTATGTGGTTGTGGTTCTACTGACGTTGACATCGACTAGGGACATTGGGGAGGTTTTCCTAGCGTTCCCCCTCGTCAGGAGTCATATAGGGATTTACCAGCTCCATGTTATTAACTGAAGCGTACCTTTGACTTTCGATTGAAGATTAATCCACCACTGGGTGGATTTTGTGAGGAATACCCATCTCAAGGGGCATGAAATCACCGAGAGTGAGGGACGATGATGGCAGTGGTGGAGTGCGTTGCTTCTTCTTGCATCGTCGCTGCTTTCCCTTCTAGGAAGAGGACGGCTGAGATTATGACGCAGAGGTACTGGTCGCATATTCTGAAGGCTTCGGCTGATTCAGGCATTCCCAAATGATACCATGGGCATGAGCAATAGTTTTATGGGCCATCCAGTCGTCATACTTCTGGGACCCATGGCTGGGAACCTGCTGCCACTCTCCTTCGTTGTCGCTACTGATTTCTGACCCTACGAAGACACCTACCACTTGTGTCAGGGCCGGGCCCAACCTGACTATGCTGTTGTCGACCTGGTCTTGGATCCAGTCTTTAAACACATAGCACTGCTTGAGGGTGTTCCCTATAATCTAATTATAGGGGCAGTAGTTGTGACGATCAATGAGATTTGCCTCTGTTGGCATTTTTCACTCATTTAAATGAACAATCACATGCTCTAGGGCACTTCGGATGTAACCGGGGACCTGATTCTCGTTGAACGAGTAATTCGAGTGCCTTCTTTTCAGATAGGGGGACCTGGGAGCCTGGACCTGATGAGGGGATAGAGGGGCCTTCCAAGGAGGTGAATCCTGATTGACCCACCTAGCCGGTGGTGGCGCATTGCGTGATGGAACCTGTCTGTTCTGAGGCGGGCGCTGCTAGGAAGGAGCCTGTGCTTGAGGTGGAGGGCCTTTGTGGGGTTGTAGAGTCGGTGCCACTAGCAGTAATTATAGCTGCCTGGGGGATTCTATTTGGGCCACTATGGCAGGTTCAGCTTTTCCAGCCCTCCTTAATGGGATCACAGGGGGTAGGATACGTGTCTAGCTAGCGTGTTTCAAAGCTTCCTCGAGGTACTGAGCCTTATCTGAGAAGTCCCGGAACCCTTTGGGGTAGTTCTGGGGGATCAAGGAAGGAACCAGCTCTGTTTTAACATTCCCTACGCACATCATAAGGAATTTATCCTGAGTCATTGGAATGTCGAGGGAGTATGTAAGTCCCTTCCACTGGGCGATGAAGTCTGTGACTTTCTCATCAGGCCTTTGTTTGCACTTGAAGAGGACTGCAATGCTAGTCTTTCACGTGGTGGAGCTGAACTGGTATAAGAACTATTGGAGGAGATCCTCCTAGCCGGTCACTGATCCGATAAGGATCTAGATATACCAGACAAATGAAGGGCCCTCCAATGTCTACACAAAACAACAGATCTTGGCGGCTTCCTGCTGTGTCGGGGTCCCCAACATGGGGCCACACTTGGAGGAAAAATAATCCAAGTGCTGCGGCGGGTCCCCTGGACCGTTAAAGGGTGAGAAAGTGGGATTCCCGAAACCTGGGGGTGCAGGCATATCATCCACCCATGCAGGATATGGCTTGTCATCTGGTGGGACTACCACCTTCCGCATTTCCAACGCCTCAAGGTGGGCGATGAGTGCTGTTATAGGATCATCTGGGTGGGGGTCGCTGTCTTGACGGGGATCCCTAACTATGAGTGAGTTGTTGGTATCTTCGATACGGTAAACGTCTTCAATGGCTCGTGGAGCGACTGACAGAACGGACCTTGGGGCGGCTGGGGGAACCAGGGCTGGATTCCTTGGATTGCCTCGTCGTTCGGGAGGGTTTGGTGAGACGTATCGCGCCCTGTTGCCGTGAGTTCTGGCTTCTGCCCTATCTGTAGGAGTAGCATGATCAGGGTTTTCTGGAGGCATCTAGATGGGGGGAAGTTGTTCCTTCCCCTTATTCCCCGGTTTAGGATCACCATAGTCGGGTCGCCTCTCTATAGCACGTTCGGCTAAGAGTTCGTCAACCAGCCTCTTCTGCTCAGTAAGCTGTTGGCGCAACGCGGCCTTCTCGGGGTCTTTGTCCGTCTTCTGTTCTGAAGCGGACATGTCGGGATTCTTGACAGTTCTGATATGTTCTTTACCCTTACCGGCATTCCGACTGAGTACTAGTGGCTCGATGGGTGCAGGGAGGCCAAGAAGGTTTCTCTGCTAATGAGTAATCCTCCCTGATGGGTCCAGCAATGGTGTTACACCCTTAGGGGGTAAGTCTCCATCGAGAAACTCCATCTCATCATCCTTGTCCACTATATCAGCCATATGGACTACAACCCTTCTTGGAGGCATGTCCCCAATGTCGCATAACGAATATTGCTGCCACTGGATATGACTGAAGAGGAGGGCGGCATACTATCCCCAACCATGAACTTGCACATGGGAGGTAGCTTCCCTGAGGATTTTGAAGAGTAACTTGAAACTTTGAATGCATTTTTGTTGGAGGGCGCTCTGGCGACTTGGCGACTCAGGGTGCTGGGCCACAGTGAGTGCGGCCAAATAAACCAGACGGCATTGATCGCCGATTTCCTCAAAGTTCACTTGTCTCCTAGGGTACAACACCCACTGATAGCAAAGACGAAATTGCTTCGCCCATAGGGTTTGACGGAAGCATTTGACTTCTTCCGGGGTGGGGGATTCCGGTGCACAAACGTTAGGCATTGCCACCGGCCCGAACTTCTCTAGGAAGTGTTCCGATGCGAGAATGTTCCAGAAGCTCCTGGGCTCGAATTTAGGGTCCAGCCCCATATTTCCCCACTCATCAACTAGAGGTGGCTGAGGAACCGGTAACGACACAGAGGCGGACCACTGGGATAGTAAACTGGTCGGTGGAGAATACGGCGAATGAGCCGACCGGCCACCGAATTCTGGGCCATCCTCTGAAGAGTGAGGTGACCTCACCACAATGTCATGATACAACGGGCTGATAGCCACAGCCTCTGACGTAGGGATCACGGTTACTGGTGATGGGTCACCTTGTCACTCAACCGTCGCCATTCCACAAAATAGCTCTACGTGATCTCTGGTCAAGGTAGATGGCGCTTCTAGTGATGACGGTGGTGACTGTATGGTCGGAACCTGAGGGATTCCCACAATTTCTTCCTAATGGATGTACCTGTGAAGAGAGGCGGGAATCCGGTGGACCTCACATTCTGGAAGGATGAGGCTGACACGCCTTGTTCCTGCCCTGGTCCTTGATATAGGGGAACGAGGGGAGGGTTCTGATGCTGAGTTTCATTCTTCTTCAGAATCCGAGAAGAGGGCCGGTTTGATATCCATACAGGCTTTCCCATGATTCTTCTTGTGGTGGCGACAACCCACCCTCCTACCCTAGATGGCTCTTCGGGATAAGGCTGATTCCTGACCTGTAGTCTCAGGGTCGTTCTGACGCCATGGCAGAGAGGACTTCTGCTTGAGACGGCCAGGGAACGAGGTGCACCAGGGAAAGTGTTGAAGGGAACTTGGGGAAGACCCCATTGAACAGCACCTAAGCAGGCGAAACCTCTGTTGGAACCGGCAGGAGCATGGGGAGGACCTCCATGCTTGGTACGGGTGGATTGAGGCTGACCTTTACCCCTTTGGTTTCTAGAGAAAGGATGACCTTTTCCAGTTATGGAAAGAACATAGGGAGGATCCCCACGTTGGAGAGGGACCGGATGGGCAATTCCCTCACATCGACAGTCGGGGGTAGGAGGAGTAATTCCATAACCGGTGTGGTGGGCATGGGAAAGACTTCTGCGCCGGGTGTCACTGCCACGGAGCAGGTCTTCATTTGGGTTAGGGGTAGCATGGGGCATACCTCCATGATGAACGTCAGAGCAAGGAAGGCCCACGCTATGTGGAGTGGTGGTATGGGGAGGGCCTCTGTACGGGGTGACATCATTGCAGATTGGTCAGCGGCGATCACCACTCGGGCCTGCGACTCAGAGAGTCAACTCATCCTGCCCGTGTGGTGGTTGGGGCCTCGATCCTGGTCGGGCGTAGGAGTGTTCTTGCTCAGTGCGTGTAGGAGATTCTTGATATACGTAAGTGGTGTCTCGGGCCACAGTAGCTGTCGACGTCGACGCCCCGTGGTGGGCGCCCTCAGCTCAGGCCCAACGCTGGCGTCGGGTCAGGAAAGCCAGTGTGGGTGGTGCAGGGGCATAGCCTACCTGCTCCTCTGGAAATGTCGGACGAAGGAGCTGACACGGCTGGGTAGGAGACCTTTCTTGGAGTCCTTGGATCGGGACTCTGACCGGGCTGAGCCGAACATCACCCACCTCATCAGCGTAAGGCAGGGAGTCGTCGAGGCGTTCCAGGGACAGTCTCCCGAAACGATTGAACTTTGGGGTGGGGAGCAGGGGCTCCCTGCGCGTCCCTCAAGGGCGGCGTTGATGGTGGAGCCTGGATTCCTCCAGGTCCAATCGGTCCATATCCTGAGTTGGGATTATTCCCTCCTCCTCGTAACGACGTACGAGGTCGTTAATCACCCTTCGTTGGATGACTTCCGATGGGGAGAGGGGGAGTGGGTGCCCCATGCTCGTGGATGCAGACGCCGTTGTGGCAGTAATGGAGCCACGTGGAGTGGTTGTGCTAATATTTCCCCTACCTCTGCGTAGGTGGGTGGTCATTGATTGTGTTCCTATAGCAGCAACCTGATTCTTGATAAACAGGGAGACTAACTCATCAGCACTGTGAGGAAAATAATTCGACAACCAGTTCCCTAGTTCCATTCCTTCTTTCATGGTCGATAAGAGGAATCCACACCAACAACGTTGCAGAACAAAATGCCCCACATTCTACTAATCCAACTTCCAGTGAGTTTCACGCCCGGCCTGCTCTTTTCTAGGCGGGACCCGGTGTCGGATGTCTAGATCTGGTGACACGTCAATATACTGATGTATCGAACACTACTAATCTCCACATTGAGGAGAAGAACTTCACATCGGGTTCACCATTTCTATTTCTGATGCTTTCGTTGGGGGGGCGCGTTCGTCCTCTTGGGCATGACAGGCACGAATTTTTTGTTGCCCCGCATTCCCGCTTTCCAAAGGCAAGCGGCATCCGCTCCTTATTCTAGGGTGTCTCCTCCTTGATTGAAACCGGGATGATGGGATGTCGGTTCTTCCTTCCGTGGATTCCTCCTTGGAACTCGTCACCTAGTCCGAGTCTCCCTCCTAGATTTAATATGTTGTTCATGAAACTCTTCCCAGTACCATGTTTCCATGGACGCCGGTTAATTACACTATTTCTGTCAGTACATTCCAAAGGGTCCAGTCAGGGAAGCAACCTCTATTCGGGGGAGTAGTCACGTCGAGGCATCAGTAACGTGTCTGAACATTGGGGAATTGGTGTGTCTATCCTTTGTCCCTTATTATAGGGATTCTCGAGGGCGCGGAAGCCCGAGGAATCCCACATCAAGCACGGGGAATCATATTCCATAGGCATGTATCGGAGGTTTTACTCAGCTTCCCATGTTTAACACAGGGTATACCGCAAGTTTAACGTCCAGCAGAGACAGATCGACCTGATCAGAACACTAGCTGGAGTGGATTAGATTTAGGAGTCCCCCTTGAGGGAACGCCGATATCAGGTCCATCCCGTGGGCAGCCTCCCAAATGCTGTGGAGGGGAATGATGTGGCATGACCTCGCCGAGATGTGGCAGCCCGAGTAAGAATCAGAATGAATGATGGAGAATTGCATGAAATGGGACCGTCATGAATATGATGGTAGTGTTGGGCTTGAGTCTCAAAGAGACTTCCTACGTATCCTCGTGGAAAGGAATCAAAGTCCACGTAGTTCAGAATGGATGTGTGGGGCTTACAATCTAGGCTTCCCAATGTGGTGGGAGAACCGACATAAATATGGTCAGCACGACCAAATGGTGGTGCGCTTGAACCTCGTGAGGCTTCCTACATACCCTGCCTTAGCACGAATCAAAGACCATGTAGTTCAGGTTGGACGTCGGAGAACTGATGTGAATGAGGACCTTGGTCTGATGGGTGATGGTCTTGAACCTCAGGGAGGCTTCCTACATACCATGCCTTTACATGAATCAAAGTCCTCATAGTTTAGGTAAAGGGGTTATTATACCGACACGAAGGGTCGTCAGAAAAACTGGATGGTAGGGTCACAATGGCTTACTACTGGATTGTAATGTTGTTTAACATCATGCGGGACGGAGGCGTGTCGGAGGACCGACGTGAATATGGGCCTTGGTCTAGGTGGACAGTGGGCTTGAACCTCAGGAAGGCTTCCTACATACCATGCCTTGACATGGATCAAAGACCATGTAGTTTAGGTTAGTCACAATGGCTTACTGCTGGACTGAAATGTAGATTAACATCATGTGGGATGAGGGTGGAACCCGACGTAAAGGAACAACTGGGCGGTGGGCTTGAACCTCATGAGGCTTCCTACGTACCATGCCTTGACATGGATCAAAGTCCCCATAGTTTGGGTAAAAAAGGGGCTTGGCACACCGACACGGAGACGGTTGGGTCCAATAATTGTTGGCCTTGAACCTTAGGGAGGCTTCCTACGTACCATTCCTTGACACAGATCAAAGACCACGTAGTTCAGGTTAAAATGGGTGTGGGCGTCGGCGAGCCAATGTGAGGAAGGACCTTGGTCCGATGAATGATGGGGCTTGAACCTCAGGGAGGCTTCCTGCGTACAATTTTTTGACATGGATCAAAAAACTCTTAGTTTAGGTGGTGGTTTTCATCAGCGAACCGATGTGAAGGTGAACTCGTGGGTCCACTGGTGGTGGGATTGCGCCTCGTGAGGCTTCCTACATACCATGACTTGACATGGATCAAAGTCCTCGTAGTTTGCGATAGTCACAATGGCTTACCGCTGGACCAGAATGCAGTTTAACATCATGCGGGACAAGGGTGAACCCTGACGTGAATAAACGACATGCGGTGGGCTTGAACCTCATGGAAGCTTCCTACATACCATGCCTTGACATTGATCAAAGTCCTCATAGTTCAGAGGGAGGTACAGTTTAATGTCATGCGGGATAGGGGCATGCAGTTTAACGTCATGATGGACTAGGGCATACAGTTTCACGCCATACTGGACGAGGGCATTGCCATGGTCGATGCTTACTCTAATCCCACGTGAGTCATCCTCAGTGTGAGAAACAAGAGGCAGCATGTTGGGCAAAAATCCCTCAAGGTAACATTGAAGTATTTTTTCGTTGATTGTGTTTGTTGAAAAAGCAGGTTTCTATGGAGAATTGTCAAGTTCCTGAGAATTTTTTGACAATCCTTGTTGACAAAGAATGATGACAAAGGAAAGGATGATCTGGAAGCGGTACAAAAGAGCAGTACAAGGTGGCGTCGTTTCCCAGTGTTTGACAAATTTTTGGGGTCCAAAATTTGGAGTTTGGTGAGCATCGCGAAAAGTGGATTTCCATGAAGATCATAATTTAATATGGCAAAGGCATGAATTTCGCGAAGATAGGATGCATGGTTTGTAAATCACGAAGACCAGAAAAATGGAGGTGGTGAGTCTTCGCGATTGCGTCAAAGCTTCGTGAACGACAGAGTTGAAGCGCATTGCGGCGGTGAAGGGCTTTGCGAGGGAGCTTCACGGCGAAGGTGCGAAGGAATGTTGACGGTGATGCTTCACGACTACGTCAAGCTCCATGAATGGAAAATTTCCATGGTGCTTCGCGATTTGGACAGAATTCCAGCAGAAACTTTGGAGCTTCGCGATTTGAGATGACATGGCGTTGACTTCGCGCGGAAAGTTCGAGGGCCGGTGGAATCGCCTATAAATAGAGGTCGACCCCCTCGAGAGAAGTAGAGAGGATTTTTCAGAGAAGATCATTCACTCTTGATTTGCGAAGGTGGTTCGCTGAGCCAGTGTGCTTCGCGAAAGAGGAGCTTCATGGCGGCTATTGTAGCTCCGCAAAACCTGCGAGCTCCACGTTGGCTTAGTAAGCTTCGCGAGGGACGTTGCTTTGTGACGGCTTGAGCTTCTCGAAAGTGCTTCGCGAAAAGGTAGGAGATTCGTAAAGGCTTGTTTGAGCTTCGCGAAATTGGAAGCTTCGCGAAGTAGGGTTCTTTGCGAAGGTGTTTCCAAAAGGAATTGCCCAGTGTCCAGAGGCCAATAGGTATTCATCAGTGGATGAAAGTTGGACTTCAATATAGAATCTATCAACAGTTAAAGATGCATGTATTTATGAAAATGAAGAGTCCTACAGGTCTATAAACTGTGAGTGGATCCCTTCCAAGTGCAGTGAGCATAGGAAGATGAAAAAGGTGATCCTCTCCACCGGTAGTGATCCAAAGAGAGAGAAATAGAGAGTGACCCTTGGGAAAGCAGTGAGCAGACCCTAAACCTTGTGAAGGCAGTGAGCATGGGAATAGAAGTGCTCTATCTCGAATTTTGTATCCACATATTATAAATATTAGTGGTATTTGGTACGCACGACAACTAGTCGGCGTATGCTCCTTGGACGTAGCCCAGTGAGGGTGAACCAAGTAAAAATCTTTGTGTCTGCCTGCTTACTTCCCTGCGTTGTATTTGAAGCATCATCATCAGGAAAAGAAGAAAATAAGTGATCATAATAAACACACAAGTGCAAACAAAGTGACCCTTGTAATAAAGAGGTCAAGATCTAGTGGGACAGGAGTAATTTTGAAAAAGAATATCCATACCCTGATTCACCCCCCTCTCAGGGTATATAGGCCCCTATTGGTCCTAACAATTAGTATCAGAGCCAGGTTTCTTTTATCAGATTTGTTTTCTTCGACTTGGTGTAGTCGATCTGTGTGTTTAAAGAATCAGTCTTCTCTTATCTCACTGTGCCATGGCAAAGGGAAAAACATCAAAAAAGAATCAGAAGTCAGGTGGTATCCCTCAGTTCGGAAGTGTTTATGGGAAAAGTGTGATTCAACTAAAAGAATCAAATAGCTTACTAAAGGAAGGCCTAGATGAATCTGATAGGTAAAAGATTGATTTACTTAATCAAGATGTTGGAATGAGTGGAGTACATGAACATCAAAGTGAGGCTGGAACTACTGATGATGATGAAGTTTCAAGAAGGCCACCAGCAGATGTTGTCAACATGAAAAAGGAAGTGGACCGGAAGTTGGATGAAGAATTCAAATCTAAAGATATCCGGATCAAAGTATTGGAGATTGAGGTCAACAAGATAAGAGGCTTAAATCAAAGGCTTATTGATATAGTTACTGACCTAACAGAGAAGATTGATTCACATGCTGAAGAACTACAGAAGATGGCTAAAATGAAAGGAAAACAAAAGGCTCATGATTATGAAGAGAGTCAAAAGTCAAATGAAGATTAGAATCTGAGATCTAAAAATGATGATCTTGTGACATAGCTTTCTGAACTAGTTCAGAATAATAAAAGGCTATAACAAGAGAATTCATGTTGCTCAGATTCTATTGTTCAAGAAAAATTGAAGGTAAAGGAGCAAAGTGAAGTGGTGGAAAAGATTACACGTGAATTGGAAGATGAGATGAGTAGAGGGAAGCTTCTCAAGGGAGAACATGATGTCCAACTTGAATAAAGGGATATGAAGATTCAAAAGTTGGAAGAAGAGCTAGAATCAGTGAAGAAGGAAATGGAGAAATCTAAATATGAAGATAAGCTCAAGTTTAAGGATGCACTGCACTTATTATTTGACCATCCTTTGGCAGGTGATGATCAAATGAAAGCCAAATATGCTACATCAGAGGAGAAGCATGAAAGGATTGTATCTTCCCAAAGGCCATACTTTTTGGGAAAATCTAGAATTGGATATGATGATCCCACTCCTATACAGAATAAGAAAAACACAGTGAAAATCTCCAGTGGTAAGAGAGTTGTGAACAGTTCCAGATGTGAAAGGAATCCTATAGGTGCTGGAGATAGGCCTAAGAAGACAGTTCCAAGAAGTAGAGAAGACATGTGCTATTTCTGCGGGATTCATGGCCACACATCAAGCTTCTGTCCAGATGCTCTGGAATATATTTCAGGCTGTGAAAATACAAACTTTGATAAACCCAAGGATAAGAAGAAACATCATGAGAAATCAGAGAGAAGAGTCTCTCAGAGGAAAGCATTCATAAGATGCTATTACTATGGAAGAATGGAACACACCATTAATATGTGTCAGGAAGCTCAAGAGCTCAATGTTAGGGGTAGAAATCAAGCTGCATCAACATCTTGGCTAAGAGATGATGAAATGAGGTATGCCTTTAATGGAAGTTGTTTCATATGTTCTAATAATGGGCATTTGGCAAGACATTGCAGCAAGAAGAAGGCAGGAAAGAAAAAGGAACTCTGAAGGAGATTCTCAACTCCAGTGGTGTATAATGAGAAATCGTACACTGGGAGAGAAAGTGGTATGTTGAAGAATAAGCTTAGAGTTCCTGGAGAATCATAAGGAGCTAAACAAAAAGTGTATTAATCACACTCCCAACCGCTCTCTAAGAATGAACATGGAAAAATATGGAAGAAAAAGGGAGGAAACACTACAGCGGTGAATAAGAAGAGTGCACATTCAATGGAGGACTCACCACCAGTGAAAAAGAGTGTGGTGATTCAGACATCTGATAAAAGGAAGATAAATAAAGAATGCATTGAAAAATTCACAAGTCATGTGCCATAGAGAGGACTGGAAGAAAAAGGAAAATCCCTACAATGGTGGAAAAAGCAAGGGAAGATGACAAGAAAGGAGATTCCTGCTCAGAGAAATAATCATGGAAAATGGAATTTTGGAAGAACCTTAAAGAAGGAAATGAGTACTAGTGGATCTATACCCCATGTGATGAGAAAGGTCGGGCCTACAGAATCTACATATCAAAAAAAGGCTCAACATGTGGGTAATGAACGCTTAGTCATATGGCCAGAGCAGTTGAAGTTGGCCAGGTAGCTGGAGGAAGCAAGAAAGGAGTGTGATGCACTCCAAGAAAGAATCAAAGGGTTGACCCATCAGGATCAACCACAATACTCATCTTGAGGATTCCAGAAGACACCCCTCTCCCTATGAATATAAATGCTATTAACTGATGATTCATGTGTTTCAGGTTTTAGGGAGATACGATCCAAGGGGTAGTGGCATCTAAGGATGCGAAGTGGATAAGTGATATTATCTAGAGTTTAAATTGATTCAAATCAGGTACAAGAATTGAAAATGAAAGAGAGAAACTGAGCACAATTAAGAGTTTTGTGTAACATAGGGGGAGTATCCTATAACAAATTCAGATGCTAGAGCCATCCAAGCAATAATTGGATGACTCAGCTCAGGAATTCCCTATCGTGGGAAGAAAGAAACACAGGGAGAAGCAGCAATAATCATGCACCTCATTCTTATCTTTTTTGATCTAACAATGTGGTATCAGCTGACTACTTTCAGGATACCATGAAGCTGTGAGGGAAAATCAAAGGTGTGTCAACAAAAATCTGAGAGAAGAAGTTCAAATAAATGACATCATTGAACAATGACACAGTGACAAGTTTTCAGCTGAAAGAAATGAAGCCACTGAAAAATTAATCAGTGATCAATTTCATGGTGAATGTGTTGAGGAAGAAAGCAACAAAAGGGGAGCAAAAGTGATTGATGGAGATTCATAAAAAGATACTAATGGTGATTACAAGGAAGTAAAATCCTCATCTTCACAAAAGACAAAGATTCGATCTAAAATTGATAGGCATAATATCATTAGTGATCAGTGAGGTCCAGTTCAGACAAGGGAAATGAAATCATTGTAGAATGCATCTTTTCAATCTTAGGTTGAGCTGAAATTCATTGCTGATGCAGTTGATGATGAAAATAGGGTTCATCCATGAACGAAGAGACAGATCAGATTGAGAAGAATCAGAAGTGGGAGATTGTTTCGAGGCTAGTAGATAAGAACCTCATCAGGAATAAATGGGTCTTTCACAACATGATGAAAAAAGATGGCACAATTATTCGAAACAAAGAACAATTGGTGTGAAAAGGACACTCCCAGATAGAGGGAATCAACGTTGAAGAGACATTTGCACTGGTTTCAAGGCTGGAGACAATCGGATTATTCCTAGCCATTGTAGTGCAAAGAAAGTTCAAAGTGTTCCAGATCGATGTCAAGACTGCATTTCTAAATGAGTTTCTGGAAGAAGAGGTGTACATTGAGCATCCAGATGGTTTTCTCATTCATGAGGATGAGAACAAAGTTTTCAGGCTGAAGAAGGTGTTATATTAGTTGAAACAAGCACCAAGAGCATGGTACTGAAGGCTATATCAGTATTTTAAGAAGATTGGTTTTCAGCGTGGGGTATTGGATTACAATATTTATTTCAATAACAATAGTAATCAAAGGATGATGAGACTGGTCAAGGAAAAAGACATAATATTTGGAAGATCATATGAAGCATAGGGGAGACAATCTTCTGAATTCATCAAACATGAGTTAGAAATGTCTATGATTAGTGAGCTGATGTTTTTTCTTGGTTTACAGGTCACAAAAGGCAGGAATGACACATTAATTTCTCAGTCCAAATATGCCAAGGAGGTTTCGAAATGAGATTTGGAATTGAAGATTCCAAGGAGAAGAAGTCTCTGGTTTCTACCTGGATGAAATCATCAAAAGATGACAGTGGCAGGGCCATTAATTTCACTTAAAATAGGTAGATTATCAGCAGTTTGTTGTACTTGACCGCAACAAAGCCTGAAATTGTTTTCGCCACATGCCAAACAGCGAGATATCAGAGTAATCCCAGGGAAATCCACATTCTTTTAGTGAAAATAATACTTTGGTATATCTAGGGAATAGTGGACTTTGGCTTGATATATACTGAAAAATATCAGATAGAGTTATTGGGATATACTGATGCAGACTGGGCCGGTTTAGTAGATGATAGGAAATCAACGTCAGGTGTTTCTTTCTATCTTGGTGGATTTTGTATTTCTTGGCTAAGCAAGAAGCAAGATTGCATTTCATTGAGCACCACAGAAGCTGGGTATATTGCGGCCACTAAAGCATACACACAGTTATTGTGGATGAAGCATCAGCTTGAAGATATGGGAGTTGAAGTAAAGTCTCTGATCGGAATCCAGTGCAACAACTCAAGTGCTATAAATCTTAGAAAAAATCATGTCCATCATTCAAGGACAAAGCACATTGAGATTAAGTATCATTTTATCAAGGAGAAGGTTGAGCAGGGAATGTCGGCAACCTGTAGCTCTTGAATTTTATTGAGCACCGCAGAAGCTGAGTATATTGCGGCCACTCAAGCATGCACACAGTTATTGTGGATGAAGCAGCAGCTTGAAGAGATGGGAGTTGAAGTGAAGTCTCCGATCGGAATCCAGTGTGACAACTCAAGTGCTATAAATCTTAGAAAAAATCTCGTCCATCATTCAAGGACAAAGCACATTGAGATTAAGTATCATTTTATCAAGGAGAAGGTTGAGCAGGGAATCGTGAAGTCGGAGTATTTGCCTACATAGCTATAGGTTGCAGATGTTCTGACAAAGGCCTTACCCAAGGAAGCTTTGGAAAGGCATCGACTGGATCTGGGAGTTCAGTCGATTCCCCGCACTTGAAAGCGTGTGGATGTAAAACCACCCCCTCTCCCCGAGGTATGATGTGTTTTTTCCCTAATGTGCTGATATGTGTTCTCTACTATGTTACAGACTACAAAGGAGTGTCCTTTGGGTTCGTTGACAAAGGGGGAGAAAATAGTTATTTTTCAAGGGGGAGACAGTGTGGAGATTTGATAAATCATGAATGATATGGGGAGAAGCTGACAGGTGGAGCAGCCAGATAGGGGGAGTGCAAGCAGAAAGGGGGAGCGTATTAAATCTGATGATGCTAGAAGTGATCGATCAAAAAATAGATATCACGACAACTGAGGATAGTGATAAAAGCAAAATAGTGATGTTGGAATGGTGTGAAAAGGTTTCCATCTATCACCAATTGGGATCAGTGTGGTTCAACAATTGGTATGAATTTAAGAATTGGTATCATGTTGGAATCGACAATTGGTGTTTGACATGAAGTTATTCATTGATGAACTTTACATAATACTCTTGTTTCTCATGCCGAACATTGCTCATGTGGGCTTAGAGTGCGTGTTAAGTGATTCCTTGAACACTATTATAATCGCAAGAGGCGAATGGTGGTAGTGGATGGAAGAAGACTCAGTGAGGTATCAAAGTGCAGAAAATCATTCTGAGCAGAGTTGTGAAGCGTTTTCAACAAACCCAAAGGGGGAGATTGTTGGGTAAAAATCCCTCGAGGTAACATTGAAGTATTTTTGGGTTGATTGTGTTTGTTGACAAAGCAGGTTTCCATGGAGAATTGTCGAGTTCCTGAGAATTTGTTGACAATCCTAGTTGACAAAGAATGATGACAAAGGAAAGGATGATCTGGAAGCGGTACAAAAGAGCAGTACAAGGTGGCATCGTTTCCCAGTGTTTGCCAAATTTTTGGGCTCAAAAATTTGGAGTTTGGTGAGCATATCGAAAAGTGTATTTCCATGAAAATCATAATTTAATATGGCAAAGACATGAATTTCATGAAGATAGGATGCATGGTTTGGAAATCGAGAAGACCAGAAAAATGGAGGCGGTGAGTCTTCGCGATTACGTCAAAGCTTCGCGAACGACAGAGTTGATGCGCATTGCGGCGGTGAAGGGATTTGCGAGGGAGATTCGCGGAGAAGGTGCAAAGGAATGTTGACAGTGATTCATCGCGACTACTTCAAGCTCGGTGAACGGAAAATTTCCACGGTGCTTCGTGATTTGGACAGAATTCCGGCAGAAACTTTGGAGCTTCGCGATTTGAGATGACATGGCGTTGACTTCGCGCCCAAAGTTTGAGGGTCGGTGGAATCGCCTATAAATATAGGCCGACCCCCTCGAGAGAAGTAGAGAGGATTTTTCAGAGAAGATCATTCACTCTCAATTTTCAAAGGTGGTTCGCTGAGCCAGTGTGCTTCGCGAAAGAGGAGCTTCGCGGCGGCTATTGTAGCTCCGTGAAACCTGCGAGCTCCGCGTTGGCTTAGTAAGATTCATGAGGGACGTTTCTTTTTGACGGCTTTAGATTTGCGAAAGTGCTTCGCGAAAAGGCAGGCGCTTCGTGAATACTTGTTTGAGCTTCGTGAAATTGGGAGCTTCGTGAAGTAGGGTGCTTTGCGAAGGTGTTTCCAAAAGGAATTGCCCAGTGTCCAGAGTCCAATGGGTATTCATCAGTGGATGAAAGTTGGACTTCAATAGAGCATCTATCAACAGTTAAGGATGCATGTATTGATGCAAATGAAGAGACCTAGAGGTCTATAAACTATGAGTGGATACCTTCCAAGTGCAGTGAGCATAGGAAGAGGAAAAATGTGATCCTCTCCACCGGCAGTGATCCAGAGAGAGAGCAATAGGGAGTGACCCTTGGGAAAGCAGTGAGTTGACCCTAAACCTTGTTAAGGCAGTGAGCCTGGGAATAGAAGTGCTCTATCCCGAATTTTGTATCCACATATTATAAAGATTAGTGGGATTTGGTACGCACGACAACTAGTCGGCGTATGCTCCTTGGACGTAGCCCAGTGAGGGTGAACCAAGTAAAAATCTTTGTGTCTGCCAGCTTACTTCCCTACATTGCATTTGAAGCATCACCATTAGGCAAAGAAGAAAATAATTGATCATAATAAACACACAAGTGCAAACAAAGTGACCCTTGTAATAAAGAGATCAAGATCCAGTGGGGTAGGAGTAATTTTGAAAAAGAATATTCATACCCTGATTCACCCCCACTCTCAGGGTATATAGGCCCCTATTGGTCCTAACAATTGGTATCAGAGCCAGGTTTCTTTTATCAGATTTGTTTGCTTCGACTTGGTGTAGTCGATCTGGGTGTTTAAAGAATCAGTCTGCTCTTATCGCAGAGTGCCATGGAAAAGGGAAAAACATCAAAGAAGAATCATAAGTCAGGTGGTATCCATCAGTGCGGAAGTGTTTATGGGAAAAGTGTGATTCAACTAAAAGAATCAACTAGCTTACTAAAGGAAGGCCTAGATGAATCTGATAGGTAAAATATTGATTTACTCAATCAAGATGTTGGAATGAGTGGAGTACATGAACATCAAATTGAGGTCGGAACTACTGATGATGATGAAGCTTCAAGAAGGCCACCAGCAGATGTTGTCAACATGACAAAGGAAGTGGACCGGAAGTTGGATGAAGAATTCAAATCTAAAGATATCCGGATCAAAGTATTGGAGATTGAGGTCAAAAAGATAAGAGTCTTAAATCAAAGTCTTATTGATATAGTTACTGACCTAACAGAGAAGAATGATTCACATGCTGAAGAACTACAGTAGATGGCTAAAATGAAAGGAAAACAAAAGGCTGATGATTATGAAGAGAGTCAAAAGTCAGATGAAGCTCAGAATCTGAGATCTAAAAATGATGATCTTGTGACACAGCTTTCTGAACTAGTTCAGAAGAATAAAAGGCTACAACAAGAGAATGCATGTTGCTCAGATTCTGTTGTTCAAGAAAAATTGAAGGTAAAGGAGAAAAGTGAAGTGGTGGAAAAGATTACACGTGAATTGGAAGATGAGATGAGTAGAGGGAAGCTTCTCAAGGGAGAACTTGATGTCCAACTTGAATCAAGGGATATGAAGATTCAAAAGTTGGAAGAAGAGCTAGAATCAGTGAAGAAGGAAATGGAGAAATCTAAATATGAAGATAAGCTCAAGTTTAAGGATTCACTGCACTTATTATTTGACCATCCTTTGGCAGGTGATGATAAAATGAAAGCCAAATATGCTACATCAGAGGAGAAGCATGAAAGGATTGTATCTTCCCAAAGTCCATCCTTTTTGGGAAAATATGGAATTGGAGATGATGATCCCACTCTTATACAGAATAAGAAAAACACAGTGAAAATCTCCAGTGGTAAGAGAGTTGTGAACAGTTCCAGATGTGAAAGGAATCCTATAGGTGCTGGAGATAGGCCTAAGAGGATAGTTCCAAGAATTAGTGAAGACATGTGCTATTTTTGCGGGATTCATGGCCACACATCAAGCTTCTGTCCAGATGCTCTGGAATATATTTCAGGCTGTGAAAATATAAACTTTGATAAACCCAAGGATAAGAAGAAACATCATGAGAAATCAGAGAGAAGAGTCTCTTAGAGGAAATCATTCATAAGATGCTATTACTATGGAATAATGGGACACACCATGAATATGTGTCAGGAAGCTCAAGAGATCAATGTCTGGGGTAGAACTCAAGCTGCATCAACATCTTGGATAAGAGATGATGAAATGAGGTATGTCTTTAATGGAATTTGTTTCATATGTTCTAATAATGGGAATTTGGAAAGAAATTGCAGCAAGAAGAAGGCAGGAAATCAAAAGGAACTCTGAAGGAGATTCTCAACTCCAGTGGTGTATAATGAGAAATCGTACACTGGGAGAGAAAGTGGTATGTTGAAGAATAATCTTAGAGTTCCTGGAGAATCACAAGGAGATAAACAAAAAGTGTATCAATCACACTCACAACCTCTCTCTAAGAATGAACATGGAAAAATATGGAAGAAAAAGGGAGGAAACACTACAGCTGTGAATAAGAAGAGTGCACATTCAATGGAGGACTCACCACCAGTGAAAAAGAGTGTGTTGATTCAGACATCTGATAAAAGGCATATAAATAAAGAATGCGTTGAAAAATTCACAAGTCATGCGCCACAGAGAGGACTGGAAGAAAAAGGAAAATCCCTACAATGGTTGAAAAAGCAAGGGAAGATGACAAGAAAGGAGATTCCTGCTCAGAGCAATAATCATGGAAAATAGAATTTTGGAAGAACCTCAAAGAAGGAAATGAGTACTAGTGGGTCTATACCCCATGTGATGAGAAAGGTCGGGCCTACATAATCTACATATCAGAAAAAGGCTCAACATGTGGGTAATGAATGCTTAGTTATGTGGCCAGAGCAGTTGAATTTGGCCAGGCAGCTGGAGGAAGTAAGAAAGGAGTGTGATGCACTCCAAGAAAGAATCAAAGGGTTGACCCATCAGGATCAACCACAATCCTCATCTTGAGGATTCCAGAAGACACCCCTCTCCCTATGAATATAAATGATATTAACTGATGATTCATGTGTTTTAGGTTTTAGGGAGATACGATCCAAGGGGTAGTGGCATCTAAGGATGCTAAGTGGAGAAGTGATATTCTCTAGAGTTTAAATTGATTCAAATCAGGTACAAGAATTGAAAATGAAAGAGAGAAACTGAGCACAATTAGGAGTGTTGTGTAACATAGGGGGAGTATCCTATAACAAAATCAGATGCTAGAGCCATCCAAGCAATAATTGGATGACTCAGCTCATGAATTCCCTATCGAGGGAAGAAAGAAACACAGGGAGAAGCAGCAATAATCATGCACCTAATTCTTATCTTTTTTGATCTAACAATGTGGTATCAGCTGACTACTTTCAGGATACCATGAAGCTGCGAGGTAAAATCAAAGGCGTGTCAACAAAAATCTGAGAGAAGAAGTTCAAAGAAATGACATCATTGAACAGTGACACAGTGACAAGTTTTCAGCTGAATGAAATGAAGCCACTGAAAAATTAATCAGTGAGCAATTTCATGGTGAATGTGTTGAGGAAGAAAGCAACAAAAGGGGAGAAAAAGTGATTGATGCCAATTCAGAAAAAGATACTGATGGTGATTACAAGGATGTAAAATCCTCATCTGCACAAAAGACAAAGATTCGAGCTAAAATTGACAGGCATAATATCATCAGTGATCAGTGAGGTACAGTTCAGACAAGGGAAATGAAATCATTGTAGCATGCATCTTTTCTATCTTAGGTTGATCTGAAATGCATTACTGGTGCAGTTGATGATGAAAACAGGGTTCATCCATGAATGAAGAGATAGATCATATTGAGAAGAATCAGAAGTGGGAGATTGTTTCGAGGCTAGTAGATAAGAACCTCATCAGAAATAATTGGGTCTTTCGCAACATGATGAACGAAGATGGCCCAATTATTCTAAACAAGGCACAATTATTGTGAAAAGGACACTCCCAGATAGAGGGAATCGATGTTGAAGAGACATTTGCACTGGTTTCAAGGCTGGAGACAATCAGATTATTCCTAGCCATTGCAGTGCAAAGAAAGTTCAAAGTGTTCTAGATGGATGTCAAGACTGCATTTCTAAATGGGTTTCTGGAAGAAGAGGTGTACATTGAGCATCCAGATGGTTTTCTCATTCATGAGGATGAGAACAAAGTTTTCAGGCTGAAGAAGGCATTATTTTGGCTGAAACAAGCACCAAGAGCATGGTACTGAAGGCTATATCAGTATTTTAAGAAGATTGGTTTTCAGTGTGGGGTATTTGATTAAATATTTATTTCAATAAAAATAGTAATCAAAGAATTATGAGGCTGGTCAAGGAAGAAGACATAATATTTGGAAGATCAGATGAAGCATAGTGGAGACAATCTTCTGAATTCATGAAACATGAGTTCAAAATGTCTATGATTAGTGAGCTGATGTTTTTCCTTGGTTTACAGGTTACACAAGGCAGGATTGACCCATTCATTTCTCAATCCAAATATGACAAGTAGGTTTCGAAATGAGATTTGGAATTGAAGATTCCAAGGAGAAGAAGTCTATGGTTTCTACCCAGATGAAATCATCAAAAGCTGACAGTGGCAGGGCCGTTAATGTCACTAAAAATAGGCAGATTATCCGCAGTTTGTTGTACTTGACCGCAACAAATCCTGAAATTGTTTTCGCCACATGCCAAGCAGCGAGATATCAGAGTAATCTTAGGGAAATACACATTCTTTTAGGGAAAATAATACTTCGGTATATCCAGGGAATAGTGGACATTATCTTGACATATACTGACAAATCTCAGACAGAGTTATTGGGATATACTGATGAAGACTGGGCCGGTTCAGCGGATGATAGGAAATCAATGTCAGGTGGTGCTTTCCATCTTGGTGGATTGTGTATTTCTTGGCTAAGCAAGAAGCAAGATTGCATTTCATTGAGCATCACAGAAGCTGAGTATATTTCGGCCACTCAAGCATGCACACAGTTATTGTGGATGAAGCAGCAGCTTGAAGATATGGGAGTTGAAGTGAAGTCTCTGATCGGAATCCAGTGCGACAACTCAAGTGCTATAAATCTTGGCAAAAATCTCATCCATCATTCAAGGACAAAGCACATTGATATTAAGTATCATTTTATCAAGGAGAAGGTTGAGCAGGGAATTTCTGCAACCTGTAGCTCTTGAATTTCATTAAGCACCGCAGAAGCTGAGTATATTGTGGCCACTCAAGCATGCACATAGTTATTGTGGATGAAGCAGCAGCTTGAAGATATGGGAGCTGAAGTGAAGTCTCCGATCGGAATCCAGTGTGAAAACTCAAGTGCTATAAATCTTAGAAAAAATCTCGTCCATCATTCAAGGACAAAGCACATTGAGATTAAGTATCATTTTATCAAGGAGAAGGTTGATCAGGGAATCGTGAAGTTGGAGTATGTGCCTACAAGGCTCTAGGTTGTAGACATTCTGACAAAGGCCTTACCCAAGGAAGCTTTCGAAAGGCATCGACTGGCTCTGGGAGTTCAGTCGATTCCCCGCACTTGAAAGCGTGTGGATGTGAAACCACCCCCTCTCCCCGAGGTATGATGTGTTTTTCCCTAATGTGCTGATATGTGTTCTCTACTATGTTACAGACTACAAAGGAGTGTCCTTTGGGTTCATTGACAAAGGGGGAGAAAATAGTGATTGTTCAAGGGGGAGACAGTGTGGAGATTTGATAAATCATGAATGATATGGGGAGAAGCTGACAGGTGGAGCAGCCAGATAGGGGGAGTGCAAGCAGAAAGGGGGAGCATATTAAATCTGACGATGCTAGAAGTGATCGATCAAAGCATAGATATCACGACAGCTGAGGATCGTGATAAAAGTAGAATAGTGGTGTTGGAATGGTGTGAAAAGGTGTCCAACTATCACCAATTGGGATCAGTGTGGTTTAACAATTGGTATGAATTTAAGAATTGGTATCATGTTGGAATCGCCAATTGGTGTTTGACATGAAGTTATTCATTGATGAACTTTACATAATACTCTTGTTTCTCACACCGAGCATTGATCATGTGGGCTTAGAGTACGTGTTAATTGATTCCTTCAACACTATTATAATCGCAAGAGGCGAATGGTGGTCGTGGATGGAAGAAGACTCAGTGAGGTATCAAAGTGAAGACAATCATTCTGAGTAGAGTTGTGAAGCATTGTCAACAAACCCAAAGGGGGATATTGTTGGGGAAAAATCCCTCAAGGTAACATTGAAGTATTTTTGCGTTGATTGTGTTTGTTGAAAAAGCAGGTTTCTATGGAGAATTGTCGAGTTCCTGAGAATTTGTTGACAATCCTTGTTGACAAAGAATGATGACAAAGGAAAGGATGATCTGGAAGCGGTACAAAAGAGCAGTACAAGGTGGCACTGTTTCCCAGTGTTTGCCAAATTTTTGGGGTCCAAAATTTGGAGTTTGGTGAGCATCGCAAAAAGTGGATTTCCATGAAGATCATAATTTAATATGGAAACGGCATGAATTTCGCGAAGATAGGATGCATGGTTTGGAAATCGCGAAGACCATAAAAATGGAGGCGGTGAGTCTTCACGATTACGTCAAAGCTTCACGAACGGCAGAGTTGAAGCGCATCGCAGCGGTGAAGGGCTTTGCGAGGGGGCTTCGTGGCAAAGGCGTGAAGAAATGTTGACGGTGATGCTTCGCGACTACGTCAAGCTCCGCGAACAAAAAAATGTTGTGGTGCTTCGCCATTTGGATAGAATTCCGGCAGAAACTTTGGAGCTTCGTGATTTGAGATGACATGGCGTTGACTTCGCGCGGAAAGTTCGAGGGTTGGTGGAATCGCCTATAAATTGAGGCCGACCCCCTCGAGAGAAGTAGAGAGGATTTTTCAGAGAAGATCATTCACTCTCGATTTGCGAAGGTGGTTTGCTGAGCCAGTGTGCTTCATGAAATAGGAGCTTTGTGGCGACTATTGTAGCTCTGCGAAACCTGCGAGCTCCATGTTGGCTTTGTAAGCTTCGCGAGGGACGTTGCTTTGCGACGGCTTGAGCTTCGCGAAAGTGCTTCACGAAAGTGCTTCGTGAAAAAGGCAGGATCTTCGCAAAGTCTTGTTTGAGCTTCGCGAAATTGGGAGCTTCGCGAAGTAGGGTGCTTTGCGAAGGTGTTTCCAAAAAGGAATTGCCCAGTGTCCAGAGGCCAATAGGTATTCATCAGTGGATGAAAGTTGGACTTCAATAGAGCATCTATCAACAGCTAAGGATGCATGTATTCATGCAAATTAAGATACCTACAGGTCTATAAACTGTGAGTGGATCCCTTCCAAGTGCAGTGAGCATAGGAAGAGGAAAAAGGTGATCCTCTCCACTGGCAGTGAGCCAGAGAGAGAGAAATAGGGAGTGACCCTTGGGAAAGCAGTGAGCTGACCCTAAACCTTGTGAAGGCAGTGAGCCTGGGAATAGAAGTGCTCTATCCCGAATTTTGTATCCACATCTTATAAATATTAGTGGGATTTGGTACGCACGACAACTTGTCAGCGTATGCTCCTTGGACGTAGCCCAATGAGGGTGAACCAAGTAAAAATCTTTGTGTCTACCTGCTTACTTCCCTGTATTGTATTTGAAGCATCATCATCAGGAAAAGAAGAAAATAACTGATCATAATAAACACACAAGTGCAAACAAAGTGACCCTTGTAATAAAGAGGTCAAGATCCAGTGGGGCAAGAGTAATTTTGAAAAAGAATATCCATACCCTGATTCACCCCCCCTCTCAGGGTATATAGGCTCCTATTGGTCCTAACACAGTAGATACCTGATGATCATGTCGCAAAGGGTGCATCCGTGAGAAGCAAAGAGGGGCTTACGTGTTAGGAGGCCCATGGTGCTGGGAATTACTCCATGATGGAGGCCCAAAGTGCTGCAAAGCGTAGTGGGAGAGGGATTTGGGACTAAAGATGGGAGGTGTCTCATTCCCTATCGCGCCCTCCACTGGCCTTGGAAGTGGGGAAGTACGGAGGTGCATGGGTGTTACCTTCCACAAGAGGGGAAAGGGGGGCTTACACCAAGGCGGTTCCCCTTCTCCCATGGACATACGCCACTCTAAGAGCGAGGATACCATCCCATGTGAGGGTGATTCCATTCCTATGGAGATGAGCAGCGTAAAAAATTTCTGAGCCTGGGGGACCCTGCGTGCGAGGCACGGGGTCGGGTCACATTTTAACGTCATGTGTTGAGGACGAGGTGCTTGGAAGTTTAACGTCCTACATCTCGGACAAGGTGGGTTTACTCTTCACCCCTAAGACTTACAAGACTGACACCCTCTGCTCCTTGTGGGAGGGAAAATGTCGGCAAGGCTATGGAAAAGGGGGGGTCACAGAGCGAACCATCGAGGGGTCCACGTTAGCATGTCTATGCGAAGAAGAAATAGCCATTAGCATGCCTATGCGAAGAAGCATTAGGTGAAGAAATGTTGCGGGTGGTGTAGTCTAGGGGACTTTGAAATCACATCGTGCAAACCTGGAGGGTCGCATGGGAAGAGGAATTGCCAAGCAGAGGGGTCTATAGGCAGGGGCCTTGCAGAGCTCAGTTGCTTTGCGTAGTGGAGGATACTTGCGAAGGGGTTTTCTTCACGAAGTGGAGTGCCTTGGACTTAGCATGGGATATAGGTGCGAGTGGGAGGTGCTTCGCAAAGTGGAAAGGTGTTTGCGGAGAACTGCCTCGCAAAGCAGAGGTGCCTCGTGAAGTAAGGTGTTGTGATGCAGTGTGCTTCGCGACGTACAATCACCCTACCTTGGCATGTGGGTCACTTGTACAGGATGGGTGTTTCGTGAAGTATAAATTCTCTGCAACTTCCCAGGTTCCCTTGGGAATCCCCTTCCTTCACGAATGCCCCTGGGATTCACGAAGGGCATCCCTCTCGGAGGAGGGGCTCAAAAAGAGACAAGGAGAAGGACTCTCGCGAAGAAAAACTACCTCATGGAGCTCATGATTCCCAGAGAAAAGAATGATTCGTGATTTTGGTGTTGAGAAGCCGAAAGGTCAGATTTTCCGTCCGGAGAGCTCAGGGGGAGATCGGTATTTATAGGCAAGGGGCGCCGCAAAGCAGAGCTCACGCGGTGCGAAGGGGGCTTCGGTGGCCTCGATGCGGGTCGCGAACATCAACCAGATTCGCATAGGGTTACCGCCTTTGGGGATTCATGGCGGGCTCACGAACGTCAGGCCATTCGCGGAGCGTTACCGCCTCTGGTGCTTCGTGGGGGTCGTGGAGCTAGGGGGTCCTCGCATCGGGGCTTCACGAGGAAGGGTGTGGGGCCTCTTTTTTTCTTCATTCTTTTCGTCCAATATTTTGGTGCCAACACCCACAATATCCATTCCTTGTATATTAAATGGATAGAATTATTTATCTTTATATAAAAACATTGGAGGTTGATGGATGAAGTTGTAATGCACTTGGCATGAATGACATTTCGTGGGGAATTATGTGAAATCCTCTGTCATAGTGGGTTATTAGTACCCAATCCTTCAAATTTTATGTGAAAGTTTCTATATTGATTGGTGCACACCACAAACTCTCGAGTGTACTTATTTCATGATAACTTAAGTATCTTCTCCATCAATACATCTGATAAGGACTCTGTAAAAGCCTCATTTAGAGAGGACTTTTTGGTTATTTAGGCCATCATAAAGGGTTATGTTGGCTGCTCACTATGTGATTTTATCTTTCCCAGCTCTATCTTATGATATTACTCCATCTTCAAGGTGTCTATGATGGGAATTATCCACCCTCTGGTAGGGAAATATGGCTTAGGTATAAGATATAATTTTTTAATCTCTTCTTCTCTGACCTACACAAAAGGAAATACCATTCGGTGATGGGAAATGTTGATTACTATTTCATCCCTATTTTTATCTACCAAATTAGTGGATACATTTTTCAATTCATCCTCCTGGGAAGTATGTGATCATAGGGTATGAATCAATGTTGGATTTGTGGGGAACTCTTCCATTAACCCTTGTATAAAGTCAAGTAGGAGGATTATCTCTTCTTCTTTTTTGGTGTAATCCTTGTTGATATGTTTGATGACTAACTCTGAATTGACATTCACTTCCAAATGGTCCGCTGGTATTTGGAGTGATATCTCAAGACCAACAATGAGGGACATACATTCAACCTCTTTGTTAGTATAGTATTTTCATAATAGTAATGATTAAGGTAAAACTGCCTTTACTAGGGAAATGATCACAATTCCAAACCTAACATTGTTGATTTTTGGGTTTTCTATTCTCCTCTCTATTGGACTCTTGGATTCCCCATCAAAATAATTGTCCTATGTTTCGTTCCTCCTTGAATAGATAGTATTTCCACATCCAAAAATTTAGTATTCAGTGACTTTGTTTTGGAAATGGGTGTCTTACAATGAAATATTTCAAGGCCAAATCTCTCACTGTTTTTTGAGGCATGAATTGTATATCAAACTACTATAGAATAACTTCCCTCCATGCTAGATAACCTATAATCATAGGGAATATAAGGATTTATTTGAGTGGGTTATTGTGAGATACCAAATGGACTTTATGGTGTTGTAGTTAGTGACCTAGTTTCTGGACCATGAAGATTAATTCTAAGAATATCTTCTTGATATCTAAATAATAAGTCTCATTTTTTATCATGGTTAGACTTATATAATAATTGTTTTTCATTACCATAAATATTTTTATCATAAGGAAGTTTCCCATTGATTAATCTAGGTATGTCACATATATAATGAGCATTTTTCCCTCAACGGGTGGCATTATCACTGGTGGTCCCATGAGGTATTTGCTGAGATTTTTAAATTCATCCTGATAGTTATTGGTCCATAGATATGTGACCCCATTATTCATCAGTTTTGTAATGTAAAACACTTTCATGTAAGTTTGGATATGAAGCATCGAATATAGTCCAAGTTCCCTTGACGTCTTATCAAATATTTATGTTTTTGAGGAGGTGACAAGTTAAGGATGGATTTTGTTTTCTTTAGGTAAACTACAATGTTGTGATGGTGTACAAAGAAGCCAAGAAAATTTCTAACGGTTACCTGAAAAGAAAATTTTAAGGGATTTATTCTCAGACTATGTCATTATAGATTATTTTTCATGGTCTCTAGATTAGCCAGGTGGTCAGAACATTGTCGATACATAACCACCAAATCTTAACTATAGAATTTTATAAACTTCTCCAAAAGGGTGTGAATATTTGATACATGGTACATTGGTATGTGGCATCAAAATTCTTCATGACAAATAGAATTAATCAATATAAAAATACTCCATGGGTTCCTGAATATATTAGTTTATTCATATTCTATGGACATATGAATTTGGTTGTACTGTGAATATAAATCAATGAAATATAGGTCCTGATAACCAAACATCAAATTGATCAATAGGTTTATGATTGGAATTGGGAAGTCATAATTCAAAAAGTTCTGATGGACATATCTAAAGTTAATGAAAACCATTTTTTCCCATTTTTTTCATTATAAGAATAGTGTTCCCTTTCCATTTTGGATATTTTACCTCCTATATAAATTCAACCTTGATGATCTTGTCCGTTTTTGCCTCAATATTGGAGGTGTGAGTTGGGTGTGTCTATATGACTACCTATTTGTATCTCTGGTGGTCCTCTGTAAATACCAAGTGGTAGGTAGCCACCTCAGGATCGACGCCAAGAATCTCTATGTAATTCTTAGAAAATATATCCTCATTCTACTTCAAGGAGGTATATATCACTTTTTCTTTAGAATACATGGACTCACTGATCAAAGTGGGTCATGGATCTTCATTCATACCAAGATTTATTTGTTTAAGTTCATTAGTAGTGGTGGAGACACCTTCCACTAATGTTTGATGCGAATCTCTAAGGTCCTCCTCCTCCTCCAATTCCTAATTTTTTATCTCTTCCTCTTCATAATAGGAAGTATAGGATAAATAAATTTTCCCTTAGTTTGGGTGGAGTTGACATTTGGACATCTGAAAGACAGAGAAACTATTTTTGGATCAATTGATGGCACAAGACCATTTTAGAGCTCTTAAGGGGAGAAGACGTACTAATAATGAGCATATTCATTTTATCCCATTTATATGAAAACTTATTCTAGTTTAGCTGCCAAATTAGGGATTCATTGAAGTTTGGGGGTGGAATGAAAATATTTTCATCCAATTTTCATTACTTCTCGTAGAGTCAACAATATCTCATGTGATGTCAGGTGCAATTTTCATGACTGACATCATAGAATATTTTGAATGTGTACTTGAATCTGGACTCATCTTGTTCATTTGGTTGATGGTTGCACATACTTTACATTATTCTAGTTGAAACGGTTAAATGGAAACATCTCAAGACTATTCGGGGCACTGATTAAAGAAACATCATCAGTCATGGACCATTTCCTCTCCCTCTAGTAGAATTCAATGTCAATGAACTATGACTCAAAGGATTTTAATGGGTGATTGTCACAATGTAGTGTAATAATTTTTTAATTGATAAAATAATTGATACATTGGTGATATGAAGTAGGGATAGTCACAATATGATGTTGAAAAGTTATTCCTAGAAGAATGTCGAAGGTTGTATACTGCCTAATGATCATGAATTCTGAGTCATAAATGAGATCATAAAATAGAATCCTGTGTTTTATTTCATAAAGAGGCTTTTTATCATTCCTTTTAGAACCTTGTAACATTAAATTTGAGGGTGAAAAGTGATATCCATTGAATCCCATTGGATGAATTTTTTTGGATTGGAATTATGTTGACTCCTAAGCTGTTGTCAATGAAATCTCATTGGAGGTCAATGTCATTTAACCTTCCAAATATATATAGGGGTCTGACATGCCCATGTATGATGAAATCACCATCCCCGTATATGAAAGAGATGAATGAGTGTCATTCTACAGGATCATTCTCTCTGAGATATACTTATGTAGAAGCAACCTCAACTTAAAATTATTTAGGGCTTAATAATGCCTCCATGACTGATTCTTGGAGGACTTTTGATAGACTCAAGGCATCTATAATTGACAACATGGCAGGTAATGGTGCTATTTTCTTCAAAAAAATATTACTTTTCATCCAAAGGTCTTCACTTCCTAGAATGGAGATGGTCTTTCTTAGGTGATTTCAGAACTAAAGTACTCAATATGGATGGATAAACCTTATGAACAAGAGATAAATGTGTTTATTCTCTTGGTGATAAGGTATCTTCTAGATGATCTTACAAGATGATTATGTCAGTACAAACTCTTAAATGTGTTGGGTAAGATTATTTCTCCTAATAATATTGTTGGATATCTCTCCCATGAGTTTTAGCTAAATATATAGTTCAAGCAAGGATGTCGTTAGGGTAGTGACTCCTAGCACGACTGCATCTTCCCCTATATCCTAGACTCTGACGGCCTATTCCCCTAGTTACCCCAAAAACAAGTTGAATATTCAGGTTTATAATCACATTCATCATCTGATAAGGGATCCATTAAGTGGATAACATTAATGGAACCATAGATCAACTCATCATCTGATGGAGATTCCTTCTGGTGGGCCAACTCTTCTTATACCATTTGGTTGTGTGGTTCCCATGCTTCTATGATTGTGGGAATGAATTACACTAAATTTAAATCCATTTTATCCTATTAATAGTCTCATATATCTATTTTTCTTCTTTCACTTAATTCCATGTCATTTTTTGGGAGAATATATTTCAAAGGACCTAGATACCGACATAGTTAACTTTGCCATGGTATAAGCTATTAAAGGAATAATTGGTTGTTTAAACTATGTTTTGAGGATATAATGAGTCTATTTTATCATTTTTATAACCATCATATTACTAAAATTTTGTGTACCCTTTCTATTAACTTCCTACCATTCACTCTCCTCCTCTGGATTGGTGGCAGATGCACATGCTACTTGAGTAGGTGGAATTCCTAGATTAACTTTCCTAGATTCCACTATATTTTGTAGGATTTCTTTGTAAAACAAATCCTAGATATTTTTTCCTAGTACATGATGAAAGGGGAAATAGTTTGGGAGATCTTTTCTACCATCCTCGCTGGGTTTCCTAGGAATTGGAAATTTGATCATGTTATTTTCCAATGCCAGGATGAATTATTCAAGGACTTGATCATTTAGGAAAGAATATACCTTATTCTTTGTCTCTTCAAGATCTTTTCTCCTCTAGACAATATTGATGAGGTAGGCATAAGTGTTTATTCTTATGAGGTGGAACTATATAATACAACTCGAGAGAGTTCATTCATGGTCATTCTTAGTCATGGTACTAGATCATGGGAAGGGTTGAAATATGAGGATTCATTCTGATGCATCTCCCATAATTATGAGAATACTAGTTCCCACCGATGGGGAGGTTGTTGAGTTAAAAAATTCCCGAGTGGAAATGGATGGGGCTATTCTTGTTCCACTTTCATAACTCTTTAGGCCTAGCTTGCTGACCTCAGAGGTTGGGTTAAAAAATCCCCAAATCCCATGGGCTGGGGTTACTCTTGAACTGTCGTGGATACTAATGTCATATATACCCTTCTGATTTTATAGATTTTTTTTCAAACATGGTCTAGGTGAATCATTTGGTATTCACTTGAATCACCTACTTATAAAGATCATTGTGTTATTTGAGAAATTTTTGTTATCTAACAACAACTTCCCCAAAGCAGGATTTCCACTCAATATTTTCAGATGTGTGATGCAAAAGTCATTCAATAGCCTTCTCACTTCTGGAATGACATTTATTATGGTTGGTTGGAGACTATTTTTGTTTATATACCTCTATTTTTGAATAGAGACTATTTGTTAAAGTCACCCTAAAGCTATGAAATTGCATGATACTGCCTATGGAAGGCTTTGATAGTTGGGGAGAATAGTGAAATGTAATGCTCTATTATCACCCTATACTTTGGTATAAACACTAGATGGGGTATCTAAGATCATCTTTCATAGTATTTTTAACATACTGAGGCATGCGTATTAAAGGGACCATTACTTTTTCTTGAACTTTTGATTTCTTGCATCTAGGAGACCTTCCAAGTCAATTTGGAATTACAACTATTAAATTACCTTTATGTGACTCTAATACTCATCATAGGTTAATTATTTCACTCTCAAGTGATGAAGGGTTTTCCATATATTGAGGTAGATTTCGTGCACACAATCTTCTGAAAATATTTTCGAATTATAAATTTTTTGGGGTGGGTAAAGGAAAGAACATGATTGTTGCATCATATTTATCTAGTTGTTTCCTCATGTTTATGAGATCAACTTCGTCTCTTTTAATATTCTCATCAACCTGATCTGACCAGAGTGGATGTTAACTTATTTTTTTATCATAAGAAACAAGATTGGTAGGTACTTCTTATGTCATATTGTAACTCATGTGATCCAAGGTGGTTTGGAGAATGACTATATCCTTGGGCTATCTTCCAACTAATAAAAAATTTCACTTTTCAGTAACAAGGCATAAGACATGAATAGCCTCATTTTCCCAAGTGCCTCATGATAGGAAGGATTTATCAATACTACATTAACAAGTGGAGGACCCTACTGAAAAAGTGAAAAACTATTGTGGAGAGAACTTTCACAAGAGATGTCATCTTGGGGAGGACTACCATGGTGGATTACATTAAGGGGAAGACCCACTTTCTCTTTGATCTTATATACATATGTAGGGATGTTGTGACTCTTATCGGGATTT
The DNA here is from genome assembly GCA_963277665.1 of Viscum album. Classification (NCBI taxonomy): domain Eukaryota; kingdom Viridiplantae; phylum Streptophyta; class Magnoliopsida; order Santalales; family Viscaceae; genus Viscum; species Viscum album. The sequence goes on along the minus strand of OY728119.1, from coordinate 278,155,644 downwards.
TTTCTCTTGAGACTGATCATATTATGGTTATGAAGCAATCCTTCAAGGTGAAGTGTCTAAGGAGGACCTTTCAAATTACTACTACTACCCCTGTAATTTGGTAATGGGAGAGTAGGATCTTTAAATTCTATAGATAATTATCTAAGGGATTCAAGAACTATAGCATTAAGTAGATATAGATTGTATATCTACTATTCATTATCCAACTATCTCTAGTGAGGCTTATTTTTTTATCCTTTCCTTCAAACAATTGGGGCCATTTGCAGGGAAAAGTGGTCTTTAGTCATGAAAGCATGTTTGACTAGATCAAGTCCTGATACCAAATTTTTTCAATAGGCTCCTTGAAATTTGGTAGGGGTTTGTTCTTGCCTTAGAGTTTCCAATGTAATTGGATGATTAACTTTTATTGGAATTTGTATACATTCCTGGTATGGTTGTCCATATATCATGGGTAATTTTTCCACATGACCCTTCTGTAAGGGAGTAGAGATATATGTCATATTCAGGGAGAAAAGTTGTTGACCCACCCCATTTGTGGAGACGGAACTATGTAATCATCGCTCTATCTCTACTTTCATTTCAGTTATGATTTCCTAGCATGTCTGTAAGATGTGGACAAAGATTTTTGTCTACCCTTTAACCATTTTCATGATATGCTTGGTGACTTCAGTGACTGGAACGAATATATAAGCCCATTTTGTATCCAGGGTGGGGGTATATTCCTAATACTATCCTCCCTTTCCTAAAAATTGATATATATATATATATATATAATAATCATGTGTGGGGAAGAGAATTGTTCTGGCCCCCTATTCATCATTAAGAATTTCCAATTGACTTGTACGGGTGCTTCCAGAAGAAATAACAAACAAGCTTAATGAATGCATGAAAGTTTGTGAGCCTGCAGGAATCTTGCTACCAAATATGTCTTTTAGAATTCTTTTAACACTACTTATATAGGCTAATATAAATCTTGATGAATGTGGGAAAGGATATGTTCCTTCTCACGGATTACCGCTGAATTTGACTGGTGAGATTTCTGGGTGTGGGAAGGTGTTTTTTCCTACTCATTATGTGATACCATATTTGGTTGGTTGGATTCTTTGGGTGCTACCAGATGGTTTTCCTAGCCATCTAAATTAGGATGGGTGAGTTTATATGCCCTCTCATAGTTTTACAATAAATATTTTTGGTATCCTTATCCGGAGGTAATAGAGGTGTGGTACAACTCCCAGTTGATCGGTTGATACCCATGGCAGGCCGTCTAGTGCACCCTATTCATTATTACTTGGGTTAGACTACTAATGGTGGAACTCTTATCATGTTTATGGTTCACTTCATGCAGCACTGATGGCAGTGACTGCTAGAAAGAGCCTTTATAATGGGACCCCTATGTCATCTGGATGATGTCATCCATGGCATTTTGATCTACTTCTTTGAGGTAAAGAAGGGACTTGTTGTTTCATTATGGGGATAAACTCCTAAAATTGTTAAAGATGATGATAAATTTCATCTATTCATGGACCACCAACCATCACTGACCATATGATTGGTGGGGCTTCATGAGCTAGAGGGCCTGTCAAACAACCTCTAGGGTTAGTATTGTACTATTCTAATGATAATCTTGGACCACTGCATTCAAGACCCAGTGATAAAGATTATTTTTTGGGGATGGAATCTTATTATTTCAGAAATACCCATCCTAAATAGTATCTATGGAATGCATTAGTGTGATTTTGAAGGATCATATTGGATTGTAGGGTGTTATGAGAAAAATTTCCCTAATAAAGATGACAATCAAAAAAAGAAAACCCTATCAAAATATAATCTCATTTAAAATAAAACATTCATGATTCATTGTATTATTTGGACCTCTTTAATTTTGAGAGTGAAATGGGTATGATAGTTGGGTGACACCATCATCTTGGTTAATGATTAACATTAGGTTCACAATTTTTGTTTCTGAGGAAAAACTATGTGTTGTGTGATGGTTGATTGTAGGGTATTTCATTTTGTGAAATCATTCAGTTAGGGTTAACTATTTTCTAAACAACTTCCAACGAGATTTTTCTTTGGATCAAAAAATACCCAATAGTTCTATATCCATGATGTAACTTTTTTCCAAAGGCAGTAAATCATTGGAAAATTTGTCAAATGATACTTAAGAAATCACATTGGTCAAGAGGAAGGGAGTTTTGGATCATCACACCCTTTTGAAGGAAATTGTAGCCTACTCTGGCACTCTCTTATAGATTTAAGATATATTTTTAAACCCTTCATTAATTCCTAAGTATGATGTGGATCAACCATGTATTAATAATCAATTATTATCGAGTATGGAACTTAGATTCATCTATATGTATCTAGGGTTCTTCATAAATGGAGATACCTATATGTATCTAAGTTTCTCCATTAATGGTATCCTTTTATGTACTGGTTATATATTCTCTGGTCGTTATTACAATGATGCTAGTTTTCAACCACATAGTGGGGTTCTCTGGAGTGTATCTTTATCTAGTGAGATCAAGAGTTTTTTTATGTTGGGATCAATCCCGTATATGGGATTCCTGCATATCCTTGTGAAAGGAATCAAAACCCATGAATTTTGATGCTACTTAATAGGATATATAATATCTTTTATGGTCATGTGATATAGATCAGACATTGCAATTTAGAATCATATGGCAAGGATTTCTAGGAAGAAGGTGCCTAGTCAAAGTTTGGTGTGGGACTTATGCAGAAGCAACCCAGGGAACCAAGAAGGGATATGTATTCCAAATTTGAATAAGTCTTTGTGGGGAATATAAACCAGAAAGAATTATGGTTGATTTTGGTGTTGGGTTTGGACCTTAGGTAGGATTCATACGTAACCCATTTTCATGAGAATAAAAGTCTACATAGTTCAGTTGTGAAAAACCGAACCTATAGAGGCCCTCTCAAATATTGTCTTTCCTAGGATTATTTCCATTTGAGAGGATTAAATTTTGGCTTAATACATAGGAGGATTCTCCGATTGGGTTTGGATCATGATAAGTGACTTGACTCATAGATATTTAAGGATTTTGTTTGGGATTACACCTAAGGATGATGCCTTATTATTGAATTTTTTGGATTATAACAATTAAGGGGGACATGTATTATATTGGTTGGGTATTACTCTTGATGTGGATTCATGGTTTAATGAGTATGGTTTGGTTGGGGCTTACTCTTGAGGAGGATTATCTAGTGATATGTTGGGTCTTATATCAAGTAGGAGGCCCATGATTGGTTGGGAATTACACTTGTAATGATGTACAAAGGTTTGGATTCATTCAGATTTCATGATCACTACTAATCTCTAAGACCACGTGAGTCTAGCTCAGTGTGAGAAACAAGAGAAAGTCAAAGATATATAAAAATTCATGATCCTTCTTCCTCTAGTGAAAGACTTTAGTGTATGGATGAAGAATAAAGGGATTTGATATGCCACTTCCCTCTCCTGTTTCATATCCAGCATAGTCACATTGGACTACACATCCAGGTAAGACCCAAGAGAAAATATAGATCAAGAGTGAAGCCTATCATAAGAAAGGATAGGGGCATGACCTAAATGTTTTTCTTAGGAAAAATAATAGGGTATCATTCCATGTCTCCCTACCTAGAACTAGAGGCCCTAGGTCTCAAAAATGATAAGGGAAGGTAAATGTCCAAACCCTCATGTCCAAAATCGGGTGATCCTTGACATGTTATAGTTGGTATCCTAGAACCTACTCGTTTTACTTTGATTACTTAGATATTTAATGTATTATTACACATTGTTCATTTTTCTGCATGACTATAATGTAATAATGTCCTAGAGTATTTTTTGCATCGGTTCCCTGATGTGATTAAAACCTTGAAATGCTATAAAAATATTCTTAAAAATATTTTTGTTGTTGGATGACATGTTGTGATGGGGAAAATAGCATGTCGATCTTCAGGTGCGAGTACTCATAAGAATATGAGACTTCCTCTCATGAAGTTCACATTTGGTAATCTCCAAGATGGGAGGTTATTAGAAAAGACCCGCTAGTGGGAATTCTGCATGTTTTGGTGTCATTGGATATCTCTATCCGCAAGCATGTGTAATCTTCCTTATATTTTATGATTATCATTAATACATTTCACGACTTACTCACTTTGATTTACTGACGAAAACAGTCACATAGACAGTTGGCGGGAGGTAGGGTACATTGGGTGTGTCACGAGTGGCATGTTATTAATGGATAAGTCGAGGAAGGATTTGTCCCTTCCATTTATGGAAGTTGATATCTCGACCCTTTTATTGAAATAAAACCATCATGAAAAATTCCATGGCCATGGTGTAACGACGAGTTTAGTTTAGGTATTCAAAGAACGACGTATCAAGCATAAAGGTTGATTACACAATCATGAAAACTGCTTGATGAGATATTTCGGCAAAGGGATTATATTACATAGTGAGCGTTCGTATGTGGATGTCGTTGTTGCGACTTTACATTTTTTCTCTTCGGTGCCTTGACCCTTTGCTAGACAGTACTCTTGGACTTCAGGAAATATCACCTAATGTAAACGAGAAATAATCCTAGAGGGTTACACACTAAGGGTTTTTGGGGTCTCGGTAAAATAATATTTGAATTTAATTAATGAAATAAATATTAGTCTCAATACCGTGGAATAATTTTATTCAAGTTACAATGATTGCATAAATTAAATAAAATTTATTTATTTATTTTATTAAACATTTAATAAAAATTTGATAACTAGTTTGTAAATAATATATTTATTTAAGAGAATAAATTATTTATTTATTTATTTGGGTGTTCAATAGATGGAAGTGGAGTTCAAGAAGACCAAGATCGGTCCGGTGGTAAAATAATTATTTCTAAGATGGTAAATAATTATTTTACTTGTTAGCACAAATTAAAATAGCGCTGATATTATTTTATGATGCGGAATTTTATTTATAATTCCATTTTGCACACGTTGGGGCACCATAAATAATGACATGGTATTAAAATTAAATGCATATGTTTTCTCTAAGTTCATGAAAGTATTTAATTGTTTCTATGCAATTAATATTTTAACTGAAATTCCATGTATATAAATAGGCAAGTAAACCTATTGTGCCATACACCACACCACATGCCTGGTGAATAGAGAATTGTTGCGCCAAACAATTTCTCTCTCGAATCCTCTTCTCTCCCTTATCCAAAATGAGAGACGTTCTTCAAGGATGAAGAACAAGAGGTCAAGAACAACTGACACAAGACACTCACTTCACCACGCTAGCACCCGGAGAACAAGCGGTGTCGATCAGAGGCTATCAGAGCATGTGTGGATCCCCGCTAGAGGGATTTTCATTTGGATCCTTACAAGCGCAACGAGATAGCCTGAAAGGTTCATTCCGGATGATCAACGTCATCAATGAAGAAAAATACCAAAGATAAAGGCATTATTATTCTTTGTGAAATTAATTAAATTAATTATAAACATGATGTGAAAAATCCTCTCTAAGGTTTCGAGCCTCTTTCTTCTTTATCTAAATATTTTATTATATTCCATAGAGATTGGCATTCATCATCATATTGATCCGATAATTATCATTGATCATGGTAAAAATCAAAGTTGGGTACTATCCCAACCATGCTTCCGCTGCGCCTGGAACCTTCAAGTGGTATCAGAGGGGTTACATCATAGTTTATAATTATTTAAATATTTTGTTGATGAATCACGAATCTAATAATTTAGTTGTTTCAATTCAGGTTAATTGTTCTATAAATCTGAATCTTGAGATCTATTCCTCCTCTTTTGTTTCCTATTTACCTTACAGAAATGATCTTTTCTTTTAATTTTGATTAAAATAAAATATAGGATCTCATTTAGAGGTGCCAAAACATCCTGGTCGTACAACACCAGAACACACGGTGTGTATTCGGCAGTACACGTTGTGTAGTGAAGATTCAATGCATCGGACTGGTCCTCCAAACCAAGTCTTGTGTTGGAGTCTTTTTAAGTCTTAAATGACTCTGTGTGTTGACCAAGAACAGGTGTCATGTGGTTTATAGATTACACGCCATGTGGCCAAATGGACATAGCGTGTAGTCCCTTCGGGTTAGGGTTGGACCGTGTACCCCATACATGGATTCCTCAGTTGGAGACCATGTAACGAGGAACAACAGGGCGTGTGGCCCACTAGACACGCCATGTACTCTAGAGATTTCTAATGTATAATAACACGTCGTTTCCCCCGGTGTGTACTTATAATAGATGGTGAAAAATAATACACACCGTGTAGTTGGAACTACACATCGTGTACTCATCCAAATTATGCAGATTTATTAAAATTTCTTATTATATTATACAAACCCTTGAGACATGTACCATCATGTAGGCATAAAGCTGAGGCACAACACGTGATATGTATTTTATATATGTGTGTTTAATTTAACATCTGTGTAATGTTAATTTCTACTCATTGGGTGGTTATGGATAGGAATTCACTAGGTTGCCTCCAAGGTACAAGTTACATACAAATATAATTTTAAATGGATTTATTTATTCAAAATTATAATGGATGATAATCTCAAGGAAATTTAGAAAAGGGTTTAAGATTAAAGGATTTATTAATTAAATATCATAATTAATTGATTCGAGTGTGATTTATCTTAAACAAGAAAAATTAAAGAATAGATTGCTAGTTTTATTTATCTGTAAATATCATTGCATGTATGGATGATCATGAGCTAGAACAAGAACTTTTTATGTGGATGGTTTCTTTTAATTTATTTATTTGAATTAAATTTCTTAGCTGGTGATCATTCTCCTCATTAATATGTAGCGCATGCGTTCCCAAGGAATATTTTATGTAAATCCCCTTTTTACCCCTCACCTATATGTGAGTTAAAAAAATGTGTATGTAATGGATGGAACTCCCAAGCTAGTGGAGGCGGTTCAAGCTAGATCCAAGACGAAACCAATCCCAAGAGATATAGAGGTGGATAGGTGGAAGCTGTAAACACGAACCCAAAAGGTTCAACGTTTTTCTACCCTAGGTCAAGGTTAGTTTATCAATCTTTAGATAAACTAACCATTAAAAAATATCATGATCATTACATTTACATTATTTTATTTCTATCAGTTGCATGGTTTATCATTATGGATGTGTTGTCACGATCACCTAATTAATGAATTAAACAAGCATTCAAGATGGAACTAAAATAAAATAGAATTATGAAAAAATATTATTGTGACATGTTTAATCGCTTCATTAAGTTCCACTTAATATTAACAAGCGTGTGATAATGATAATAATAAATTCACGTATAAGAGATAAAAAATCCCTCAAATAAAATATTAAGTCAGAACAAGCCTTTTGTTACTTGATTAAGGGAAACACTCAACAAAACTATGTGTTTCATCAACCCTTGTTAGGAAAATTAATTTTATACAGGATTCCCTTATGAAATGTTTTGGGTTGACCTAACCATATTACATCAAGAATAGTAGCCATTTCTAGACTTGGTGTATTATTGGAGGCAAGAGTTGTGGAAATCCAATGTCATGATTTCAGGATTGGGGAGTCCACTCAACATATCAAAGAGCTGCAAGCCTGTAGTTGGCAAAGACCTTCTTACCTAAATACCTTCTAATAGCTTGACCAACCCTGGTTTGGGTTATGAACAGTGGAATATGGACCCTTTCCACCAGAATTTCATGGAAACTAGACATTCTGAGTTCAATGGTGAGGGCTATGGGGGCTTGATAAAACAGTGGGAGACTTAATAAAATTTATTATTTCTTATAAAATGTAATCAAGAGTGTACTAATGATCTTCTCTTTTAATTGTAGAATAAAAATTAACAAATCGTCAACCACACTATCCCTATGAACAATTCTGGATAAAGACAACATCCTCACCGGTAGTGACTTCCAGAAATGGTTTAGAAACCTTCGGGTTATCCTACACCATGAACGGAAGTCTTACATGTTAGAGTCAGAATTACCTGATCCGCCTACCAAAGAGGGGAGCAATGAGAATTTCCTAGTCTATGAGAAACATATGAACAACATGGTCGATGTTTAATATTTTATTCTATCATAAATTTCTAGTGAGCTCATAAAGTCTCATGAAAACATGGACGCTTATAGCATGCTCGAGCACCTCCGTGGTCTTTACCGGGAGAGAGATAGACATGAAATGTTTGAAATCTCTAAGGCACACTTTTAGAGTAAGCTTGGAGAAGATTCCCCAGTTGGGCTCGTGTAGTTAATCTCATTGGATACATTGAGTGCCTGGAGGTTCTGGGGTTTAAACTCTCCGAAGAACTGGGAACCGATCTCATTCTTACATCACTCCCTCAGATCTTCTCTAACTTTTTTGTCAATTTCAATATGAACAACATTTATAAGTCTCTATCTGATCTTTTTATCATCATTCTCCAAGTGGACAAAGATATGAAGCGTGAAAAGCCTTCTGTATTTATAGTGAATAAGAGGAAAGGTAATGTGAAGAGCTTTAATCCCAAAGCTTCTTCACGGCCTTCCAAGAAAAAGAAGATCATAGTGGAGGAAAGGAAACAGGAGGCTGTTTGTTTCGCATGTGGAAAAAAAGGCCACTAGAAGAAGAACTTCACCCATTCTAAGAAGTAAGGTGAAGCTTCAGATGTGTATGTTATCAAATGAAATATATCTATTTCTATAAATTGGGTATTAGATACAGATTGTGGTGCTCACATATGTATCCAAATACAAGAACCAAGTAGATTCAGGAAGATTGATAGAGGATAGGTAGATCTACGAGTAACCAACGGATCCAGACTTTCTGTTGTAGCTATCAGGGACTACCACCTCACATTTCCAAATGGGATAATCTTGGTGTTTAAAGGTTTTTATTATGTTCCTTCAGTTACTAAAAACATTATTTATATATCCAGATTAAATACATATGGATTTGTTTTCAAGTTTGGAAATGAATTTTGCTTCTTTTACAAAGATATCATTTGTTATGGTAGGTCACATTTATACAACAGACTTTACGTGTTTCATTACAAACACCAAGTAATGGAAATCAATAGAAAAGATAATTCACATGACTCATACCACACCCAAATTTGGAATCACCAGCTTGGTCATGTAAATGATAAACGCTTGACAAAGTTACATCAAGATGGATATTTAGATTCATTCAATCTAAAACCACTTGGAGTATGTCATGCATGTTTACAAGGCAAAATGACCAAATCCCCATTTAGTGGGAAAGGTGAAAGGGATAAATAACTTCTTGAATTGGTTCATACCGATGTGTGTGGACCATTTCCAGTTGAAGAAAGTGGAGGGTACTCATACATCATAACATTTAATGATGATTTTAATTGATATGGATATATCTAATTAATGTGGTATAAGTCATATTCTTTTGATAAGTACAAAGAATACAAGAATTAAGTTGAGAACTAGCTTAGTAAGAAGATTAAGAAACTCCGCTCAGACCGAGGTAGAGAATATATTAATCAAGAATTCATTGATTACTTACGGAATTTTGGGATCCTATCCCAAATCACTCATCCAAACACGCCCCAGTGGAATGGTGTGAGCAAAAGGAGAAACTGCACCCTGTTGAACATTGTGAGATCAATGATGATTCATGTGAGTCTTCTATTATCACTTTGGGGATATGCGTTAAAAACAGCAGCACACATACTAAAACAAGTACCAACTAAATCGATAAATTGTATTCCATACGAGTTATGGAGTGGAAGAAAATCCATGTTATTGAATTTACATGTGTGGGGTAGCGAAGCGTTTGTTAAGTCTTCTTCAGGTAACAAACTTGCACCCTGGGAAAAAAAGTGTACCTTTATAGGATACCCCAAGGAAACAAGGGGATATTACCTATACAACCCCTTATAAAAAAGTTTATAGTGGAAAGACGTGTCATATTACTTGAGAGGGATAAAATATCCAAATGAGATAGTGGCAGAGAGATAGACTTTGATAAAGTCGAGGCTCATGGTACACAAGAGTTGGTACAAGAACAGATTCCACAAAGCCCCCTGGAAGAACAATCTATTCCAAAGACACAAGTACTGCATAGGAGTACAAGAGAGGTTAAAGAACCAGAACAGTACAGTTTTCTAGTTACTGTGGATGGTGACTCCTTGTTAGTTGATAATAATGATCCTCTAACCTAAAAAGAAGCATTACGTAGCAAGGATGTTTCCAAGTGGAAAGAAGCCATGAATTATAAAATTGATTCCATGTACCAAAACCAAGTCTGGATATTGGTAGATCTTCCAGTTGATGTAAAGCATGTTGGTTGAAAATAGGTATTCAAGAAGAAAACGGGCATGGAAGGACAAGTCAGTACATATATGGCATGACTGGTTGCAAAAGGTTTTAAACAGTGTCAAGGAATTGACTATGATGAAACCTTCTCAACAGTTTCAATGATGAAATCCATTAGAATTCTACTTTCCATTATGGATTACCGTGACTATTAGATTACGAAAATGTTTGTCAAAACATCATTCATTAATGGGATCCTTTAGGAAGATGTCTACATCACACAACCTAAAGGGTTTGTGACTCCAAAGGATGCCAATAAGGTATGAAAGTTGCAGAAATCCATTTATGGATTAAAGCAAGCATCCAGGTCATGGAACATTCATTTTGATGATTCCATAAAAGAATTTGGTTTTATCAATAATGAATGTGATCCTTGTTTCTACAAATGGTTTTGTGGGAGTGCAGTCATTTTCTTAATAGTATATGTTGATGAAATATTACTTATTAGAAATGAGATACCAGTCTTATAGTCTATTAAGGCGTGGTTGAATCAATGCTTCTCCATGAAAGACTTGGGCAAGGCGGCATATATTCTTGGTATCAAGATACATCATGATAGATCTAAGAGATTGTTGGGCCTAAGTCAAAATACATACATTGATAGGATACTGAAGAGATTCAGTATGGAACAATCTAAGAGGGGATTGTTGCCAGCGTCACATGGCATTAATATTTCAAAGAAAATGTGTCCTCAGACACATAAGGAAAGAAAGATAATGGAAAGGACTCCATATGAATCAGTGATTTGGTCAGTCATGTATGTCATGTTGTGCACTAGGATGGATGTATGTTATGCATTGAGTGTGGTAGGAAGATATCAAGCAGACCGAGGTGATCTCTATTTGATGGAAGTCAAGACTATCCAAAAGTATCTAAGAAATACTAAGGATATGTTCTTGGTTTATAAAGGAGATGAGAAACTAGTCATTAGAGGATATGCAGATGCTAGTTTCCAGACTGATCAAGATGATATGAAGTCACAAATGGGATACATCTTCACTTTGAATGGAGGTGCAGTGAGCTGGAAGAGCTCAAATCAGAGTGTAGTCATAGATTCTATAGCATATTCCAATTATATCTCAGCTTCTAAGGTAGATAAAGAAGCTTTTTGGATGTGAAGCTTCGTCCAAGAGCGATATGTGATACGTAGAAGTAATGATCCCATCACACAATACTGTTATAATACTAGAGTAGTGGATCTCACAAAAGAGCCAAGGTCATATCAGCATACAAAGCACATACTTTAGAATTATCATCTCTTGAGGTATTTTTCTCAGATAGGTGAAGTTGAAGTGAGAAGTATTTCCATGGAAGACAATGTGGCAGACCCCTTGACTAAATCCTTGACTCAGCAGAAACATGATCATCATGTGAGCTCTAGCAAACTAAAAGTCGTAGGTAGTTGGATTTAGTTCAAGTGGGAGTTTATAAGAGTTGGTGTCCTAGAACCAATTGGTTTTACATTGATTAAATGGATATTTAATGTATTATTACATATTTTTCACTGTTCTGTATGACTATGATGTAATAATGCCCTAGAGTATTTGTTGCGTTGATAAAGACATGGAAGTTCCCCGCTATAATGGGAACCTTGAAATACTATAACAATATTCTAAAATATAGTATTGTGCTTGGATGACATTCTATGATGGGACACATAACATGAAGACCTTCAGGTTCCAGTACTCGTAAGAATATGAGACTTCCTATCATGAAGTTCTCACTTGGTAATCCCCAAGATAAAAGATTATGAGAACAGACCCGCTAGTAGGAATTCCGCATGTTTTGGTGTCATTGGATATTTTCATTTGTGAGGGTGTGTAATGATCCTTAAACTTTAATATTATCATTAATACGTGTCACAACTTACGCACTTTGATTTACTGAAAAAACCGCCACGCAGACAGTTGGCGGGAAGTAAGGTACGTTGGGTGTGTCATGAGTGGTATGTTATTAATGGATAAGTTGAGGAAGGATTTTTTCCTTCCATTTATGAAAGTTTATATCTTTTCCCTTTTATTGAAATAGAATTGTCGCATGAAATTCCATATCCATGGTGTAATGATGAGTTTATTTTAGGAATTCAAAGAATGGTGTATCAAGCATAAAAGTTGATGACACAATCATGAAACCTGCTTGATGAGATATTGCAACAAAGGGATTATATTACATAGTGAGTGTTCGTATGTGGATGTTGTTGTTGTGACTTTATTTTCATTCTCTTGGGTGCCTTGACCCATTTCTAGACAGTAGTCTTGGACTTTAGGCAAGCTTGCCTAATTCCAATGAGAAATAATCTTAACGGGTCACATACTAAGTGTTTTTTGTAGTCTTGGTTAAATTATATTTGAATTTACTTAGTGAAATAAATATTATTCTAAAAAACGTGGAATAATTTTATTCAAGTTACAATGATTGCATAAATTAAATAAAATATATTTATTTATTTTACTGAACATTTATTAAATATTTATTTACTAGTTTGTAAAAAAATATTTATTTAAGATAATGAATTATTTATTTTTTATTTGGGTGTTCAATAAATGTAAATGGAGTTAAAGAGGACCAAGGTAGGTCCTGTGGTAAAATAATTATTTGCAAGATGGTAAATAATTATTTAACTAGTTGGCACAAATTAAAATAATGTTGCTATTATTTTATGATGCGTAATATTATTTATAATTCTGTTTTGCGCAAGTTGGTGCACCATAAATAATTACGTGGTATTATTATTAAATGCAAGTGTTTTCTCTAAGTTCATGAATGTATTTAATTGTTGATAATCAATTAAATATTGTAACTGAAATTTCATGTATATAAATAGGCAAGTATGCCTATTGTTCCATACACCACACCAGACACCTGGTGAATGGTGAATTTTTAAGCCAAAAAATCCCTCTCTTCAATCCTCTTCTCTCCCATATCAAGAATGAGAGACATTCTTCAAGTCCGAAGAACAAGAAATCAAGAACGACTGACACAAGAAACTCACTTTTATACACTAGCACCTGGAGAACGAGTGGTGTCGATTGGAGGCAATCATAGAACGTGTGGATCACCACTAGAGGGATTCTAGTTTGGATCCTTACAAGCGCAATGAGATAATCTGAAAGGGTCATTCCAGATAATCAAAATCATCAACTAAGAAAAATACCAAAGATATAGGTATTATTTTTCTTTATGAAAATTTTTAAATTAATTATAAACATAATGTTGATTCATTCAGATGTCATGATCACTACAAACCTGTAAGCCCATATGAGTCAAGCTCAGTGTGAGAAACAACAGGAAGTCAAAGATTTAAAAAAATGCATGATCCTTCTTCCACTAGTGGAAGACTTTAGTGTATGGAAGAAGAATAGAGGGATTTGATATGCCACTTCCCTCTCCTGTTTCATATCCAAGATATTCACATTGGACTACATGTCCAGGTATGACCCAAGAGACAATGTAGGGAAACAGTGAAACCTATCATAAGAAAGGCTAGGGGTATTCCCTAAATGTTTTTATTAGGAAAAAGAGGAGGGTCTCATTCCATGTCTCCCTGTCTGGAACTGGAGGCTCTGGGTCTCAGAGATGATGAGGGATGGGAGAGTTCCAAACCCTCATGTCCAAAATCGGGTGATCCTTAACACCTATTCCATGGTTGGGGTCCTTATAACCATGGTAATTCATACTCACATACATACTGGTGACCCTACTCATCATGTAGGACAATTTTAGGAAACCTCTAACCAAAGGAATACATACCCAAATGGGGAACACCCTAGTGTTACTTTTTCCATGGTTTTTCAAGTCTTAAGGATTCAGTGGAAGTTTATATTTGGCCCCTCCCAGACAAGTGATCCAAAGGAAGAGAGACCCTTTCATTGGTGGCTTGGACGATGGATCATTATATTTTTGTGCATAATCTAAAATGAACTAGAGGTGCATCGCACACTATGACAAAATTTTCATATAGTGGAGGTTTTTTTTATTTGTAGGTGGTTTAAACCACTGCTAGATGGTCCTACGAAGGTTTCAGAAAACCACCACTAAAATTGGTGTCAGCAATCAACATGTGGTGGTTCCTTACATTTAGTTTTTCTTTATGGAAAGTGTCATATAATGCATATTTAATGAAATTTTTTTTAGTTTTATTGGTGGTTTTTGCTTTAAAAAATAACTAAAATCTAGAAGCAGTTAAAATCGCAACTAAAGTCTAAACCTTTTACCAAGAAAATTGCCACTAATATTGATAAAACCACCTCTAAGTCAAAAAATTTCATATTTTGTGATGGTTTTAACTAGCACACTAAAAAATAATATAATATAATGGTATTTTAAACCATCTTGAATAAAAAAATATATCTATCAGTGGTTTAAACTATTGTTATATCATGAATGACAAAAAATAAGCTACAGTTTCTACATTCCCAGAACCTGTAGCCATAACAAAACAACATTAACACTGATTGGAATCATGGTGTTACTGAAAAATGAAGATATTACTAAGGGGAGTGGACTCCAAAAATTTATGATAAAATTAAAATGAATGGAATCATTGTGTTACTATAAGAATAATGACATGAAAATTCAGAGAAAAAAACACATTTTTGAGGAACATGGTGCAATCCCCCTAAAAAATCCCCCCTTAAAACCCAGTGAACTATATTAATTTCAATATAGAAAAGGAATGTCATGGTGTAATGACTACCACCATGCCACCATAATTGAATTCCAGGAATCATTTTGTAGATCTTGTTTATCTACCTTATTCATGATCCACCCCAAACAACAACCACGACACCACCCCCAGGGTTCATAACATTTCACACAAGACCAAGAAAACACAAATTATGAATCATGATGTAATGACCATGATCATGATGCAATAGACTGCATATTCCCAAACATAAGGGAACCCAAAAATCATATGTTAATCACCATTCCATAGTCTAACTCCTCATGCCACAAATAATTTACCACTAGCTAAACATAACAACTTCAAAACCCAATGACCAAAACCTCACACCACAACATCTCATTATATGTCATATCCTTATTGACTATGGATAAACACACACATTCATGGCGTGACAAAATTTATCAATTGAAATTTTAGATAGAACCAATACCTTCTCCTTCACACTCCCACAAAACTTCCTCCTATGACCCCCAACACCCAAAATACACAAAATAAAGGATTGAGAAATCATTATCCATTACACTAAATACTTATAAAATGATTTTATTCCTCAAAAATAATAAAAATATAGACTAATGAATTTCTAAATATTAATAAATATAGGAAAATACCTCTCAAACACGATGAACACACCTCCAACACTCTCAAAGAAATGATCAAATTCAATACCACTTTTTTCAATCAAGAAAACATCAAGAAATATTACCTCCATGAGGGATACCTCTAAAATATGGACCACTCCATAGTGAGAAACCAAATAATTTCTAATAACCCTTCAAATAATCTGGAGCATATTAAACCCTAGAAAAATTTTATCAATGAATCCCTACTATTTTACAATGAAAATAATAATAATAAACTCACAGATTTTTGGATAGATAAAACTACCCAACCCAAAGAATAGATCCTTGCTTGAACTCTAAGTGATCAGATTACCCTCCTCTTCCACAAACATTGTGACTCATAACTCAGGGAATTCATCCCAACCACCAATAATATCATTTTAGGTTTCTTTATATAGTCATAAAATTTTAGAAGGAAAATAAAATACTTTCTAAATAATTCAAGAAACTCAACCCATGTAATTTCATTTGTGTTTCCTTTATTCATTATCAACTACTTGAAGTTTAATACTCATAAAATTAAAAATCAAAACATAAGGTTAGTAAATATCACATGAATTATAAAAACATCATAGAGACCATCATATCATACAAGAAAACACATTCATTATTAAAACATGTCCCTTACATCAACTCCTCATCACAATATTTCATTTCTATGTCATCATTAAACATACCATCCAATAGAACATATTTCAATAAGATATCCATTCCTCCTCACTGATGACATCTACTGCATCACATCATATCAAAATTATAATAAATATATCAATAATGATATAATTATAATTCATTTCACATAGCTTTACCATATAATAATAAATCAACAACCACAATAACCAAACATGTAGTTTAAGGGAAACATGTCATTAACAAGGTATACCAATACATAACCATCAAGGAAATTGTCATCAATCCAAAAGAGTATTATACCATAATTAAATTAAACATTTCATAGGGGCACTCATAAAATATTTATATTCAATTTATCATATTTCGAAAGAATTAAAATACTTGCATCACACTTATTTACATAAAATTATATTTTTTTTAATTCATTTCATAATAACCCTACAATTACTTCATGCTTCACTTTCATACTTTATACATAAATTTAAAACCTAACAGGGATAGTAAATCACATATAAAATTCAAGTAATGTTGTAAAAACTTTAAAAAATCATGCTTAAAATGGAATAAACATAATTTAATATATTTTAGAACAATTTCATAATAAATAGAATTTAATATAATTCTATATTTTTCTTTAATAAAATGAAGTCATATTGACATAGTAGTTTTATTTAACTTTATTTTTAAACTATAGATTCGAATTAACAAATGATATGACATAAGAAACATTAGAATCCAAATCTTACTGCTATGAAATTTCTTTTTTTAAATCTTTCATTTTATAAGTAATAAATCATCAATATAATTCATGGTTGAAAATAGTTTTTGGAAATGTATTTTATGTACATGGAAATAATGATATTATAACATGATTTTCTATTAACACAGCCTTAAGTAATAATATTAAGAAACTATTCATAATAATCCTATGAATGCAATACATTTAATTTCAAATATGCTATTTTTGAATTTATTGGTTTGTTAATTAACACACATTAAACATAAATTAAAAATCAAAATAAGTAATTTCATATAAATAAAATAAATAATCATATTGTTTCATGAATTATTAATAAAATAAGTTTAATCTAACATAAATAAATTAGTTATAATGTGTCGATAATTATCAAGAAAATATTATGATAAAGAATACACTATAAATTTATTTGTTACCATAATAAACACACTGAAAAACAAAATTTAAAATTTTAACTTAAATATAATCCTATGATAAGGATGAATGAAACTTTATTAAAATTTTAACATGAAATAGGTTCATTTTTACCCAGACCTGCTCAGTTGGTTGTCAATGTATATTCATTTAATCATATAGGTCCACCTAATACATGGTTCCTGGCTAGTAAGGAACCATGAAAAAATGGTGGTAAATAATAGAATATAATAGTCAGATCAACCTATATGTAAAATAGAGACAAGAAGATAAACATCATATATGATCATAAAGAAATTTCAACTTCTACAGCTAGTTGAAGCACAACATAAAGATGCATGGTTATACAACACATACAAACAGCACCTGTTGTCTCGATCCCACCGAAAATATAAGAAAAAGATAAAAAATACCCACATTGAACATATGGATGCATGAAAAAACCCTCTCCACTAATCATTTCCCAATTATGAACTCTGCTCAACACCCTCTCCATCTTCATCTCTACTTCTTGCTACATGCACCTATAAGAAAATTATATTGAATAATAAAAAATGTTGTATATTTATTTTTGAACTAAAAATAAATAAATGTTTATGAAATAAATGATTTTGAAGTTGTTTAATTTACCTTCTCACCACCAGTCATCACTTACAATCTCCATTTTCTAGCCAAATACCTCAGATAGTAATTGTTCCAAACTCATCCCACCCACTCGACCAGGATGCTCCTTCCTGAGGACTTTATCAACTGGGTCATCATGGGAGACTGAGTAAGACTATGTGGGATTAACATTCCATAGTTATTTAATTTTTAACTATAAATCAAATATATTTATATTATAAGAAATATATTTTAAAATGGTGAAAAATTATAATAAGTTATTATAATGAAAAATGAATTCATACCCCCAACTTCTTTAGAAGACTCATTAACAAAACTATTATCAGATTTTTTATGAACATTCAACCACACTTCTGTTTGGGATCCTTGGCGGCCTAAACTTTTTGACTTCATTAAATAAAGATAAATCAACAATTTAATATATTAAATAGATAAAATTGTTTAATAAATATTTAAACTAATGAAAATATTACCAGAGTCTTTCGTCTTCTAGAAAAACTATTTGGCCCCACAGTGTGAGTATAACACTTCTTCCTTGGAATTCCTATCATTTAATCAAATAAAATTAAGTTAATAACATATATTTTGAAAAGTTCATGTGGAAAAAAATTATAAATGATAACATATTCACAATACTAACCACCAAAATATACATAATAATGATAATTAATTACTACACAAATGACATAAGTGGTTGATAAATGAATGGATAATTGCACATACAATCATTTTCTTCTTCAATCATGCTAGTTTCCTGCTCCATCATTACTTCATATACTTTATCCACTCTTTCAAGACTAAAACTTTTAGAATCATGATGGAAAAATAAGAATGCTTCTTATTGTTGATTGGATTCAATGTCATAGGTCAAATATTCCACTTTATCACCCATATCAAAAAAAGTCTCTTTGTTTTACATGAGAAACTACACTCCACCCTTCGTCCATGACATCTTTCTCATAATATACCATTTTTACTTGTGATGATAAGATATACAGATCATGTATTTCATGGTCACCAACATCTATAAAACAAGATAAGTTCACAAAATCAAATTGAAATGAATCTCTTTTAACACCCCTGATAATATCCACCCAATTTCATTTGAATAAAACAACTAAAAAATTCTAGTGGTAGTTTATTAGATAATATCAGTAAACTTTATATGGTTTTCCACTTTAGAAAATGTAAATATTCCACTATAATGTGTTTTCAAACCCTCTTCCTGATCGACTATATGAAATCTAAATCCATTCACATTGTAAGCATTGAACTTTCTAGCTTGTTTTAGAGGACCTCAAGTAAGAAACATCAAATCTTATAAAAAATATGCTCAAGTATCATTATTCATGATCTGAAAAAAGTAACATACATTGTTGGATTTAAAAAATATATTTGTCAACATAATATCTATATTGATTATAATATATATGAACTTACACATCGAGAAAACCATTATACAAGATCTTAATTAACAGCTTTTGTTATATCATTATCATTTGATATTCATGTTCTCATTCATATCTTTATTTCTATCCTAAACTCTACAATAAATGGATCTATAATTTCACTATTTACCATCACATATCTATGTGCCTGTAATAATTCTATTTTGGTCAATGTAACATTTGAGCTCCTCCCAACTAATTAGCTAATAACAGGAAAGATTTTTTACTTCCCATGTATTTCATATTGAGTCAATGTGTTTTCAACACGTCCAACTCTATTTAATCTTGTATCAATATCATCCATGTATCTAAAACAAAAGTTAATATACTCCTTTTCCAAATAGCCTTTATAAATTGAGCCTTCGAGTTAAGCTTGATTTTTCATGTAAGATTTCAAATTCCCAAGATATCTGTGGAATAAAATAAAATAACATAATTATGTATTAAATGAAGTTACAAGAA
The DNA here is from genome assembly GCA_963277665.1 of Viscum album. Taxonomy (NCBI): domain Eukaryota; kingdom Viridiplantae; phylum Streptophyta; class Magnoliopsida; order Santalales; family Viscaceae; genus Viscum; species Viscum album. The sequence goes on along the minus strand of OY728119.1, from coordinate 278,135,652 downwards.
TTTTTTACTTAAAATAAAAACATATAAATAAAGTACCTCTCAATTGGATACATCCATCGATAATGTACGGTACCTTCTAATTTAGTTTTCTCAACCAAATGCACAGTTAAATGCATCATGACAGTAAAAAATTATAGAGGAAAGATCATATCCATTGAAGAAAGTGTCAATAAAAATATATCCTTAAGTTTATCAAGCTGAAATGGATGTATATTTATCTCACATAATTGTTATAAAAATGTGTAGAATTGGAATACAATAGCAGTAACATTTTTATGTAATAATGTATGCAATGAAAATGGAAGTATCTATTATAACAAAATATGTGAATCATGGATTTTCAATCCATGTAACCTCTGATCATTTAAGTCAACACACCTTAAGATTTTACTTGAATACCCATCAAATACCTTCATATAATTTAAAATTTGAAGGATTGTATCTTTATCCCTATTTTTATTTCAAAAATTAATGGAGCATACCTTCCATTCTCATCTGGCCAGAGATCATGATTTATGATCATTGATTGTAAGTCTTTCTAAGAATTGTGATGATCCTACAACTTTCCATGCTCATTAAGAAAGGTGAAGATCAAATTATCACAAACATTCTTCACAATATGCATCACATCAATATTATGCCACAACAAATTAAATTCCAAATACAGATTTTTGATGAATATAATTTTTTTTCTTCCATTTTTGTGATCTGAATTCCCTTCATGATGCACTTCGAACTCATTTCCCACTATCATTCAAATGAAGCGCCTTCCAAAATTCTATTTAAACATTTCTATGTTGTTATAATATTTTAGAACCTATTAATGACTTTGGTGGTGGTCTATGATTAATGAAACCATTGAATTTTGACTTGTCCAGCCAAAATCTATGAGATGTGTCGATAAATCCTCAATGACACAAGAAACACCATTTTATACTATGAGGTAGTCATTTAGGCTCAAAATAAAAGTTATAAACAGAAAATTCCGGACTCATGTAAGTGTTCCAACTAGATAAATTCCCAAGTCCAGGTAATTCACCAACGGTCCACATTAGATCAGCTTGCATTTTGAACATTGTTCTAGAATATTCATCATATGTCTCAAAACTCTTTCTCCATAACTCTTGTAATTATTCAATTAAAGGATGGAAGTATACATCAATATCATTTCTAAGAATTTTTTTCCAAGAATAATCACCAAAATGATTAAATATTTTTTTTCATACACATCCACAAAGGTAGATTATAAGGGATCAAAACAACTAGCCAATTGTTATAACTAGTACTCAAAGTCCCAAATTAGTCCAATCCATCGGCAGCCAATCCCAATTGAGCATTCCTAGGATCAGATTGGAAATCTTGATGTAGTGAATCAAATGTATTCCACAATTGTGAATCTCTTGGATATCACATTAACCCATCATTATTATTATCTACAGAATTCCACACCAGGTGTTTAGGGGTTTTCGATGACATGAATAATGTTTGCAAAAAAGACTTTAAAGGAAATTAACGTAAAACCCTTGTAGGTGTGTTCCTTTTCTTATTATTCATGGTAGTATATTGATTTAGACTTCCAACATCACCCATAGACTTACATCTAGAAGAATAACATTTTTTCAATATTTTCTACTTGAATCCTCTCCCCAATAAAGCATAAAATCATTAGGACATGCATGAATTTTTGTATAATTCAGACCAAGTTTGTACAAAACTTTTTTAATATCATTAAAAGACTCAGGGATCTTTTCTTTAAGAAATACATCACACAATAATTCCAATATCATGAATATCACCTTATTTGTAATTCCAAATAGGCATTTGATATGGTGTAACTTCAACAAAAAATAATGTTTTGAATATTTAAAACATCCACTCTACAAATCTTGATTTCCATTATCAACTAAACCATGAAATGCATCTATTTGGTTAGTTAAGTTTTATCTTACATTAGTTTCCACAGAATTAAGAATATCATTCAATGATATGTTACAATCTTAATCTGGTTGTCCTACGTTCTCAAAAACATCACTTGTCACATTCCCATTTGTAGCACCCTCAAATGGTTGTTCTGATATGATTTTTTGTTCATATTGGTGTCTTGAAATCCCGAATGCATCATTAATAATTTTTTTCATTTAATTTTCCATTGTCAACAAAGTTGGGAGCTCATTCTATGGATTGATATCAGTTCCCATCCTTTCTATAACATTCAATTCTCCATGAAAAATCCAACACAGATAATGATAAATGAATTTATTCAATATCAAGTGTTCATAAACTTCATCTCTCTTCAACCATATTCTAAATTTACATTTCGTACGTGGACGTCTTATTCTCCCATCAATAGGTCAATCGTAAATTGAAAAATCTAAAAACTCCTCGAAACCCTTTGCATACTGAGGTGTGTTCCTCGGTAATATGATCTATCTTTTATCCATATATATCACAAGGTACCTACACATTATGAAAAGAAATTAAATCACATAACTATTTCAAAATTGGAAAAGAGATTCATATATACTAGTTGAAAAAAATATGAATATGTTAACTAACCATACACTACCTTTTAAATGTACACATAACCATATGTGAAATAATAATTATAGACACTTCTGAAAACTAATAAAACTATTTAGTCAATTAGAATATGTCAATGAAGAAACTAGTGTTGAGTAGTTAACTTCTACCCTTCTTTAATTGAAACAGAACAAAGAAATAGAGGGCAACTTGAAATGCCTCAAAAAATCAGTATAATGAATCCATTAAGATCTAAATGTCTTTCTTATTCTTTATCCACTTCTTTACTTGGATTCTATTTATAGAAAAAACACAAATGGATAGAATTATTTAGAAATTGATTGAATATTCTACACATGGGTGTTTCCTAATTATTCATCATACATTTAAAACCCAAAAGTTAGAAATTAAAATAGAAACATATTACTATTAAAAGTATCATTATCAAATTAAAAAATACTCAATGTATTTCATTACTAGTATTTTTTTCTAGTGATAGAGGATTTCTACCATTCAAACAGATGAGAGATTCCCCTACTTATATCTAATATGGAACTTTTATACCTATATATCCTATTTAAGTGTAAAATACTTTTTTCACAGGTTGTATAAGGGTACCTCATAATTTTTATAATTTTTGTAAAGGTAACCTTTAAAATATATAGCTCGCATAAAGATAAGATTCATTTTACACATGTTGTATATAGATAAATTATAATTCTATGTAAGGGTAAGACAAAATTATATCTATTGCACAAGGGTAACTAGTAAAGTTGTCTAATGGTAATATTTTACTTAAACTAGTCATGTAAAGGTAACTAGAAAAGCTATATATAAGGCACTTAGAAGTGACATAAGGGTAATAATCATTTTATAAATAATGTGTAAAGGAAAAAATAAATTCCTTACACTATTTAATGGTATCTAGTTCACTACACAAGGGTAACTTACATTTTTTCATTATAATTAAGGGTAGCTTAGCACTTGCATAGTGGTAAGTGAAAGTTGTGTAGTGGTAAGAAACACTTGTGTAAAGGTAATAATCACTTCTATAAAGGTAAGAAACACTTGTCTAGATGTAAGTAGAGCTTACATATGGATACAAACAAGAATAAAAATCATGTGTGATGGTACAAAGGTACATATTTAAAGGTAACACACAAACTATAAGTTCCATGTAAGGGTAATAAAAATAGTTACATAAGGAATACAAAAATACAATATAAACAAGAAACATTTCATAATGAATAAAGTGAGGGAAATGATGTAATATAGAACTAGATAAAACTCCCCTAAATCACTAAATAACCATATAATACAATATAAACAAGAAATATTCCATAATGAAGAAATAAAGGGAAATGATATAATATAGCACTAGATAAAACTCCCCTAAATAACTAAGTAACCATATAATGCAACATAAATAAGAAGGATTACATAATGAAGAAATCAAGGAAATTATATAATATAGAACTAGGTAAAACTCCCCAAAATTACTATGTAACCATATAATTGAATGTGTCCTGGGATCTACCCTCGGAATACTAATGTGATAAGCAGTTAATCATATATGGGCATAACCACCTGAATTATCTATCTATCAGATTATGTTGTATATATAACTGAAAACCAGGTTTCCCATAATATCCATGTGATGAAAGTCCCCCACCTAGACCTTGTTCCTATAATTACTAGTTTAAAACTAGTAGCATGTGAACCAACTAGAGAAATAAGTTAGGTCATCCAATTAGTACCTAGTTTCCCAAGACCAATAGTGGAACTTAGGAATAGTGAAAATGAGGCAAGTTTAACATATTAAGAATAACCATCACTAAACGTAACCCTAACACCCAATGGTATAGTACACCATACATACATAAAATACACTCAAGGAATAATTATCACATTCTTATGCATGGGGATCAACAAGCATCATATATTTATCACAAACCCACACATGTGTTAAAAAAGAAAGGGGGATCAAGGGTTTCCTTCCATAGACACCATTTAAAATCAATGTTATAAATAGAAATTTAACACCAAAACATGTCTTGGAATGAAAAAAACATTCCATTTTTCATAAAATATTTACCAAACACAATATATAAAATTATGGAGAACACCAAAGCATTTAAAACATTTCAATGTCACCCTTACATAAGAGTTATCTTCTTTGAAAACTCAAAACAAGGACAATGACCTTAATTTACCACAAAAAACACATGAACACAACTTGAAATGTTTTAATAGGTCCACAATAATCAACCATTTCCTTTCAGAAATTTCAAAGCTTCACTTCAACAAGATTCTTTCTCTTTTAAAGTCAAAACAAGGAAAAAGGGACAACGGCGTCCATAAAAACATTTAAAACAAAAAAAAAGACATTTTAGAAGTTTTAAACCGTGTACACATTTAAAATACCAATTTTAAATACATTAAAACAATCATTTTAGAAACATTTGGAGTTAAAAACCTCAAATCCAAATAAAATTCTATTTAAAACCTAGTTTTCACACATTAAAAATCATAATCGAGTCAAAACCCATTTCAAAAAGAAATAAGATATTTCGCAAGAATACTATCATAATAAAACATTCCATTTTAAAAAATACAAGATTGTATTCAGGTGAAACCCCATTTATACCAACCTCAAAACTCAAAAAAATATTTTCAAAAAATCATTTGTATATCAAAAAAAATCATAATTTCATAAAAATATAATTTAGGAAGTAAACGCATGTTAATAGGGGATCCAAATCAATACCAAAAAAGTATACCTCATGTTAACATGGAAGCCAACTCAATTTACATCTAATATCTAGAGTTATAGGAAAATCATCTACCATAAACAGGCTTCCAGATATGTCATAATTTAAAATATGGGGTATTAATCATTAGTTCAAAATAATCATAAATTGAATTACCTAAGATATCCTACCTTGGAGTGTAACGATCTGTGTTTTTTCTCTTGAACCCTTTATAAAATTTTTGAGTTTAACAACATCGGTGGTGAGGTCTGGCAAGGGATGGAGAGGCACGACAGGGGTCAGTGAGGGAAGGAGATACGCTGTGAGTTGCGGCGATGGTTTTTGAGGGATGTTGAGGGGCGGCGATGGGCAGTGATGGGTAGGTTGGTCTTCGGGGAGCTGTTGGGGTGGGGTTCAGGGTGGTTAGCGATGTCAAGGGAGTTGGGGGAGGGGTAAATTGTCATGGGTATGAAAATATTTAATGGTTTAGCAGTGGTTTAATAAACCGTTGTTAAAAACCCACCAGTAAACTCTTAATTCGGTGTAGTGTCATAGGGGGTAGGCTTGTGTGAGATAAATATTTTGTTGGAGTTGGATAACCAAGTAAATAACACTTGGGTGAGGCTTTATCCTAGGAAACATGTGTCTCCCTGGGTGTCCCTGCATGAGGCTCATGTAGGTCTCTATTTAGGGAAGGGACCTTGTTGAGTTGGTTTTCCACTGGGGGGAAGAAGTCTTCGCACAGGTGTCTTGTATTTCAAAACTTGTAGGGACTTTGATCCTAATATCTCCCCCAATTACCTCTTTTATGGGGTTTCAAAGTACTGTCTAAGGGATTTTTGGATACTTGGATGAAAGGGTTGCATGACCAAATATTGGAGGATTCTTTTAATTTTTCAGTTGTGTAGATAAGGATCTATGGGGTTCTATTTATAGATAATTAGGATACCCTAGTTGAAGGAGTTACTCCACACAAGTACCATGTTCAAGGGCTTAGTGCAGGTAACCATCATAAGGGTGGCCAGTCCTTCAGTGCCGTGTAGGTTTGGTTCACACGAGTGGTGTGTGAAGGTGCCTTATATAGGGGTGGTAGTGCCTTTGGGTTATGCAGTAAGGGCATGAACTAGCCTCTTGGTGCACATGGATGGTGCACATAGGACCACCTGTGTGGATCACCTGGGTGAACATGCTGCTTTATACCATCAGGGTTTCACCCCAACACCCTTTCTTGGGATCACTGTTGTCTTGTAATCCTATCCTTTTAGGATGGTCTCTTCACTACCATCACTAACCACCATGAAAATGGAGAGTCTCACCATGAAATTTTCAAGCCCAATCAAGGATGTTTTTTTTCATGATAGATGGGTCGAATTTTATCCTTCATCCATCATAAAGACAGATTCCTACTCAAACTCAACATTTGGTGTTTAAGTGAGGTTCACACCATGAATTCTATGGAAAATTTCATGAAACACATTTCATAGTGTCAACAATTATGCAATCCATTTCTTTACATGGGTAATTATTATGTTTATTCTATATGATTGATATCCTTATTTTTCATGCATATTCATGTACATGGAATAAATTTGATGGGTGTTCCCTATTTTATATATCCATCCAATGCATTGGATAATGTTTTTGTCTCATGAGACATCATGTGTGGGATTAGGGGGTTAACATAATCCATTATGGGACTCTTTCCACCTTGTGACATTGTATTAGTAGTTAGCCTTGACTTATGTTTATGTCATGTTTTATGTTGTTTATACTTCCCCATGTCTCCATGATCTTATAATACCATTATATTTATGTTACGATTCCACTCGATTACTCGTTTATCATATCTTTTATGTTATCATGTTATAACTTTGACTCATGTGTTATGTTTCCTTATTATATTTATTCCCTTATAGGTATTTTTAGATCACCCGATTATTTTATGTATTCCCCAGGTTATCCCATGTAGTTTTAGGAAATAGAATAGATTTAGGATCTCACAATGGAAAATAAAATAATGATTTCATGTTTTATTTTCCTTCTATATATTATGAACCTATTCTTCCAAAGGCACTAGGACTTTTTGATCCTTATGTTGTAATTATCAGATACTTTTGTTTAAGAATAATGTAATAATATGTGAAAATGTATTCAATTTCCATGAATGTTTTTTTTAGGAATGGGAAGTGGTGGTGGGAATTTATAGCTTTGGTGAGTATATTTTCATGGAATGATTTATTAATTATTTTATTATTCCACTTTACTTTAGTGCTCTATTATAACCATTATGCTCCACTACCACCCTTAATGATCGACTGTAGAGTTGAATGAAAAAAATAGTGAAATATAACTTCCTTGGATGAAAATATTAATAATTAAATAAATATGATTTTATGTATAATGTATTTACCATATTTTACCATATTCTACCATTTTTACCATATTTTACTATTTAAATCAAAAAATACCAAATTCCACCCCTTGAACAATTTCAATGTCTTGGTTTTATATATGTAATCTATACTATGAAATTCATTATCTAATTACCTAAATTGTATATTTTATGTTAGTTTGATACATAAATAAAAAATAAATTATTCAAGGAAACATCCTTTCAATTTCTTAAAGAATTTAAATCATAATACAACTCAATCCCTAGATATAAAAACGTTTATTACTCAAGAATATGTCCTAAGTTTAATGTATGAAGTGGTGATGCTTTAATGTAGTGGTTCACCCAAAATTGACCATGTGGTGATTTTAAATAACCTAAGCTTCTCTCGTATACGGTTTCATTCTAGCTTCACTCATTAAATTTATATTCGCACTACTACAAAACTGGGTTTATCCAGCGTTGGGACTTTAAAAATGATATCTAAAAACACTGTTAAAGACCCCTTAGTCAGTGCTAAAAAAAGAGTTTTTAAATAGGGTCTTTAACATCACTAAAAAAGCACTATAAAAGGGAGTCCTTTATCAGTGCTTTTTTACAAGTGCCAATAAAGGGGAGGGGGTTTTCAGTTCTTTTTTAGAAGAGGTGATAAAGACCCCCCTTTACCTGCGTTTTGTTATAAGCACTTATAAAAGTATACTTAGAAAAAATATTTCATTAAAAATAATATATTAATATATGAATATATTTATATTGATATAAATATAATATATATTTTTTTAAATATGTTTTAGATAAGGTAAATAGGAATTTACACATAAAATATAAGATATTTAGTGAAAATGGCTTATAAAATAACTAAAAAATAATTTTAATTAATAATTTTCTTATTATTACCAAGTAATAGTCATTTAGTATCAATTTTAAGATAAAAAAATCAAAAACTAATAAAATATCTCAAATAAGATGAAAACATAACTCAAACTTCAAACGAACATAACTTTTGATTTGGGTGTTCGTTTGGGCTCTACAACATATCAAATTAAAACCTGCGATAAGATATACACTATTATTATGGGGGATACCTGTTCGCTATTTTGTTTTAGTCCAAAAATGTCCCAAAAGGCCTCTAAAACTGATTTTTTAGTAAGGGTACACAAATATTTTAACATTTGATAGATTTTAAGCCTCGTTTATGGGGGTCTTTTTTCCCTTTTTTAGTGGGGACTGAATTTATTCACAGTTATTACATTAATATTGATATTGTGTATTTTAAATTTTGTCATTTTTTATAACATAATTTTATTTATAATAAAATATATAACAATATATATATATTTTTTATATATTCACACAAAAAAATTGATTTTATAAATAAATAAATTAAACTTATTTGCATATAAAATATATTTATTAATATATAAACACATGTATAAATATACGGATAAAAAATATAATGAAATATATATAAATATTTGGATATACCATAAAATGTGAAACAAAATAATTTAGGGGAGTCGAAAAGGATTTGATGTATATGTTAGAGGTTTTGGGTTCGAAACTCTCTATAGGCAGGGGTGCACGGGGGAGGATAAAACACTAATAAATGGGTGGGGGAAGCATAGATAAAAGGGGTATGGTGGTCACTGATAATGGTGTGGGGGTCCTTGAAAAAAAAATTATATATCCTTTACCAGCGGAGCCTTTATCAGTGCTAAAAAAGCACTGTAAAATTCCCCTTTAATAGTGCTTTTTTAGCACTGATAAAAAAACTTTTCTAGCACTATTATAGGCCAATTTTGTAATAGTGTTGGTTTTGGTCAAGGGATAACCCTAGTGATGTTACCTCCTTCTCATGCTCTGATAAGTGAACTTCATAAGGGATGTTCCAATTGGTCGAAGACCTATTTATACACTTCTTTGATAATTAACATCCATCATTACCATTAATATAGACTAATTATAACTGACTAATCTTAATCTCTATACTTCAAAAGTTCATAATTCCCAATGGTAAATTTGACCAATGGTAATATTGACCAATGGTCATAATGAAAAAAGGTCATATTAAATAATGCTCTATAATCCCCAATGGTCATATTAATACTTATATATCCATGTCATCGTCTAAATACCTTCATAACATTCTCTAATTTTTTGCACCTTATCAATTTCAATGCTTATTGTTTTATTTTTAATAGCAATGTATCTTATGTACTTATAATTGTTTTTAGTATAATCTACATGAGTACAATATAACATTGTTGTCACACATTATTATATGATTTATAGTTTTGGTTTTAGCTTCTGTAATAAATTTAATAACTTAGTGTTATTTTGAATCAATGTGTTTTGTATTATTATGATGGAATAATAATATGTGCATTGTGAAATAATCCTTTTATGAAAGAATTATTTACTATTATAGAATCTCAATTGTTACATATATCAAAATTGAAATTAATATAAGTCTATCAGGAATAGATAAAAAATAGAGGAATTTAATTAAAGAAACTATTCATCACACAAGAGGTATATATATATATATATCTGACATGTGGTCCTACATACTAATTCATGATACATAAATACACCCAAAACCAAAAAATTGTAATGGAAATCTCATAACTAATAACTTAGAGGTTAATTATGTATGAGATATCATAGAACATGGAAACTCCCCTACCTATGTTCTACACCACCTATATCCTTCCATCCATGTCCCAGAATAGTCAAGAATAAAATAAAGGAAACACTGTCTTGGATACCATTTTGTAAGACCTTGACCTAGATCACCAGGTCTAATCTAAGATGCCTTATAAACTCATGCATGTATCCCCATATGTAAGAGGCTAATGACTAGTGGAAATGGTCTAAAGGTTCCTTTGATAGACTATACCTTCGGTGGTTATATCTGTAAAAAAAATATAACAATATAAACATAAACCAACTAGACATCACAATATAAAATAACAAAATTTGATGTTATAACAGATGTTATATCAGAGCATATCATTATAAACCAAATGGAAAATGTTTTAGAAGGTAAATAAGAATAAGTAACATAAATGGAAATATAAATAAAATATTTTGTCTCATATTCTTGGATTTCATCCAAGTATTGAATCCAACCCTAGCTCCATTCTCATCAACAACGTTCCACTGGTCCCTTTCCCTTCTACAGATCACCAATCATGAAGTATGTATGTGAACAAAGATTCCCATGAAGGGTGATGGTATAAACTTAGTAGGACACTACCAATGTGTCTGTAACATAATTTCTCAAGCACAATATGTGTATTCCATTACAATAAGAAAACTTTCATTAAAACAAAAATTAATCATGTTTCAAGTGGTCATGCACTAACTATGCCACCCCAAAACATGGAAGTACATGCTTCAGCTCTATATAGAAAGAGTTATCATAATAGAAATCATCATAATGGGTCTACCATAATTCCACCACATATATTTATAATACTCCACAATTAAACACCCCTATATTTTAAAATAAATATATGTTCAATAGCATATAAAACATTCAACACCAAGCTTAAACGAACCAGGCAATATTATTATAATTATATCCTATCCATTAAATTAGTGGGAATTAGTAGGATTAACCAAATTATGAAATATATATATATATATGACCTAATAAATAAAAATTTATTGATTAATTATTAAGAAATAAGAACTCAATGTTTAGTAATGTCATTGTATTCTTTAAAAATATGTTTTTTTCAAAAATGATTTTTTTAGAAAATATTATAATTAATTAATAGAAAAATTAAAATATTTAATTAATAAAATTTACATCACTTTATAGATCGTCATATCAATTTTATCTTAGGGTGTTTTTTGGGATTTTATTGAAAATATTGTTTTTTCAATGAATAGTGAATATATTAAATTTTTATTGGAAACTGTATTTTCTATTCAATTATTTTAATAGTAAAATTATATTATCGATTAGTTTTAAGATTTAATTGGTTTTAATTTATAAAACATAATCTATTTGTGGTTTTTGGAATAAATTTTACATATGAAACTTGCATGAAGACATTTTTCAATACTTAAAAGGGTTTTCTCAAAAAACAGTTTTTCGTTGTGTTTTATGTTTTTACCTTAAATTAATTTCTTCCAGTTCTATAAATTTAATCTTGAAAAATGGATTCCATGTTAAAAATAATTTCTTAAACATTTATTAAATATTTTCCTTTTATTTTTTCATTATAAATAGTAACCTTAGTAAATAATTGTCATCACGATAAGGGTAGATTGGGTAATTGAGGTAAAAAATAATAGAATACAAACTACAAAATGACCATAACACTTACCTTTATTCTATTGTATGAGTGTATTTCATTCATTTTAATCAAATTTTAGAAAATATGGAAACTTGGTGCTATATTTCACTAATTTTGACCTTTATAATAATTATGTAAAAGATAAAATCAAAAGTGACACTTTGTTACTTTTATGTACTATAATATTTTGTGACAGGGATAAAGACCACATATATTTGATTATAAATATTTATTTAAAGGATGGATTTTTTTATCATGATAATTTCTTCCAAAATTTTAGGTGTGATATAATTACCTTAAATACTTACACCACCCTAACATGGTATTTATTCAATTAATAAAAAAGTAAAATAAATTATTTTAAAAATGTTAACAGTAATATAATCTGAATGAATTATTGTGTTATAGAAATTTTATAAATAAAAATAAAAAAATTATAGAGGATTTATTGGATTATATTCAAATTCCATTTTTTATAATTTTGTTTTCAAATTAAAATTAAATTAATAGTTCCTAAAATTACATTAAAGTTATTTTATAACAAATAATATTTTATGAAATGATTTAAAATTACTAAAAACATATATCCAACCGTGTGACTGGTATGAATTTTTAAATATCAACTATGATTTATTTATGGGCTAGTTTTTTATAGTAACTATATTGATCCCTAAATAGTATAAAGAATTGTTGTCATAGTAATTATTAAAAAAGGTTAATGTGAGTTAAAACAAATAGATTTGGGTAAAAACCTAATAAAAAATTGTTCATATTTTATCAGATGATAGTATTTTGACCCATACTCATATTATCATCAAATTATATTATTTGGAACCTTTTTTCCATGAAAATTAATTTATATTAATTTAAAAGTTTATGTAATTGAAAGAGTGCCCCACCCCTAACTTATAAAAGGGAAAATAATATCCTATTATATATATAAGACTTTTAGTGTTATGTTGGGATATAGATGATGAAGACAAAGACACAATATGTATATGAATTCTATACTTGATAAAATTATAGATTAAAAACACCCCTCTTGTTATGTAGTAAACCTTTCCTCCTCTCTTAAAGATGAGTGAGGAGCAAAAATAAATAAAGGAAAAGAACACAGTGATATATAGTGGTTTATGAACGAAATATCTATTATTCCACTCCATCCACTCTCTACTCTATAAGCTTGGTGATTTTTACTACCAGGCCCTCTTATTTAAAGACCTCTACAACTGAGTATAGGCAGTTGACACCTTACAATGATTTTACTGGGCCTTCTATTTCTTTTATAAGGAATAAAAAAATCACATCCTAGTAAAAGAAGATGACACTTCTCCACGACTGAGTTTTAGAAGTTTAAACTCCAATTAATCAAAATAGTTTTATTTGATTAAGAAAACATGTTATACTTTATAGTTGTAACACCAACTAATATATGTAATTGATATTTTATAACAAATAACATCATATTGATCTTCAATGTTGTAGAAACTTTATTCAAATAACAAATATATGTGTAAACATTTATGTCTTCAAAGTGTATCAATGGAAAATGATTGGTAGATCTTGCAGAATAAGATGTAATAATAAGATGCAGTAGTAGCGACAGCAACAACAGTGATCCAAACACATAGATTAAAACAAGTATGTATCCAAATTGTAGCTCTAAAGAAAATGGCACACGACATTTCCTTGTGTATATATTTATTGTATATCACCTATCTTTTTTAATGAAGAATGTATTGATATTTATATTGTAGGTTAAATAGTTCCTAATCAAACCAGCTCCATAAATATATCACAATAAATCATGAATATTTGAATTCAAAAACATTCCATAGATTCATAACTTCTCATCATAAAAGAAATTATTTACTCTACTGAATACAAGTTTTCAAAAAATCATAATGAGCCTTTAAAACAATCGTCATGGTCCTTTGAATTAGTCATAAAATATCATTGAATATATCTTTAATTTCATAAAAACTATTTCATAAATCCTAGATAATATTTTAGATTTAAAACTCTATCATTGAGTATTCAAATATAGGGTTCCTTCATGTTGTAAAAAAACTCCAAACCTAGGGTTTAAAATGTACAGTTGATTACAAATGTAGGTTTGATTACCATATGTTTGTTTCCTCAAACATGGGTTTCCTTAAAAATGTAGGTTTGTTTATCCATAATTTTAAAATAGAATTGGGTACATGATCTATATGTTCTATTTCAAATATTTGGTTGTTGAACCATATGACATGCTTAAAAATGTAGGGTATGAATAGTGTTTCTATAATACATTTAAAACATGTCCAGAATATTTCAACAAATATTTCCCCATGGATCAATGAATTGAATATATTTCAAGAATAAATATTTTTAATGAATATTATTTTTCTGAAATTCACTTAAAACCAACTTTGTTAGTAACAAATATGTGGTTATTTGTGATCATCAAAACAAAAAAGAAATTAAAGAAATTATTGAATCGACACATGCTCAAAAACCTCCCCATTTTTAATGATCAAAAAACCCATATCAAATAATGTAAAATTTAAAATAGTTTCTTCATAACCATGAATAAATTTAAAATAAATTTCTGTTTTAACAAACATTTATCATATAAATATTTCATAATTTGAAAATATTACATTTTTATATAAATTGCAACCCCGTTATCTATTTATATAATTTCCCTTATGGAATAATTATCCCCCATTGTAAGGATAAAAACTTCTACCCCATTTCAAGAATATTAAGGATATAAACTTATCCAAATTCTCCAACATAGATATAAACATGTCAAAAAAACAATAAACATATCCCCCCTTTTATGACATCAAAAAGATAAGAGTAAAATGTAGCGACCCGTCCCTCGGGGCCTGTGTTGTGACTACACCAAGCCCACCTTCCATAGGACAACGGCTAGCAACTAGCACCAGAACGGTATATCCCTAAAATGGGAAGGCATTGACTTTTTAACCTGTAGAGACACACAGTCCAAGAACACAATAAGAAGCAACCATGAAGTAAACTACAATAGTAAAAGTGTGCTGAAAATAAGGGGGTCAGAATATAAGACCAACTGAAAATTACTAGTACAGCTGAAAGAAAAAATACAATTGAAAAGTGGAAAATATATCCTAGATCGTCCACCGAGGATCCTACCTAAAGGGTAGGTACAGCTCATGATCAGTAGTCCTTGCGTCACATCACGCTAAATGGTCCACCTCTGAGCACTGTCTAGTCATAACTTCCTCAGCCTCGATCAATTTTTTACATTGTCTGCACAAGACACAACAAGGTTCGGGTGTATTCCATGCAGGGGTGCATATAAAAATACTCAGTAGTGACTCCGAGACCCTCGTAGGTCTCCCAGAGTTCCACAAAGAAAATACCACAAAGCAAGACCTCAATCTCAAAGCAAGAAGAAATAGACCTCAACACAACTTAGGTATATTCCCATAAATATACCTAAGTTATCAAGATATAATCATCTCACACATGAATGAACAATACCACAAAGGTAACACCACAAAGGTAGAAGTACTACATAGGTAACACCACGAAGATAGAAGTACCAAACAGGTAACACCATGAAGACAACACCACAAAGGTAGAAGTACCACACAGGTAACACCACAAAGTTAGAAGTATCACACTGGTAACAACACGAAGATAGATGTACCACGCAGGTAAATGACTCTACTCTTAATCAGGTATAACTTAAGTAAAGAATTGTAGATTATTAGTCGTAATCTAGATCATCTTATTCTGTTAAGAGGTACTGATTATGACCCACAAATGATCGATACATAATAACCCCCGCTGACCCACATAGGATCTGACCCACAAAATATTGGTGTGCGCTGACCCACACAGGATCGCTGAGCACTAAACCACAATGGATCTGATATATGCTGACTCAAATAGGATCCGTAGATTCTGACCCACTTAGGATCGATGTTCTTTCTTCACGTTACAGCCTCCCACAGTGGTCCTCGCACCCGGTGCACTCGAGTTCCGTAGAATCAACCCATCAAGGTATAGTTTGTAACTCGACCACCCCTAAGATCCACAAAGGAGTAACCCAAAGGAATGACTTGTTGTAAGGGTTCCAATGTGATAGACGATGCGTCAATCGGACACCCAGTCTGTGAGTTATAAGCGTTTTAGTTCCAAGGGCCCGGTTGGATTCAGGGTCGATCCAACCCATCCATACTACACATGTATTAAAAACTCAAGTGGAGTATACCAAAATGACCTTCTCAATCCAAGGATCGCAGCACCGTAGATGGTTCATCAAATGGATGCCCAGATTTCAAGTTATGGCCCTTTAAGTGTTTCTCAGTCTGGTTGGGCTTGGGTTCGGTCTGACCCGGTCGGACAGACTCGGCTTGACCCATCCTGGACTGACCTGACCCGATTAGGGTCCCCCTGACCTGAAAGGGTGGGGTTTTGTCAGCCTCAGCCCACTGGGCCATGGTTCGGCACGGCCCGCAGGGGGCATGGCCCGAACCGCAAGGGGGAACGGCTTGACCCGCAAGGGGGAGGCCCGGTAAGAAAGAGGGGTGCAGCCCACTGGGCGCATGACCAGCTGGGCATACGGCCCACTGGGTAGGAAGCTCATTGGAAACACGGATTGGCCATATGAAGTGCGGCCCATGGCTGGGTGGAGCGGCCTGTTGTGGTGGGGCTTGCTCTATCCACCACCGGGGGAGTGACCCTCAGGTTTCTCGAATAGCCACAAGGGCAGTTTGGTTTCCTCCATAGCGGCGATGCCACGTGGCACTACCAAGTGGTATGAGGGACCCCCGGGAGCAGTTCTTGCCTCCCATCGCGGTCAGCCGATGCTATCCATCGTCTCTAGTGGCGCACGATGGAACGTTGCTCCGCCTCTCGCGGCTTGCTGGTGTGTCAGCCTCCTTTCTTAGTCTGTCGTGGCTGATGAGCCATGGCCCATGTCCTTCGGGGGCATGGTGGTTTCACCTCCCTCCTCTTGCACAGCCTGCTGGTGTGATGGCCACCAGTTCCGACCACCGCGACTGACGAGTCGTAGCCAGTTCCTTCAGCAGTGTGGGTGCATTGCCTCCTCCCTCATGGCTGGCCGGTGTCAGCTGCAACCTTAGTTCCCGCCAGCGTCGGTCTCTAGTACCAATACACCGGAAGCCTTCCACAAGTCACCAGGTGATCTCTAGTGGCCCATTTTTTCCTTTCAAATGCATCTTTGTACTCCTCGGGACATCATCGTCGCTTCTAGCCCATCAAAACTGGGTTCTGTCCATCCTGGAGAATTGCTCGTGAAGAACGCACAAATTTAATCAATATAGTAGAGCGATCGAGCCTTATTCGTTTAGCCCACGCCCTCTACGTTAGCTTGATAGTAATTGGTTGGAATAAGATTCAACAACACCGGAAACTATAACCCAAGGTAAAACCTACCTTAAGAACGATGGAGAACGCCCATGATTGAGGAGGTGGGTCGGTGTTCGGATTTCCTACAACAAGTGTCCAACGACACCTCTCATTCGTCATCCTTTGGTTCATGGTTCGGTGTCACCCATCGCCGCCTACTGGAACCGGCTCCGTCCTCCAAGGTTTTTGCGTCATGGCACTTTATCATCACATTTTTTCTTGGTGAACCAGTGTTGATACCTCTCCCCAATCTCCATATAAATTGGAGGGGGGGAGGGTGTCTAACACTCGTGGGATTTCTGAGGGTTCATTTATTAGAAACCTTCCTAATTCCTAATGATTTTGTTACATAAGTTTTCAAAGGTCAACCCATTTAATGACTTGACATGTCACGGGTCCCACACTACTTCTTGTTCATTGGAGGTAAAGAAAGATTAAAATAACAAAGTAATTTTATTTATTCTTTTATAAAAAGTCAAAATTCTAAATTTTTCTCCAGTATTACTACAGTCAAAGTGAATCCTACCTTAAATGAATCTTGGTGTTTCGAATTCAACAGTGCCCTTGAATTTTTAATCTGAGTACTAGTTCAAAAGTTAGACAATGTCGCTCATGTGTTTAGTTAACGTACCTTAAAATTTTAAGAAATTCATTCCGGGCACACCGGGCCTCAAAATCACATGCCATTAATTTTCGTAGACTCGTAATAATTCCATATAATTAAAAAATACATGGAAAATCCAAGTCTTTACAAAAAAATAGTTAAAATAAAATCACCATAAATTTATGTTTCCTTAAAATATAGACTTGAAATAAATAAGTATATAAATTATTTAATGAATAAAATGATCATTTTCTAAAAAATCCCACTTAGTCATATCATATAGGATATTCACTTAATTAAAACATTTTTGAAAGAAATAAAATACATTAAGCTAATTTTTTCACAAGTAATGAGATAAATATTTAGTTCAAGCTTATATAGGATAAGCAATAAAAGTAAAAAAATAAATTACAAAAAAAATTATAGAACATATTCCCACTAAATGGTATATTAAAAATGATATATAACATTGATTTAAATGAATATACAAAAACTAAAATTAGAGTGTTTGGAAGGAATAGAAGGTTTATCAAATATTTAAAAACAAATAACTTTTCACTTAAATCAACTAAAAATATTGATATCTCTTCTAATCTGATTTGAGCATCTATTATTCCTTGATATGAAGAATATTAACACCATTCAACCAAGAATAGTTTCAGTTAATTAAAATCCAAATTAGTAACAGCTTATCTTCTAAGTAACTCAATTTGACCTATAATTTCTATTTTAAAATCATTAATGTATTCATTTGATATCGAAATATCTATCACATTTTCATATTCCCTTTGTAATGAATTTAAAACCATTTTAGATACAAATTATTTTTTTGGTTATTCATATGACTTTATCGACATATCCTGATCATCTTGAAACTTCACTTTTTAATTACTCAAGGTGTTAAATTTGAGCCTATGATTTTTGTAATACATTTAAGAAGAAGAAACTTTCAGTACTTTATGATAATAAACTTCCTTATTTCTTTCAAAATATTATTCAAATGATTCTTCAACATACGAAACTAGAAATTATTTTAACAGATTGTAAGGATTACCTTTTTTCTTTTGGTAAGAAAGTTTTTCTTCCAAACATGAATTAATTGAATGCTTTATCTTATTGTGACTGGTTTTCAGAATCCATTAAATAAGATATTCCAAATAGTATATATATAAAAAAGTTTTAAAATGCATATGATACATTTTGTTCTGATATTCTATAGATAATGTTTCATATTCTCTAACTGAAATATATAGAACAATCATTACAGGTTCTAATTTTTGAAAAGTCATATTATGTAAGAAAGGTTTTATGGTTAAGTAAATGAAATTTTGAAAACATGAAATATAAATATTTCAATAGGATTAAATAAGTAAAATATAAATACTTCCATAATAATTACCTTATTATCTATGTATTTAAAACAATGTTTAGTTATGTTTTAAATTTTTAGTAAATCATAAAAAATAGACTAAGACTTGATTCAAATAGAAATGAGGAGTATTTATAAAATTATAAAAGACATTAATATATACTTATATAAAATAGTTAATGCATTATAATTGTATATATATATATATATGAAAATGAAATAATTCTAGGATCAGTGATTTTAGTTCTGAGGGTTTTCTGATAATGAACTACTTTAGATTTTATCACTCCTTTTGTAGAGATTTTCATATATCACTCAATTGAACACTTAAATATTTATTGATGAAGCATATTGGAGTATTCCTGAAAAAAATCAAATATAATTTCTTTTTTGTACCCATATAATTTTGGTTCTAGTAGTGTTAGAAATTAAATTTTTAGTTAACTAAACTTGTTTATTTTCATTTGGGATTCTACTATTCAAATTAAACAATTCTTATGAGCAATAAATATTTTTAACACTATAAATTTTAGTTTTCTTAAAGCAGTAGTTATTCTCAAAATTTCTCTTAATAAAAAAATAAAAACATTTCATAGTATACATTTTTTTCCTATTTAAACCTAGAAAAAAATAATTTTTATATAATTTTGGTCTTTCACTATTACTTCTTATTTCAAATTTTCCTTTCTGAATTTTATTTTAACTATGTATTTGATTTAAGTATTTTTCTTATTTTATCATCATAATAGATACCTGTTTTAATGTATCAATTTCAACCAATAATTCTTTAATCTTATTTTCATATAGATCTCAATATTTTTTAAAAGAATTATATTTTAAATCTACACTCTATTTTGAAAAATTATATTTATCTAATAGAAGAGTATCATAATATTTTTAAATATTTCTATGGTATTTCTCAAAGGATTCATATTTATCTTCTATAATAAAGTAATACTTATATAATTTATTATAAGAAAGTTTTTCACAAGTAGAGTTTTGAAAGTAAGAAGATTATACCTCGTCAGTATTAAAAATAAAACATACCATTTACCTTTTATGCTCAGTCTTAGAATCTATAAAAGATTCATCATGTGAACCAGAAGAATTACTCAAGGAATCCTTCATTATTTTCTTTCCCTTTCTCTTATAATCGGAATTCCTTTGATATTTGACTAAAGGAGAGTTGTCCTTTATATGAACTTTTTCCTTGTATTTGCAACACCTATTTTCTTTAGTCTATTTATTTTTCTTTAAATATATTTCTTCATATATTTTATCAAGTTTAGAAAATTATTTCTCTAAATATAGATAAATTGAATTAGATGGTTCATCCATAGTGTTTTTTATAGAATCTTCTTTATGTTTTAGATGATTTATAGTTTTATCATGTATCTTAGCTTCAAACATCATTAAATTCTCAATCAATTACTTCATAGCTAAATTTTTCTTTGGGGTAGATTTACTTATAGCTACATATATTCTAGTACACTTAAAAGGTAGTACTCTGAATGATTTTAATACTTGATCTGATTATGAAATTGTATTTTCCAAATCAGCAATATTATTGATGATCTCTATCAACATTCCATTCATTTGAATGATATTTTCGTCCTCATACATTCTAAAATTATTAAACTTTAGTTTTACAGTTGTGCACCATAATTTTTTGATAATTCTAGTTCCTTCATAGGTGACAGCAATAGTTTTCCCCATCTCATATTTTGAAGTACATTGAGACACTCGATTGAATTCATCAGTTCATAAAACACAGATAATATCATTCATTTATTTTTAATTGAGATCATATTATCTTTCTTGATCATTGGTCAAATCTTCCAAATCATCCATAGGAATATCATAAGGCTTAATAACCATTAAATAAACCCTTATTCTATGATTTTTCAAATCAATAATCATTCAATATTTCCATCATCCATAAATATCACTATTAAAATAAGGAGTATAAATGATTGACATAACTTCTCTATAATCATCCATTTCAATATGTATTTGTCTAGATCTTTAACTAGGACTTATTGGAAATATTCTTGATTATGCACTATAGCACCACCTTTAATATTTCTTATTGTTTCTTATAATATTACTTGTTAGTAAAATATGATAGAATATTTGAAGGATTTTCAGAATTGAATATATAGTAATATAAAACTACCCTTGATATTACTCACTAAAATTAGATAGAGTTAGAATAATTCTCTCCATAAAAAAATAAAACAGTAGAGACATGTCTTTGATATGACTTTTTATTTTGTGATGGTGATGAAAATGAAAAAGAAAACGCTACAAGAGGGGGATAATTGTTTACTTTAATAATTTGATAGATTATATAACACCTATCTTGTTATGCAGTGAACCTTTCCTTCTATCTTAAAGATTAGTGAGCATCAGAAGTAAATAAAAAAGAAAAGAACATAGTGATTTATAGTGCTTCTAGGAACAAAGATCCCCTAGTCTACTCCATAAACACTCTACTCCACAATCATGATGATTTTCATTAGCAGGTCCTATTATCAAGATAACTCTACAACTGATTATAGGAAGTTGACACCTTATAAAGATTTTATAGGTCCTTATAGTTCTTTTACAATGAACCAAAAAACAATAGCTTAGTTCAAGAAGCATACATTTCACCATGAATGAGTTCAAGAAGTAGAAACTTTGATAAATAAAAAGAGTTCGATTCGATTGAGAACACAGATTAAGCTACACAGTTGTCATAGAAACTAATATATGTAATTTATCTTCAATAATAGAATTCAGAAAGTAGATCTTCAATGTTTAATAGGGTTTATTAAAATAGATTTAAAGAAACATCAAACGGATTTAGAAACATGTATTTCTCAAGAGTGTATCTATTAAAAATGTTTCATCAATAATTTAAAATAATATATAACAATAATATTTAGTAGCAGCAACAGTAATAGCAGTGATTCGATCATATTGATCAAAACATATATGTCATCAAAGTGTTGTTTTGAAGGAAATGACACAAAGTTGTTCCTTATGTATATATTTTTTTATATCTCCCCTATTTTTTAATTAAGAACATCTTGATATTTATATTGTAGGTCAAACATCTCCAAGTCAAACCAACTCAATAAATATCACATAATAAATCATGAATATTTAAATTCAAAATCATTCAATAGAGTTTTAATTTCTGATAATAATAGAACTTATTTACTTCATTGAATAAAATACTCTAAATCATTCAAAATGAGAATTTGAATAATTCAAAAAAAAATTAATATTTATTTATTTCTATCAAAACCATTACATAAATCTCATAGAATATTGTAGTTTTAAAACTCTGTCATTGAATAGTCAAACGTAGGGTTCCATCATGTGACGAAAAAACTCCAAACATGAGGCTAACAATGTATGGATAGTAACAAAAGTAAAGTTCATGTATAATAAATTTATTTCCTCAAACAAAGGGTTCATTACAAATATAGATTTTTTTATCCATACTTTTCCAAAATCACAGGGTGCATGATCTATATATGCTATTTCAAACATAAGTCTGTTGAACTATACATTACACTTTCAAATGTAGGGTACAAATTGTTCTTATAGATACATTTAAAACACCTCAAGAATACATCAAAAAAACTCCCCATATATCAATGAAAAGAATATTTTTCTAGAATAAATATTTTGATAAATTTTATTTTCCTAAAATTCATTTAAAATAAACTTAATGAGTGACAAAAACATGTGTGTTTGTGAGCATAAAAACCAAAATGAAATTAATGAAATTATTGAATCAACTCATGATAAAAATTTAGTTTAGAAAATACCTAAAAAATTACCTCCCTAAAATTCCTCCCAACATTGTACATGTCTAAGTTTAGGCAGAATACCAACCTTAGATAGTTTAATGTGTAAGGAAAAAAATTGTCCAAAGAATATGTATAGTCTTTAACTGATTTTTTTAGTTTTATTTATTCTTCAACCTCCTAAAAATATTCTTCAAACATGATGAAATAATAAAACTAGTATCTTCAACATAATGATATGATATTATTTGGATAGCATCACCTACACCCATATCCTCTACCATCAAATTAGAAATGAAATCTTTGTTCATGTGTACCACGGACTACTGCCTCGTAAACTATTATAACTTTTTTCCATCATCGCCTACCATGGATAGTTATAATAATGGATTTAATAAATATATATATTATTTATAATATTATTATGATTCTATAAATTTGGGCTAATCTTTACCTTTATTTCTTTCTATTCATTGAAAATGGAAACAGTGCTCATGCGTACATACGACCTACCATCTCCATAAATGGTGTAAATCATTTTGTATCTATACTATTTATAAATAACTATAAATATATATACAATGAATATATGTGATATTTTTATTATTTTTAAAATTATTTATATTATGTAACCATGAAAAAATTATAAATATTGAGACTTATAAACCCAAACATCCATGAAAAAAAACATAGCACTTATCACTCGGAACAATGATTTTATTAGAGAATTGTAAATAAAAAGGTGGTAAGATGTTATAATAAAATCATATATGGTATTATATATATTATTATAGTTATAGAATAAATTTTTAATAAATCTATATTTATTATATATGATTTTATAATGTGTATTAATAAAGATGGTGCTTAATGAAAAGGATCTCTCTAAACCACCCTTTTTTGGGTTATGGTCATTCTCTCTCTAAATCACTTTCTTTTTAGCATTGATGGTTTTGATTACTTATAAATTTTGTATATATGTATCTTTAATAAATACCTAGCTAATTATATCTTTTTTTATATGTTAATACATTCCAAAAATTCATTTCTCAAATCCCTTCTTTAAAATCAAACCCAATTAAGGGGAAATTTTCTATTCCTTTATCCTTTTATATATTGCTCATTAAAAATTTTATTCCCAAAAGAACCCATTATTTTGAGACATATGATTATATAATTTTATATGAACATCCATAATATTTAATTCGTTCTTATATTTGGTAAATTTCTGAAATTTCATTTGATTATGATTTGAGGCAAGATCATGCAGCCCATTTCATTCTATAGGAAATTCCTATGACCATTCCTTATAATTGATTTCTATTTGTGGAACACATAATCATTAACTTTTTATAATAAGTGTGACTATATATCACTTCAATTAATTAGGTAATTTTTTTATAATTATATGTCATTTATGGGATTTGGGATTAAACCTAATCCACAATGGGACTATGTCCAACATGTGATGTTATCATAGCAATTATCCTTAACTTATGATTATGTCATTTTTTGTTTCTACCACACTTCCTATGTTTCCATGATCTTATGATACAATGTTATTTTTTTTATTTTCCTTTTTTATTACTTATAATACTTCTATTTTATAATATCATGTTATAAATTTAATTCACAAGTTATACTTCCTTATCATTTTTATTCCATTATTGGATCTTTTAGATCACCACTTTTGTCTAAGTATTCCTTAGGTTATCAAATGAATTTTTATAATAAAAATGAATTTATGAGCTTATTGTGGAGATTAAAATAAAGTAATTTTATTTTCATATTGATGTTATATTACCTATTCTTCCAAAGACATTTGGACTTTCGATCCATTTTTTAAATTTAATATATATTTATGTTAAAAATAATGTAATAATATGTGTAAAAATGATTGGGTCACTGTTTTTGGTATAATATAAATGTATAGTTATTTTTTGGAATTATGAATAGAATAATTTAGTGAGAATCCTATAGATAAGTCTAATTATATGAAAATATCGTAGAATTTTTGTGAGTTATAAAGTGAGTGGTTTCTAAGAAATTTCATCCATGTCTGGATATTACAAGTGGATATAACTCTATAATTGTTATACCTAGTGGTAATAACTCTAAAAAGGGTTCATTGGGTATTAACTCGATCTTCATTGGGTTCTTAACAAAGTGGTCTTACCACACAAATATTTTGACACTCCTAAGGGGTATTCTTTAACATGTTCAAAAACTCTTTATGAACCATTATAAAGGACTTGAATAGATTGTTTGGTTATAAAAAAATAATAGAAAAATTACCATGGATGACCTAGATTGAAACCTAGATACTCATTAGTTTTTATAAACTTATTTTTTATAAGTTATTCCTTCTAAGTTTATAAATTTACCTTTTCTATGTTTATTAGTTAAAGTATTATTATCTTCTTTCATTTTTTATTTAATGGTAGGAAATAATATAAATCATTCCAAAAAAACCCCATGATAAGAAAAGTTGTGATTTCTCTAATGATATGAAAAACCTTATGATAGTGAGAACTGGGAATTCCATTCCAGTACTGGCTCAACTGACTCACTCTATGAATAGTAACTTGAGTCATGCGAAACACCCTACTCCGAAGAAAGAGAAAGTTTTTTTGAGTATTTTATGAAATAAATTCCACCTAACATTAGTGGATAATTTGATCAATACATCCTAGAATAATGGATTAACTGAATTGAGATGATATTATATATCCTCCAATGATCAGAATGAAAAAAAGTTGTTCTTGTTGTTTATCACATAGAAGGGGAATATGATCAATGGTTGGTGTTGATTTAGAATTTGAAGTCCAAAGAGGATATTGATTCCATGGAATGGGAAGAATTAAAGAAATTATTTTTTCAATAAATAGATTCCTTTAACTCTTCGTATTAAATTAGAGAGGGAGTCCATTAGACTGAAGAAAAAAGGTAGATGATTCTATTGGTGTGTATAAGGAAAACATCATGAGGCTTTCATGGTATGCCTCTTACTTCATCATCAACACCAAAAGTAAGGTGGACTGATTATTTATTATATTAAATATATATCTATGAAAATATTTAGAAATTTTATACTTTGATAGTTATGAAGAGATTATTTTTTGTTCCCTCAAGGTTGAGAGGGATATTGGAGACTCTTAGTGGTCACATGGGCCTAGAGATAAAAAGTGTAAATTGGAGTTTTATTTAGGATGATCAACAGATAAATCTCATGTGAGAAAGAAAATATTACATCCCATTTGTCAAAATTTTGTGAAGAAGCATCCTAGATACTATCTTAAAGTAATTTGGAGATACTTCAACTGTCGAAAAAGAGGGAATTATGCCAATAAAATCTAAAGATAGATGAATAAACCCACTAATTCAATGGGGTAAAATAAGGTTTAGATTAACATTTAGCATGTAGTATAGTATTTCGACTATAACGAAAATAGGAATCATAAAATCAAATTCCCTAAGACAAGGCTTTTTAGAGACAATCAATGAAAAAAAACTCCAAGTAATATAGATAAAGGAATGGAATATTCTATTATAACAACTGGGGTGGATCCCTACAATTATGTGGTGATAGGTGTGCAAGTTACTCATAAAATAATAGTGAACCCATTTTTAATTATGGTTCTATGAATTCTTTCATAACCATCAAGTTTAATAGAACTATTCAAATACCATCACAAAACATGGGGGTTGAGTTATTTGAGAGAATAAAAATGCAGAAATTGTTTTATACCAAGTATATAACTCCTTTAAAGTCAATGTTTGTGGACTAATTCATCTATATAATCTCATATTACTTCCTTAATGGGGTTTTATGATATTTTGGGCATGGATCAGTAGTCCTTATATAAATCCAACATCAATTTTTATGAGAGGGAGATTATTCTTCACATCCCAAGTCATATTATGGTTTTGTACAAGTGTAAGTAGAAGGATGAATATCCCTTAGAATATTCTTCTCAAGAATGGAAATTATTTCCTTATGAAAAAGTATATAGAGATCAAATGATTGAGACAAAGGAGATAATGATGCTTGATCACATTCCCATTGTGAGGTGTTATACTAATTTATTTACCAATGATTTTCTTGGTCTTTAACCTAATCGAGATATTGATTTCTCAATTTAAATTATACCTAGATATCTTCCACAATCCAAGACTCCTTATATATGATCCATTGATGAGTCGTAAGAACTAAAAAGGTGGTTACAAGAGAATCTGGAAAAGGGTTTTTCAAGACTGATTAGTCCACCATGGGGTGCAATAGTCCTATTATTCAAGAAGAAGGATGGATTGATGCAACTATATATCAATTATTGTGAACTCAAAAAATCATGATAAATAAAAATTATTCCCATCACTGAATAGATGAATTGTTATATCAATTATGTGAGTCCAAAATTTCTCTAAGGTGGACCGTTAGTCTAGATATCACCAATTAAAAGTGAGTAAGGTATATATTCTAAAGAATTTCTTTCAAACAAGGTATAGACACTAAGAGTTTATAGTGATTACATTTGGACATAATAAATATCTATAAATATTTATGGTCTTGATGAATAGATTATTTAGAGATTAACTCCAGAAATGTGTGGTGGTCTTTATAGATGACATTTAGATATACTCCAAAGATAAGGATGGGCATGTAAATCATTTGAAAACTATGTTAAAGACTTTGAAAAAGTTTAATATATATGAAAAATATAGTAAATTTATGTTTTGAATGTAGTATGTAACATTCTTAGGTCATGTTCTCACCAATAAATGGATATTTTTTACCTTTCTAAGACAAATACAATTGATAACTATACTAAACAAGCATCTCTAATAGTGATTTGTAGTTTCATTGGAATATTTTTGTATCAACAACTATTTTTGATAAATTTCGCATGATTTTAAAACCTTCTGACCAAGCTCACTTGGAATGTATTAAATTTTGTTTGGACCAATAAATTCAAAGAGATATTTAAGAAATTTAAAAGGAGGATTATCATTGTGCCAATCCTCATGTTTCTCTTTAGTGGGGAAACTTTTTTGTAGATGGTAATGATTTAAAAAACCATTCAGGTCATGTAATAATGTAAAATGAAAAATTGATATCCTATGCCTCAAAGTAATTTAAAGTTCATCAGCATAACTATCCAACACATGATCTGGAGTTGGCTATAATGATATTTTCATTGAAAATATAGCAGAATTGTCTCTAAGGGGATAAGTGTGAAATATATATGTATTATAAGATCCTTAAATATATATTCATATAGAATGAGATTAATATGATCCAGGGAATAGGTTAGAGATGATAAAGTACTATGACTACTCAATTCATTAACATCCTGGGAAATAAAACAATATGGTGGATTCTTTAAGTATAAAGGATTAAAATTATTTTCAATGATGATAATTTAGATTGATATAATATTCTTATACTTGAAGAGTATTGAAATTTTAATCATAAAGGAAGAAATATCATCATTTCATTCTCAAATTATTGCTCAACCATCCCTTCTATATAAGATAAGGTATTGTCAATGAGATGGTGTGAAAATTTAAAAAAAGGTGGAAGCTACAAAAAAAGGGAAATCCTCAGAGTCCAAAATTAATGAAGAATGAGTTTTAATATATTTGTTATGAATATGTTTATCATAAAATATTGAAATAAAGAAGGAGTTTTTGAATGATTCATATATATAAAACTTCTCTATATGCCCAGGGAGCATGAAGATGTATCAAGATATCTGAGCGCACTATTAATGGGACAATATAAAAAAGTAGATCACAGAATATAAATCAAAGTGAAAAATATGTCAAAAAGTGAATGATTAAAAGTAAAAGTATAAGGGGATGATTTAATCATTACTCCAACCTATATATAATTGGGAAAACATCTACATGTAATTTATCACTAGTCCTCCAAATACATAAAGAGGAAATAATGATATATGGGTTGTGGTGGATCATCATAAAAATATTGATCACTTAATTTCAATTTAATAGGACTTGTCACTTGATCAAATTTATATGATATAAATCATATAGGTGGTGAGGCTAAATGGAACACCACTATCAATTATATATGTATGATATTATAAATTTGACTCTATGTTATGTAAGAGTCTCCAACTTGCTCTAAATACTTATTTGAATATAAATAAATCTTATCACCCCAAAATGATGGTCAATATGAGTGGAAAATCTAGAAACTAGAAGTCATGTTGAGAGATTTATCAATGTAATTCAAAAATAGGACGGTATCAACATCTTTCTTTTATTGAGTTCTTATACAATAATAGATTTCACACAAGTATCAAAAAGGCTCCTTATGAAGCTATTTATGGGAATAGATTTAGAACACCTATGGTTTGGGAATAAATTGGTGAAAAAAATAATTTGGGACCTAAAATGTTTGAAGAAATGTTAAAAAATGATAAGACCATTTAGAAACACATCATGGATACTCAGAGTCAACATAAGATCAATACTAACAATCTTCAATGATACCTACAGTTTAAGGTCAAAGATAAAGTGTTTCTCTAAATATCTTTATTGAAGAGATTCATTTTATTTGAGATTAATGGTAAGTTATTACCTAGGTACATTAGTCCCTTTATTATTCTAGATCGCATTGGAGTCGTGGCTTATTGACTAGCACTCCCACCCTATCTCAAGTACATGATGTATTTTTTGTATCCCTATTGAGAAAGTACATACCAGATCCCTCACATAAACTAAATTATGATGTGGTATATCTAGAAAGTGATATATCCTATGAGGAGAATCTAGTGAAGATCTTATATTATATAGATAAAATTTTATTCAATAAGAAAACCAACCTAGTCTAAGTACAATGGAGAAACCATAAATATGAGGAGGCAACATTTAAACCAAAGGAATCAATGAAGTAGAAGTAACCCCACATATTTTCATATCAATTTGAAATAAAAAAATATTTGGGTGATATTTATTAATAATTTAATAAATTAACACCCAGATATTTAAAAAGAATATTATTTTTGAGAGTATATACAACACACAACACCGAGCTTAAATGAACCATGAAAAACATTTATAGTTATAATCCTGTTGTTAAATTCAAGGGAATGAATAAGATTATCCACATTATGAAATATATATATATATATATATCTGTGTGTGTGTGTTTACTACTCAATAAAAATATATTTATTAATTTTTAGGAAATATTCACACAATTTTTAGTAAAGTCATTTTATTCTTCAAAAAACACTTTTTCATCAAAATTGTTTTTTATTTTTTTAGAAATATTGTAATTAATTTATAAGAGTTTTAGAAATTATATTTTATAAAATTAAATTCATTATGGAAATCAAAATATTAAAATTATCTTAGGGTGATATTTTGGTATTTTTCTATTAGATTATTTTTTCAATGAATAAAGAAAATTATTGATTTTATTGAAAACTGTATTTTATTTTCATGAATTTATATAATATAAATACATTTTAGAATAGTTTTAAATTTTCATTAGTTATTTTATATTAAAAATAATCCAATTAAGGTATTTGTAATTAATTTTATTCTTGAAATTGATATAAAAATATTATTTTATACTAAAAATGAATTTTTCTAAAAAACTATATTTTATTCCATTTTGTGTTTTAATATTAATTTAATTTATAACACTTATATAAATTAAATCTTGAAACATGGATTATGATTTATAATTATGAGTTCTAAATTTTTTAAATAGCTACCTTTTATTTTTTTGTCATTATGAATAGTAACCGCAAAAAATATTTGTCACTATAGTAAGGGTTAATTTGGTAATTAAAGTTATGAATAATATGATAAGGATTAAAAAATGACCCATAAACTTTAATTTTTATTTTAGATAATTTTTTATCATAAATTTACATCAATTTTAGAGAATATGACATATTGGTGGCATGTTCTTTGATTTTGACCTTTGTAATAATTATGTAAATGATAAAGTCAAAAATGTCACTTTCTTGAATTTAATTTTTATAATATTTTGTGAAAATTATAAATACGACTTATGTTTGTTTATAAAAACTTATTTTAAACGTATATTCTGTTAATTATAATGTTGTTTTGTTATTAAATTTTAGGGATGAAATAATAACCTTAAATTCTTACACAACCCCGACACTGGGTTTATTTAATTAATAAAAAAATGAAATTAAAGATTTTAAAAATATTAAAAGTAATATAATTTCAATGAATTGTTGTGTTCCATGAATTTTATCCGTAAAAGTAATATATTAGAGATGTTTTATTAGATTATATTCAAATAATGTTGTTTTTATGCTATTTTCCAACTCAGATTAAGTGAATAGTACCAAAAATTTACATTAATGTTATTTTATAATAAATAATATTTTTCTAAATGATTTAAAATTTCAAAAAATAATATAACCTTAAAAGTGATTTTTATATCTCTTAAAATATCAACTATGGTAAATTTATGGTAAAATTGACTTTTTATTGCAACTATATTGGCCACTAAAGAGTAAAAAACATTGTTATCATGGTAATTGTCAAAAAGGGTTAATGCGGGATAAAACAGAGAAAAAATGGTAAAAACCTAATATAAACTTGTAAAAAAATTATTAACTCAGATATGAGCATCCATTGTCTTTAATTCCTTTTTCTCTTTGTAATAATTACAATATTTCCATTTATTAAGATATGAGTGAAGATTAATGAACCCTTTTCATTCCATGGGAAATTTTTATGACTATTACTTATAATTGATTTCCTATTATGGCACATAAAATCATGAACATGTTATTATGGGTTCACCTAAATAACACTCCAATGAATTGGGTAAATTTTTTGTCTCATGGGATTTTATATTTAGGATTAAACCTAATTCAAAATGGGACTTTGTCCACCATGATATGTTGTCTTAGTGTCAACCTTGACTAATGCTTATGTCATTTTTTATGTTTATACCAAATTTAATATGTTACTATGATATTATGATACTAAATTCTTTATTTTATGCTATTGTATGAATACTCATAAGCCTTTTATTTTATGATATCATGTTCTACCTTTGATTCGCATGTTATGATTTCTTATCATGTTTATTCCCTGTTTGGGATTTATAGCTCACCCATTATGTCTATATATTCCCTAAGTTATCCCATGAGTTTTAGGATTTCAAAGGGATTTAGGATATCATTATAGAGATTAAAATAAAGAATTTTTATTTATATTTTGATGTTTTATATACCTAGTCTTCCAAATAATCTAATACTTTCTATAAATACCATGAACCAAGTAGCCCAAAGTCAGTGATTGCTTTATTACATTGGTACAACATACAATCGATCACATAAAAAAGGATTGGATAGTTTTTTAATCTTAGAAAACTAGATACATACTTGAATCTAAAATTAAATTTGAAATCATAAAATACAACACAGTATTTTATTTTTTAACACCATTATTCCACTTATAATACCCATGCATGTTAATTATAATACACTTCCTAGAATCCTAGGGAAAGGAAATATAATAAATGGGTGACTTCAGATGCTCAATAAAGGTATGTATACAATAGAAGAAAATAAGGAGTGAATAATATGGTATAAATAAATGATGATTAATTAATTCCATATAAATAATCACATGATCTAAAAACATATCTATGGATATCATAACTATTTAAATAACACCTAGGCATCAATAACTGAATTCATAATGATGGAATGTATAATTAAGGACATCTAAAATATACCATCAAGGCCTCATGCCAAGGAATATTATATAAATGGGTAAGTCCTTGACCAAATAACCAATATAGTTTGTCTCATGAGAACTATCAATTCATATACGGGATATGTAATTCCATTCCACACCCATCACTTAATAAGTCCAATGAATTAATTATAAGAATTAATAATACAACTTAATCAACATGCCTTAAAAATAAATAACTATTCATATTAAATGAACTATCATATGAAATATAAATACTTTCCCTAGAACAACTGATCATAAACCATTCATAGAAATTTTTTGATGGTATCATTAGAGTATAACATTAATAAATCATAATATTAAAAAAATTGATATTTTCATTGATAAAAATAATTTCAAAAGATCATAGGAAACTTTCTTGAGCATAATACACTTTTTCACTTTGAAATAAATTATTTAAAACATAAATAATTAAAGATAATAATGAAAAAAATATTTGAAAATAACCTTGAAAACTTATAAAGTAATATTCAAATAAATGACCATTCATGTTGGTTAGGTATTTCATTCATGCCATATAAGTTAAAAACACTCCTTTTTAAATATTATAAAAATATAAAAAAGTGCCTCTTTTGGAAAATGAAAAAAAAAGATTGATTTTAAAAAAAATTAAAAGTGTAAAATGAGTGAAAATTTATTTAATAAATAGTTTTAATTTTTTTTTAAAAAATATAGACATTATAAGGATAATATGGGTATTGAAGCGAAAAATTCATGACTGAGTTGAAAATAAAAGATTCTTTTTCCTTAAAAAACAAATTTCAGTATATTAAAGACCTAAAGAGATTAAAATAAATAGAAGACTAGTACTTTAGAAAAATAAACATAGGATTAGAAGATAAATTTTCTTTAATATAGAAAGATCAGATATTTATCCTATTGGAGACTTAAACATAAAAAATCTTAGAAAATGAAGATATTCTGGAATAAACCCTTACCTCAGGTATGAATTACATTATATGTGTTTAAACATATTGTATTTAAACTATATATTTATTATAAATATATTAAATAACCATTCTAATTTATATCATAATATATATGATTTACTTAAAATATTTTATCCCATGTTTATTGATAATTCATGGCTAAAATCTGTGTTCTGGGTAATAACTCGTTCATTTTTCATGTATATTTTTCTTGTTAGTTTCATTCCTGGTGCTTTGATTATTTTTCCATAATATCTATAATTTTCATAATTATATAAATATCATATATATTCATTATATTTTTATTTATAGTAATACATAAATATTATAGATAGAAACCTAAATTACACCATTCACGGAGACGATAGGTCGCACATACACATGAGCATTGTTTTTACTTTTCAAATGATTGAACAAAAGAAATGTAAATAGAAATTAAATTTTAAATAATAATTATTATATCATAATTTTAATTAAATTTACCCATATTAATATCCATGTAAAGAAGAAATGAAAAATGATATCATCGCTTCCTGAAGGTGGTAGTCAACACGTACGCATGAGCGAGATTATCGTTTCTCATTTTAGGGAAAAGAGGGTGGATAATAGTGGTTTCATAATAATAATAATAAAATTTATTAATTTTTATGATGTTGAATTTATTATTTTATTATAAATACCTTTGATATAGATGAGGTAAAAGAAGAAGTAAAAAAATAAAGTGATCGGTTAAGGTGATTACCTCTTCTTTGAAATAACTCCTTTTGATATCCTCTTAAGGACCCCAAGGTTATTATTTGGGGAATAAATAAATCTATATAACATGTATAATTATTTTTATAATATAATTTTAAGTTATTTTGTAATCTAGGTTTCTCAAAGTGGTGTAAATAAGAGAAGGAAGTGGTATCCATTTATAAGGGAGGGAAAAGAGACACTTAGAATTACTAAAATGATTAAAATATATCTACGTCATTGCCAAGAAAAACTATTTAAAATGGAAATATATTAAAATATATTGTAGTATATGGTTGAAATATAATCAAAAAATAAAATTTGGGTAGCTTTAAGTGTTA
Source organism: Viscum album (assembly GCA_963277665.1). NCBI lineage: Eukaryota > Viridiplantae > Streptophyta > Magnoliopsida > Santalales > Viscaceae > Viscum > Viscum album. The sequence continues at coordinate 278,100,707 of OY728119.1, read as the reverse complement.
TTTTAATCTTTATCTTTTTGTTTAATCCCTTAGTTTACCTATTTTAACCTTAACCACAAAAGTAAATTTTTCAATCATAGAGGGATATAATTTTACATGTAAGGTAAAGATTTTCTCATAAATGGAAAATTTATGATATTTTATACCAATTATTACCCCTGTCCTTTTTAAATATATTTTTTATTTTTAATTAATTTAATAAAATATATTTTTCATAAAATAACATTGTTGTCATTTTTTGACATTATTTATTTAATTTGACTTTAAAGACATAAAGAAAAAGATATAATTAGATTATAATACTTTGAAACATCCATAATAAGATATAGTAATCTATAAAATTCATGTAATGCAATAATGCTCCTAAATTTTATTACGTTTAATATTTTTAAAATCATTTATTTTATTTTTCAATTAATTGAACAAATACGGTGTCGGTGTTGTGCAAACGTTTAAGGTAATTATATAATAAAAAAAGATTATAAATAAATTTCCCTTAAAGATAATTTAATTATGGACAAAATAAAATTTAATATTTATTAAAAACTATTTTATATCTATATGTGAACATAAAATAGAAGTTTAAAGTCAAGAGAGTGACATTTTATTTCTCTTTACATAAAATAATATAAATGTTAATATCAAAGTAAAATGGCACCAAGTGTCCATATTTTTGAGGATTGGATTTAAATATCTGAAATAAAATTATAAAATAGGATAAATTAAAGTGTTAAATAAATTTTAAATTCAAATCACATTAGTTTTTAATCTCAATTTTTCGATTTACCCTTTACTAAGGTGATAAATTTTATCATTACTACTATTCATAATGGCCAAAAAATGAAAGGGTAGTATTTATAAAATTTGAACATCCTAATTCCAAATATGGAATTAATTTTTCAAAATTTATTTTCTATAATTAAAAGAAATTAATTTTAAAATAAGTGTACAAAATGTGATGAAAACATTTTTTTAGAAAAATACAGTTTTAAAGCATAAAACTGGATTAATTTTTATCTCATGCCTAGAAAAATAATAGATAGAGGTCAAGAAATTTGTTTTAATTTAAAAAAAATATATTAAATTAAAATAATTCAATATTTTTTTTAAATTTAATTTATTAGGATAAAATCACACTACATGTACAAAATAGTTTTTTTAGAAAAATAACACTTTTACCTTTAAATGATTTTTATTTTCATATCCAATCAATTGATAACTAATGAATTCATTATAAAACAAAAATAATTATTATTTAAATTATTTTTATTAATTCCCACCAATTTTAATTTCTAGGTTATAATTGTCAAATTTAAATAATATTTTATTCGTAGATTTTGGTTCGTTTAAAATCGGTGTTATGTATAACGCAAGATATCGAAGAAACAAAAATTATTTAAAAATAAATATATAAAAAAATATTAGGTTGTTACTTTATAACCCCATTATAATATTTTATCTCTAATAACTCTAATACAATTAATTGATGATACTTATGCCTCATTACATCCTTAGGTTCCCATATAGCTTCCTCAAATTTATGGTTTCACCACAAAACTTTAACTAGGTGAGTGGATTTTTTTCCTAGAAATTTCTACCCAAAATACAAAATATATACTAGGTGTTCCTTATAAGATATATATTTCTCTATTATTATGAATTATTATTTTAGTACATGTGAAATATCTTGTATATACTTCCCCGGGAGAGATATATGGAGCACATCCTAATCTTGAGAGATATTTGGTGGACACACCAAGTTATAAGTTATCATCCAAGTATGATTAAGAATATATAAGGGTAAAATATACCTAGTGATAAAATTTCCCTTCCTTATAAATCTAATTACCTTAAAATAGGGAGAAATTTGTAGAAATACCTTCTCACAAACATCAAAATCTAGATCTTGCTGATGATTTTTAGTATAATGTTTTTGTCGACTCTAGGTTATCATTGGGTGTTGTTGAATGGATATAATATTCCTTACCATTTACTCAACTATATCAAGTCCCTATAGATTTATTTTATCTAAACACATCCCAAAACATTGTATCTCTACACTTCCTTCCATATAGGGCTTCATAAGGATCCATCTGAATTTCTGGGTGAAAGCTATTGTTATAAGAAAATTCAACCAAAGGAAGGTGTTGATATCAACAACATTTAAAGTCAGTATAGAGTGATATTAACATTTATTATAGAGTTTTAAAGGTAATTTTAGACTTCCCATCTATCTGAGGATGATAAGAATGTTGAAACTCAACTCTATATCAAAATCTCACTGAGAACTTTTCAGAAACACCAAGGTAAACTTAAGATCTCAATTAGATACAATGGAATACGGTACTACATGAAACCTTATAACATAATTAATGTAAATTATATAAATATTATCAATAGATAAATACTATATAAAAGTGATTAAGTATTCTAACTTTGTAAGTCACTCGACTATAACCCGAATAGAATTGTAACCTTTTCGATCTTTTGGGGATCCCAATGACAAAATCTATGGTGATTTTTTCCCATTTCCATTCTAATATGGGTAATGGTTGTAAAATAACCATAGATTTCAAAATATTAGGCTTAACTTGATGACATACTAGGCACCAAGATACATACTTTCAATGTCTCTATTCATGTTTTCCCTCAATAAATACCTTTTAGATCTCTATAAATATTTTCAATTCCATGATAAATAGAGAATTATGAACCATGAGCTTCATCCAATACCTCCTAATTCAAGTATTGTATATATGGGACACTTACATGATTCATGATCCTCATTATTATAGCATGATAATGGTTTTACTCAGAAAATGTTCTTACCTTCTTCTTTAATTAATCATCTTTATTTTATACCTTCTTAATTTGATCATGGATGGATAATTGAACATTCATCTAAGAAACATAAGGTGTACCCCCTTTCCTCCTAATTTCAATATCCATATTCTAAAAATCCATAAATATTGGATCTATTTCCATTCTCTTTATAGTTAATTAGCATGGTTTTTTTGGGTTAGAGTATCATCCACCTTATTTTCCATCCCTGGGTGGTAACGTATTGATAAAACATAATATTGGGTTAACTAAAACCATATTCTTTGGTGTATATTCAACTCCTTTTTTGCAAATATATACTTCAAGATTTTATGATTGGTATATGTATCATAAATTTCACTATACATATAATGCCTCCATATATGTAATAAAAAAATTACTGAAACCAACTCTAAATCATGATTCAGGTAGTTTAAATCGTGAATTTTTAATTGGTGGGAAACATATGTTATCACCATGCCATTTTTCATGAGAAAAAAACCCAATATCTTCTTTAATACATCACTAATAGTCAAAAACCCTTCTTCACTACTATGTAGTGTAATAACAGGAACATTAACTAACCTTATATTTAGTTATTTGAAACTCTCTTCACATTCATCTGTCAATAAGAAATTAACCCCCTTCTGGGTAAACATGGTGAGTATATTATATAGTCATAATGAATTTTATAAAAAGCATCAATATTATCCATAAAACCAATGGAAAATATGAATTTCAGTTACTATGTTTAGTTTAGTCAATTTATACATAACTTCTATCTTTTAATGATCCACTAATATACCCTCACTTGAGAATATATGACCCATGAATGAAACTTTATGAAGCCAAAAATTTTACTTGGTAAATTTAGTATAGAACTTATCCTACCTCAAGGTCTTTAACACATTTCTCAAATATTCTTCATTCTTTTGATTTATTTTTGATTATATAATAATATAATTTATAATGACTACCAAAAATGATCAAGGTGATCTCTAAATACTCTATTTATTAAATCCATGAATATCTCAGGAGCATTGGTAACTCCAAATGTTATTAATTTAAATTCATAATGATCTTACCTCGTATGGATGGTTTTCTTGGGTATATCCTCCTTATTGATCCTTATCTGATGATACCCAAATCAAAGATAAATCTTTTAAAACTATATATCTCATCATAATTTATTAAAAATATCATCAATATGGGTGAAGGATACTTGTTCTTAATACTGATCTTGTTAAGTTATCAATAATCAATAAAAAGATGCATTGAACCATATTTCTTCTTAAAAAAAGAACTGGTGCACCCCACAGTGATAAACTAGGATAAATAAATCCATTTTAAATATTATACTATATTTTCCTCTTCAATTCCTACAAATCAATCAAGGTTATTCTATATAGATTTTTTAAAATAGTACTAACACCATGAATGGGTTCTATTGAAACCTCAAATCCATGATTTAGGGGAAGACTGGGAAAGTACTTAGAAAATACATTATCATATTCATGAAAAATAGGCACATTTTAAATTTTTAGTACCTCCCAACCAATTGAGATAAATATACCTCATGAATAGGTAGAAAAACCCCCATTATATAAGTAATTTCCATTGTGTGTTCAAGTTCCTCCTAACACTCACATATGATTATAGGTTCATTCAAAATATAAAATGTAATATCCCTTATTTGGAAATTGATATGGCCCCCATACTGAGAGATCCAATACATATTCAACATTACTAGAGTAATAATAACAAGATTCATAGGAATAATATTCCCAAAAACTTCTATCAGAGAGGGGTTATAGACCTGAGATGCGATCATCCAACCGTTAAGAGTTTTCACCACCAAATATATATATATATATATATATATATAATCATTGAGTAAGTGATTTGATAACCTTATAAAATTATTCATATATAAAGGAGTGGGTAAAACTAGAATAAATTAAAAAAATTACAATCCTTGAGTGGGTGATAATTGTACCTTTCACCAAATCACTAGGAACTCCCATGTTGTCTATAGTAATTGCATATGCTTTTCCTTCTCCCCTAGGATTATTTTGTGGTATGATCCCTTTATTTTTGGGTATTTGGTTGGAATATTACCTCATATACTTATAGTTAAATCATAGAACTTTGATGGAGTCTCCCTTTCTATTTCATTCATGAGCATTATGTCCTTTTTCTCTACACTTGAATCAAAATCATTTTCCTTTTAAGCATGTACCAAGGTGTTTTTTTTTAAAAGTATCTCATTTTGGAAAATTCTATTATCTCTTCTTCCCCTTATCCATATTTTTCCATGTGATCCTCTTCTTAAATTTTTTTCCCTTTCACGCCATAATACATGGATAATTATTTCTCTTTCTTGATAGCACATGATATTATATCCTCATAAGATTAGAATGTTTGGGAGACTAGTTTCCTTCAAAGTATTGAATTAAACCTAATAGAGAAACATTCAATATTTCTCTTTGGATTACATACATGGTCTATAACATGTATCAAAACCTTGTAAAGTTAGCTTCATACTTAGAAACATTTTCCTCCTCCCTTTATCTCAAACTCAATAATTTTCTCTCTATATATATTTGTTGTTCATGAAGAAAATACACTTCCATGAAACTTTTATTAGATTTCTTAAATTCTATGCTCGGTATTTTTTCCTCATCCTTATTTTTTTGAATCAATTGCCATCATTAATCTGTACCCCCTATGATACAATAAAATGCCATGACAGCCTTCTCCCTTATATTTCTTCCTAGTGAGAAATATATTCCCTAAGGAATGTATTTATTTCTCATCTAAAATGGATTTTTAGTACCATATAATGATGGAGGTTATTGATGTATAAATTAGTCTAAAATTTGTTTACCATGTTGTGGTTCATCAGGATGATCCATATGGGAAAGTTTATTGGTCGTGACCTTATTTGGTTTCCCCAATATAGTTATAATTGTTTCGTCTATAGATTTAGCTCCAGTCATAACTTCATTATATTTCCCATGAGAGAAATCCCAACATGGATTACATGCATTAATATGGTTTTAATTCCTTATAATATGTTTCTTTTATAAACAATGGTATATATCTGATTAGATCATAACATGATGAATCATAATGTATATTTCAAAACTAGTGAAGCACCTAACATAAATTGAAAATTTTATTCATATCTAATCTCATAATCATAAACATGGTTTATTAGGGAATATTTTCAAATCATAAAAAAATCAACAATTCTAAAATGGTTTATAAGTAAAATGTGAATTACCCCAATCATATCTCTTATAAGTGTAAAACCATGTGTGTGGTAAGGGTACACTATCTTTGCACTAGAATGATGATCAATATATTCTTGACTAACTATTTTAGGGGTTATTACCCCAATATTCTTCTATAACAAAACAACATACACTTATAGTATCTATATAGGTATGTATTTATAGGAAAACCACATAATCACTACCTTAAAAAAACTTTAGGATTTTATCCTATAATGAGAATTGTCCTCAAAGTAATTTATAGGGTAATATTCCCTAATATATGTTTTCCTAAATCTAATTCTCATGGTTTCTACTAAACTTCCTCTAATTAAAATTATAAATACATTCACCCTAGTAGGCTAGATTTGGTTATTAATTTATTATATTAGTACTATATACAATTGATCACATCCCAAAAGTACATATAGTTTAGTAGTCTTGAAAAGGTAGATACATACTTCAATCTCATGTTTCATTTAAAAACATAAAATATAACATAATATTTTCTTTTAGAACACCATTATCCCCTTTTATTTCACCCCTACATATCAATCATAATATGCTTCCTAACATAATGTGGAAATAAAACATAAGGAAGGGGTGATCTCAGATGCTTAGTAAGAATATGTGTATAGCATAAGCTAATAAAGAAAATGAGAAAGAAACTTATCCATGGATATAATAAATATTCAAATAATCACATGGATATCAATAAATGATTTTAAATGATGGAATTCATAATTCCATACATCTGAAACTTACTACCAAGGCCTCTTGGAAATAAATCTTACACAAATGGGTAAGCCCATAGCCAAATACCCAATCGAGATTGTGTCAAGAGACCTAAATATGAATCTAGAGGCTATGTAGTTCAAGGACCCACCTATTTCTTAGTAACTCCAATGTATTCATTATACTAATAAATAAAATAACTTAATCAACATGCCTTAAAAATCAATAACTATTTGTTTTGAAAGAACTAACATTTGGAATATCAATACTTTCCCTAGATAAACTGATCTAAAATTATCCAAAGAAATATATTGGATGGTACCATTAGAGTTTAATCTCATTAAAACATAAGATTTAACAAGGTATGTTGATAAATATAAAAATAATTTCAAAATATCAATGTAAAATTTCTTGTGGAAAATACCATTTTCACTTTGAAATCACTTATTTAAAATATTAAAATTTCTCATATAATAAAGAAAAAACTTATTTATTAATAAAAATGAAAATTTATAATGTAATATTTAAATAAATTAAAATTCAAGATGGTGGAAAATTTTGTTTGTTTCATATGAATTAAAAAACATTCCATTCACACTTTTGTAAAAAGGTCCAAAAGTACCTCCCTCGGAAAATGATAAGAAGAATCCTTTTAAACCATTTTTTTTAAAATTAAAACATGGTTAAAATTGTTATTAATAAATACTTATAGAATGTTAAAAACATTATTTTATACATTTTAGGTAAAATATGGACATATAAGAGAAAGGTTTTGGATCGGGTAGAAAATAAATGTTTGATTTTCCTTAAATCCATATTTTAATATATTAAGTTATAAAGAGAAAGAAATAAAATAAAAACAATTAATTTATAGAAATATCCATACAAGAATAAAATATATTTTTTTAAGATATAATGGCCAATTATTTACCCTAGTTAATACTTAAAACTAAATAATCCCAAATAATTAAAAGAATGTGAAATAAACCCTTACCTCAGGATTGTCTTCCTTTATATGTGTCTAGAAAAACTATATAATAAATATATATTTATTATACATATATTCCCAAACCATACTCATATATATAATACCATATATTATTTACTTATAATATTTTATCAACCATTAATTAACAATTCTTTGTTAAAATTACTCTTCGAGTAATAATTACTTCATTTTTCACGTATGTTTTGGTATGGTAGTTTTGATTGTTATACTTTCATCATGCATCCAAAATATTTAGAATTTTAATAATGATATAAATATCATATATATTCATTATATATATAAATTTATATTAATCCATAAAATTTATAGATATAAAAATGAATTAAAACATTCATGGAGATAGTAGGTCGTATGTACCATTGGACGTTTCTTTCACTTTTCGATGGATGGAAAAGAAGAAAGGTATAAATAATATATATTTATATAATAATTATCATATCATATAGATCATATATATTTATTAAAACTTCCATGATTTCCATCCATGTAAAGTGTAAAAAAAATAATCACATCATTTTGTGGAGGTGGTATTTCACACGTTCACACGAGCAACATTATCATTTTCCATTTGATATGAAAGATAGTGGATAATGGAATTTTTTTAATAATATTAAATATTTAGTATATTTTGGATACTGAAGTTATTATTTTATGATAAATACCACAGTTCTATAATAGGTACAATAAAAAGTAAAAAATAAAGTGATAGATTAAGGTGATTACATCTTATTTGAAAAAACTCCTTTAAATATTCTCTTAAGGACCCTAGGGTTAGTCTTTTGGGAATACTAGTACCTATAAAACATTTATAAGGTTGTTTATGATATAAATAGGTTGGAATTGGTTGATATAGTTTTCTCAATGTGGTGTAAATAAAATAGTTAAGGGGTGTCTTTTTATAAGTAAGGGAAAGGGAACACATGAAATTGTAACAAATATTAAAACATAACTATGTATTTATCAATAAATACTATTTCAAATGGATATTTATTCAAATATGAGGTAGGATATGGTTTAAATATCATCCAAAAATGAAATTTGGATAGTTTTAAGTCATATTTTTACTTTATATTTTATTTTAATCCCTTAGTTAACCTATTTTAACCTTAGCCACAGTAATAAATTTTTCAATCATAAAGGATTATATTTTTAATTATAAGAAATAATCTATAATTATACATACTATTTGATGTTTTATAAAAAATTATATACTCCTAAAGAATTTCTTATATTATATAATTCAAATATTTCCATGAGTATTTCATTATCTTCTCAAAATCCCCTTCAAAACATTGTTCGACAGTTCATATTGTCCACTAGTTTAAGGATAGTAGACTATCCTAGACCTATGATTTCATCCATAATTCTTTATGAAAACTTTTAATAGATGTATTTTAAATTGAGCGCTATAATAATTAATGATTTATTTAGGGACCCCATATCTATATAATACATTCTTTCTCAAAAATTTCAGCGTAGAGGATCCTAAGTTATCTGTAAAGGAAATAGACTAAACTCATTTAGATACATAGTCAACTGCCACCAATATATAATCATTACCATGAGATTTTGGGAATGGTCACATAAATTCCAAACACTAGACATGGAAATTTCAACTTTCAGTATTCCTAATTTTGGCATCTTCTATCTTCTTCCCATAGTTCCAATCCTCTGGAATTTGTGATAATTTATGAAAAACTCCCTATAATCCTTGAAATAATAGGCTTGAAAACTACTTTAAATAAAATCAATGGTTGTTTTTATATTTCAAAAATATCTACCACGTGATCATTTATGATAATGATTGATAATGGAAAACACCTCCTTTTCTAGAGCAAACCTTCTTAGAATCCTATCATCCCCTTGATTTTATAGAAATGATTTTTTTTCAAATATAGTACTTCACATCTACTTAAAACCCCTTCTTCTCATTCAATATCTTCCTTTTTATATTTGTTTCCAAAAACTAAGTAGTTTACAAATTTAGAATACCATGTAAGACCTTTTTTGTATTAGAAAATATTTTTTCATCTAGAAAACCACCATTGATAGGATGATTAGGATATTTATTTTAGTTATGTACACTAGAAAGGTGTTAGGGGAGATGAGAAGTGGTGGTTTCATGAAATATCAGTCACATATACTATAAGAATACCACTTGAAGTAAAATCAACAGATCCATCAAAAGTGTATGTGTAAGTTTCCACTATGGAGAACGAAACATTTAGAAGTTTTCTTCCACATTTTAATGATTATAACAAAAGTAGGATGTCACTTGACCCTACCCACCACAAAAAATTAACTTCACATGAATCTAGGAAAAAATAGAAAATTAAATAGATTTACAAGTATTTCTAATACAAGATACTTAAGTATAAAAAACAATAAATGAACACAAAATATTTAATGTGATTTCAAATTTTTATTACATGCATGGGATGAGCCACTAAAAGTTCATCAATTGATCATAAGTACAAAGATTAACAAACAAGTGAAAAATCAATAGGTAAAATTTCATTACAAAATGATTAACACTTTGTAAACATATGATGTACTGTGAATGTGTTGGATTCTAACAGATCTCAACATTTTATAGAGAAGTATTAGACGTTTTTTTAGGTCCTCTTTTGCCTAGTTTTGAGTACATTTTGTTTCAGTTTTACCTTGGGTTGTGTTTGGGTGAAAATTTTAAAATTTGGAAGGATATTGGGCAGTGCACAATTGGTGCATGTTTTTTCCAAACTCTTCACCCTGACCTAGAAAACCGCATGATCCCAAAGAGAGGGTATTTGTTTGGTTGGTGCATGGTTTTCAAAACCATGTTCCCTTTTAGGAGAAACCATGCCCCCCCCCCCCCGAAGAGGTGCATAGTTAAGGTGCACGGTTTGGAAAATCATGCTTCCCTACCCAACAAACTGTGTGTGCCTTTTTAATTAACCAAAAAATAGTTTTTAAAATACCTGAACCCCAATTTTAACCAAAAACTGACCCTAACTCAGAAATAATATATTCCTCTTGTTTTTTGAGGTTCCTAGACACATTCTTAGGGATCCTAACCACTATTGATGGAGAATCGATTAGTGTATTGAAGATTTACACCGTAACTAATAAGAGGATCTAATCATGTGTAGTTTCCTTCTTCTCTACCTTCTATCCCTCATTTTAAAATAGATTTTATCCTCTTTCTTGTTGGATATAGATATAGAAATTTTTTATGTGGATATATAATTTTTGGATCTTGATTTTTGGATTTTTAATTAGGATTAAAAATCCATATCTTATTCTATGATGTTGTTCTTCTCAAATTGGGGATTTCCATTGGGGAGAATTTATTTTCAATCTTGAGGTAGGTGGTCTATTATTGAAATCCCAAAGTCTTGATTTTAATTACTTTTATGTACTTATAGAATTTCTATTGGATGATTAGTAATTGAGTTTCCTATATTAAATTATTTAATTTGGAAAATTAATTAATTAAGGAATTGTGAAATAGGGAATATTAAGATTGTGAATTGAGTAATTAATTATTGAATTAATTATGGGAAATTGATATTGTGAATTGACTAATTAATTTTTGAATTAATTATAACATATTGATATTTTGAATTGAATAATTAATTATTGATTTAATTATGGGATTTTGAGACTGTAAGTTGAGTAATAAATTACTGAACTAATTATGGGATATTGAGATTGTGACTTTCTTAATTAAATTTTAAATTAATTAAAAAAAATCGTTGAGAGAAATTAATGGGTTGATTAATTGAACAGATTTATGTGATTAATTAATTGATGAATTAATTAATGGGATGACATGAATATGCATTTGTGTAGTTGTATTAGTTAATTATTGAATTAATTAAAAGATGTTGTGATCATGAAATTTGATTATAAGGCTAATGTTGACGAATCTTGATTGAAGTGATATATGGGAAATTTTGATACATGTGATTATTTTGAAATTGGAGCATGGTACATGGAATGTTGCATCAAGAGATAATAGTGATAAATTGATACTCATGTGTGGGACATGGCATGTTGCGTCAAAATCCCATAGTGATAAATTTATATTCATATGTGGGACAAGGCCTACTATATCAAAAGCCCATAGTGGTATATTTATAAAGGAGTGTGGGAAATGGTCTGTTGCATCAAAACCACATGGGGTCCTAGGAATAGTGACCTAAACCCAAAATTTTGGCATTGGACCACAGTTCCAATTATAAATATTATAAATTGAAAAGAAATAAATAATGGAAAAACATTTGTTATAATTAATTTTGAATTTATTTTGTGATATGGTTCAAACTCCAAAATGGGCCGAAGCAGGTATTTACGGTTCGGGTGTCCTCAGAAACTTGAGGGTTTTGTGTTTAAATAAAGAGTAATAAAATAACTGTAATTTTTTTATTTATTTGTTTTATTTATTATTTATACAACTTCATACACTCTTTTTACTATATATTGTTTTAGATGGTAATGTTTTTGGCCTACTAAGTTATACTACCACCCCAGTCGGACTACCTGATTGGTAGCCGAATAGATTTCATGATTTCATGACAGGTTAAAGGAAAGATCCCTATGTTAGATGACTGATTTGGGATGAAGAATGGATGAGGTAACTAGATATGGTTTGGTCCCCAATTGGGAGTTTTCAGTGTCTTTACTTTTGGGTTTTCATTTTGACACATAGAACATACAATTGAAAATTTACAATTCAATTTTGATAGTGTATTTTCACTTTTGATCATCTTATGATATTGGTACTGTTCTGGTTATGGTTGTATAATTTGGTTATTATTTGTTTATTTTTTCTAATGTATTACTCTTATAATGAGGGTATAGTCTCCCCATGATAAATAATAGACCCTTTCTATTAGTGGGTAGCATATGGCATATGGGGAGATGCACTTGAGGTCATGTGGCTGACCAACATGGGGAACTGATGTGTGTAACCTATGTCAGGACGTCACAAAGTGGTATCAGATCCAATTTTATTTAATTTTCATTTTTATTACTATTTTGGAATGGTGGATATAATACTAAGAAGAGTCGGAACTAGGTTTTGATCTCATTCATGGGAGTGTATAACCCATGTATGGGATAAAACCCAAGTACCCTGGGAGGGATTGCTGTTATTGATGTGTGTTGTTATAGTTGGATGTTATTTCACATTGGGTGACTCAATTGTTTAATGATGTAATTATTTTTTCTGATATTTTATGAAATTTTACTTTTATCCCAATATGATATGAGATTTGAGTATACAAGGAGAATTCTAAGAACTCGTGATTATTAGTTTACATGCATCATTTTAGTCATGCATTGTAAAATGGGTTTTAGAAATGTTGTTTAACAAGAAATGTTTTTTTCCCTTGCTTGTGAAATTAAACTTAAAATGGTTCCTAATATGAAAGTGTAAATTGTAAAATATGAAAGATGAGAATAAATGGGTGTATAATGGGAAACTTTAATATGGAAATGTACTTACCTTTGTTAACCATGACCTAGATATAGAATGGTTAAGGGTGGTGATAGTGATACACTTTTGACCATGTGGATGGAATAAGAGAATAACTTATTATGGATTAATGTGAAAAACCTCTTGTGAAATGAGTTAATGTTGTGTTATCCATCCTAAGAAGTGTGTTTCAAATTTTAGAGACATACCACTATGATGAAGTTTATTGAGAGGATAAAAATATTACATGGTTGGAGATTCTCCTCTTGTAGTGGAACATGGGGAACTGATAGTGCTGGGTGAGGAAGTAAGAGATAAGTTCTGAAAGAACTTTGCTCGATTTATGGAATTCATTGAAAAATACCCAGATATAGTTATGAAAATAATTTTTGAGCTGATAAGGGGGTTCTAGTTGTATAACCCTATGACTTTCACTGGATAGGGGGGACCTAAGGTAGCTGAGTTCTAGACTGAGTGCATCCAGACTATACTCAACCACTTGGATACATCTACTGAGAATAGAGTCAAATTGGATTCATATATGTTACAAGGTAAATCGAAGCATTGGTGAGCCATCTAGAGTCTGTATTGGAACCTGGACTCTATGGAATGGAATGACTTTCAAGAGATGTTCTTGGAAAACTATTATCTAGAGATGTTGAGGAAGGAGAGAGTAGTTGATTTCATAAGATTGAACTAAGGGAGAATGTATGTGATGGACTATGTTGGATGATTTATAGATTTGCAGCTCTTTTTTTCAGTTTTGGATGGAGATGAGGATACTGTAGTAAAGAGGCTTCAAGACAGGATTAAATATAAAATTAATTCCAAGGTGAATATCTTCCGGATGAAGAAGTTTTTCGATGTTCTAAATCAAGCTCTCATCTCTAAGAGGAACCTAAAGGAGGCTTCTAGGGGAGGAAATTTGGTTCCAGATGAATGGTCAAGAGGTAATATTTCTGAGATTAGAAGGCATCACTATGATAATGTTATCTAGAATAGTGGGAATAAGAGTATCCAGATAGAGGGGTTAGTTACTTGTGATCTTACTCGAGTGATCTTTGACTAGTTCAGTAGGTCAGGAAAATTATAGAGGTAGTGCCCCAAATACTAGTAGAGTGCCAATGTTGTGGCAGGATGGGACATCTACAAATGTTCTATAGGAACCCATGACTGAAAGGTATCAATAGAGCATCTAGATATAGCCAAATTGTGTAAATGGGTCTTCTAAACCTTATCATTATGGCATTTGAAAGTCTATTGGTCATGGTAGTAAAGGTAGTGGACATGTATCTTTTGGTAAAGATCACTCATATCATTAGAGAGGTGAAACTCAGGGAACTCAAGCTTCATCATAGAGAACATAGGTAGGGAAGTTACATGCCATTCATCATACACTTGTGGATAACAAGGCTATACCATCAACGGTAATAGGTACCATTCTTATAGTTTATACACTCTCTAGTTCCTTATTAGATACATGTTCCTCTCATTACTTTTTTTATGCACAACTCATTAATGGTTTGATCCTGGTGGTGCAGTTCATGAGTGGTGTGATTATGATAGATACACCTTTTGGAGTATGGTCGAGAGACATCTTTTTATTTAAGGGGTGTTCTCTTGAGGTTCAGGAGTATCATTTTCTATGGGATCTTTATATCCTTGACATGTATGGATTTGATCTAATTTTGGGTATAGTCTAGCTAGTAGCATACCAAGCTTATATTGATTGTTACCATATGAGATTGTATTTTACTTCTTCAGATGGTGATAAGTATATTCATCATGGAAAGTAGGATATCAAAGCGAGTCATGTAGGTCCAGTTCAATAGAAACTAGGGGAGCATCCCACCCAAATTGCTAGTTTTTTTTTGGATTGTGGAGTAGTAAATCAGGGTGTGTTTATACCCATGTTGGATCAGTTTTATTATGTGTTTTTTGAATATTTATTAGGGATTCCACTTAAGATATATGTGGAATTTACAATTGAGATCATGCTAAGGACTGACCTAGTTTCTATTCCACCATACAGAATGCCACCAACAGAGCTTTAAGAGCTCAAAAATCAACTTTAGGAGTTGTAGGATAATGTATTTATCCATCTAAGTATGTCACCTTGGTGTTCTCTAGTGTAGTTTGATAATATTTTTTATGGAACTCTACGCTTGTGTGTTTATTACATGAAGTTGAACTAGAAGAAAGTGAGAAATTTGTATCCACTTATGTGTATCAGTGATATTTTTGACAAGTTTAGAGGATCATGTATTTTCTCCAATATCAAATTCAGATCAGGGTATCATAATTTGAGAGTTATAACTTCTAATATATCTCATAATTCTTTTAGAAGTAGGTATGAACTATATGAGTTTTTTTTTATGTTGTTTGGGTTGATAAATTCACCAGTAGTGTTTATAGACTTGATTAACAGAATATTCTATCCATACTTGTATTAGTTTTTATATGTGTTTTTGGATGATATGTTGATGTACTATAAGACTCATGAAGATCCTGAACAAAATCTTGAAATTTTCCTGGGTACATTGAGAGAGAATAAACTATATGCCAAGCTACCTAAGTGTCAATTTTGAATTGATCAGGTACAATTTTTGGATCATATCATCTTGGAGGAAGGTGTGTATGTAAATCCAAAGAAGGTTCATACAATTTTTTCTTGGGAGAAACTCAATATTTTTTTCAATATCCCTAGATTTATGGTATTAGCTAGATATTATTGGAGATTTATCCAATAATTTTCCCAATTGTAAATTCCACTTTTGAGATTAACCAAAAATGGTATAAAGGTTGACTGGTCAGAAGCATGTGATAATGCCTTCTCAGATTCAAATGAGTGTTCGATATTGGAATTGATCTTGATACTACTTTGAGTTAGTAAAGGAGTATACAGTGTTTTTTATGCTTCTAGAATAGGGCTTGGAACAGTGTTAATGCAAGCAGATCAAATTTAGGTGTATGGGTCTCATCAATTGAAGCTACATGAATAGAACTACACTATATATGACCTCGAGTTAGCATTGGTTGTTTATGATTTGAAGTGTTGGTGACATTATCTATTGGGAGAAAACAAATGGTGTATACAGATCAAAATAGTTTAAAATATACCATTTTTCAATGAGATCTGAATATATGGGAGTAGAGGGGGGTTGAGTATATGAAGTCATTTGATTTTGAGCTAGCATAAACGCTTGGGAAGGGAAATATTTTAGCTGACGTTTAGAGTTGGAAAACTCATACTCAAGTAATTCAGGAGTCTGGTGTTGAGTGGAAGATGATGACCTTGTAGGCTGAGATGCATGTTGTGGTACAAGAGAGTTAGGATAAGATAACTCTCATGGAAGTTTCAATACATTCTATGCATTTGAAATGGATCAAGGATAGGAAGTATGAGGATCCAGAGTGTTTTACCTTAAGGAAAATACTTGAAGGTGGTAAGTCACATTTTGAATGGAGCATAGATAAGGATGAGTCCATATATGTTAGGAATCATGTTGTTTTGCCTATGATTATGTGGGAGGATCTAATGTGTGAGTTTCATGCCTCAAAGTGGGAGGTACATCCATGTGTCATCAAAATGTATTGTGACTTACATCAATAGTTTTTGTGGTCGGGTATAAAAGAGGAGATTGTAGGGTTCATGACATGATGATACACCTTCCAATAGGTGAAGGATAAGAATCAATGACCTTGTGGTTTATTATAGTCATTACCCATTCTGAAGTGGAAGTGGGACAATGTTACTCTGGAATTTGTGGTGGGTCTCCCAAGAATTACTCATAATAATGATGTTATTTGGGTGATTATGGATTTTTTGATAAAGGTGGTACATTTTTTACTAGTTTGGGATACTTTCTTAGTATATTAGTTGGGAGAGTTGTATGTTTTAGAGATATTCCATCTGTATAGGGTTCCACATACTATAGTTCCTGACTGTGACTCATGATTTACTTCATGGTTATGGTAGGGATTATATAAGGCATTTAGTATAAAAGTTTTACTGATTACATACTTCCACCCACTTATAGATGGGATATTGGAATATACTATATAGGTTCTTGACAATATTCCTTATTAATGTTCCCTAGACTTTGATGGGTCTTAGGAGAAGCACATAGATTTGGTGCAGTTCACCTATAACAACAGTTATTAGGAAAATATATAGATGGAACCATATGAAGCTCTTTATGGTAGGCTATTCATATCTCCTATATACTCAGTGTAGGCATGTGAGTGAATGTTTTTGGGACTGAGTCTCATGCAGGAGAACTTGGGATAGGTTCAGCTTAATCAAAAGCACATGGCTATGGCTCAGAGTATAAAGACATCATATGATGATAGACATCGATGACCCATAGAGTTTAATAAGGTTGATCGTGTATTCCTCCAGGTGTCACCTAGATTGGGTCACCATAGTATATAGAGATAGGGAAATTTGGCTCCCAGGTTTGTTGGACTGTATAAGTTTGAGGATAGAATCCAAACAGTGGAATATTTATTAGATCTTATGCAATGATATAGTGTTATAAGTGATGTTTTTAATGTTTCAAAAAGATTTTGGTATCACCCTAACCATTCTCATGTGATCAATGTGGATGATGTTGAGCTTGAGACTGATGCATCCTTTGAGGATCAAATGATACGTTTGTTAGATTATAATGATAAAGTGTTTTGGGGAAAGAAAATTCCAGTAGTTCATGTATTGTGGAAGAATGGATATGTTCAGGAGGAAATATGGGAAAGAGAAGTGAACATGTGGGCTTAGTGGCCAGATCTTTCAACTTATAATCATAGAGATTCTTGGGAGTACAGCTTGAAAATGAGATATTATAAGGTGGGGATATTTTATGTTCCAGATCCCTTTTGGAGATGTCTCGAGATTATTTTCATGTACTCTTTCATATTTTTTCTTACATTTTGTTTGGTTTTTACCTTGGGGTACGTATGGGTGAAAATTGAAAATTTTGGGAGGAGATTGTCCAGCGCATGGTTTTCCAAAACAATGCACCCTGCCCTAGTAAACTGTACGACCCCAAACAAAGGGGATTATCATGGCTATCACATGGTTTTCCAAACTATTCACCCTTTTAGAAGAAGTTTTGCACCCCCACCTAGAAGAGGTGTACTAATAAGGAACCCATTATGAATAATGATGCACCCCAACCAAGAAAATTGTTCATGGATTTTTAATTAACCTAAAAATTAGTTTTTAAAATACATAAACCACTATTTTAACCCAATATAAACCCCAAAACGGGAATAATCTATTTCTCTTATTTTTGTAGGATCCCATATAAATTCTTATGGATCCAGACCTCTATTCTCTGTAAATATAAGGTAGGATTGAAGATTTTCACCCCACCCAATAAGAGGATCTAATCCCATGTATTTTATTTCTTCTCTTTCATCTCTCAATCATCTTTTAGAGGGAAGTTATCATATGACTTTTTGTATCTAGATCTAGGATTTTTGTACCTAGATATAGAATTGTGTGATATTTTTCATTTGATATTTAATTAGGTTTCAGATAAAGATCTCGTTATATATCTTTCTTTTGTTCAAATTGGGGGTTTCTATTTGTGAGCATTTATCATCAATGTTGAGGTAGGTGGTCTATTATTCAAATCCCAAAGACTTTATTTCAAATACATGTATGTAATTTTATAATTTCTTTTTGATGATTAGAAATTGAGTTTCCTAAAATTAAATAATTAATTTAATAAATTAATTAATTAAGGAATTTTGAAATTGGGAATTTTAATATTGTGAATTAAAAAATTAATTGTTGAATTAGTTATGGAATATTGGGACTGTGAATTGAATAATTATTTTTTAGATTAATTGTGGGATATTGATATTGTGAATTGAATAATTAATTGTTGAATTAATTATGGGATATTGAGATTATGAATTGAGTAATTAATTGTTGAATTAATTATAAGATGTTAGGATTTTGACTTGTTTAATTGATTCTTGAATTATTTAATGGAATTTATGTGACCAATTAATGGGTGAATTAATTGAATTCATTGACGTGATTAATTGATTCATTAATTAATTAATGGAATGATGTGAATATTCATTTTTTTAATTGTTTTAGTTAGTTGTTGAATTAATTAATATATATTTTTTATCATGAAATGTGATGAGAAGGCTAATGCTGATTAACCTTTATTGAAGTGAAATATGTGAAATTGTGATAAATGTGACTATTTTGATATTCAAGTGTGGGGAATGGCCTAATGCATCAAAATCCCATAGTGATAAATCGATACTCATGTGTGGGGAATGACCTACTATGTCAAAATCCCATAGTGGTAAATTTATATTCATGTGTAGAAAAAGGCATGCTGCATCAAATCAAAATAGTGATAAATTTATAAATGTGTGTGGGACATGGTATGCTACATAAAAATTCCACAGGGTCTTGGGCATGGAGACCTAGACCCAAAATGTTGTCACTGGACCATGGTTCCAATTATCTGTATTATAAATTTAAGTGAAATGAATAATAGAAGAACAGGTGTTATAATGAATTGTTAATTAATTTTTTGATATGGTTCAGACTCCGGCACTGGCCGAAGCAAGTATTGGCGGTTTGGGTGTCCTCAGAAACCTGAGGGTTATGTGGATAAATAAAGATTAATTTAATATATGTCAATTATTTAAATTATTGATTTTATTTATTCTTTATACAACTGCATAAACTATTTTGACTAGACATTGTTTTATACACCATTGGCAGTGGCCTGTTGAGTTGTACTCACACCCTACTCAGGCTACCAGATCAGTACCCAAATAGAATTCATGGTTGTAGGATAGATTAAGGGAAATATACCTATGTTAAATGGTTAATTTATGGAGGATCATGGATGAGGGAACCAGACATGGTTTTGGACCTACTTCGGAGTTGTTAATGTCTTTATTTTTGGGTCTGTATTTTGACACTTGGAATTTAGTATAGAATATATACTATTTATTTTTGATATTTTATTTCCAGTTTTGTTAATATTGTGATATCGGTACTATTATAGTTATATTTATATCATTTGGTTATTGTTTGTTTATTTGTCTTGTTATATTACTCTGATAAAGAGGTTATAGTGTCCTCATGATTGATACTAGACCCTTACTACTCATCACCAGACTCTGGAATACGTGAAGGCATGCTTGAGATCATGTGCCCGACTGGATCGAGGAACCAGGGAGTGGAACCCAGGTCAGGACATCACATATTCACTCATCACACACTTCCAAATGTTTTGGTATCAGGTCCCCACATCCTTTAATAGAGAGATTAAACAAGTTTTCTTGGTTACACTTCCTCCTAAAATCCATAGCGATGATCCAAATGAAATGTAACTAGTAATTTCCCATAACATTGTTGACCTCAAATTCTTTCCCTAGTAAACACTTATATATTATTATTATTAGATAATTCCTTCTAGAAGGTTCTCTAATATTCTGGAACACCCTTGATTTCATCAGAAGTATTAACTTCTGATGGACTAACCACCACTAAAGAGATGATATGTCACAACCAACAAATTAATCTCATCCATCTACTACTGGTCGAATTTCTAATGCATGTAAATGTAATGATCAAACATCTAATGATATTAATTTCCAATTGGATAGAACAATACATTATATCCCAAAAATCTCCCAATTTAAGAATTTTTTAATGAAAACCTCATAAACCTTCCTCAGAAAACCTCCCTCTACAATAATAGTGTTCCTATACCTTTTTATATTTCATTCACCCAAGCCCAAATGAGGCATGATGTTACCTCATACTTTCCTAAACAAAATCCCTAGTAAATATGTTTTCCAAATTTTGGATACCAGTGATCGTTCGAAGTTTGAATAATTTTTCCTATAGTATATTTCAAATAAAAAATTACTTCATGTCAATGTTATTTGTCTTTATAAAGAATACTGTATTTTTAGCCAAGTGGATTTCACTTTAGGTTTCACTAAATATAATCTTTTCTTCTTGAATTACTCCTAGTTCCTTTAGAAACTACTTCAAGAAAACCATCCCTTTCTTATCTTCTATTACTGCTTCATACTCTTATTTGGTTGTACTTAGTGTGAAAATATTCTACAGTCATGATATCTAACTTATTATTTTTTCTCTCTATGTAAATATGAATCCTATTGTCCTCTTATGACTATCTAAATATCTAGAGAAGTTAGAATCGTTAAATCATTGTTATAGATATTCCTCCACAAAACATAGAGCATGGTCTTTATATATATTCAAATATCAAACGATCTACTTGGTGGATTCCTAATTTTCCTTTTTAGGGTTAAACATAAATCATAATACATCCCCTAATCAAAATAAAACATTATATCAAGTAAAAATCATTTCATACATTTTACTTTTGACTGTTGAAGAATAATTTACTTTCTATATATACTGATGACCATCTTACGTTGTAGGTGTTTGTTCCTAGGAAAGTATGATTTTTTTGAAAGAGTTTAAGAAACTAGATTGTATTTATCCACATCAAAACTTCCAAGTTTTTTTTAGATATAACTCTTATGGGATAGATCCGAATTTATTGTCTTCATATCTCTTTCTATCATCATCCTCAGTATCTTCCTTGAGTTTCCCAGATTTTTAATCTCTGAACTTCTAGAAAATTAATTTTTCAATTTCAAAACCCTTGAACATATGATTTGAAAAAATAGCATGTCATCGAAATATAATATCAAAATGAAAAAAAAATCATAATCTCATTTCTTCTTTTAAAAACAATTATCTATATTACATATGTCAAAACATTATTCTAATATAAACCCATTGAATCTCTAATTCCATAGTAATGGTACTTACTATAGTGCATAAAATATTTTCTTAAATTTATATACCAAATTATTATTCTCATTTTCTATAACACCTATTAGTGGTTTCATGAAAATACCATCCTCCAACTCACTATGAAGAAAAAATATCTTGACATTCATTTACTCTAGATATAGATCTTCTAATTCAACCATACTTGGCATTGTTCTGATGGTATATTTTTTAACTACTGATGAGAAAATTTCTAAGAAATATACTTCTTCATCTATTGAAACCCCATCACTTCTAACCATTCTTTGTACCTCTTATTTCCATCAGAATATTCCTTGATCTAGTAAAATTACTTTCTCTAAGGAGCCTTTTACCCCTCCAGTATTCCATCTATATCCCATGTTTTTTTGAACTAAATGATTTTATATCCTCATTCATGGTTGAAAAAAATTTCATAGAATCACAAAGAAAAGATACCACCTTAGTATTTTCAGGTTATCCTACATTCTTCAGGAGTAGAGGTTTCAAATCATTCCTAAACCTATATATTGGTCACCTAATTCTTCTTCATCTCCTCAATTAAATAATCTAAGTTGCACTACCTAGTTTTGTATCTTCAGTCGATACCTAAAAATTATGTATATGAATATCTAAAGAACATACTTTTGGTGATCCCACATAAGATTTAGATTCTCTTGAAGTATATGGTACTTCTGATGGTCTTACTTTTAGATTTCAAATGGTCTTTGGTTTTTGGGATCAATAGATACTTTTATCAGCCTAGATTTTGATAGTTGATTTCCCTTAAACTGCCTATTCCACTAAGTTTTGATCCTTCCATAGTAAATTCTCATCAAAGACAATATCCTTACATTTAGTGATCTATTTTCTTTCACTACACCACAAACGATATCCAGATTTTTCGTCTCTATATCCAATGAAAAAACACATTTTTTATTTTTATTCAAGTTTATCACGATCATTATAATTTACATGTATATATTATAAGCTACCAAAAAAATAAAGATACTGAACATATGTTTTTTTGGATCATAGCTTCTCTGTATGTTCATTCTCAACTATTAATGGTGGACTCCTATTGGTTAGATATGCCACAATGTTGAGTGCCTCTTCCAAAATCACCTTTATCATTCCTAAGTGCATCCACATACTCCTATATGTCTATATAAAATTCCTATTCATTATTCCAACTGATCCTTTTTTTTGGGAATTCTAGGAACTCTCTTCTCAATCCCTATACCTTCTTTCTTGATGAAATTCTGCAAGTTTCATCTAATTTATTCCCCGCCATTTTTTATTCCAATACACTTAAACTTCCAGATGTATTCCATTTCTTCTTATACTTACCACTAAAAAACTTCTAAAATACATCAGATTTGTACCTCATTAAGTAAATATTTACTTTACTAATAGTATCACCAATGAAAACCATAATTTAAAGGAAAACACCACGGGATTAAAAAAGGGAAGGTCCCCAAACATCTAAGTGTACAAGCTCCTACCTATGATCTCTGATATTCTGACCATCTATGTTGAAAGATACTCTATTCTAAGTTCCCAAAAAATCCAAACATTACTAATTCTATGTGATCAAGTTTCAATATTCCTTTTCCCTTTATAAATTTCAATTTCTTCTTACTACGGTGATCATACATATAGTTCTATACTTCTGGATCATCTGAGGTTGAACTTCTAATAATATTACTCCCATATAAATTTAAGTCACATAAAGGGTATTATCCTTTACACATTTTAAAATCACCATGGATCCATAGGTAAATTTACATGCCCAATTTGAAAATCTAGTTCCATAGATAGCATCATCCAATTACCCAAAAAAATTGGAGTCCTCGTGAGGCTAGAGATGTGATGAAATTCCAAATGATTCAAGAATCCTATATTATTCATTTACATGATTTCATTTGACTTCCTAAAAACATACAGGGCTTTACCATTATCCATATGTAATCTCCCAAATTTCATAGATACATAGTTTCCCATAAAATTTAGATTTTCATTTGAATGGAAGTATTCTCCATATTCAACCACTCAAGCTTCTACCAGGGTGTTCATGATTAATATTGAACCATTATGAAATTTAGTTGTATTAATAGAATATGAAATTAAGGAAGTGTATGTACTTATAATTATATCATTATGACTCTTGAAATATTTCATGAAATTTCCTTTCTTACAACATTACTAGAAGGTTGGACCAATACTAGTTGACTTGACTCAACTACTTTCATGGGAATTTACTTCTAATTGTTTATTATGGTAAACATGATTCTGATGTGGTGATCAACCCCTTTCATTGGTATTGAGAACGCTACTAGAAGGTTCCTACACATCCTTTCACTGAAGTTCTTCATTATGTATCAAAATGCTAACACCATCAAATAAAGGTAATCTTTCCCATTAGATTTACTAACTATAGTAATCATTTCATCCCAGCTCTCTAGAAGATATTATAAAATAAAAAATACTTATACATCATTAGAAGAAATTAGATTTTTTGATTAGATCTTCCCATGAATCATGTTGAATACAATCCAATATTCTTCCACCGATATTACTTCTGAAAACCTAAAACCAAACAACTATCATAGCATGAAAACCTTGTTTAGGATCCTTTTATTTCTATAAATTTCTTCAAATTCCTTCAGAACTATATTGCAGTCTTATACTCTCAAGTGTTAAAAGCCAAATTTATTTACAGAGACATTCTTACCAGTTTTAAATCCTTCATATCCATATTTTCCAATTAACCTTTCTCTATAATCACCAACCTTTACCCAGATAATAGAATTTCTAGGTCCTTATAAACCATAAGGTCATCAACCTACATTCTACATATGCTAAGAATTTGTTCCATCAAATTTATCGATTCATATCCTCCATTCATATTATTTCATGACTGAACTGCTTTTGGTGTGATAAACTGATAGATTCAAAACCACCAATTTGATACCAATTATTAGGTGAATGAAGAGATATAGTTTCATTGAAAATGGATCACACAAACTAACATAAGACCACCAAAAGTATGGTCGATAGATCCACTAGCACTACTAGAATTAGAGGTATTTTTGATGTACTATTTTCGATGGGATCCCATCACAAATTGGCTTTATAGACTGGGCCCAGTCACAAATACCCTGTTGCATAAAATGGTGCCGCAAATAATATTTTTTTCAATAGGCCCGTTGCAAAAAAATAGTATTTGCGCCGGGAAAGGTTCTCATTGCAAATAAGTCTCAGATTATATACATTATATATAAATAAACCATTTGTGACGGGGTCATCACAAATAGTATTTACAATGGGAAAGTTCCCCATCGCAAATAAGTCTGAAATTATATACATTATATATAAAACCTTTTGTGACGGGCCCTTCATCCCGTCGCAAATGCGTTTTAAAAAAATTATATTTAAACTATTTGCGATGGGGTCCCGTCGCAAAGGGCATCATCTCAAATACAAAACAAAATAAAAAAAATATTTAATAAAATTATGGTTAATGAAAAAATAATATTAATATTATTAAAATATTAAAAAAAATATTAAAATTTTCAGTATTCTCAAAAAAATATAAAAAAATCCTCAAATATTAATATTTTTATTATTATAAGTAAAATAAACAAGTATTAAAAAATATAATACTAAAAAAATATATTTAATAAAATTATGATTAATGAAAAATTAATATTAATATTATTAAAATAATAAAATAATAAAAACTATTAAAATTATCAATATTTACAGAAAAATATTAAAAAATCATAAATTATTATTATTATTATTACTAAAATAAACCAATATTAAAAAATATAATACTAATAATAAATAATAAAATATTAAAAATAAAAAAAAAATATGCAATGTATGCACCAATATAAAAGACAAAAACTGTAAATAGTTCATATTACAATAAATCTTGAATTCAAATGTTTGTAACATAAAAAAATCACTAGGGGGTTGTCTTCTAGAGGATGTGGAGGAGATGTAAGAGATAGTGGAGGAAACTCCATCCCTAAACTACAAGTCAGATGGAACATGTACTCTATCTGCTCATGATGTTGTTGTCGTCATCGATGCATCTCCTCCTCGGGTTGTTGTTGTTGCTGCTACTGTCACCGACACATCTCTTCATACTACTTCTGCAAAATCTCTATAAGCTCAGTCTGAGTTCGCAACTACTATTGATACAGTGAGGCAAAAGATGATGCCTCTCTACGAGCTCCTCTCAAGCTAGACGCCGACATCACAACAGTACCATAATAAGTTCCAGGAGTCAAATGATAACTGATACCAACTACTTGGCCCTTCTCAAAGCCATACTGAGTCGCCTGCATCCATGACGCCTCATTGAATTGGTGGGAATTGGTGTGATCAGTTGTCTCGTCCTGACTCTCACCCTATTTTTGAGAGGTCGCAGCCTCATATGACTCCTTCAATTCCAATTTTAAATTAAAATTGTGAAAATATTATATGTAGTTAATTTTCGAACTAAAAAAATACTAACCACAATCTGATGTAGGCGATCACCTCTAATCTCTCCAGTGGATGGATCACTGTAAATCCTCTGATAAAAATCGTACTCCATAATATCGGGATGCTCGACTGCCTACTAAAATACAAAATAAACTATTTATATTTAAAGTTGTATAAAATATTTAAAAAAATATTTACCAGATGCTCTCTATGTGTACTGAATGTACGGCTACCAGCTCGATGCATCACCTCCTCGGTTCTACCGACCTACTGAAGATCTCCTCTGAAATCCACCACCCAACCATTGAAAACATAATCCATCCCAAACGTGAGATTAAATGTACTTTGGTCACTGGGATCTACACAACTCATCAAATTCTATCACTACTGCTTTCTTAATGGTCATTCTTCTCAAATTGTACAAAAACAGACAGAAACGAACACACATAGACACATTTCATGTTTAGTGGATAACATCACGCATGATATCATTGATGGAATACCATAAACCCTACAAATAATTTATAATATCAAGTTATTAATAGATTCTCGCTCAAATTTACCCAAAAGAAGAAGGTAGGATGGTCCTTGTAGTCTAGCTTGGGTTGTCAAATCCACAGAGACCTAAGAAGTAACCTATAGACACGCACATTCTAAGGAATGTTTTTGGATATTAAGTGGCCAACTTTGGTTGATTTTAGATGGGTTTAAAGTAACTCTAAGAGACTTAAGTGAATTCAATTTAAAATAATAAGTTAATCCTAGGTTATTGCGTGGGGTGGATAGGACGTATTTCCTTTTCAATGATTTCAATTTCTTATATTTGAGATGGTTTCATTTAAGGAGATAAAACAACATCATAACTTTATGGTTTAATTCCAAAACCCTTTAATACTAATCACCAATACACTTGAAGGATCAATGTTTTGATCACTTCAAGGTAAAGGTTCATATTAGCACTTGAAGTGTGTGGCCTTAAATTCAACAAGGATGATGGAGTTTAAAAATCATCAAATAAAAATCTCAATTAAAGAAGTGATTATACATTAATGGGGTGATAAATAACATCCAATCCAGCCCCTTTCTACTCCCTTGGATCAACCCATAAGTGGGTTATCCCTCCATTGATTCTATGGTTTCAATGGAAGCATAAAGTAGACTCATGAGGGAGGACATAGAGAACTAAAGAAAACAAAAAAAATAAAATGATCACTCCACCGTTGTGTGAATAATTTCACAAGATTTGGTGTGAATAAATTAACACCTTGAGGTAACGGTATAAAATTTAGATGTATAACAACACAATAAGAGTAGAAGAAGAACTTTTATTAAGAAACTAAAGTGAATTGAACAACTTACAAGTGAAAGAAAAATTTGAGACAACAAAATCACAGCATAACATTACAATTGAACCAAGCACAAAAGATTCCCAAAATCCTCTAACACCACTACCTTAAATAGGAATTTTTGAGCCCTTGGGTCGAGCCTCCAATTTTCCAAGTCTTCTCAATTAATTGTGGTAGGCCATAGGTGGGTGGAAAGTAAGGGAGAGTTGATTTTTCCACCCTTGACCCGAGGTGGCAGCCAGCTTTCCTTCACCGAATAGAAGCGCTTGTAAGACCTTCTAGATGGTCGAAGAATTGTGGTACATAGAAGAATAAAATGGATCCTAGGATTTATTCTAACCGTCTGTATGGTTTGGGCCCATTTGTAGTTTTGTATTCAGAGATATGGTGCAATTAGTGGGATGTTTTTATGGGCCGCAGAATCTGGCCCATAATTTTATCTCTAAATTGGGACACCTTAATGACCACCATAGAATCCGAATTAGCATTATATCCTGAAGCATTATTTGTTCCTAAACATTTCTTCTATCATCCCACAAAATTTGGGATTCATTGGGCCTGTATGTTGGGCCCCACAGTCTCATAAGTGGGATGGTGTCCAATCTTCCTTCTCTAGAATTGCTTCCATTCATCTCCAAATATCTCCATCATCATTTATGAATCATGCATTGATCCCTGAATGAAAAATGTTCACATTTAAGTTCATATATAGTTCTCGAAATATCAAATTAAAATATTGATAATTACATTCCTCATAATCAGATGACTCATTGGGCCTAAATTGGTGTATATTAGGCATGAAGTGCACAAATGATGAGAATGGATGCTCATAATGAAAATGCACTAACTCATGCCCATAAGATCAAAAATGAACATTTAATACCATTAAAATGTAATTAAAATATATGTTTTTATTGGATAATCACACCCCCCCCCCCCAATTTGATATTTTTTAGTCCCGAGAAAATAATTCAATGATTTTATTTGAATTCCTTTCTTAAAACACATTATAACAAATAGTGCTCACAATGTAAACTGCACACAGATATATTTTTATAACCTATCAAGATAATTTAAAACAAGATGAATTTAAAAGAAGATCCCAATCTCAATCCCATTCCTTTGATCAAATCCATCATCACACTTCATCCAACTCAATTAGGTGTAATGATGTGTTGTGAATCACAATAGATATGGGGGTTCATTTTCATTCAAGGGGGAAATCATGGAAGCGCTAGGTGGAATCACATTTAATCCTAATATGAGTATTCTTCATTCCTTTTTTTTGGATTTTTTTTTTGCAATATTTCTATATTAATTGAGATTGTAGTTAATCAAATTGACCCATGTAGCAAGACTTTGCCGATGACTCCCAGACTCAACGGCCTTAGGGCACCAAGTAGAGCCCACATACTCGGGCATCGTCTTGAGTTAACTTAATCAAAAACAAAGTCATATTACCATAAATAGAGATAGATTGAAAAACTCAGGGCTAGAAAACTCTGGAGTCATGATCCCCAAGTGTCGAAAGCCTCGCATTTTATCAATCCATTGCTCTATACGCAAAAAACAATACTTTTTATTTTTTAATTTTTTTATTTTTTTTATTTATTTATTTCTTTTTTTTTTGAGTACTCATATTATTCATAAAAATCAAACCAGCCTATTCTATTTATTATGGGACCCAAAAAATTCAAATTAGTACCCCCACAGTCTAGAGGGCGTGCATTGTGGCATTTTGATTTAATGGATGAAAATAAAAATGATGAAAATTTTCATTGGACAACCAAACTTCCAAAATCAATGCTTTTAAACTTAATCATGAATTAAATTAAGATTAAAGGAAATAAAAGTTATTTTCTATGTAGTTTTAATGTGAGAAAAGATGTTATTATATGAATGATAAAGGAATTTTACTTCTTTTTTTATCATTTTTTTTAAACAAACATTTTATTTTCACACCCCCAACTTAGAATGAAACTGTCCCTAGTTTTGTAAAAATAAAATTTAGAATAGGGTAGAGGAATAAAAGGGGAGTTCAATAAGTAAATTCAAATATGAGGATCATGGAATAAAGTCACCTGGTGGTTTAAGTTTGAAGTTCTTGTCGCTCAAATTTAGTCCTTTGATATCCATGTCGCTTGCAAAGTTCCCTAGTGGAAAAAGGAAAACAAACAAACAAAACAAAACAATATATATATAAGTAAAATATAAGTATATATATAAAAATTATATAATAAGTAAGCACATTAAGCCGTAGGTCAGTGATAAGTGCGTGCCCATGTCTCCCTTCGGTCTCGGGTTCGAGTCCCCACGGCTTCGCCGGTTGTGACGGGGTTTTCCCCACAGACTATGGCATGTCCCCTTTTTTCATTATTATGTTATTTTTATTATTTTTATTATTTTTATCTTAACTTATAAAATAATAAAAATAAAACAACATAAACTGATGATACATTGTCTTATTTTTAAATTTATGGGTAAGGTATTACTCAAGGATCACACCACGTGACACGGATGAATATGGTGCTCCCCTTTCATACCTATCCATACTCATAATATAAGAACAGGTCAAAAGTCTATTTTTTATTTTTAAATATAAAAATGATTAATTAATCTTATTTGAAAAATAAATATGATTCAGAAAGATTAGAAACATAAAAACCACGGGTTTCCTCCAACGCAGCTCTTTGTTTAACATCGTTAGCCTGACATAGATCCTAAATTTATCAATTTTTTCTTGGTTCATAGATTGGCTCAATTAACTCAACATATATTTCCTGTTTATTGAATGATTCAATGAATTTTTTTAACCTTTGACCATTGACCTTGAAAATGTGACCACTAGTGGGATCTTGAATCTCTATTGCCCCATGGGGGTATACATGATGCACTATGAAAGGATCTGACCATCTAGACCATAACTTTCCCGGGTGTAAATGAAGTTTTTAACTATACAAGAGCACAATTTTTCCCGGTTCAAAATGTTTGACCTTGATATTTTTAGATTGGTAGGCTTGAACTCTAGCTTTATTGATCCTTGAATTTTCATACGCCTCCATCCTTAGTTCCTCCAGTTCACTGAGATCTAATTTCCTTTTTGTTCCAGCCAATGAGAGATCATAATCCATTTTCTTAATTGTCCAAAAGGCCTTATGTTCAATCTCCACTGGCAAATGGTATGCTTTACCATAAACCAACCTATATGGGGACATTCCTAAAATGGTTTTATATGTGGTTCTATAGGCCCAAAGATCATCTAAGAGTTTCTCATACCAATCTTTCCTAGAGGGGTTGACAGTTTTTTCAAGAATTTTCTTAATCTCCCTATTCGCTAACTCAGCTTGACCATTGGTTTGAGGATGGTATGAAGTGGACACTTTATGAGAAATAACATACTTAGACATGAGTGAAGAGAATGGGCGGTTGCAGAAATGGGTTCCTTGATCACTGATTATAGCCCTAGGAATTACAAATCTTGAAAATATGTTCTCTTTCAGAAATCGAATCACAACTTGATGATCATTGGACTTAGTGGGAATGGCCTCAACCCATTTTGAGACATAATCAACAGCTAAGAGTATGTAGAGGTATCCCTAAGAGTTTGGGAAGGGACCCATGAAATCCATTCCCCAACAGTTGAAGATTTCAACCACTAAGATGGGAGTGAGTGGCATTTGATTCCTTTTTGTGATGGACCCTACTTGTTGACACCTAGGACAGCTTTGAAAAAATGTGTAGGAGTCCCTTGAGAGGGTGGACCAGAAGAGACCACATTGAAGAATCTTAGCAGATGTTTTCTTAGAGGAAAAGTGACCTCCACATGCCTCACTATGACAGAATTTAAGGATGGAATCTTGTTCAGATTCTGGAACACACCTCCTAATGACTTGGTCAGGGCAGAACTTATAGAGGTATGGATCATAAAACACATAGTGTCTAATATCAGAAAGGAATTTCCTTCGAGATTGAGTCCCTAAGAATTTTTTAATGACTCATGTAACTAAGAAATTGGCTATGTCGGCATACCAAGGGTAGTCACTCACAGAGTATAGGTGTTCATTAGGAAATGAATCAGACACAGAAAGGTGATTTGAGTTGTCTTTGAATTCCATCCTAGAGACGTGATCAGCTACAACATTTTCAACTCCCTTTTTATCCATGATTTTGAGGTCAAATTCTTGTAAGATAAGGACCCACCTAATTGGTATAGCCTTAGAATCTTGTTTTTTGAAGAGGTATTTTAGTGCAGAATGGTCAGTGAACACAGTGATGGGGGATCCTAAGAGGTAGGACCTAAACTTCTCTAAGGAAAACACAATATCAATTAACTCCTTTTCACTAGTGGTGTAGTTGACTTGGGCATCATTTAAGATTTTTCTTGCATAAGCAATAACATAAGGATTTTTATCACAACGTTTTCCTAACACAGCTCCTACAAAAAAGTCACTGGCATCACACATAAGTTCAAAAGGAAGGTTCCAATTTGGAGATTTCATAATGGGAGGAGAGGTGACAGAGTATTTGAGGGTTGATAATGAACCCTCACAGCTTTCTATCCAAACAAATGGAGCACCCTTTACTAGGAGAGCACAAAGGGGATGGTATATTGAACTAAAGTCTTTGATGAATCTTCTATAGAAACCAGCATGTCCTAAGAAAGACCTCACTTCCCTGATAGTTTTGGGTGATGGAAGGTGACAAATGATGTCAATCTTGGCTTTATCAACTTCAATCCCCCTACCTGAGACCAGATGGCCTAAAACTAGTCCCTCTTTAACCATGAAATGGCATTTTTCCCAGTTTAGGACTAGATTCTTTTCTTCACATCTTGACAATACTCTCTCCACATTCTGCAGACATCCCTCAAATGTATCCCCAAACATATAGAAGTCATCCATGAAGACCTCTAGAAAATACCCTACCATGTCTGAGAATATTCCCATCATGCACTGCTGGAAGGTTCTAGGGGCATTGCATAACCCGAAGGGCATGCGTTTGAAAGTAAAGGTTTTGAATGGACATGTGAATGTAGTCTTCCCTTGATCCTCTAGGGAGACCTCAATTTGATTGTACCTCGAGTACCCATCAAAGAAACAATAGAAGGCATGACCTTCCACTCTCTCAAGGACTTGGTCAATGAATGGTAAGGGGAAATAGTTCTTCTTGGTGAATGAGTTTAGCTTCCTATAGTCAATGCAGACCCTCCATCCACTACTCACCCTTGTTGGAAGAATCTCTCCATCCTCATTGGTTATCACTGTGATTCCGGTCTTTTTTGGAACCACTTGGATTGGGATGACCCACTCACTCTCAGCTATGGGATATATGATACCATCTTTTAACAATTTCATAAGTTCCTTCCTTACTACCTCCATGAGATTAGGATTGAGTCGCTGTTGTGGTTGACAACATGGCTTTGAATCAGATTCCAGAACAATCCTATGAGTCCAAACAAGTGGGCTAATCCTAGGAATATCATATAGGGTCCAACCAATGGCTTTCTTATGTTTCCTAAGGACATATAGAAGAATACTCTCATGATTGGCTTCAATAGAAGAAGAAATGACAATAGGATGTGTTTGATTGTCCCCTAGGAAGGCATACTTTAGTGCAGCAGGAAGTTCCTTCAATTCAAGATCAGGTTGGTTCAGAATTTTAGCAGAAGATTAGGACATTGGATCAAGATCAATTTTATTTCCTAATGTTTTAGACAGGATTGATTCCACACATGTAGAAGTTTCATCTACTAGATTGGCTTGATCAAATTTAGGGAAGGAAGTTTGATCGGTCTCCATGAATGTGGTTTGCTGAAAGGTTTCACTAATTATTGGACCTAATACTTCATCATAAGTTCAATTTGAAAATGATTCAATCCAAGGAAATAAACTTCATTCATATGAATAAAGGAAATCAATCTCATCCTGACTTAAACATCCATCAAATATTCCTTGATGTTCTATGGATTCATTATAAATTCTTCCTATCATGTTTACTTCATGAATGTCCTTATCATCCCCTATTTGTGAGACTGCATTATAGATGTTCAAGTCTAGACTCATGTTCCCAAAGGTGATGGTCATGTTCCCATTTCGGACTCGGATAACAGAGTTGATTGTTGCAAGAAAAGGATGACCAAGGACGATTGGGGTTTGTTCCTTATTTCCTAAATTTGGATGGTTGTCAAGGACAATGAAGTCAGCAGGGTAGATGAAGTTTTCAACCTTTACCAGAACGTCCCTTAAAATCCCCTTTGGAACCCTAATGCTACGATCAGCAAGTTGAAGTGTGACAGATGTGGTTTGGAGTTCTTCTAGGCCTAACTGGCAGTACACAGTATAGGGGATGAGATTGACACTAGCATCTAGATCACACAAGGCCTTGAAAACTTTGCTTTCTCCTGGTTCAACATTGATGTAAGGGCAACCTGGGTCTTTCAACTTAGGAGGAATGGTCCCTTGAATGGTGGTACTCACATTAGCAGCCAAAAGGACTTGGTTTTTATGTGAAAATTTTCTTTTAAAAGTGCACAAGTCCTTAAGGTACTTTGAGTAGACAGGTATGGTTTGGATTGCATCGAGAAGGGGTATGTTCAACTTGACTTGTGAAAAGATTTCCCTCAATGTTTCACTCAGTTCAGGCTTGGGCTTCCCCCTCATGCATTGAGGAAATGGTGCAGGTTGTGGGGTTGTTTGTTGAAGTGTTGTTTCCTTGACAATGTTATCAGTTTCCTCCATTTGATCTTGTGGTTCATTTTAATATTCATCCAAGTTTGAATCTTTAGGTGGGTTCTGAATTAGTTGTTCAGGTTTCTCAATTGATTTCTCACTTCTTAAAATAGTCACAGCCTTTAGTTGTTCATGAGTTTTTTGAGTGCAACTTGACTCTCCCCTTGAAGTTGAGGATGGAACCTCCTGAGTAGGCATGGGTGCCTTTCAAGTTTTTATGCTTTGAAGTTATTTTTTAAGGGAAGAGACTTCTGAGTTCATCCTTTCCATTTGTTTGCATAGTTATTCTAGTAGTCTTTGTGGAACAGTTTGGGTGGGTGCTTGAGTAGGTTGGTTTATCCTAGGGGGATATTTTGGAGGTGGGATGGTTTGTTGAAAATGGAACGGTGGCTATTGGTATTGGATAGGTTGGGTTTGGAACTGGTTATGGGTTTGGTATTTCTAATGGGGGTAAGGATTTTGTCCCTGTGTTTGGCTAGGTTGTTGGTTATCTTTCCAGCGGAAGCCTGGGTGGTCATTATACCTTGGGTTGAAGTTGTTTTGGTATTGAGGCTTTTGAAAGTTCAAAGCATTTACTTCCACTACAGGTCCTCCTAAAAGAATATCCTTTATGGATGGAATAGTTGGGCAGTTTTCTGTATTATGGTCATGTTTGTCACAAATTGTGCAAACAAGGTCTACAGTTTGGATTTTATGGACTTTCCTAAGGTCTATCTCTTCAACCTTCCTAGAGAGTGCTGCGAGTTTAGCCCTAAGGATTTCCTCTTCTCTAATTGTATGAATTCCAATAGTTCTTTGTGGATTTTCAGAATAAGGTGAAGTTCCCCATGTTTGGTTTTGTTCAGAAAGGATTTCTAGATACTCTTAAGCATCATTTGGGGCTTTGTTTTTAAAGGTTCCATTACACATCATGTCAATGAATTGTTTGTTCCCTGGACCCAACCCTTCATAGAAAATTCTCACTTGTTCAGGAATACAAAAACCATGGTGTGGAACCATGTTTAGAGTGTCATTGAACCACTCCCATGTTTCATAGAATGACTCTCCCTCTTTTTCAAAAAAAGTTTTGGATGCTCTTTTTAAGTGCAATTGTTTTGTGGTGGGGAAAGTATTTTTTGTAGAATTATCTTTGTAGTTGGTCCCAAGAGTTGATGGATGATGGTCTCAAATTTTTTAGCCAATTTTTAGCTCTATCCTTTAAATAAAAAGGAAATATCATCATCTTAGCTGATTCTAGTTTATGTGGGGGACACATGGTTTCTACAATGTCATTGAACTCCTTAATGTGTAGGTATAGCATCTCGGACTCCATTCCATGGAATGTTGGAAGGTGGTTTAGGAAATGGGGTTTAAAGATTTAGTGGGCATCTCCTAGGGAATTGTGTCTAATGCATGAGGAAGCATTGGTCCAGGAAGGTGTGAGGTAGTCATTCATGGTTTGATCCATCGCATTCCCCAAGTTTGGGGCTGCCTCATTTGGGTTTCCATGTTGGTTCCCACCCGGGTTTATGAGTTGGTTTCTTTGAAGACCTTCCATTGAAATTGGCTCAATTTTGGACTCTAGAGTATTAGGAAGATTAGTATCTAATGGAATGAGTTCCATTGGTGTACTTGACTCCCCAACCCCAGGACTATCCACCCTAACTAGACGGTTTTATTGATCGCGGGTGTAGGCAGACATGAGCCAAAAGAAAAAAAAATGAGAAAGGGACAAGATAAGAGAATTTGGATGAGAAAAGAAGAAATGGGGGAGAATAGAATGGGTGTTTAGATGAATTACTTGGGTCCCCAGAAATGGTGCCAAAATTTGATTCTCGCTCAAATTTACCCAAAAGAAGAAGGTAGGATGGTCCTTGTAGTCTAGCTTGGGTTGTCGAATCCACAGAGACCTAAGAAGTAACCTATAGAGACGCACATTCTAAGGACTGTTTTTTGCTATTAAGTGGACAACTTTGGTTGATTATAGATGGTTTTAAAGGAACTCTAAGAGACTTAAGTGAATTCAATTTAAAATAATGAGTTGATCCTAGGTTATTGATCGGGGTGGATTGGACGTATTTCCTTTTCAATGATTTCAATTTATTATATTTGAGATGGGTTCATTTAAGGAGATAAAACAACATCATAACTTACAGGTTTAATGCCTACACCCTTTAATACTAATCAATTATACACTTGAAGGATCAATGTTTTGATCACTTCAAGGTAAAGGTTCGTATTATCACTTGAAGTGTGTGGCCTTAAATTCAACAAGGATGATGGAGTTTAAAAATCATCAAATAAAAATCTCAATTAAAGAAGTGATTATACATTAATGGGGTGATAAATAACATCCAATACAGCCCCTTTATACTCCCTTGGATCAACCCATAAGTGTTTTAGCCCTCCATTGATTCTATGGTTTCAATGGAAGCGGAAAGTAGACTCATGAGGGAGGACATGGAGAAGTAAAGAAAACAACAAAAATAAAATGATCACTCCACCATTGTGTGAATAATTTCACAAGATTTGGTGTGAATAAATTCACACCTTGAGGAAACGGTATCAAAGTGAGATTTATAACAACAGAATAAGAGGAGAAGAAGAACTTTTATTGAGAAACTAAAGTGACTTGAACAACTTACAAGTGAAAGACAAATTTGAGACAACAAAATCGCAGCATAACATTACAATTGAACCAAGCACCAAATATTCCCAAAATCCTCCAACACCACTTCCTTAAATAGTAATTTTGGAGCCCTTGGGTCTAACCTCCAATAGTACAAGTTTTCTCAATTAATTGTGGTATTCCATAGGTGGGTGGAGAGTAAGGGAGAGTTGATTTTTCCACCCTTGGCCCGAGGTGCCAGCCAGCTTTCCTTCACCGAATAGAAGTGCTTGTAAGACCTTCTAGATGGCCGAATCAAAGTGGTCCATAGAAGAAGGAAATGGATCCTTTGATGTCTTATAACAGCATGTAAAATTGGGGCCCATGTGAAGTTGTGTATTCCGAGATATAATCAAATTAGTGGGCTGTTTTTATGGGCCGCAGAATTTGGCCCATAATTTTATCTCTAACTTGGGCCGCCTTAATGACTTCCATAGAGGAAGAATTAGCATTATCTCCTGAAGAGTGATTTGTTCCTAAACATTTCTTCTATCATTAAAAAAAAATTGGATTCATTGGGATTGTATGTTTGGCCCCACAGTCTCATAAGTGGGATGGTGTCCAATCTACCTTCTCTAGAATTGCTTCCATTCACTCCAAATATCTCCATCATCGTTTATGAATCATCCATTGATCCCTGAATGAAAAATGTTCAAATATAAGTATAGATATAGTTCCCAAAATATCAAATTAAAATATTTATAATTACATTCCTTAGAATCAGATGACTCATTGGGCCTAAATTGGTGTATATTAGGCATGAAGTGCACAAATGATGAGAATGGATGTTCATAATGAAAATCCACTAACTCAGGCCCATAAGATCAAAAATGAACATTTAATACCATTAAAATGTAATTAGAATATATTTTTTTATTGTATAATCATTAATAAAATAAATTTTAAAATAAATATTATTTATTTACGTACCATCCAATGATTGAACATGTCGAGCCGCACATCAATGGGAATTTATTCCCATGTGATCCATGGCTGAGAAAAATAATTGTGCAAGATAGGGCTCCCATGTCCAATAGATACATTCATAAAACTGTGAAAAAGGAATAAATAATCAATCAATTAGTATATCTATAAATAAATTAATGAAATCTAACTAAAATATAGATGTTAGCATACCTCTGTGTGCGTGGATCGAAGCCTAGATGTGGACGTCGCTTGGGGATAGGGTCAAGAATCATCAGCCACGAAAGACCACACCCCCTCCATGTACCCCCTGAACCTCCAGTAGACTGAGGTTCATATGATCCAAAATCCCCCTCATCCAAAGGTATCTCATCCTCCTGCAACTCGCAAAATAGATCAGGATCCATCTAAAACACAAAATTATTATTGTTAGCAGATAATTGAAAATAACTATTATATATAGATATATATTAGTTATGATTATAACCAGTATTTAACTGTGTCAAGTTCCATCTTCATCCTCATCTCTATAACTATTAATGTCAAGGTTTTCATCTTCCTCCTCAGCATCATCAATTTCCATATGAGTTTTAATGTCATCATCTCTTGTCATTTCAAATTCATTTGTAACATCATTAACATCTTCATCATCATCGATCCTTAATTGTGGGGTGTCATCATCGATATTCATGTATCATTGTGAAAAAGATAGATTTTTAGTAGTCTCGTGAAAAATTTCAATTCCTTCCACTTCAGCAGAACCATATTCATTGTGAGAAAATAGATTTTCCTGAGATTTCATTTTAATTATGCTCCTCCAATCACTCAAGTCTCTTAAAGAAGAATAGTGCTTTGTGTAATAAATTTTATGTGCATGTTGAGTGAGTAAAAATGGTTCATTTACTGCAAGAAGACTTTTATATTTAATATAAATGATTCTATGAGTCGGATTAACATGTAATCCTCTCTCAGTATCCAACCACCGACATTTAAACATCGTTATGTAATTATGTCCTAGATAACACAGCTCAATAATTTCATCCCAAATTTCATAAAAGTTAACTTCATTTTCTCTGTGATGCGATCCTCTCAAGAAAACTCTATTGTTTATTGTTTTTTTTATTCTCCATATGCACATGTATGAAATAGAAAACCATTCACCACATATGAATTATAAGATTTAACCATTTTGGATGGTGGGTTACTCAATATACACAGTCACTTATCAATTTTATCAGCATGTTGAGACACTTGAAAATTTGTAAAACAATTATAAATATAATAAATAATAAATGTAATTGATATTAAAACATCAATAATTTATGTTACCAGTTTTTGAAACCATTGAGAAAAAAATTTGTCTGCGTTCTTCTAGAGCAGCTGCTGTAATTTGGGGAAGTTATTTCTTGATATGATTATCATATAACCTAAAAATAAAATAAGTTTACATACTATAACATAAATTATAGAGTAAGTGATAGAATCACTCATAGTAAAAATGATTTCATATCTTCATAGTATAGAAGAACATATATATGATCTCTATGATGTTCATCATCTGAAAGCCATCGTTTGTGAACTCCATCGAATCCAATATTTGGCTGATGAAAAATTGATATTTGATTGTCCATCTCATCTTTAACATTCCCCTCATTTCTTCCCATGTGATTGTGTTTTGAGGGATATTCAGATTCAAAATAATGAGAGTAGAAAAAAGGCAATTTCTTCTTGTAAATAAGCTTCAGTAATTGAGCCTTCAACAGATTCTTTGTTACCTACTTTTTTCTTCAATTTCTGCATACATCTCCCAAATACGTACATCCATCGAAACTATATTCGACCTCCGAATTTAGCTTCATGTGGAAAATTTAATATCAGATGTTCCATTGAGTCAAAGAAAGCCAGTGGAAATATTTTTTCTAGTTTATATATTATTACAGTAAAAAATTCTTCCAGTTTTCTTAGTGCATCATATTCTGTTGTCGCTACACAAATGTCTCGAAAAAAATATGATATGTTTTTTATCGAATCCCAAATAATATAATTCAACAAACCTCTGAATCTAATCTGCATAAATATTTCCATTATAACATGACAATCATGAATTTTCAATCTGGTAATATAACCATTCTTAACGCATCTTTCCAAATTGAAAGCATAGCCATCTGGAAGTCTCAAAT
This sequence comes from Viscum album, assembly GCA_963277665.1. Lineage (NCBI taxonomy): Eukaryota > Viridiplantae > Streptophyta > Magnoliopsida > Santalales > Viscaceae > Viscum > Viscum album. Next base: position 278,060,249 of record OY728119.1, on the reverse strand, counting down.
ATGAAATCCACTAACAAAATAATAAGTTACTCGCTTTGGACAGTGTATAAGCTAATTTTGGTTTCATTAACATCTGTTATCTGACATTTTCAAATAGTTCAAGTTCTGGGCGTCTAAAAATTTGGGAAAGATCTAATCATGCCTTTAAAGTGTCTTTGGTCTTACCTGGTGTATCCAAAAATGTATGAAATAATTTATCAAAACAATTCTTCTCAAAATTCATGACATTTAATATGTGGTGGACCAAAAAATCAGACCAATATGGAAGATCCCAAAAACATTCTTCATTTTATCCAATTATATTCTTTCCCAAAGCCATGAATTTTTTGTTGGTTTATTTTTGACCCAAATGTGATTGGAGGAAATGAAAATACAACTGATTTTAACTCTGTATCAGAGATAATTTTTGGAGGTTCATCCCTTTCAATTATACCTTTTCTGAAATGAGATTTGTTCCTCCGAAAAGGGTGATCAGATGGAAAAAATCTACGATGACAGTCAAAATATCAAGGTTTTTTTCCATTGACAAGCATAAAGGCTTTGTTGTGTTTCATACAGTAAGGACATGATTTCGGACCATGTGTACTCCAACTAGATAACTTGCCATATGTTAGAAATGAAGGACCTCGGGATACCCTGAGAGGGGAGGGGTGAATCAGGGTGTCAACTATTTCTTTTAAAGTCATGGATCGTGTTCACACATTGGTAGGAACTTGTTAAACCTATATGATGGATATGAATAGAAAGCAAGCATTCACATGCAGAGATACAAGACATCGCTTTTTACTTGGTTCACCAGTAAGGGCTACGTCCAAGGAGCATACGCCGACAGGTTTTCGGTCGTACCAAATTCCACTAATCTTCACTAGATGTGGATTACAAAGGTTTGGGAATAGTCACTCTGTTCCAGGATCACTACCTTTAAAAAAGTTTAAGGATAGATCACTGCATCCCTCAGGTCACTCCTGTTGACTCCCCCTGGATCACTGCCTTTAGTGAAGTCCCAATCAGTTTATAGACGTGAAGGTCTCTTCATCATTGCAAGAGAATGCATCCTCTGTTGTGTGTAGATGCTCTGTTGAAGTCAAACTTTCACTCATAGACTAATATCACTTTGCACCGAAGATATCGGGCAATCTTCCAGCTTTCGTGCAGCTCCAAAAAGACTAGCGTACTCTAACCTATCCTGGTGCTCTTATCCAAGACCGGCGTGCAAGTCTCAAAAAGGTGCGCAAGTCACTTGCGCAGTACAAAATCGGCACGTAGGTGACACCAACCCACTTGCATGACACTACTTCTTTCAACTCTAAACTTGCATGACGCTGCACCTTTAACTCCCAAACCTCCTTGGTCACGTAGGCCACAACCGGCGCGCAGCCTGTACTTGTGTGACCCAACTACCACTTGTGTGACTAAACCACTTGCGTGATAAGAGATCGAAAAATCTCAATGTCTTGAACATCATTAAAAATGAGGGGGGTCCTCTATTTATAGGCAAACTGGACCCCTTGCACGGTGGCGTGCAAGTATCCTCTCGGCGCGTAGGTTTCGGCGCACAGGTCATCTCCCCTAGCCTCTGTCGCGAAACTCACTTGCGCGACTCAACCAATACTTGTGCGACCCTTATCCCTTTGTCGTTTTTCCATGTTCTGATCTTGAAAAACTCTTGGCATGCAAGTTCCCTCTCATACAAGTACACAACATGCAAGTCTCTTCGCCAAAAACATTTTTCTCCATTTGTCGATTTTTAGGCCCAAAAATTTGGCAAACACTAGGAAACGGCGCCACCTTCAATATTGTTTTCTACTTGAACTGTATAATCACTTTGCTGAAACTCATTCTGAACTTCCACTGATGATTGTCAACAAACACAAACCATACTTCAATTCATGCATAGAAAACCATGGTTCCAACAGAAAAGTCACTAATCATCCACATCAATGAAACTTTTAATTTGAAATTTTGTTTCATAGAAACATCATATGTACTATAACCATCACTCCACAATGCATTTAACTCCTCAATGAATGGTTTCAAACAAACATCAATATTTTTTTGGATGTCCTGGGATTAATAAGGTCAAAAAGATATAAGGATCTTTCATCAAAATCCATGAAGGTAAATTGTACGAAGTTATAAATATAGTCCAACATGAATACTGACTACCATAAGAACCAAATGGACATAAACAGTCAGTAGAAAGACCCAATCGCACGTTTCAGGATTCTAAAGCAAAAGATGAATGCAGACGGTCAAAATGTTTCCATGAATCACCATCATATAGATGATTCAATATTTTATCAGTTGAAATCTTGGTTTTATGCCATTACATCATTGACATTGTTTTTTGAGACATAAATAAATGCTGCACCCTAGTTTTAAGGGGGAAATATCTCAACTGTTTTACTAGAATCGATCCAGACTTCCCTTGTTGTGCTTCTTTATACATCGATTGTCCACATGTGGGACAACTATCCAACAAATCATTTTCACCAGAATATAAGATGAAATCATTTGGACATGCATGAATCTTCTGATAACTAAGGCCTAGATTACGAATCAGCCTCTTCCTCTAATAGTAATTTGTAGGCAACACATTTCCTTCAGGTAATAGTGTTTTAACCAAAGACAATATCTAATCAAAACAGTTGTTTGACATTGAATTATCTGATTTAATAGCCATAAATTTTGTAATTGCTTATAATTTTCTTATCTTGAAACCGGGATATAATGCATCCTCATCAGACCTCAAAAACTCATAAAATTCAGATGGTACCAACTCAAGAGTTAAATCAATACCATCTTGAGTTTTAGTTTGTTGAACAAATGGACCTGCGACATCAGGTAATAAATTTTGAAACCGTGAAGGATCTGGAATCAAGTTATTAGTATCTTCTCTGGAACTGCGTTCACCATGTTGATACCAAAAAACATAATCTGGTTGAAAACCAAACTGCAAGAGATGTCCCCCCACCTGGTCAAATGTGTCAAACGTTCTCAGAGCACATTTTTCACAAGGACACTTTATTGTTCCTTCTGAAACATATTCTAGTTTTGATGATGCAAATGATAAGAAAGCTTCAACACCCTCAATATATACAGGATTTAAACCAGAACCATTTATATTTCTATATTGATTTATCCAAGCGCGGTCATCTAATAATGATTGTAGTTGACTTCTTTGTTCCATATTTTACTACAAAATATAAAATCATTACTATTTTTGAATAATTTAAAATTATAAAAACACTATCTGAAAAAAAAAGATAAATAATTACAACTAGTTCTTAATAATTACCATTACTTATGAACAACACAATTTCCAGTGGATTTACAGCTACTCTTTTGTCTGATGGCTCATTTATTTGAAAATTTCTCACACAGAAATCACAATAAAGAATCTGCTCAGAGGTATGCATATTCATTCTTGTTCCAAATTATTATAAGTTATTACAACTTATTACAATTTATTTTTTTCTTAATTGTTGCTAATTGTTTCTAATTGTTGGTAATTGTTTCTAATTGTTGCTAATTGTTGCAAATTGTTGCTAATTGTTGCTAATAGTTGCTAATAGTTGCTAATTGTTGCTAATTGTTGTTAATTGTTGTTAACTGTTGTTATCCTAATTGTTCTTAATTGTTTCTAATTTTTCTTAATTGTTTATAATTTTTGCTAATTGTTCCTAATTGTTCCTAATTGTTGTTAATTATTCCTAATTGTTTATAATTGTTCCTAATTGTTCATAATTGTTCATAATTGTTTCTAATTGTTTTTAATTTTGCTAACTGTTCATAATTGTTTCTAATTGTTCTTAATTGTTTTTAATTGTTCCTAATTGTTCTTAATTGTTTCTAATTGTTCCTAATTGTTTCTAATTGTTCCTAATTGTTGCTAATTTTTTTTAATTGTTTCCAATTGTTCCTAATTGTTCTTAATTGTTCCTAATTATTTCTAATTGTTCTTAATTGTTCCTAATAGTTCCTAATTGTTTCTAATTGTTTCTAATTGTTCCTAATTGTTCCTAATTGTTCCTAATTGTTCCTAATTGTTTCTAGTTGTTTCTAATTATTACTAATTGTTCCTAATTGTTCCTAATTATTTCTAATTGTTGATAATTGTTGTTAATTGTTCCTAATTGTTCCTAATTGTTTCTAATTGTTCCTAATTGTTTTTAATTGTTCCTAATTGTTTCTAATTTTTTCAAATTGTTCTTAATTGTTCCTAATTGTTTCTAATTATTCCTAATTGTTTTTAATTATTCCGAATTGTTTCGAATTGATCCTAATTGTTCCTAATTGTTTCTAATTGTTCCTAATTGTTCTGAATTGTTCCTAATAGTTCCTAATTGTTCCTAATTATTCTTAATTATTCTTAATTGTTCCTATTTATTTCTAATTGTTCCTATTTCCTACTAGTTGTTCCTAATTGTTCTTATTTATTACTATTTCCTACTATTTATTCCTATTTATTCCTATTTATTACTAATTGTTCTTAATTGTTCCTAATTGTTCATTATTGTTCCCAATTGTTCTCAATTATTCCAAATTATTCCAAATTGTTCCTAATTGTTTCTAATTGTTCCTAATTGTTTCTATTTATTGCTAATTATTCCTATTTATTATTATTTCTTACTATTTATTACAAATTGTTCCTATTTATTATTATTTCTTACTATTTATTACAAATTGTTCATGTTTATTACTAATTGTTCCTATTTATTACTAATTGTTCCTATTTATTACTAATTGTTCCTAATTGTTACTATTTATTGTTATTTATTACTATTTATTACTATTTATTCTTATTTATTAATATTTATTCATATTTATTATTATTTATTCCTATTTATTACTATTTATTCCTATTTATTACTATTTATTCCTATTTATTCCTATTTATTCCTATTTATTACTATTTATTACTATTTATTACTAATTATTACTATTTATTACTATTTATTACTATTTATTACTATGTATTACTATTTATTACTAATTATGACTAATTATTACTAATTATTACTATTTATTACTATTTATTCCTATTTATTACTATTTATTACTATTTATTACTATTTATTACTATTTATTACTAATTATTACTAATTATTACTAATTATTACTAACTTTACTAATTATTAAAAATTATTCCTAATTATTAAGACTAATTATTCCTAATTATTCCTATTTATTCCTAATTATTCCTATTTATTCCTAATTATTCATAATTAATTCTAATTATTCCTATTTTTTACTATTTATTCCGATTTATAACTATTTATTCCTATTTATTGTTATTTATTCTTATTTATTCCTATTTATTCTTATTTATTACTAATTATTCATATTCATTACTATTTATTACTATTTATTCCTAATTATTTCTAATTATTCCTATTTATTCCTATTTATTCATATTTATTACAATTTATTACTAATTATTACTATTTGTTACTAATTATTACTATTTATTACTAATTATTACTAATTATTACTATTTATTCCTATTTATTTAAATTTATTACTATTTATTACTATTTATTCCTATTTATTCCTATTTCTTCACACTTATTCCTATTTATTACTAATTATTCGTATTTATTACTAATTATTCCTATTTATTTCTAATTATTCTTATTTATTACTAATTATATCTATTTATTACTAATTATTCCTATTTATTACTAATTATTCCTATTTATTACTAATTGTTCATATTTATTACTAATTATTCCTATTTATTACTAATTATTTATATTTATTGTTAATTATTCCTATTTATTACTAATTATTCCTATTTATTACTAATTATTCCTTTTTATTACTAATTATTCCTATTTATTACTAATTAGCATTAATTGATATTAATAAATACAATTTACAACTACTAATTACTAATTACAAGTAATTGTTTATATACAATGCTAATTTTCATTAATAATTATTATTAAATATTAGTTATTACTAATTATTAAGAATTAGTACTAATAATTTCAATTTATTATTACAAATAAATACTGATAACAAAATAATTTAAATCTAATTTAATTACAACTAATCAACAATAATTAAAATTATCATAAAAAATTAAATAAATAATAAATTAAATAAAATATAAAAACCTTTAAACTTGATCTCCTATTGATGTAAACGACTTCACAACTTTTCCATAAAAAACTAACACAGAGAAATTTTCACTCAAAAATAGAGTTTAGAGAGAGAGAGGATATAAGAATTAAGGTAATGAGAAAGAAAAACATGGGGTATATATAGGTTAGATTAGTTGTGATGGGACTATCTGCAACAGGATACCTGTCACATATACCTTTTCCTGCATTAATTGTTGTCGGTGGTTAAAAACGTATTTGCGACGGGCCCCGTCGTAAAAAGTGTAATACCGACACACTTTTTGAAATGGGACAATATCCCGTCGTAAAAACCCATTTACCGTCGTCAGTATTTGCGACAAGACTCATCGCAAAAAGTGTCATGCCGACAAACGTTTTGGCGACAGGACAACAACTCGTCGCAAAAACTCATTTACCACCGCCAGTATTTGCGATGGGGAGATTTTCCCGTGGCAAATAACCTTCCCGCGGTTTGGCGTGCAACCCGCGCCAAACTGCGCATTACCTTTTTTGACGGGACCCTAAATCACGTCACAAATAACCTTCGAGATGGACTTTTTGTGACGGGAATTAATCCCGTCACAAAAGCTAGTTTTTTCCATAGTGTAGAAGTTCACATTGAAATAAATGCCACAAAAAACTGAACCTATGGAAGTTTTCTTCCCCTTTTGACTGAGTGTACCAGAATTAGGAATTCACTGCACCCTACCCACTATAGAATGTTAACCTTGTGAGCACCTTAGAATAAATAGAAAATGAAATATAAATACAAGAAATTGTAAAAAATGAAACTAAAGTTTTGAAAGAAGTAAATTTACACATGATATTTAATATTATTTAGAATTTTTTCTTCTTGAATTGGAGAAACCACTACAACTACTTTGATTTATCATAATTATAAATATTGAAAAACAACTGATAATATAGTTCATAAAATCTCTCTATAGAATTATTAACACTATAAAATTTTTATGCATTGTACATGTGTCAGATTCACTATTCGCACACATCCATGTGTTTTGGTATCAGGTCCCCATTTCCTTATAGGAATCTATAGTCTATTTTCCAAGTCAAACTACCTCTGTAAATTCATGGAGAATCCTCCAAATGGAATTTCACTGGTAATTTCCTATAGCACTATCAACCTCAGCCGCTTACCCTGGTAAATACTTCTAGATTTTTTTCAGTGAATGCCTTTTAGAAGGTTTTCCAACATTATTGACGATTATTGATGTCATAGAAAGTACAAAATTCTAATAAAAAAACCATCATTGAAGAAAAGATCTACCACTAATAACACACCATGCTTAACCATCTACATATAATTGAATATCTAACATACATAAATCTGATGCTCGAACTTTTGATTTTCTAAACTTATGATTGACCAGAACAAGGATTCATGTCCAAAGAACAAGTGCTCAAAAATATGATTCACAACTCCCTTATTGTTTTTCATCTTTATATCAAACTCTTAAAGAATAAATACTAATATAATAATCCATGTCTTAGCTTTCTTCTTTAATAGGATATATATTAAATATGAATAGTCTATATAAATGGCCACCTTGCTTCCAATGAGGTATTTACTAAATTTCTCTATAGTGTACAAAGATACAAACATATCCTTTTTAGTCTTAGTATAATTCAATTATACTCTATTTAAAAACTTACTTGTGTAGTATATTCTATATTGCTTCTTATCTCTTATTTTCTCCTAAAATAGCTCCTATATAAAAATCATTAACATTAAACATGATTTTAAATGGTAGAATCCAATTAGATGTTGTGATGATAAGTGATGAAACTAGTTTTTTCTTAAATATATTGAAATATTTTAAATATTTCTTATAAAAATTGAACTTATCATCCTTTCCCAATAATGCGCACAATGGTCTGGCTATTTTCAAGATATCCTTTATAAATATTCAATAAAACCCATCATGTTCAAGGAAATTTATTACTTCTTTAACTAATTCCGGAAGATGTATTTATGATATTACCATTATTTTGGACTTATTCACCTCAATTATATTCCTAGATATTTTGTGTCTAAGAAAAATACCTTCTCTAAACATGAATCAGAATTACTACCAATTGAGTACCAAGTTGGTCTCTTTACATTTAGTTGGCACCTTTGATAATTTTTCCAATCAATCTTCAGAGATTATGTTAATGATTGAAAATTCATTAATAATTTTTTATCACTATGTCTAAGAGAATGGACATTATGTATTTCTAAAATGTGGCATGTTCTCTACATAGTCTGAATGGAATTATTCTATATTCAAATTTATTATACAAACATGTGAATTTTGTAACTTCTTGATCAACATGATCAATTAGCATTGGTTTTTTCCTAAATAACCATTAAAAAAGTAATAATGAGAGTCTTATACCGGAATTCCAAGAATTTTATACATGAATAGAAAGGGGAAATAATATTTCCTTATGAACTTGTTTGATTATTTATATTTTATACATACTATCCAACCAATTACAATCCTTGTTGAAATTTTCTCATCCTTATCATCTTTTATCATAATATAACCACCCTTATTGAGTACCCCACAAATAGGGTTTACACCAAGAGATTTTATAAACAGGTTAGATTATCTAACCATCAAGAAACTTGATTACTTCAACCTTGAACCAATCCTTAATATTTTCATTGAGCCTTATTCAATACTCAATATTTGGCTTAACCCCATCCCCCATTATAATTTTATGTATAAATATGGTTGGAAAAATATAATTGATGTCTAATATAGTATAATAAATACTTTTATTATTTCTTACCAACACTTAAAGAAACATATATTTTTGTTGAGACACCAAATGCGTTGATACAATAATATTCAAGGTCTCCCTTATAACCAAACACCTACATTTTAACTTAGAAAGAAACATGTTCAATTGTCAACTAGGTGTTTTTATAAAAATGGTTCAACAATAAGTCTAAGATTACCTATCAATTCACTAAAAATTTCAACTACATAATTATGACAACTATTTCCACTATTTATATCCAATTCTTCAAAATACATAAATGAGTATGGCTTGTTTTCATTGAACTCATCCAATTCATCCTATTCAAGTTTAATTTGAATTTGTGATTCATTTTCCCCTAGGCAAAGACCTCTAATGAAAATAAATCACTTGTTCTATATATATTATTTTTATCCTAAAATACATTCAAGATATCCTTGTCTTCTCCAACTTAAAAAGTGACTTTATTTTTAGGAACATTAATTAAGGAATCACCATTGACCAAAAATGGTCTTCCTAATATGTTTAACACATCTTTATCAAATTACATATCTAACACCTATAAATTAGTTGGTAATATAATATTTCCAACTCAAACCAATAAATATTCAATTATTCTTGATAAATATGTAATGGGTCAACTAGATAATTAAATTGATGTAGTTTTGATCTTGAGTTCCCCAATTATAAATTCCTTATACACTTCCATTTTAATCCTAAATCTACTAAGTAATTTAATGTTCCTTTTACTTCAAATTCACGGGGAATCTTAAAGACTCATGTATCCTTAAAATTTTTTGGTATCTTACTCTAAATGAAATTGATACACTATTTAGTGAGTGGTATTACACAAAACTCTTCAAGACTTCTTTTTTTGAGATGATATAATTAAAAAATTTGGAATAGGATGTCATTTTGTAAAGTTTCTCTATAAAAATAATGTCAATTATAATCTTCTAAAACATTTATATAATTTTCTTAAAATAATTATCTATATAATTATCCATTACTATATACCTTTCAAGAAATGGATTAGGTGGTTTACAATGTTTGATATCATTGTCAGAAATCTTGAGAACCTCTATCCCATAATTATTTTCTATTTTGTTCATCTTTTTATTAGGCAATTTTGCTTCTAGTTTCTCTCTTTTTCCTTTCACTATAAATTTTTCACTTTGGGAAGCCACCTTTTTTACTATGTTCAACATCTACTTCAATATATATGTTTTTCCATCTCTTACATTACCAGTCATTTCTTATTTAGTTTCAATATCCATGAATCCCTCTTTATGATTTTTTTAAGTGGTGCTAAGTAATTCCCTTTCTCCAATAGGGTTTTTTTTTGGAAGGGTTTCCAACATTCATTTTTATGTTATGAATTCTAGCCCAATTCCATTATATTAGTTGATAAATCCTTGATATATTTGAATATATTATTGTAAAAAAATCATTCATACTCAATTGATTCTCCTTGATATCCATTATTTTTTCAAGGATCTTATTTATTCTTGAGTCTATTTGATTAAATATTAAAGCTTGGATCCTATAATCACCCTAGGTGTTTCTTACTTGGAACCCAGATTATTGATTCAATTTAAAATCATTTTTTACTTAATTATTTAACTTGATCCTTCTAGGATATATTTGAGTTATTTTTCTATATAGTATTGTAGGTGTTAGAAAATGAATCATTTCCCTTGGGTTTTATAATTTCCCATGTAGCTTTCCTCCTCCACGTCATCATGTGATGATACTTGAGATAGAATATCAAAATTCATGTATTGAATATAACTATGTAAGAAATCCCAAAATAATAACATTTTTTCCTTTCCACTAATATATTAAAGACCAAAATTATTCTCTATTTTTAAGTCAACAATATATATATTGACACCATACTTCGTTTCACTTCATTAACAATGAATCTTCTTCCTCTAATTAAATTTTTTTGAAAATTGGTAACATTCATGTTTTATATATTTTTTATATAATTATATATATTTTAACTATATTGATCTCATTTTATAGTATCCACTAATTTCATCAACATTTAATTATTTCATTCATAAAATAATTACATCAAAATAGAATGTGGGTATTGATGATGAGTAAATTATTGATAGTATTCCTTAAACCTATCATAATCCCCAGGAAAATACTCTTAATACTTATATATTAATGTAGAGATATCTATAAAAGGTTCCATGGTACTATATGTGGTGTACAATCTCTTGATAAATGTATTATAGTTCTTTTATTATTATAATATCCAAGTTTTATTTATTCCCTTTAATCAAAGATAAATTTTTATAATGTGAGAGGAAAAACACCACCAATAAAAAAATTAAGGGGATTTAAATTGGTAGAGGTTTAGATCATATATCATCACAAAATCCATACAAAATGGGGGGTAGGATTCCTAATATACAAATTATTTTAAGAACCACCATTTAATCTTCTTTAGAAGCTAAAATATCATCCGCATTGTTCCTCTCATTATAAGTATGTTGGATAATCCAGCCCTAGTTAATCCGCCTAATGTATTCTCAAATAAGATAAAAAGTAAACCAATAAGAAGTGGAAATCTATAATATGTAATTAAAAACCAAATATGAATTATATTTCCTAATTAATAAAAATTATTTTGTTCTTGGAAATAATTTTCACTAAGAAAGGTTGGGGATTCCGCGCCAAGTGGGAAATTTTCACCATATTAAGTGTTGTAAGAAAAAATCGCCAATCCACATCTATAATAAATAATACCCCATATTTATATATTCCCATTTTTTAATCACTGTTTTGTTGATCTAATAAACAAACACTAAAGGTATCCACTACACACAATGCTTGAGACCCCCATTTCCATTGTAATTTTGACTATATGGAGTGTCAATGTGTAGAGTCGACAATGTTAGGGAAGGAAAACTCTCATTAATGATTCAAGACATGTCATTGGTCATTGACCATGTCTTCGTGTATATATGATAGAAGTTGATAGAAATTTTATGGTGCCCAATATCATTATGGTCCTCCCATATGATCTTGAAACCTATGATGAAATTCGGATCATAAATACGTCATTAACCTGTAGAGATTCAAATAATATATAACCATGATGATAGGAACTAATCAAAGGATTCTAGGTTGAAGTTTAGTTTTAGTAACACCATAATAAAATTATAGAATAAGTGATCCCAATACCCACTTAGAAATGTGTGTTCCTCTATCTCTGTTTTTTGGTAAGATAAATGAAGATAATTATAAGTAAAATGGATACCTATCTGTTGGATTGTGTTTTTCATGGGTAAATAATTTCCATAAGTGAACCACACTAAAAACATATATTTGGAGGTAGTGTAACTATGCAATAAATAATTTATCCAAACATCAATCCTTCATATAACTTTTCAAACGTTGTGCTAATATTTCATGTCAACGGAACCATAACTTTCTTGGGTGAATAAGTAACAATACAGGATCTCCACCTGATTCATTTTTTTGAAAAATTTTATATGGTCATCATTAAGGACAACATTGGTGTGTCTAGAGTGTTAATTTGTAAAATTTAAACTCATGTCATGTAGATACCCTAAGCTTAACGTACATTTACATTACATTACTTTTGTGGAATACTTAGTACATAACAAAAACACACACACAAGGAACGTAATAGTTTAGTGTCTTTGGAAACTCGGAATATAATCTTCTAATCATGGTGAAAGATCTTCAGCATCTCCCATAAAGATCTTCTTTTTTTATACCTAAAACCTTTCTTTATATCCTGGGGAAAAGAAAACATAAAAGTGTGAGCTCAAATGCTCGGTAAGGGTAAACAAAAGAAATATCAATCACATCATATTCATAAGAACATAATATTTTGGAAATATTAACCTACAAAAGAGATCATAATATCATCACATGGGATAAATCATAGTAGTGAAATTTAATCCCAATAATAATAACATAAAACATGAAACTTTGTGGCATACACACATAATCATTGAGAATCATTTCTTGTTAGTCAATACTCATTACCAAGACTATCTTAGTGGACAAAGTCCACTTCTAAACCGAGTTCACTCCTCGTTTCAGTCCTGTTTCACTGAACCGGTTTAACCTGCCGTTCCAGCTATGTCTATCACATGAGATATAAAATATTTACCCAATTCATTGGAGGGATATATAAGTCCCACCCATCTCATAATGATACCATTCTTATGTGTGCCACAAAATCATAAACCATACATCATAACATAACCCATGTAATAAAAATGGGAATCTTAAACATTGTGACATCATAAAACAATTCATATAAGATAAAGGAATTAATAAAAATAATTCCATCATAACATAATCAAATAAATGTAATAATTGGGATAGAAACAGAACCCTTTATTATCTTAGATGGAAAATAATTTTGATAAAACACTTGAACTCCATTCTTGAGGAAAATATCCTTTCTGCTCCAAAAACACTTTTCCTTTCTTAACATGTCGTACAATTCTAAACTAAAATAAGTTGATTAAAAATAAACTTCAAAACTTGTAAAGTAATATTCTTGGAAATAATGTTTTAAAAATCCATTCGTTCCATATAAGTCGAAAAAACATTCTTCGTACTTTTGTCGGAAAAGTCCAAAAGTACCTCGTACGAAAAACGACAAAAGATTCCTTTCATATCCTTTACTAAAAACTCACCGAAGGGTAAAATTGGATTTAAAAAATTGTAGGTGGATGGAAATAATATTACATATTGAGGAAACATGGATGTGGATGATAAAATACACCCCAGTAAATACTAAAGTATAAACAATCTCGGATAAAAATGAGATTGTGATATTTCCCTTACCTTATGTCCGATTTGCTTTGTAAGTGTCTGAACCTCCTTTATAATGATTTAAATAATGTCATTGACTTATTCCAGAATCATAATCATTTTTATGATATCATATATGGTTCACTTATGACTTTATATTACCTGTTCTTTTGTAAATTCCATGTTAAAGAGAGTTTTGGGTAAAATCGTTTCATTTTTCGTCCGTGTTTTGACTTGTAATTATTTATATGATTACTTAGATCATTATTACTTAATTCCAGAATATAAAACATGATTTATATATAATATATATTCAGAATATATATATATATATATATATAATAGATCAGTAAATGGAAATAAATACACCGTTCATGGAGACGGTAGACCGTACGTACGCATGAACGCTGTTTTCTTTTCCTTATTGACTTGAATGGAATTAAGTAGATGACATAAATATATATACACATAAATCCAGTATCATTATTATGTCATATATTTCATGATTACTTATTATATATAATTTATAATCATTCATGAATGGTTAACGTGGAGAATGTATCTCATCGCGTCGTGGAGACGGTAGTCCGTACGTACGCACGAGCGATGATATCGTTCTCATGATCGTGGAATTGTATTGGAATGTATGTATATTATATCAGAATCAATATCACTTTACAATAATAATATATAGTTATTATGTACACCATTAGACCCATCCAAGTAAGGTGGTGGTGGAAAATAGATTACACCACGGCGTGGAGACGGTATTTTGTACGTACGCATGCGCGGCGATTTCGTTTTCCGTAGGATGGATAGATGGTGAAATAGGGTTGTTTCATACTTATAATAACATATAATTATATGAGTGATACTTATGTTATTACTTCATAATGAAACAACCTAATAAGAATAAGTGGAAGAAGAAATAATGTTGAAAGAATCGGTAACAGACATTACCTCTTCTTTGAAGCGCCTCCATGAGATCTCCTTTTAGGGCACTAAAATTGGTCTTTGAGGAATACCAGAACCTCTAGGATGTTTATATGGAAGTGGATAATGGAATTTTTCAGGGGTTGGCCGATCTTGAAGGCTCAAAGTGGTGTGAGGAATAGAGGGAGGAGGTGCCCTTTTATAAGGGAGGAGAGGGGCTCCTTTGGAAAAACTAAAACTATTATTTTATTATAAAGACAAATTCGGTTTTAAATAGCTCCAAATTGATTTATTTATAAGATAAGGTAGGTATGGGTCGCAATCCTCTCATCCAATAGAATTTAGACAAGTTTAGGTTCCTATTTTAACCTTATCATTTAGATTTAACATTAAATAAAATAATTTTACTTTTACCGTGTCTTCTTGTGTTCTTATACTATAAGGTTAATAAATTTACTATAATCAGCCAAACGATCCCCAAGTTGTTTACTATTAATATATATAACCTTATCTAAGTCATTTGTCCGAACCTTATATTTTTAGGAATAAAATAACAATTACTAATATAATATTTTTTTTAAAACTATTTTATTTCAATTTTGACACTATTTAGTAATTGATTTTTGTGAAAATTATAATAGAATGATTAGTTCGAAAAAAGTTAATTAAATCAATACTAACATGTCATATTAACCTATAAAATTATTGGAATTCATAAAAAGTCTCAAATTATATTTATTTGGTTATTTATAATATCAATTATTCTAATTTTTCACTATTATGGTAATTACTGCATCATCATTGTGTCATAAATAAATTAATTTATTTAATGTCTAAAAATTATAAATAAAATATAATTATGTATGAAATATTATTATATTTCCAATTAATATTTAAAATAGAATTTATCTTATGCATAACACTATATTAAAAATGTTGTAGTAAATATTCTTTGATTTTAACTCTTTTAACTCTTCTTTGAATTAAATAATAATAAATGTCTTAATCTAATCCAAGTGGGCCTAAATGGTCATATTTTATTCCTAAGGTTGTTTTTGGTCGAATTAAACTTATCCAATAGAATTAGGACATGTGTTAGGGTAATAATAATGTCATTTTTACCCTTAATTACCCTATTTACTTTTAACTGTGGTAAAAAAAGTAAAAAGTTACTATTCACCAAAAATTAATTTCATCTCATTGAACCACATTTTACTTACTGACATCAACCGTGTCTCTAGGATTTTTGAAATTCCACTCATAGAAGCGGTAAAATTAAGTTTTATGAAAAATTCATTTTTTAACTACCACTTAGTGGTTTCACTATTCATCAAAAAATGAAAGTTTCCAGAAAAATACCAAAAATTAGGCCAAAGATATATTTGATATTATGAATTCAAAAATGATGTCTATTTTACCAAATTCAAAACATATCAGTTGAATTAATTAATTTAAAAATTAATTCCCGTCGTCAAAACAAATAGCATGTTCTTAAGAGATAATAACTATCAAAAGATTGACATTTGTTTATGTATGGTTTTAATGTGAAATTACATCCAATGACCAACATTGTATTAAATTGTAAAAATATATTCTAAATATACTTTAAAACCACTCAAATTAATAATTTATCACTATTAATTATTTCGATTAAAAAGGTTGTTTTTAATTAAAATTTAGTAATTTTCACTATTCATCAGAAAATGAATGTTATCTGAAAAGTACCAAAATTTCACCCTAAGCTAATTTCGATATTTCGAATCCAAAAATGAAGTCAATTTTGAAAAATAAAATTTAAAAAATTTAAAAAAGTGGTTATTACAATTCATAACGGCTAGTTTTAATAATATTTTAATAGCATATCATTGTTTTGCGAAACTCGGTATTGCGTACAACACATGCTATCACGGAAGGTCACGATTGCGTGTAAAGCAAGGCAAGTCAAGGATGCATGTTTTGCAAGCTTCTTTTGGTGTAGCGTACAACACAAGACATTAATGAAATTAAAAAAGAATATTTTTCATAAAATCTCGGGGTGTTATATTATACCCCCCTTAATATGAATTTCGCCCTCAAAATTCATCGGGGTTATAAATGGTTTACTACTCGGAAGTTTGTTTAATAGAAACCCACATCGTGAAAAGGAATACCCAAACTTTTATTTAAAAACTAAAGTATGAAATTTAATGGTTACCCAAATTAACTCATCACTGGGTTTCCACGTAGGAGAACATAGGTGAAAATATGGATATGGAAGAAAAATATAACCATCAAGTTCTGATGGAGAGTGGTAGAGAACATGGATATGAAGTATCCAACAATCACAAAGCCATAGATTTTCGATGATCTAAGGTACCATCTGATTCATCAGATATAAGGGCACTAGGACAACATTTTTGGTTTTCAAGATCATTTCCCTAAAGTTGGTGAATTAAAAGAAATACTTACATGATTTTGGTACAATTTCACTGTTGTTCGTGATTTGAACAATTTCCACTTCATCTCTTAAAGAAATGAATTTGAATTTTTTATTCATGAAGTTTCAATAGATCATGTGATAGAATGATGGGTCATTCCATCTGTTTCAAACAAAAGGTTAGCAAAAGTTATCAAATATACATAAGTCCATCTATGGTGAGGTTAATCGTATATGATTCCAAAAATGAACTTATACTTCATATATCATACCGTGTAATAAAATAAAACTAGTTTCTACTAACCAGGGACTTCATGTAGGCCAGTGGTAGGCGATAAAGGCCAGTCGCACTTCGGTTGTGGGTTCGATTCCCATAGCCTTGTCCGACGCGATGGGTTGTCGCCCTTCCTGCAGGTTGTCCTTTTTCTAAAGTTATATTACTATAACATCCCATCAATAATATCGAAAAAAGTTCTATCCTAACTTATGTCCAACATAATCCATTCCAATCTTTTGGCTTATGTAAAATACTTCGGTCCAAGCTCACAGTATAATGAAAATGATTACTTGAAATGTCACATAACAATCACGTGAATGCCATCATTTATCCCCCATATATCATAAGATATATCTTGTTGGTCAAATTACAAACATGTGAATACCTTAATCATGTATTCTCTTGAATAATGAATACCCATTAATTGAACCATAGTGAAAACATGAATGCAGTCAAAAGTTAACTCTTTCCACATACCAAAATCCGAAAATTCTATATACTCAAACCATGATATAACCTTCTCCTTATATCAGTCATGAGCTCATGAATACGGTCAAACATTTCATTTTCTCGTTTTCCTTTCATTATGCGCATATCATCTTTTTTTTTCAAAAATATCTCAATCACATTCTATGGTTACCGGTACTATTGAAAACCACAATAGACCAATACATAAATATTCCAATATTCCACAATACTATATACAACATTATTTTTGAATCCAATTACATAAACACTTAATCATTCCACCACATTGTTGTCATATTCAACATCACCAATAGTGATCACATGTGACTTCCCTTTGTCCTTTTCCTTAAGTGGTTGCTCATGTTGATCATCACTAACCCTTGGATTAGGGCATTTATTAGCATAATACCTCATTTCCTTGCACTTGAAGCATTAAAGTGTTGGTGGTGCGTTCTCTGCAGTATTTTATTTATTCACATCATTAGAAACCCTTTTTCCATTACTTCGACACTCAGCTGCTCGATGACCTTCTTTTCCACACTTAAAACATTTTCTAGTCCCTTTAAGACAATCTCCACCATGCTTCTTTCCACAATTTGAGCATAAGGAAACATTCATCTTCTTTTCACCATTATTCTGAGATTTCTCCTTGAACTCCATATTTCGTTTCTTGTCAAAACTATGAGATGGATAAGTAACACCAACTTCTATTTCTACCTAGATATCACAACGTACAATTTCTTCATAGATACTGAAGTCTCTTATAGCTAATGCCCTTCAAAGATTTGGTTTCAAGCCACTGAAGAATCGATCAACTTTACTTTCAGGTTGGATGATAAATTCAGATGCATACCTTGCAAGCCTTGTAAAATTCGCTTCGTATATACCAATAGATTCATCATCCTTTTGCTTTAGTTCAAGAAACTCCTTCTCCATCTTTTTTCGAAGAATACGAGGGAAGTACTTATTGAAAAATAAGTTCTTGAACTTGTCCCATTCCATGGATTCAATTTCATCTCTTGTCCTCGTATTCTTGATAAGATTCCACCATTTATCAGCATCACCTTCTAAACGATACACTACTAAGATGACTTTATCATGTTCAGAACATTGAAGAACTGAAAATATCTTTTCAGTAGTACTGATCCATTGTTCAGCAACAAGTGGATCAGAAGACCCACTGAAAGAAAGTGGATGTTGACTCATGAAGGACTCAATAGAATATTGTTCCCTTCTCTACTCATTTGGAAGTCCAGAATGATTCATAGCTTGTTTAAGTATAGCAATAATATTTTTCACTCCATCTCCCATAACATTTGTTTGTTTAGGAGGAAAATCATTGCATTGTCCATTACATTGATCAACACGGTTCCTTCGGGTTCCAGCCATTGTCTAAAACCCAAAAAGAATAGTGTGAGAGGTAAAAATCATAATAAAGGGGGATTAACTTCAATATATAACATCTTTGGTTTAATCTAATATTGTTACCATAGTTCTAGGACAATATCCTATACGTATACTTATCCTTAGGGACATCCCTAGACATACCTTATAAATATCTCTAGGGATCTCACTAAATTTCTCGCATCCTAGTTTCCAAAGGTTGACTAAACCTTTCCTCTGATACCAACTGTAGAGACCCGAAGCTTAACGTACATTGACATTACATTACTTTTGCGGAATACTTAGTACATAACAAAAACACACACACAAGGACTGTAATAGTTTAGTGTCTTTGGAAACTCGTAATATAATCTTCTAATCATGGTGAAAGATCTTCAATATCTCCCATAAAGATGTTCTGTTTTTTATACCTAAAACCTTTCTTTATATCCTAGGGAAAAGAAAACATAAAAGGGTGAGCTCAAATGCTCAGTAAGGGTAAATAAAAGAAATATAAATCACATCATATTCATAAGAACATAACATTTTGGAAATCTTAACCTGCAAAAGAGATCATAATATCATAACATGGGATAAATCATAGTAGTGAAATGTAATCCCAATAATCATAAATTAAAACATGAAACTTTGTGTCATACACACATAATCATTTAGAATCATTTCTTGTTATTCAAGACTCATTTCCAAGACTATCTTAGTGGACAAAGTCCACTTTTGAACCGAGTTCACTCCTCGTTTCAGTCCTGTTTCACTGAACCGGTTTAACCTGTCGTTCCAGCCATGTCTATATCATGAGATATAAAATCTTTACCCAATGAATTGGAGGGAGATTTAGGTCCCACATATCTTATAATGATACCATTCTTATGTGTGCCACAAAATCATAAACCATACATCATAACATAACCCATGTAATAAAAATGGGAATCTTAAACATTGTGACATCTTAAAACAATTCATATAAGATAAATGAATTAATAAAACTAATTCCATCATAACATAATAAAATCAATGTAATAATAGGTATAGAAACAGAACCCTTTATTATCTTAGATGGAAAATAATTTTGATAAAACACTGGAACTCCATTCTTGAGGAAAATATCCTTTCTGCTTCAAAAACACTTTTCCTTTCTTAACATGTCGTACAATTCTAAACTAAAAGAAGTTGATTAAAAATAAACTTGAAAACTTTTAAAGGAAGCTTCTTGGAAATAATGTTTTAAAAATCCATTCATGCCGTATAAGTCAAAAAAAACATTCTTCGTACTTTTGTCGGAAAAGTCAAAAAGTACCTCGTACGAAAAACGACAAAAGATTCCTTTCATATCCTTTACTAAAAATTCACCGAAGGGTAAAATTGGATTTAAAAAATTGTGTGTGGATGGAAATAATATTACATATTGAGAAAACATGGATGTGGATGATAAAATACACCCCAGTAAATACTAAAGTATAAACAATCTCGGATAAAAATGAGATTGTGATATTTCCCTTACCTTAGGTCTGATTTGCTTTGTAAGTGTCTAAACCTCCTGTATAATGATTTAAATAATGTCATTGACTTATTCCAAAATCATACGCATTGTTATGATATCATATATGGTTCACTTATTACTTTATATTACCCATTCTTTTGTAAATTACATGTTAAAGAGCATTTTGGGTAAAATTGTTTCATTTTTCGTCCGTGTTTTGACTTGTAATTATTTATATGAATACTTAGATCATTATTACATAATTAAAGAATATAAAACATGATTTATATATAATATATTTTCAGAATATATATATATATATATATATATATAATAGATCAGTAAATGGAAATAAATACACCGTTCATGGAGACGGCAGACCGTACGTACGCATGAACGTTGTTTTCTTTTCCTTATTGACTTGAATGGAATTAAGTAGATGACATAAATATATATACACATAAATCTAGTATCATTATTATGTCATATATTTCATGATTACTTATTATATATACTTTATAATCATTCATGAATGGTTAACGTCGAGAATGTATCTCATCGCGTCGTGGAGACGGTAGTCCGTACGTACGCACGAGCGATGATATCGTTCTCATGATCGTGGAATTGTATTGGAGTGTATGTATACTATATCAGAATAAATATCACTTTAAAATAATCAAATATAGTTATTATGTACACCGTTATACCCATCCAATTAAGGTGGTGGTGGAAAATAGATTACACCACGGCGTGGAGACGGTATTCCTTACGTACGCACGCGCGGTGATTTCGTTTTCTGTAGGATGGATAGATGGTGAAATAGGGTTGTGTAATACTTATAATAAAATATCAGTATATGAGTGATAATTATGTTATTACTTCATAATGAAACAACCTAAGAAGAAGAAGTGGAAGAAGAAATAAAGTTGAAAGAATCGGTAACGGACATTACCTCTTCTTTGAAGCGCCTCTTTGAGATCTCCTTTTAGGGCACTAAAATTGGTCTTTGAGGAATACCAGAACCTCTAGGATGTTAATATGGAAGTGAAGAACGTAATTTTTCAGGGTTTGTCCGAGATTGAAGGCTCAAAGTGGTGTGAGGAATAGAGGGAGGAGGTTCCCTTTTATAAGGGAGGAGAGGGGCTCCTTTGGAAAAACTAAAAATATTATTTTATAATAAAGACAAATTCGGTTTTAAATAGCTCAAAATTGATTTATTTCTAATCTAAGGTGGTTATGGGTTCAAATCGTCTCATCCAATATAATTTAGACAAGTTTGGGTTCCTATTTTAACCTTATCATTTAGATTTAACATTAAGTAAAATAATTTTACTTTTACTGTGTCTTCTTGTGTTCTTATACTATAAGGTTAATAAACTTACTATAAGCATCCAAACGAACCCCAAGTTGTTTATTATTAATATATATAACCTTATCTAAGCCATTTGGATGAACCTTATATTTTTAGGAATAAAAATACAATTACTAATATAATATTTGTTTTAAAAACTATTTTATGTCAATTTTGACACTATTTAGAAATTGATTTTTGTGAAAATCATAACAGAATGATTAGTTAGAAATAAGTTAATTAAATCAATAATAACATGTCATATTAACATATAAAATTAGTTTAATTCATAAAAAGTCTCAAAATATATTTATTTGGGTATTTATAATATCAATTATTCTACTTTTTCACTATTATGGTAATTACTGCATCATCATTGTGTCATAAATAAATTAATTTATTTAATGTCTAAAAATTATAAATAAACTATCATTATGTAGGAAATATTATTAGCTTTCTAATGAATATTTATAATCTAATTTATCTTATGTATAACCCTATATTAAAAATGTTGTAGTAAATAAACTTTGATTTTAACTCTTTTAACTCTTCTTTGAATTAAATAATAATAAATGTCCTAATCTAATCCAAGTGGGCCTAAATGGTCATATTTTATTCCTAAGTTTGTTTTTGGTCGAATTACACTTATCCAATATAATTAGGACATGTTTTAGGGTAATAATAATATCATTTTTACCCTTAATTACCCTATTTACTTTTAATCGTGGTAAAAAAAAGTAAAAAGTTACTATTCACCAAAAATTATTTTCATCTCATTGAACCACATTTTATTTTCTGACATCAACCGTGTCTCTCATATTTTTGAAATTCCACTAACAGAAGCGGTAAAATTATGTTTTATGAAAAATTCATTTTTTAACTACCACTTAGTGGTTTCACTATTCATCAAAAAATGAAAGTTTCCAGAAAAATACCAAAAATTAGGCCTAAGATATATTTGATATTATGAATTCAAAAATGATTTCTATTTTACCAAATTCAAAACATATCAGTTTCATTAATTAATTTAAAAATTAATTCCCGTCGTCAAAACAAATAGCGTGTTCTTAAGAGATAATAACTATCAAAAGATTGACATTTGTTTATGTCTAGTTTAAATGTGAAATTACATCCAATGACCAACATTGTATTAAATTGTAAAAATATATTCTAAATATACTTTAAAACCACTCAAATTAATAATTTATCACTATTAATTATTTTGATTAAAAATGTTGTTTTTAATTAAAATTTAGTAATTTTCACTATTCATCAGAAAATGAAAGTTATCTGAAAAGTACCAAAATTTCACCCTAATATAATTTCGATATTCCAAATCCAAAAATGAAGTCCATTTTGAAAAATAAAATTTACCAAATTTCAAAAAGTGGTTATTACTATTCATAACGGCTAGTTTTAATAATATTTTAATAGCATATATTTGTTTAGCGAAACTCGGTATTGCGTATAACACATGCTATCGCAGAAGGTCGCGCTTGCGTGTAATGCAAGGCAAGTCAAGGATTCGTGTTGTGAAAGCTTCTTTTGGTGTAGCGTACAAGACAAGACATTAATGAAATTAAAAACAATATTTTTCATAAAATATCGGGGTGTTACATGTCAGGGGTTGAGTGTCTTGGAAAGTACAGTGGGATCCCTTAATAGTTATCTTTTTAGAATAAAATATTCCCTCTTCCAAAGGGAAAGTATGAATGATTATGAAGGATATGAAGGGGGTTTATTAGTTCGAACGAAACCAGTAAATTTTTGAGATCACATTTAAAATTGAATTAGGAAATTTAACATATATTTCTAGTATAACTCACTAATAACGAATCATATGAAATAATTACTTAGGCTAGCTTGGCTTTCATGACCTGTATGGAATCATTGAGGCTTCTTAAGATAATCACCCCTTCTTCAAAAAGATTCACTAAGAGGGAATATGTTATCCCTTTAGATAGTATTGGATTGAACTCTTTTTTAACTTACCCTTATTCACTTTGTTTAGTGAGGAGTATTGGAAATTTAATAGGAATTACTTTATAAATTCTAACGCATATTTTCAAGGAACCCATTGAAAATAGGTAAATGTTATTGGTCGTAATTTTTCATCTCATAATTTCTTACATTTTTTAATGTGATGTAAGAAGAGATTCTAAAACATTCTAGGAAATTAGAAGTCCCCTATCCTAGGTTTTCAATTTTTATTATGGATAATCTCTTTAACAAATTTAGTTTTCTCTCTACCCTATTGTCTCCTTGGAAAATTATCTTCTTTTGTGAAAAAAAAGTTTTTTTAATAAGATATCACTTTTATAGTTTATTAATATTAATTATTAGGAATATATATATACAGTTTAAAATTTTATATATTTTTATATCATTTTTTAAATGATATTATAATCAATTAGATAGAAATTAGATATTTAAAATTATTGTGTCTAATTTGTGACAGAAATAGAATTTTATTAAAAGGATAAATATATTTTATTAAAATTAATTATTATCAAAAAAATTATTTATAGATATTTATTTTAACTTTTTAAATTAATATTTATATTTATTATTATTATGATATTAGATATAATTATATTAAGTTATGGGGTAAAAATATGTTTTTTCATTTGAAAAAGAAATGGTTTCAGTTCTACGTAAATTGTTTTACCATGTATTGTATGATTTTTTTAAAAGTGAAATTTATAAATTTTAGATTTTAAATTTTAAGAAATAAAATTCATTTTTTGATTCAAAATAAAAAATATATCTTAGGGTTATTCTTTGGTAGTTTTTTTAAAAAGTTGATTTTGGTTGAATAGTGAAAAATATAGTTTTTACATAAAATTCTAATTTTTTGACATCGTCTTGATATAAGAATTACTTAAAAAACTATTAAAACTTTTAGATATACCAAATATATTATTAATTTTTAAAATAAAACAATAAAAAATTATAATTTTTATTAAAAAAACTTTTTTTAGCGTTTTAAAAATCGAATAGATGTTTATTCTAATAAAAACCTGGTTTTGATCATTTTCAATAATTAATTATTTACAACTTTAAATTCAGTTTTTTATTAGTTTCTAAGTCACATAAATCAAAATTTATTAATAATAAACCAATAAATTTTATTGGGATCAATTCTATACATGATTTTGATGTAAATTCATTTTTATACTTAATAATGAATTTTTCGAAAGACTGTTTTTCATTATGTTACGCATACTTAAATTAACAATAGTATTTACCACCTTTATAAATTGAATCATGTAAAATGGTTTCCATATATTTAATTATAATATTAAAATTATTTAGTAAGGATTATTTTATTTCTTTAACAAATAATAGTTACTATGGTTAAAGTTTTTCACCACGGTGAAGGGTGAAACGGTTGAACGAGGGTTAAACTAAAAGATAAAACCAAAATTATAACTAAAACATATTGAAATTTTATTTTATGAGTTTATTTAAATACTAAATGATCATATATTTAGATTTGGTCCTATTTTGTTCTTATTTCCCTTGAAAATTACTTTGTATTAATTTAAAATTAAAAGTGTTTGCAAGAATGTCACTCACCTCACTTATAAAAGAAACCATTAACCCCATCACCTCTCTACCCACTTTTATCTCTCTAGATCGACCAAGATATATATAAGTAAATTAAAAACACCCTTATCCATGATATAGATTTATAATCTCACCAAAATAACAACTTAAGAAGGCTTAAGGAAAGATCCAAAGGGGAATAATCAAGGAAGAGGTGATAGTCTTAACCAAGTTTATTCAAGTGTATTTAGTATTCTAAAGCCTCAAAAACTTTTATAAATTATTAAAATAATAAAATAAGTTTTATTAGTTTACTTAAATGTTATAATTTTGAGGTTAAAACTATCGCTTACCTCTTTTCCTTCAGTTGTAAAATGAAAATGTCGCTCATGCATATGTTTGAACTACTGCCTCCACAAACATCGTATTTCAATTCTCATCACTGCCTAACATGAATAGTTATAAAATATGTTTTTAATGAATAAATATTATATTTATGGAATATTTATGATTATTAAAAAAATTATCCACATTAATTACCTCCTAATCATTATAAACTAAAAATATTGATTGTGTGTATGTATAGACTTCCACCTCCAAAGATGGTGCATTTCACTTTTCATAACCTTCCTCTATTAATGGTTATAAAAATAAATTTAATTATTATAAATGATAATTATAACATTATTAAGGTTTTAAAAAGATAATTTTTCCATTATATTAATAATATTAATAGTTAATATTCATCATAAAATTTAACCGAATGAAATGAGTTTATTAAGACACTTTGTAATTAATAACATATTACCATTATATATCATTTATCTTCCTCATATACCTATTTTTAAATATAATTTACTATATTAATAAAGAAATTGATATAATTAACCTTCTTTAAAAGTAGTATTTTCACTATACAATATCATTTTATTAATCATTAATTTCCTATAATATGTTCATCTTTTATCCATTCTTACTACATGCATGAACATTATTATAATGTTTATATCATGAAAGAATAAGAAAAATTAAATAATGTTAAAAAGATTTAATGATTATAAATATAATATTTTTTCATAATTATGGAGTTTTAATATTCAAAAGTATATTTACCTATATATTCAAATCTTTTTTTAAATTTAATAATAAACAAAAAATAGTACTTTTAAGTGTTCTGTGAAAATCATCAACATAAATTCCATGAAATGGCGATGGGATTCCAAAAAATTGAATGGTTAACACCCAAATGTTAATTTTATCAATAAATAAAAAATATGTGGTTAAGAATGAATTAGTAATGGATGGTAAAAAGTAAAATAAATATGAGTAATATTATTATTCATATGAATATTTAATCTAAATTTATTATTCAGGTATGCTATAAAACATTCTACTAAACGGAATGAAAGTGGCCAGTTGGGATAATTGCATCCCTAAGAGAGGGAGGGGTGAATTAGTGATAACTATTCTTTTATGTTTCCATGAAAGTGAAAAATCCTTCACCTCCTGTTAAAGATTTTATTCTTTGCTGAAAACAATTCAATCACACATCCAGAGGAACATAAGAATTTACAAAGGCCACTATTCAATAAGAATAAATACGTCCTTGGTATGGTCTGAAAATGATCCAATACCACACAATCCACTAGAAATCAATCATTTTGATGGAATACCACTACTGTAGATATGGAATTTAAAATCACTAGAAAATTCCATTTATAGCACTAAAAAAGTGTTGTAAATCTCAGAAAAGATAAAGGGGGTCCCTTTTATCAGTGCTAAAAAAGCGATGATAAAGACCCCTTTTAACAGTGCTGATAAAAGGGTCATTTATCAGCGCTTCTTTTTAAAATTATTAAAAGAACACTTTTATAAGTTTTTTTAAAATCACTGATAAAAGTTTACAAATTAAAAAAAAAATTAAAAAAATCTGCAAATCGAAAGGGGGTTTTCACAATGCTTAACCCCCCCCCCCCCCCCGTAATAGTGCTTTGAAGCACCCTCGCCCACCCCCACACACCCCTACCACCCCAGTACACCCCACCCCCACCCCACATCCCTTTAAAAATTCTAGAACCCCCCCCCCCCTTTAACAATGCTATTACATCCCTTCACCATCGCGCATACCCCTACCTCCCCCAGGATTCGAACTCAAGACATCCTACTCTGTGTTTGGACCCTTTTCCACTTATCTATATTACTTTGATCTCTATTTAATGGTATATCTATTTATTTATTTATTTAGTTATATTTATTCATATAATAATATATATATTTATATTAATATATATATATTTATTTATTTATATCAAAATATAAATTTAATTATATTGATATATATTTATTTATTTGTATATTAATATATATACATATATATTTATATATTTATATATTTATATATTTATATATTTATATATTTATATATTTATATATTTATATATTTATATATTTATATATTTATATATTTATATATTTATATATTTATATATTTATATATTTATATATTTATTCGTATATTAGTATATATTTATATCTATCTATTTATATATATTTAGTTATATTTTTTTATCCGTATATTTGTTCCTATATTAATATATATATTTGTTTTTAAACACAAACACACACACACACACATTATATAACTATATAAATATTCATATATTTGTATTTTAAATAAAATGGATATTAGTTTTTTATTTATATAATCCTTATATATTGAGAAATATATTTTATATGTAAATAATTTTAATTATTTATTTATAAAATTAAATTTTTTATGTGTGAATATATAAAAAATATGTATATATTGTTATATATTTGATTATAAATAGTATTACATTATGAAAAATGATAAAATTTTAAAGCCATAAAATCAATATGAATGTAATTACTCGAAATAAATTCATTCCCCACTGAAAAAGGGAAAAATACCTCCTTAAACGAGCTAGAAATTCCATCGAATGTAAAAAAATATTTGGTATTCGGACTAAAAACTCAGTTTTAGAGGGCTTATGGGCCATTTTGGCCTTAAAAAATAGTTACCAGGGTTCCCCAAGTTATAATGGCATAGAGCTCGTCGCAGGCCTCAATTTGATATGTTGTAGAGCTCAAACGGACACCAAAATTGAAAGTTATCTCTATTTGAAGTTTGATTTACATTTTCAACTTATTTTAGATATTTTATTAATTTTTCTATTTTTTGTGTCTTCAGATTGTTATTAAATCACTATTACTCGATGATAATTGGAAAATTATTAATTAATAATATTTTTTAAAATATTTTGTAAACCATTTTCACTATATAACTTATATATTAAGTTCAAATGTCTATTTATACTTATCTAAAACATATTTAAAAAATATATATTATTTTTATATCAATATAAATATACTTATATATTTATTTATCAATATATTATTTTTTATGAAATATTTTTTTGAAATATACCATTTATCAGTGCTAGAAAAAAAAGAACTAATAAAGCCCCCTATTAGCACTACTAAAAAAAGAACTTATAAAGGGGGTCCCATTTTACAATGCTAAAAAAAGAACTGATAAAGGGGTATCTTTATAAGTGCTTTTTTAGTGCTATTAAAGGGTAGCGCTGCGAAAAATTGTTTTTTATGGTATTGTACATGAAGTAGGATATACCCTTTCACTCATGTAGAACTTTGAAGACAATTCAATAGTGTGTGTGCACCCTCTTACCAAAAATATAGTAAAATAATGTTTTTGTAATAACTCATGTTACCTATGCTTATTTTTAACTTCAAAAAATACATTTTTGGGAAAATAATTATTCAATTTCTTATCCAGAATATGGTAATAACTTCAAGGACTTTGATATAGAATTCAAGTCTTCTTGCAGAGTCCGATCTTCTCACTCTGATTTTCTAGATCTAATTGCACAACCTAATCTACCCACTCTGATATTAAAATATGATTTCCCAATACGATAGATGTATCTCTACCAGAATGTGATTAAGACCATTCAAAATTCCTTATTCCTCATTCTATAAATCCCAATATGGAAATCCCTATCCAATTATCCAGACTGATATGACAACCAACCAAATACAATGACAAGAAGAATCATATAGATAGCTAAATACAATAATCACTTAATACGATGATCAGCTGAATAACATTTCAATCTAGTCTCTTCTCCTTTCACTATTTCTCTATCAAAAGATTATTCAACAAAGGTTCAATACAGAAAACCCATTATCTCCCTTAAACTTTAAGGCTTCTCTCTCTTATCCCGTGAAGAGTACCTCCACGTCAGACCTCTCTAAAGTACAATGTACCTTTCTCCTTTTATAGGTGACCCAAGAGAGGTTTGGTTGGTAATCAAAAAAACTTTCCTTCTCAACCAAATTCACCCAAATCTATATTTCCCTTGAATTTAGAGTGTATTTACGACTTCATCAACTCTTCCTGAAACTTCTCAAACCATATTCAAACTTCATATCTTCATCAGATTTTATTTTTCAAATGCTAGTCTGGATTAGATTTCTCAATCTAATTTCAATTCTTTTTTCTGATTGGATTAATTCGATTTCATCAATATGATTATTCTATACCAATTATTGAGAAAAAAATTCTCTTCTAATTTAATTCTCCCCCTCAAAAACACATCTATCTATTTTCTTCACCTCTTCTCTTGATTCATGAGAAATAAAAAAACTTTTTCTTCATCTCTTTTCATGACCCACTTAAACATCAAACAAAGTAATTCAACCCCTTTTAAATGGTTAACTACATTTTTTATCATCTTATTTTATTTTATTTTCATTCATTGGTCTCATGTAAATATTTATATAATTATGATGGATCTTGAACCAATTAAAGAAACAATACATATGTTAAAGATATGATAATATAGTGAATGTATTTCGTTTAATAACATCCTTCTTGCCAACCCATCATAAATATGACCTAGCTGAATATGATCTCTAACACCCTTTTTCTTTCCCATTTAGATTAGATCAATCTGAATATGATTGGAAGTATCTCTTTTATTTCTTTCTAACAGTTTATCAATCATCAAGGATTCTTATCCTCCTTCCTTTTATCAAGCATGCATCACAATTTTTACCATTAACATATAATTTTTGATAACTCCAAGATCAGAAAAGCAACATCACATTTCATTTATCGTAGTCATACCGGCTCTGATTCCAATAATAAGATCACTTCTCTAATACCATATCTATAATGAATTTTATAACTATTTACTTCCAATAATATTCCTCCTCAATAAGATCGACCTTCTCATTCTGAATTTAGTGTAAATCTGATGAGACTTTTCTTCTGGATAGTTTCACCTAAAAACTATGGACGTTTTCAAACATTATGAGTTTGATTCTCCAAATATGATGGTCAGTCCAAATTTTAACAAATACAAAGTGATGTGGTTTTTTCTTTCTTCTAAAACATATTTGACAATAAAATACAACACTTGGATACAATCACCTTTCTCATCAACTCGGTTATAACAATCTCCCCTATTGGATTTTATTTTCAACCAAGATTCACACAACACTGGACTTTTTATTCTCAAGAAATGGATAACATATCTATAATTCTAAGCCTATGTGAGCAAAATCATTATATGAAATAAGAATCATTAACCACAAAACCATGTTTTCCAAAATAAGTGACTATGAAAATATCTTCAGCTTCTCACATTTTTTTCTTCATTCTAGGAATAAAATAGAATTTTGCTTCCTACAACCACTCCAAAAAATAGTTAGAATAGTTCACACACACATACAATTCTGAATTCACAACTTACCCACAACTCCCCCTTTTTACATACATTTTAAATATAGATTTATGAAATAGGTCAATTATCCCCATTTAACAACAATATTTAAAGGTAATATGATAGAGGGTATATAAACACATACCTCAACCTTGATGAGAAAGAGGTTGGACACCCATGGTCAACCTCAATTTTGAAAAGGATTCCTTTAGTATAGGTTTTTTTTAAATGTCACCAACTTGTTTTGAGGATGGAACATACTCCAGCTTCAATTTATTTTTATACACATGCTCTTTGATGAAATGGTATTTGATATCAATATGTTTTCGATGATAATGTTAAACCACATTCTTGGGGAGATTAATTGTACTTTTATTGTCACAACCCAATATAAAGGGTAACTTCAATTCAAATAAGTAAATATTCTAATTGAGTTTTCATTCACATAAGTTGAGTAGTGTCATGAGTGGAAAAAATAAACTCAACTTTATTCATACTAAGAGTTACTGAATTATTTTTCTTTCAATCACAACTAAAAAAAATTTCCCCGAAAGAATACTCAACCAGATGTGGATCTTCTATCATCAACATTTCCTACCCAATTAGTATCTGAATACCCAAAAAAATCCATACTTTATTATCTATCATATTTAAGTCCAAATTATATTGTGCCTTTGATATATCATAGAATTATTTTTCGAGCAATTAAATTTGATTATTTTAGAGAAGTCTGAAATCTAGAACATAAGGTGATAGAATAAACAATATTGGTTCTTGAGACAGTCAAATACAACAAACTTCCAATCAGATTTCAAAATTCTTTCAGATAAACTTATTTTCCTTATCCATATTTAGACAAATTTTTTCACACTAAAATAATTTTGGAAACAATTTTTAATTTTTCCATGTCGAACCTCTAAAGAAGTTCCTTTGCATAATTTTCTTGAGAAAGTAAAATGTATTTCTTCTCTTGTAGTATTTGTAAGACAAGAAAGTATTTCATTTACCATAACATGGAAATTTCAAAAACGTTTTTCATCTATTAAACAAATCTTTCACACCTTATTTCATTATTCCCAAAAAATATAATGTCATCACCATAAACAATTATGATGATGGAATACTCTTGAATTTCTCTAACAAAAATATTTCTATCAACTCATCCCTTCTAGAAACTCAACTCCCTTAAGAAAGTATCCAATCTAGAATACCATGCTCTCTGAGCTTGTTTTAGCCAATAAAATGCCTTATTTAATCTGCATAAATAACTTTTATCTTTACAAACAATAAATCCACAAGGTTTTTCAATATAAACTTCCTTATAAAGAACTCCATTCAAGAATGTGGATTTAACATCCATTGGAAATATCTTGTAACCTCATTGTACATCAAAAGAAAGAAAAATTAGGATTGTTTCTAATACTTACACTGGAGAAAAGGTTCCAAAAATATAAATACATTCCATTTATGAATACCCTTTTCACACAAATCTTGCTTTGTTTCTTATCACTTCACCTTCTTCATTCAGTTTGTTCTAGAAGACCCACATTGTGCCAATAATGATTTTGTTTTCTATCTTGGGAATGAGTTACCATGTATCATTTTTTCAATCTGATTAAATTATTCATTCATTTCATAAACCCATTCTAGATACTCAAAATACTCTTTCACATCATTCAACTCCACTTTTGAATACAAATAAATATGTTTCATAGCATTTTTCCATCTTGTTTGAACCTTCTGATGTTGATCCCCGATGATATTCTGAGCTTCCACTTGATTCCAAAGCCTAGGATGTGATTTTTGAGTATCTTCCTCATGATTGGAAATTTATGAGTCTGATTCTTCTTCTTGATGAGGATTACAATTGTCTTTATCCTTATTGGAATTGTTTTCAAAACATTATTTATCCCACTCATCTTCCTTATCTTTCAGAATAAATTTGTCTTCTACAGATCTTTCAATTACATTCACATAAATTGAATCAGCAATTATTCTTATTTATTTTTTTAAACATCTATACCCTATTCCATCCATATCATAGCCAATAAAAAATACATCTTCACCTTTCTACTCAAACTTTACATAGTTTCCACCTTTCTTGTTTATAACACATGCACTCCCGAAACTCTTAAGTGTTTGAAGCTTGTATTTTTTCCATAAAACAATTCATAGTATTCATATGTGAGTTTTTCATGTAGAAACATCAGTTTTTAATATAAAAATAAGTACTCGTCTCTTTCCTCCAAAAGTAAAGAGAAATATCATGTTCAAGTAACATAGTTTTTACCATTTCCACCAAACTTGTATTCTTTCTTTCAGAAACCCCATTTTGTAGAGGAGTGTATGGGGAACTATACTCATAGATAATTCCATGTCTTCCGTATTACTTTCAAATTCTTCACTTCTATATTCATTACCATTTTTTGTTCACAACTTCTTCACATAATATTCACATTCCTTTTCATCTTTCCTTGTGAAAATTTTAAACATTTTCAAAGTGTCTTATTTTTGTTTCATATACATTACACAAGTAATGTGAATAAAATCATAAATTAAAGTGATGAAGTGCTTATCTCCATTTGTTAATGGTTTTCTCATTAGCCCAAAAATATCAGAATGAACTATCTACAGGGGTTGTTTTGAAAAAATATCAACATTCTTATGCACTGATTTTGTAATATTTCCTTTCTAAAAAATAGTGCAACACCAATAAATTATTTTTTAAGAATCAGTAATGTCTCATGAATTTTCATGATTTGAAAATTTTCTCATGTTTCTTATGCCACAATTGATTCTCTTCCACCATTCTCTAGTAACAATATTTTTGTATTTCACCAACCAAAAACAAATTTTCTTTTGTACGTTAGAATCCTATAACAATATTTCCCTATTTTTCACTTTTCATAAAAAATATATCTTTCCTAAAGATAAATTTTTTACCCTCATCACACAATTTTTAAAAACATATAAAATTGTTTTTCCTCCCATAAACATACAAATCTTTCTTGGTTTTCAACTTTTCTTTTCCAATGATGGTTGATTTGACACCATTGATTATCAAAGATTCATCGTTGTCAAATGTCATTGTTGCTTCATTAAAATCCTTCACATTATTGAAAATTTTCAAATCTCCTTTCATGTGACAAGAACACCTACTGTCAATAATACAAGGTCGTTCTCTTTTTCAAGATTTCAAAGCAGTTTCAACAACAAGATCTTTTTTCCTCCTTTTCTTTCTTCAATTTTGGCATCTGAGAATTGTTAAGAAATTGTTTTGTGCTAGTAATAAAACAAGACATACTTTTTAAAGGTTTTTAGGTTTTTTACATCATTCAAAAATAGTTTCCAAATGTTGAAACATATTTTTAATTCTTACTGTAACCATCTCGGGTTTATTCACAAAAACATTCTCAGACTTCTTCTTTTGAGGGAATTAACTACCCCTTAAACATTATCTCCCATGACATGTGGAATAATAGTAATGTTATTGGTTAAACAAAAACATATTTTACATATTTCTAAATCCACCATAATACCAGTAATATCCATAAAATGAGTATTTTCCTTAGAAACTTCCATGTTGTCCAGAATTATGAATATGTTTCTCAAACACCTTCCTGTCTTTCTTTTCTAAGCCACCAAAATTTATATTATAAATCAAATTATTCATTTTATTTTCTAAATTAATGGAACAAAAAATATTTTAAACTTTTACAAATTCATAGTGTTTCAAAACATTTTCAGACTTAGAGCACTTTGGGACTTATGAATTCCCAAATTTGTTAATATTAGTTACATACATGACTTTCCTAGATTTATTCTTTTTAGAAAAAAAATATATATTTATTCTCACCATTTGAATGTATATTTTTTTTATCCTTATCAAGTTTATCCTTTATATAACTTTTAATAACTTTAGAAATAGAGTTTTAAATTTTGTACCTTTCGCTTCATCTTTAGAATGTTTTTATTGGACAAGTTCCAACTCTTCTTCTTTCACCTTTAGCTTCACCTCCAGATTCTACTTGCAATTATTTTATTCCTCAAGATATTTTTTAAATTCCTAAATTTCATTTAATAGATTAACCTTCTAATTAGAAAAACATTCCTGATTTATTTTTGATGATCATTCATCTTCTAACTTTTTTTCTTTTCAAGTATTCCAATATTTCTTAGACATTCTTTAAACTCTTATTTCAAATGAAATTAAATTTGAGTTTCTTATTCTTTGGAACTGCTTATTTATAATTCTTTATCATTCATTATAGAAATAAAAGTATTCTCAATATTATACTCATTATATTTTTCAGATTCATCTTCATTCCCGTATTCATCTTCATCTTTAGATAAGAAACTTTTTCTATTGGATTTGAAGAATTTTCTATCTTTCCTAGTGGAATAAAATTTTCCTTTATCTCCTTGTCTCTTCCAGGATCTTCTTTTCCTTATTTCTTCATTATAATTATCCTCTTCTTTATTCCTTTCAGTATAATTAACATAAAATTCCCAATGGATCCACATTCAAAACATTTGATGGGAATTTTACCTCTGTATTTCCCTAAACCTATTTTCACATTTTTAGAAAACAAGGATAAAATATCATCAAAATTTTTATATACCTTGTTTTCATAATCGAATTCACCAACTTCATCTTCAAAAAGAATATTCTTTGACTTTTCTTTCTCATACTTGAAATACATTTCTATGTCAATTTTCTTTCATCTCATAGCTTTCTCCTTTCTCATTTCATAAGTAATGAGATTGTTATACAAATAATCTAGAGATAATGTTTCAAAATATCTATCTTCTAGTGAAGAAACTTTTACATCAAACTTTCCACGTAGGTTTATCAAAATACTTTCAAAAACTATAGAATCATCTAAATTTTCATGAACACATCTCATAGTGTTAACAATGTCATTCACCCTGCTAAAGAAGTCCCCAGTATATTTTCATTCACCCATATTCAAATATTGATACTTCAATCTCCATATTTGTAACTTTTCTTTCTTACTCATCCCAAAAATCCCAATACATAAATCCTGATATAATTATCCATCCTAATATGGTGACCATACGAATACGATGATAAACAAAATATGATAGATAGATAAATACAATATTCACTAAATATAATGATCAGTTGAATAACATTGAAATATTTCCTCTTCTTTTTTCACTCTTTCTCCATAGAAAAACTCTTCAAAAAAGGTTCAATATGGATAATCATTTCTCTCCCTTGAACTTTATAGCTTCTTTCTCTTCCCTCATGAACAGTACCTCCATGTTGGACCTCTCTAAAGTAAAATGTACTTTTATCCTTTTATAGGTGACCCATGAGAGGTTTTTGGGGGAATCCCTAAAACTTTACCACTCAACCAAATTCACTCCAATCTATATTTCCCTTGAATTTTGAGTGTATTTTTGACTTTTTCAACTCTTATAGATTATTCTAAAATTTTCTTCAAAGTTCATCTCTTCATTATATTTTCTTTTTCAAATTCCATTCCAAATAGGATTTCTTCGTCTAGTTTAAATTATCAATTATAATTGGATCAATCTGATTCCATCAATATGATTACTTTGTACCAGTTATTGAGAAAAAAATATCTTTTAATTTCAAAACCCCCCTCGACAACACATAAATATATTTTCTTCATATATTCTTTTAATTCACTTAAAATACAAAAATTATTCATCATCTCTTTTCATGACCCACTTGAACATCAAACAAAGAAATTCAACCCTTTAAAATGGTTGACTAAATTGTTGATCATTTTCTTTTATTTTATTTTCATTCATCAGTCTCATGAGAATATTTCTCTAATTACAAGGGATCTTTACCCAATTGAAGAAAAACACAATTTTTATAAACATTCTAATAATTTTTTAATCCAATTATCCCATTAATATCTCTTCACCAACTTTTTTATTTAAAGCACTTGCCTCAGAATATGTTTATGATCAACTACTAAAATTCCAACCTTTATTTTAACAATATCCTTCTTTCCAACCCATCCTAAATACAATTTGACTAAATATGATCTCTAGCACCCTTTTTCACCAATCATATTCGATCAATCTGAATACGATTGGAAGCATCTCTTTTATTTATTTTCAACGGATTATTAAAGATTATGACTTCTTATACTCTATCTTTTTATCAAGCATTCATCAGAAGTTTTACCATTAAATTATGATTTTTGATAACTCATATATCAGCAAAGCATCATCATATTTTATTTATCGTAGTTATATAGACTCTAATTACACTAATATGATCACTTATTCCATACCAGATACAGAGTGAATCTAAGGACCATTTACTTCCAGTAAGATTATTCATTAATATGATCGAAGTTCTCATTCCAGATTTAGTGTGAATCCGATGAGACTTTTCTTCCATGTATCTCCACCCAAATATGATAGACCTTTTCAAACATTGTGAGTCTGAATCTCCGAATACGATGATCAGTCTAAATTTCAATAAATACAAAGTGATGTGATTTTTCCTTTCTTATAAAACATCTTTGATAACAAAATACAACACTTGGATGCAATCACCATTCTCATTAGCTTGGTCCTAATATGGAAGTCTTAGGTAAGGGGATTCTTAACTCAATTTCCTTTCATTATGGTATATCAGTTCTCTATTGACTATGTTATGACAAGATTATGTGTTTTATGACCTATGATTGTTTAATATTGTATTTAAACGTTTTTTAGGTTTATTTAAATTTTTTTCACTTAATCAATTGATTTATTTATTCTAGATTCAAATGTTATGATCTTCATAAGGGTTTCTTGGTCTCAATTTCAATTCCTTGAGACATGATTCATTTTATAAACCATATTTACTTTTATATGGTAATATTTGTATTATATACCCCCATGAATGTATTATACTATATTTTTCACAAATTTAATAAGATTTAAAAATCGAAATTAATTTCATTCTTCTAATGGATTTTGTTTTTAGTGTTATAAAAACTATGAGGGTTCTTTATCCCAATCTTCTTTCCTTGAGATATATTTCAAGTTATGAACATATTTTATTTTATATGATGTATCCAATAACTATTTGAAATTTTATATCATGGTCCCCTATTTATAAATGGTATTTAATGTTTTATTTCAAGTTATATTCTTCAAGGGTTTTTTATTCAAATGTTATGAAAGTTATAAATTTTTTTCATCTCAATTTTCCTTTTTTGAGACATGTTTCATACTATGAACATATATTCATTTATATAGTGTAAATAATACCTATTATAAATATTCTATCATGTTTCTAATTTATTCAAGAATTTAAATTTCCTTTTCATGTTCTCTAAAATATTTTATAGAATTAAACCAAAAACTTTTTCTCTTCCACATCCATATTCTTTAAATTATTTTAAGAATGTTAATCTTAGTTGTTAAAATATTTTTTAAGGTCATTTTCAAATATATTTTACTTTCTTTACAAAGGTTTTAAAAATAATATTTTTAACATTTTATTCATGGGTCACTTTTAAATATCATTATAAAATTATGAAAAGAATGTTTTTTATATTTACTATTTGACCACATTCCCCTGATTTTATGTCAATTATTTAGTATAAATCTTACTTTTAATGTATCCATGTTTTCAAATAAAATTATATTTTTATTTTTCTATGAGTTTTTTATTTTTAAAGAGTTTCCAAAATTAAAGGATATATCTTATTGCATTTAAATAAAAATTCAAATTATTTTCTAAAATTATTTTTCATCTATGTTAGAATCCTTTAATGATTTTTATGATTCACTTGGGATATGATCTAATGAAAACATTCATATTATTTCTCTAGATGACTTCCGATAATGTTTTAATGAAATTTCCAACAAACTATTTTCTTTTACACATGTTAATTAACTTATGATCAATGCTCTTATGTTCTTGTGTTTATAGTTTGAAAGGTATATTTATTTTTAAAATGGTAAAATTCAAACCGTTATGTGTTATATTCATAGTTATTTTACATTATAGATGATTATGGGTGCTCCCATGATATATATCTTAAATATAAGGGGTAATGATTTATTTTATGTAGAAATGATGATTGGAATTAATAGATTATGAGTTATTCTATTACGAGGGACAAAAAGTGAACACGAGTGATGAATATGATGTACCAATATAACTTTGTGGTTTTTTAATTCTTTATATGTGTTTTAATGGTTTTATTAAGAAAATGATGATTTTAGATGGATCTTGATTGTTGACTCCTATGAATATTGTCTTATGTTATGCCAAATCTTTATTCCAGGACTCATGATTTATGAGTCATGTTTTTTGGGTATGAATATATTATGTTATATATATTTAATTTGAAATATATTTTAATACGTGTATGCTCATATTATTCTAATGTATGGTCTTCAAATGTTAACACCAATGTTTACCCTTATTGAGCATTTGAGATCACATTTAATATATTTCCATTTACCCATGTTATGTAGAAAAGTATTACGTATGATATTTTTAAAAGGGTATCATGTGTGGATAATTTTGTAGGAAATTTTAATGTGTTATTAAGAATTAATAAGTTTTTTTATAATGGGAAAAAATTCCTTAGATGAGAAATATGTGGTTTTTCAGTTAATTTTTTTATAATTGTCTAAAAATCAAAAATAAAAGAGGAATTATCTATATAAGTGACTCAAAGTTGGTTACTAATAATATAATTTTGGACTATAAATATTTTGGGTCACTTTAGTTTGTATCAAATCCAGTATGTAAATAATATTTGTTTAGCACCAAATATAGGTGTATGGGTCTGGATCATTATGGTATCAAAGAAATAATTATATAATATTAGATGTTTATAAGCTATCAAATAAGGATAATTTAAGATTTTTGGATACCATTATGGGTTGATAAGTTTAAGGTTGATTATAAGTTAAAAGGAAAATATTACCCATTTGAGGTATTATATTTATTTGATTAATGATATTCTGAGATATTTTTATTGGGTATTAGAAACAATACTTGATTGAGGTTTAGATAAAAATTTGGGTTGATATGTGATTTGATGTTGAGGTAATTATGGTTAA
Source organism: Viscum album (assembly GCA_963277665.1). NCBI lineage: Eukaryota > Viridiplantae > Streptophyta > Magnoliopsida > Santalales > Viscaceae > Viscum > Viscum album. The sequence continues at coordinate 278,019,813 of OY728119.1, read as the reverse complement.
ATGGGAAAATGAGTTAATTTATTTTGGGAAAATATTAATATATTTTAGGAGAACATGTGATTAAAGTATACACGTGTTTGGAATGTGACATTATGAGTGAGTTTCTATTGTTTGGAGATAAATTTATGTTAATATTGGAAGAATATATTATCAAAGTTTTTAGATTTTTTTTTTGAATTTATTCAAGCATATTTTATGAGTTTTAGGGTTTAGTTATTTATGGAATGATTTAAGTTAAACATGGGAATTTATTGTTTATATTGAGGTTTTAGAGATTAAAGTATTAATTATTCATATGATTTTTTATTAATATTTCATTGGGTATTATCTTTACTCATACTAGCAATTTTGGTTTCCTAAAATTGGTTAAAATTAGAAAGAATGACTTATTATAAGAAAATAGTTCATACAATGAGGAAAATTATCATTTAGTGGATCACATAATCCATTAAGAGTTTATTTTTATGCTTTAGGCCTAAAAATTTCTTATTGGATGTTCATCATTTATAATGTGAGATGAGACATAGGTTGAAAATAATTGAAACACATAACCAAAGGAATATATTGTGCTTATGTAAATGAAATTACACTCCATATTTATTTCATTTCATGGTGTCGTTATTAAGGATTAAATTAAAAATTATGGTTTCTAAAGACCTATTTTACCCTATGAAATAGAATTTGATAAATGTTTAGTTATAAACATCATAAACCACTTATCTTTGGACTCAATATAAATCTTTCAGGATATAATGTCTTTAAGGTGGGAACAATGTGATGAACTAGGTATTCTTAATAAGATATCACTTTTATGGTTTATTAATATTCAAGATAATTAATTTATATATACACCTTAAACACTTATATATTTTTATATCATGTATAAAAAGATATTATAATCAATTATATACCAATTATACATATAAATTTTTTATGTTTACTTTATGATAGAAAAGACACTTTATTTATTTAATAAATATATTTTCTTAAAATGATTTATCATTAGATATTTTATATGTGAATATTTATGTATATTATATAAATTAAAATCAATATTTATTAGCATTATGGTCTTAGAAATAATTATATCAAGGTATGAGATAAGAATATTTTTTTATTTTAAAAATAAAAAAAAAAATTAAAACAAAATTGATTTTCCATGTAACATATGATTTTGTTTAAAAATGAGATTTATAAATTTTAGAAATTGAATTTTTGAAATAAAATTAATTTTTTTATTTATAATATAAAAATTATATTAGGGTGAATTTTTATTTTTTTTCAAAAAAGGTTGAATTTTTTTGTGAATAGTGAAAATACAGTCTTTACACAAAACCGTAATTTTAATAGCATCAACATGATTTAAGAATGGATTAAAAATTTATAAAACCTTTTATTTTGACCAAATATATGTTTCAAGGATTAAAATAATTATTTTAAAAATATTATGTTGATTTTAGAAACCTATTTTTGATAATTTAAAATCCTAAGTGATGTTTATTATAATAAAAGAACTATTTTTTAGCCTTTTTTCATGACCTGGACCATCGGGGCTCACCTGGCTGTAGAAAGGCTGAGTGTGTCAACCCCAAGCCCACCTCCAATAGTATATGTTCATATGACATGATCTAAGAAGTAAAATACCAAAATAGGATACATTTCCCTATTGTACCTATACACACACACACATAACTATCACCATGAAAAAGTATATAAGAATAATAAAAAGGACTATAATTTCAAGAGTGTAACCATGAATGTAATAAACTCAAGGAAAATAAATGAAAGTAAAAAAACATAAAATAAAATCATAAAATGAAAAAATATATGTCCTTCCAAAAATGTAGTCCCAACCAGAAAATAGCTAGAAAACAGAAAACTAAAGAGAGCTCGACTCCTGATCTCCTAATTCAGCCACTATATATGGTCATGACACCTAAGTATCACTAAGATCCACCGATTTCACCACCATTTTGTATGTTGTATTCATAATACATGACATGTGTGGGAAGACCCCATGATGGGGTGAGTATATACATACCCGATAGGATGCTTCAAAACCCATAGAGGGAGTAATAGAAAGATACAAAAAAAGTTATCTCAACCTATAGCCAGATAGAAATATAAACCTAATACATATATATATATATATGTGCTCATAAAGTAACCCAAGTGATATAGAAAGGGTATCTCCATCTCTGGAACCCAACTAATTATAATGATTCTTCCTACAGCTCCAAAATTATATCATCAATGCCCTGCATCTTGTGAAACCTCACAAGAATCTATGTGGAGGGGCCCACACCTCTCCATTGTGCTCCAAAACCAAGGGATCCACAACCCCAGTGGGGGACCTGCTCCCCACCAGAGCTTAAAGATTGGTTAATACCACTCTGTATATAGATTTATCACACCATGTTATAGTATTGTGGAGTACAAAATCTACCTATGTAAATAGTATGTTAGACCTATACCCTGGTGCAGGGCAGAAACATCAAAGTGATTCTAGGTGTTTTCTCCCCTATACATTTATTATAGTTCCATTTCACATTTTATAGTGTGTATTAGTTATAAACGGAATTCCTCATCCATATATGACCTACCCGTTATCTTCTAATCATTCTCGTATACATCGGCACATGCCCATGTACATGGTCATTTCTGGGAATCCTGGTCATTTATGAGTAGATAGTTATGACTCTATACTCTATGCATGCCAGTATACTTGGCCATGACCATACCTGTGTACTCCCAGGGTACATTTTGAGCTTCCAACACCATGTCACACAGTATTTATATTGGCATACATGGCATGTAATATTTATCTCTCCTGAAATTCTAGATACCATGGTCAAGGTACTACACGGCATGTGTTCTTCACAGAACACACCATGTAGTCTAGTTTTTCATAGGAAATAAATCCTATTATTCATAAAATTTCTAGATATAACCTCACTATATAAAATACCACCATTTGACCACCCAAAACAAAAGTGCAACATCTTTGGATGGGAATTCCCAGCCTCCTATTGTAAAGACTGTGACCCCAATATCCCAGATCCAGCTTCTGACTTAATTACATTGGTACTATGAATAAGAGATCACATCCCAATAGACCAAATAGTTTAATATATATTTAAAAGTAGATACACACATAAGTTTTACATTATAACTTTAGAGGGAAAAAAATATAGAATCTCTATTGATAACACCCATAAACTTCTATATTATCCCTACAAATCATTCATAATACACATTTTCGCATACTGGGGAAAAAATAAAACATAAGAAATGGGTGAGATCAGATTCCTAGTAAGGGTAAGTAATACAGAATAAGATAGCATAAATAACAATACATGGTGAATAACTAAAAATACATTACATTAAAACATATTCTTGATAAGAATATGGAAGTAATAAAATCCGATTAAATAATTCCATAAATAATCACATGAGAAAGAGACTTAACCATGGATATTATACTAGTTGAATAATCACATGATTTATCAATTAATAATATCATAATAAGAGAATTCATAATGTTGTGCATATGAAAAATACCATTGAGACCTCGTCCAAGAAATCTAAAAATAAATGGATAAGGCCTTGGCCAAATCCATATCTAAAAATAAATGGGCAAGGCCTCAGCTAAGTCAATATTTATTTGGTATCATGAGACATAACGATAAATAAAAAGGGTATAGAGGGCCCCACACATCACTTAATAAGTCTAATTCATTCATCTTATGAATGGATTTAAATATAAACATCATATACAAATGAAATTTAAATAACTTTCCACAATCAGTAAACATAATCACTAACCATTCTGAGTAATATGGTGAATGGTATCAAGATAGAAAATCAATAGTCAAACTAATCAAAAACCATTTAATAAAATATGGTATATTATATTATATAATATCAATCCCAATTAGTCATAAGATTCAACATGGGGTGTTTAAATAGATAAAAATACTTTAATAAAATCATTGAGGAATTCTTGAACAAAATACCCTTTTACTTTGGAAAGAAGAGTTATTTTGGAAAATCATTTGTATTTTTCATAAAATCATATTCTAAACATGTATATCTTATAAAATTAGGGAAATGGAATTATTTTTGTGGCATGAATTACGTCCAAATGAAGGTAAATCATGTAAAAAAGTATTTTTAAGAAACTTTAGAAATGGGCCACTTCTCTGCGGTTTGAAGGAAAATATAAAAGTATCATTAAAGGAGACAAAGAATTAATTGTTTAAATAAAACCAGAAAATAGATAAGATAGTTTTTCATGATAAAAATAGTGATTTTATAAAAATATTTGTGTCTTAAAATAGATTATGGAGTGTACTTGAAAATGGGTAAGAAATCAGGAAGTTCCCTTTAATTGGGCTTTCTTATCAGGAGGAAATGAAAAGGGAACCTTGTAAAACATGTATTTCCCCATAAAATAAATAAGAACCAATCTAGATACATGGTTTTGGAAATAAAAATATATTTTATAATAATTATATAAAAATAATGAATAATTACATTAGGGTAAAGAGAGAGAAATCGTAACCCGGATGAAAAATAGAGGTTCAGGGGGAAACCTTACCTTATGTCTGAAAGCACTCTGCACTTGTACTTATAATCCTGGATAATAAGATTAAACCCATTAATTAATTAATTAATTAATTAATTCATAACCATTTATACATTTATTTTATTTATTATAATTTTATTAAGTTCATTTATGGATTTTTTGATGAGTTGTAATATACAATTTCATCATTTGGGAGCATTTGTTTCCTTACTTTCATGATCGGTTTATTTGTATAAATGTATGTAAAATAATGTAAAAAGAGAATAGTTTTCTAGAATTGAAATTATATGTTATTAATGAAAATACATAATATTTAATAATATTATATATCATTTTTTCTAAATTTGATAACGATTCATTAGATAAAACATTAATGATAACCCTTTATATTATTTGGAATTTTTTGATCATCACAAACTAGTGTTGTTTATTAATTAATATCATGTATATATAATGGTTCTATAAAATTAAATAAGATTTAATAAAAATATAATAATCTATTTTAACCATAAAAATGGTTTTATTACTAGCCTTTAAGTCATTATGAGAAAAAAAATCAGCGTCCATGAAGGTGGTGAATCGACACCTCACAGACTACGTTTTCATTTTTAGAACAAAAAGGGGAAGAGAAAACAATTAATGGTTTAAATCCCATAATAATAATAAAATTATGTTATATATAAGATAATATAGTTATAATACATGTTTTTATATAGTATATAAGTAAAGGATAAGAAAATAAATTGAATGAAAATTAAAAGATCAAATGGGGATTTTTACCACTTGAATTCGTCACATTGAGAATCTCTTTAAGGAACTTTGAAATGGTATTTTTGGTGAGACAATCAATACCAGAATGTGGGGGAGAGTTTTTGAAATTTATTGGGAAAATTAGACTAGATTCAAGGCTTAAGAGGTGTGAGGATGAGAGGTGGTGAGGGATGGTATTTATAGTGGATGAGAGGGGTGATTTCTTATTATTTTATTTATTAGTTTATTATTTTAACTCAATACTATGAATATTTTTAGAATTATCACTAAATATATTAAATAAATGAAGGATAGTTCTATATTATGAGGTTACATCAGCCATACATCATATTTGGCTCAATAAATCATGTATTTATTAAATTCCATAAATTACTATATTTCACTATTCACAAAAAATTCAACTATTTTAAAAAAAATAAAAAAATCCCCCTAATACTTTTTCAACATTTAAAACTCAAAAATGAAGTCCATTTTATTAAAATAATTTTATAAATATGATAAATTTAATTTTTAATTAATATCATCATTTATTCAAAAAAAATATTGATTTTAAAAGTATAACAGATTTTATAATACTTTAAAAAATTAATTAAGGTCTCATAAAATTATATTATAATAAAAAAATAAAAAATATTAATTTATGAATATATTTTATGAATATAAGTTTTATTTTATAAAATTATATTAATTATAAAATTATAATTAAATTTGTACAACTTATAAAAATACAAACACTTAATTTATCATTTTTAAAACATATGTTTACTTATTCCATGATATAAATATACAATATTGTCATTTAAAAGATACCTAAGTTTTATTTATACTTTAATAGGGGAATATACTGTTCTATTGGTCATATTATTATTCCTAATGGTCACGTTACTATTCCAAAATTCATATTTAATAGTGTGTTACGGTTTTAAACTCCATATTGCATGAAGCATAAACTATAAAAGATTATAAATTCTAAAAGGAACATACCATAATATCTTGGGGTGTTAAATTATCCCCTCATATTAAAATTTAATCCTTGAAATTTCCATAATGTCACCTCATAAAAATATTTGGGTAGTTCTTCTTCATAAATTCCTCTAGTTCCCACATTGCCTCTTTAAATTTATAGTTTTTTTCAAAGTACCTTTATCAGTGAGTCATCTGATTACTCAACATTTTTTCTTTAGCATCTAGAATCTATATAGGATCTTCACAGTAAGATAAATTGGGTTCCAATTATATTCCATCAAAAATTGAGGACCTGGGTTGGGTAT